>CM037877.1:82203690-83403690 GCA_021292165.1 Shinisaurus crocodilurus | reverse complement strand
CAGTGATTCTCAAGAAATTCATCTAAGGCAGCTCACAGTTTTTGAATTTCGAAATACAGAACATAAAAAAATTAATCCATAGTGTAGGCTTAGACAGCTGAGTCAGCAAAACAGCATTGGTTGGCTCATGATGACAGAGCGATGCTTCCGATTATGGCTGCAGTGGTCTTTATGCCCAGTCATGCCCTCCTAGGGTCTGCTCCATTCAGTCCTTTATTTGTGGCATAGGCACACACAGCTCTCTGCAACGAGAGAGAAGAAAGCAGTGGCACGCACCTCCCATATGCACAGCTGTGCATATGAGGAATGAAAAAGATAACTGGTTTGTGCTTTTATTTGATTTGCCATATTTGTATTCCACATCCTTTCCCTAATATGCTCATTCATGGAAGTTTCAGTGTGAATTTATTTATTACATTTATATCCCACTTTTCTTAAATCATGAAACTTAAGGTGGCTACATGGGATTCTCCCCTCCAAGAACTGACTAGACCCAGTCCTGCTTAGGTTCAGCAAGGTGGCTGCCTCATGTGCCCTCAGACCATGCCCTTTACAACTACCGCTCAGGCTGAGAGGTAATGGCTACCTAAGGTCAATGATGGAGCTTCATAGCGAATAGTAATTTGAACTGGTGTCAAGAGTGTCATTTCTGAAAACAGCCCTTTTCTCATAGTACACACCCCTTCTGTCTTACATGGCACTTGCGACTCTGGCATTATTGGGGTAGAAAGTCAGTCAGAGAATACTCTCATCTAGTTGTATCAACACCTGAGTTAATTAATTCAGTTAGTCAAATACTCAAGAGCAGATCATATATTTTACATGCTTGCAGAGATCCCATCTTCTGTGATTTTATTTCCAATCTCTCAGCATTTGAAGTTGCTAAATTCTGTAGAAAATCAGGACAGAATCCAACTAATTCCCTTTGCCAACAGAAGATTTCTCTCAGCAGAATGGGATGGGGCAAGATTTTCAGAGATTCCCTTGGCTCCTTGCACACCCCCCCCATCTACTTCCAGAGTTGGGGGATAATTTTCTTCCTTTGTGGAGAGTCTGAAGGCACAGGAGATTCAGTGCCCATCAATTTTTTGTTCTTCTTTTGATAACACAGCTTATACTGTTTATAAACTGAAAAAAGCATTTTGCTTGGGCTAATTTTATTGAAGACGAACCTCTAATTCTAGCACCATATGTATCCATGCCAATAAAGTTGGCTTTTTGTTAAGGATTTTGTTCCTTTCTAAGGATTTTGGTTGCCAAAATGCCCCAAGTAGTCATTAAAAAAACCCCCTAAGCATTGTTTAAGGCTGAAGTTATATTACAAGATGCCAGGAATATAGGGATGGGGACTCGGACTCGAGGACTCGACTCGTGAGTCGGACTGAGTCCCCCCTCTGACTCGACTCGGACTCGAGTCCCAATATTTTTAATGGGACTCGAGACTCGACTCAGGACTCGAGACCAAGGACTTGTCAACATCCCTGGGCTGTTGACGAGTCTTCTGGCTGTGCCAGGAGCGCGATCACCGGTGAAGAGTGCATGGAAGTGAGGAGCGCTGCTGCTCAGCCACTATGGACAGCTACCAGGAGCGCAGCCCCAACGATGTGTTGAGATTTATTTTGATGTGTTGTTGTGGGGGGTTAGGGTTAGGGTCAGACATTTTGGGTTTGGCTGCCTCTGCCTGCCTGTCTGGGGTTTCCTGCCTCCTCTGCCTGCCTGGTCTCTTCTTAACCAGTTCCACAGTTTGAATTGTCCAAGACAAAGGCCTCTGCCTGCCTGCTGTGGGGTTCCCTGCCTCCTCTGCCTGCCTGGTTATTTTGGGTTTGTCTGCCTAGTCTGTTCTTGCCAAAATCAGTTGCAGAGTTTTGAAATAAAAAGGCACACTTGTGCCTAGAATTTATTTAAGCCACACATCTGAAGTAGCCTTATTTTGTTGGGGGGAAACCCCATTGATTTTAATAGGGACTCGTGGAGTCATTTTGGGAGTGACTCAGGACTCGGGACTCGTGAGTCACCATTTTGGACCAAGGACTCGGACTCGGACTCGAGACTCGGGTCCAAAGACTCGTGACTCGACTCGAGACTCGAGACAAAGGACTCTTCAACATCCCTGCAGGAATATTAACAGAATTTTATTAAATCTTTAAATTTTAATATAGTTTCATCCCCCCACCCAGTAAACAATGAAAACAAAACAAAAACCTGAGCTTGGATTAAAAGCAAAACACTTGCACCATCACTCATATTTTATGAAGCATATGCTTTGCCTAACATGGATATGAATGTGATTATGTTGTGGCAAAAGCAACAGCCTATAAAGCATTAAAAAAATCCACTTCCTGTTCTGCACCATGTCAAGAGAGGCTAAAATATATCATTTGCTACTAGATGTGGGTGCTCTTCTTTGCTGAATCATTTTGAAAAAGGAGTTAGTTTCCCTGTTTTGCCGAGATGAGAAAGTCAACTGCAATAGCAACAGGCCAAGACACAAAGATCAGAATCGAATGTGAAGGCATTGCTTAGGATGCTCTGAAGGGCTCCAGCTGCCACTATCATAAGAAAGAAGTATTTTATACTGACATCTATTAAGAGAGCAGAGAAGGCTGCCAAGAAGATGATGGTTCCTCCTCTCAAAGTCCTTTGAAAATGGTCTAGACAAACACTAGGGAATCATCTGTAAAGAACCATTTTGATCTGGCAGATTGCTGAAGTGGATGAGCTAATAGACTTTCTTTGCCTTTAATTTCTATGATTCATATTTCATCAGTCAAAACTTGCTATCAAGATGAGGAATCCAGTGCTAGCAAAATTGGTGTCATTTTAAAGCTTGGATTGCTGTCAGCAATTACTTCATATGTGCCAAAGGGTGTTCAATAGAGCTGTTAACCTGTGGCATGCAAGGACGTCTGGGGCTGCAAAGCCAAAATGACAGCTCCCTTTCTGGAAGATGAAACTACAATTGATTTCTGAAAGCAAAGGCAAGAAGAATGTGCAAAATCTAGCCCATAGTTTATGCATAGCACAAATGGCCATATGGACATAAGTAGTTTGCTACATTGGCTAACAGCGCAATCCTATGGCTGCTAGACAGCATCTAGGTGGTCATAGGAGCAGGTTCGTAGCTTGGGGGTTCTCCTTGAGCCATCTTTGTCATTTGAGGCTCAGGTTGTCTCAGTGGCACGGAGTGCCTTCTACCAGCTTTGGCTGGTGGCCCAGCTACGTCCCTATCTGGACAGGGATAGCCTGATTTCAGTAATTGACGCTCTAGTAATCTCAAAGTTAGATTACTGCAATGCACTCTACATGGGGCTGCCCTTGAAGACTGTTCAGAAGGTGCAGCTTGTGCAAAACATGGCGGCCAGACTAATCACCGGGACCAAAAGGTCCGAACATATAACACCTGTTCTGGCCTGCTTGCACTGGCTACCTATATACTTCTGAGCCCGATTCAAGGTGCTGGTTTTGACCTATAAAGCCCTACATGGCTTGGGACCACAATACCTGACGGAACGCCTCTCCCAACCACAATCTACCTGTACACTATGTTCAACATCTGGGGCCTTCCTCTGACTGCCACCTCCACGTGAGGCTCGGAGGGCAGCAACAAGGGGGAGGGCCTTTCCTGTGGTAGCCCCCCAACTGTGGAACAAGCTCCCCCCGAGGCCTGCCTGCCTGGCTCCAACTCTATTATCTTTTCGGTGCCAGGTTAAGACTGCCCTCTACATTGAGGCTTTTAATAATTAAATGGTATACGGAGGGGTGGTAAATTGTTTTTAGCAGTCGTGTTTTATTAACTTGTTTTAGTGATATTTTAAAAATTGGTTTTAATTTTTAATACTGTTTTTATTGTTTATATTTTTATAAACAATAAAGAGAGCTTCGGCTATTGGGCAGTATAGAAAATGAATGAATGAATAAACAGGATTTTTCAGACCCAGTGATGTGGTTGGAAAATCACTCTGACCTTGTAGCTGAGTCTCCATGCTTGGAGTGCCCTCTCCCCCCTTGCAGCTGGCATGGAAACAACCACACCAGTTGTGCCTCCGTATCCTGGCAGCACCTCAGCCTCCTTCCCTCCCGCTCTGAAGCACCTCAGCTAGACAGCCAAAATCAGCTGTCCAGCTGAGTTGCAGGGCAGGGGGAACGTGGAGACGACCTTCACCTCCACGCTGCTCTCTCCCTCCATAGGTTGCCCATAATTCTCTATGTTCAGAGGGTTACGGGCATCCTGATTGGATTGCGCCCTAAAAGTGTTGGCCTGGATGGAACACCTAGTTTCTAATTCCAGTCAGGGGTGCAGCTAGGTAATTTTAGGCCTTGGATGTAATGGCCTTATGCCCTCCCCTTTAGATGGCCATGTGTACATTACTTCTGTTGTAAAGCACACAACATTTCTCTTCACTCCTAACCACCATCCCATGCTTTACAAATGCTTCTGCAATCCTGCTATGTTAGAATAACAACAAAACGGTTTGCCAACCCTGATTAAAAAATAATACCCTGAGCATGTGCAGTTTTGCATTTGAAACACTTAAATCATGATCGCAGAAATAAACTGGAGTTTGCTACTCTGATGCCCTCATGCTCTGCTCCTTGGTGGTCAAAGGGAGGGCTGCTGGGCTTTGGGGACCTGGACTTTGGCCACGATATCCAGCCCTCGCTGCACCACTGGTTCCAGTTCAGCCATGAAGCTCAGAAGTGGGACTTTCCGTTTGCGCAAAGGAGATTTAGTGCTTTGCATAGGAACTGGAAACGGGGCAAGGCAACAGAGCTCACATAACATTTCTGCTCATTTGGGGGCTTGCTTTATGAAGCACTGAATCCCCACTGTGCAAGTGGTGGGTTCTGCTTGTGTAACAGGATCAACGGCAGCATAGCAGCCCCTGTTGGATAGTACCCAGTATGTTTGCCAATATATTTAAATATCATAGGATCATAGGTAGAGTTGGAAGGGGCCTACCAGGCCATCGAGTCCAACCCCCTACTCAATGCAGGAATCCAGGTCAAAGCATCCCTGACAGATGGCTGTCCAGGCGCACCTTGAATGCCTCCAGAGTGGGAGAGCCCACACCACCTCCCTAGGTAGTTGGTTCCATTGTCTTATTGCTCTGACAGTCAGGAAATTTTTCCTGTAGTCCAGGCGGAATCTGGCTTCCTGTAACTTGAGCCCATTCTGTGTCCTGCAAACTGGGATGATCGAGAAGAGATCCTGGCCCTCCTCTGTGTGACAACCCTTCAAGTACTGGAAGAGTGCGATCATATATATGAATGCATTTAAATTGTATAATTGAATATAACATTAGGGTTTAGATTGGGAAGATGGTGTGGAGTACACACAGCCATGAGTATAAGTTGACAAAATACAGGTATTGAAAACAGGTGCTGAAACTTTGAATTGACAGATTTTTTCAGGGGATAATATATGCACCTTATTGCAAATAGTAAGGTCTACAAATAATGAACCACTTGTTTTCATTAGAGATGATCTAGGCCAAACATGACACTGAACTTTCTGCTCTCAGGACAACTGTGTCATTCCTTCATTGTGCCACTATTTTGGTGTTGCATCATGTATGGGGTCATGATGATTCATCTTTGCCTGCAGACAGACAGAATAATAGTCTAGTGCTGTCAGCTGCACATATGCTAATTGTATAATGGAGAGATTACTTGAGTTAACCTAATGAATGGGTTACAGAACGAGGGCTGGTGTCAAGGGCAGGTGTGGTTAAGCACCTGCCAAGGGCGCACACCCCAGCAGGGGCCACTGACAACAAGAGCCCCTTGAAGTTGCACCTCTTCTGCACCATGGCAACCTGCTTGTTCACCACTATCTCGTTCTGGTCCAGAGAATGGTGGCGGTGAGAAGGAGGAGCAGTAGATGCCACGGTCTACTTACCGGCTTTTTGCATGTATACATTGCAAGTATAGCAATGATGAGAAAGAGGAATAGCAATAGCAGCTGGTCACAATGGCAATGAGAGGGTGGATTCACTGAAGGAGGGGGCTGATTGGGGGTATCTTGCACAAGGACCCTCAAAAACCTGGAGCCAGTGATGTACAGAACAGTGCCAAACCACAATAGTACGAAATGTGACCAAAACCGTAAACCCTTTTTTGGAATAGGCTGACTGGATTCAATTATCTTGGGCTCTTGATCTGTACTAAGTTTACAGTAGTTAAGAAGGTGGGTCCAGCCACTAGGCAATTTTCTGGTTTGCTGGCTAGACCACTGACATCAGAAATGGAGGCCATTGCATTACTCGACACGACAGACCAACCATCAGTCTCTGCCGAGTGGGCTGGCTTTTACTGAACTGAAATGCCCATAAAAAGAAAGATTCACTCAGTCCTTCTAGAGCAGTGTTCTCCAACCTTGGGTCCCCAGATGTTTTTGGCCTACAACTCCCAGCATGCCCCAGCCAGACCCAAGGTTGGAGAACACTGCTCTAGAGAGCTTCCATATACCATCTAACTGGAGGTGAAGATGCTAACCCCTCCCTCAGTGAATCCACCTTCTCATACCATCCTCCCTGCAATAAACTCTGTATATGCTCTGGGACTCAAGACTGTACTCAAGTAAGTAATGTGACCAGATAAGTTAGACTGACTTTTATTTTAGTTTATTTGGAATTCTGTGTATGTGTGTGATTGTTTCCTTCCCCTCCCCCACCGACCCTAAATAAACTCCCTTTTATATTTGGACACTTGGCTCTAATGTTTTAAAAGGAATTTCTCACTAAACTCTTCCCCACCTCCTGGAAGGCTGCATAGTTACAAAGCTACCGCTTGTGTTTTAGGATTTTTAAAAGGGTTTTTTGTTCAGTTCTGTTTTTCTGGGCTTTGGGAAGGAAAATCCAAAGCCCCTTTTTATTACTTTTTTCCCTAGGGCTGAACCGAAGGGAGTGGGTCCTTGGCAAAAGGGTCCAGAAACTCCTCAACCAGTTGGACAGGCTCGAGTGCGTCAGGAGGTCCATTCTGACTGGTGGCAGCCTTTCAGACATTCTTTTCCTGGGGAACCCTTGTAAAGGAGGGGTCCACCAGGAGGAAAAGTCATCCCCCCTGCCTGCCGGTCTCATCGCAGCTGGTTTTGGAGAAAGTCTGAATCCGTGCAGGTCTCTCTCACCGTTTCTGACCATTCTCCAGTGTCCAGTACATGGTGAGAAGTGAGACTTCAACCCTCCTCTGAAGCCCACTGGTGGCAATGGAGGGTTCCCCCCCCTCTATTTTTAGCTCTCACATTGGAGGAGGGGCTCAAATTGGCTGGGTGGGAACGTTTAAACCTCCCTTACCCAGCCGTGCTAGCCCCGATCTGGTAACTTTGCAGATTCCATTTGGTAACATTTTCCCAATTCAAACCTCAGGAACCCATTCACCCCCAAGGGGGGACATTATATGATTTTACATGACAGATACTGACAAGGCTGAGATATGCTTTGCTTTAATCTCAGAACAGCAACCCGACCCATGTTTCCAGCATTTCTTAGGACTGATACATAAAAAGGGTTATACGAATCATCCTGGGTTTTTAAGTGCTGAAGGGTCTCATCCCAATTCAGCACTCCATGCGTACTCTGATGTCTGCATGACACATCCCCGTTATGAGTGCTTGCCTTTCTGTATACAGAGCTGTCTTCTCCATTGAAATAAATGGAGAAGTTCTTGTGGGTGAGAGAGTCCAAGTGGCACCAGAGTTCCTAAAATTATGAGCATGTGAGTGGAGGGTGAAGGAAGAAGGCAGAAAACCACAACCCCTTTTTGTTCATCCCTTTTGAACTTATCTGGTCACAAAAGTACTTACCCCTCTCTATGAGTAGCCATTATGTGCAACATGTACATGCTGTTCCTGCACTTTCCTTCTCCCCCCCCACCCCGTTCATTCCACAAATCACAGCCAGCACCTGTAAGACAAACCTGACCCTAGGCAAGAAACCTGCGGGGTGGTTTCTCTGGTAATGGAGAGGGAGGCACTCAAACACAAATACTACGCTAACCGACCTTTTGTGTTTTGCAAGAAATCAGAGTGAGGTTACGTTGCATCATGTCAAGGCACACAATTTTGCTGGTACGAGGCAGTTTTGTTTTCCACGGCTGCTGAGCTGTTTTCAGAGCGAGTTACTTCAGAATGGACTTTGGACAACAGCTCAGCTCTGCCTAATCAAAGGAGACTAGAGGAACTGGGAGTTTCCACAAGGTTACTACTTTATGTTTTCCTAACAGAAAGGATAATTAACATAGCCCCCTATATCTGTGTATATACCTTTCCCCCCACCCCACAACAATAAGATGATTACCAATTACCTCAGCATCACTGCCAATTTCTTTTGTATGCTTCAAAATATATAATACTGGGTAGTATCCAGTGTTGGTGTTCTGCTGTGCAAATGATGTTTGGGACAGTCAGGCTCTCCGCAGAGCCATGCTGGGTGCTCTGGTAGTTCAATGCTTTGCTCTGAGTAGCCCTCAGAGTGAGGCATCAGGCTTTCCAGAGTGGCCGCTTGCCTGCCTTATTCTTTCTGCTGTGCCATCATTGGTTTCCACTAAAGCAATGTCATTAGCATTAGTGGAATGCCAGCATTGGATACTAGTCAATAATTTTGGAATTGCAGAACTGGGAAGGAACATTGGAAGCTGCCTTATATCCTGTCAGACCTCTTGTCCACCTAGCCCAGTATAGTGTATGCTGACTGGCAGCAGCTCTCCAAGGTTTTAGGCAGAGGTTTTTTCCAGGGCCAGCCCTACCATTTGGCAGACTGATCACTAAGCAGCCACTTCAAGCAGCTGATTTTGGGTGTCATGAAAGGGCAGCAAATTATTAGTCGTTTAGTTTGCTATTACTATATTTTTACTGCCATGGATGAGGAGAGACTCTTGTGGAATTTTCTATTTCATGTACCAAAATAATTTACTTGGTTTTGGGTACTATGGACCTGGACTTGGCTGGCTGGGTGGGCAGCTTCGACTCAGGCAGCAAAATATCTTGGACAAGCCCTGGGTTTTTCACATTACCTGCTACCTGATTCTTTTAGCTAGAGAAGCCAGGAATTGAATGTTGGACCTCCTGCATACAAAGCCTGCGCTTTACTGCTGAGCTATGGTCCCTCCCTGAGTGATGGTGATGCATACCGAAAATCCTGGAAGTATTTTCACAGTGGTTTGCTTTTGGTTAGAACTCATATATAACGTTACGATCCATATTAGAATCCATAAATCATTGGACATATGAGAAATGTGTAGATTCAGGCTTTGTACCAACATATCCTGCACAACTGTCCAGAAGGAAGTTGCTTACAACTAAATCTGTTTTTCCCTCTCCCAAACCTCATTGCACTCAATAATTTTGTTTTGATTTCCAGTATATGAGTAATGATTTGTTATGAATGCTGTTGGGTTGCATTTTAATTCTTTTGCCCTGTGCTCAACATTTCTTGAATATCAGTCTATGTGACTTGCCTATCCCATGTGAATCCAGATTTCCAACATGACCAGCGTGGTGTGGGAGGTAATGTATGAATTAGTCCTGTATCTTCTATTGTGCTTTGTGTCATCAACTGTTGAGGATGATTGGGGTATGCTATTCAGGAATCCCAGAAATCTCAGCATATATGAAGTCTATGGTGGGCTTTCTCTGTAGGTTATAGGTTGTAGTCAGAAGGCCTATGCACCACAACTGGAGAGAACAGCGCCCAATAATATTCTACCAGAAAATGTAGGAAGAAAGCCAGACTATAAAGCACATAGTCTTCGGTGTCTATATACTAATGCCCAGAGTATGGGCAACTAACAGAACGAACTTGAACTCTTAATACATGAGGGCAAATACAACATGATAGGTGTAATTGAAACTTGGTGGGATGACTCCCATGACTGGAATACAGCAATTGAAGGATATAACTTGTTCAAAAAGAACAGAAGCAACAGAAAGAGAGGTGGAGTTGCACTGTTAAAAATACATATCTCTGCACAGAAATACAGGAGGATGAGCTTGGTAGCGCCATCGAGAGCATCAGGATTAAAATAAATGGGGCCAAGAATAAAACGAACATGGCAGTTGGAGTCTATTACCAACCACCCAATCAAGGAGAAGATGAGGATGAAACTTTTGAAAAGCAATTTGCCAATGTTTCAAAGAGGCAGGATGTAGTAGTGATGGGGGGGACTTCAATTTCCCTGATATCTGTTGGGAGATAAATTCTGCCAAACATGGCCCCTCCAAGAAATTCCTGACTTGTGTTGCCGATAACTTCCTCCTACAGAAAGTGGAGGAAGGAACTAGAGGATCTGCTATCCTTGACTTGATTCTAACCAACAGAGATGAGTTAGTGGATAAAGTAGCAGTTATGGGAACTCTGGGGGAAAGTGACCATGTTATACTTGAGTTCTTGATTCTAAAGGAAGCAAAAGCTGAGTGTAGCCAAATGCGTACCCTGGATTTTAGGAAAGCCAATTTTAATAAACTCAGAACAGTGATAAGTAAGGTCCCATGGCAAGCAACTCTAATGAGAAAAGGAGTCCAAGATGGGTGGGAGTTTTTAAAAAAAGGATATTCTAAAGGCACAATTGCAAACAATTCCCACAAGGAAAAAAGGAAGAGGGCAACAGAAGAAGCCAATGTAGCTTCACAAAAAGCTCAGAGATGACCTGAAAACAAAAAAGGACACATATAGGAAGTGGAAGGAAGGACAGGCTACAAGGGAAGAGTACAGGCAGGTAGCACAGAACTGCAGGAATGGTGTTAGGAAGGCTAAAGCTCAGAATGAGCTGAGGATAGCCAGGGATGCTAAAAGCAACAAAAAAGCTTTCTTCAGATAAGTGCATAGTAAAAGACAGAGGAAAGAAATGGTGGTTCAACTATGCAATGCGGATGGCAAAATGTTAACAGATGACAAAGAAAAGGGAGAAGTGTTCAATTCCTACTTTTGGTCTTCTCCCAAAAGAGGGTCTATGCCCCCCAGCAAACCTGAAGTACAAGCTGAAGGGGCAGGATTGCAGCTTGAGATTGAAAGACAAATGGTCAAGGAACACCTGATTACTTTGAATGAGTTCAGATCTCCAGAGCCCAACAAACTGCATCCTAGAGTAATACAGGAACTGGCAGAAGAACTCTCAGAACCACTGTCTATTAACTTTGAGAAATCATGGAGGACAGGTGAAGTGCCAGATGACTGGAGGAGGGCAAATGTTGTTCCTATTTTCAAAAAGGGCAAGAAGGAGGAACCTGGGAACTATAGGCCAGTCAGTCTGACATCAATCCCTAAGAAAATTCTGGAGCAGATTATAAAGCAGTCAGTCTGCAAGCACCTTGAAAACAATGCAGTGATTGCTAGAAGCCAACATGGATTTGTCAAGAACAAATCCTGCCAGACCCATCTGATCTCATTTTTTGATCAGGTAACCTCCCTTGTGGACTAGTGGGAATGCTGTGGACATAATGTCTCTTGACTTTAGCAAAGCTTTCGACAAAGTGCCTCATCATGATATCCTGTTTAGCAAGCTAGCTAAAAGTGGGCTAGGTGGAACAACTATCAGGTGGATCCATAGTTGGCTACAGAATTGGATTCAAAGAGTGCTTATCAATGGCACCTTCTCAAACTGGGGAGAAGTAACGAGCAGGGTACCACAGGGCTCGGTCCTGGGCCCAGTGCTCTTCAACATTTTTATTAATGACTTGGATGAGGAGGTGCAGGGAATGCTTATCAAATTTGCAGATGACACAAAATTGGGTGGAACAGCTTATACTCTGGAAGACAGAAACAAAATGCAAAGCGATCTCGATAGGCTAGAGCGCTGGGCCGAAAACAACAGAATGAAATTTAATAGGGATAAATGCCAAGTGCTGCACCTTGAAAAAAGAAACAAAATACAGGATGGGGGATACTTGGCTCAACAATACTACAAATGAGAAGGATCTTGGAATTGTTGTAGATCACAAGCTGAATATGAGCCAGCAATGTGATGTGGCTGCAAAAAAGGCAACTGCTATTTTGGGCTGCATTAATAGAAGTATAGCTTCCAAATCGCGTGAAGTACTAGTTCCCCTCTACTCAGCACTGGTTAGGCCTCATCTTGAGTACTGCATCCAGTTCTGGGCACCACACTTTAAGAAGGATGTAGACAAACTGGATAGGGTTCAGTGGAGGGCAACAAAGATGATCAGGGGACTGAAAACAAAGCCCTATGAGGAGAGACTGAAGGAACCGGGCATGTTTAGCCTTCAGAAGAGAAGACTGAGGGGAGATATGGTAGCACTCTTCCAGTACTTGAAAAGTTGTCACACAGAGGAGGGCCAGAATCTCTTCTTGATCATCCCAGATTGCAGGACATGGAATAATGGGCTCAAGTTACAGGAAACCAGATTCTGCCTGGACATCAGGAAACATTTCCTGACTGTTAGAGCAATACGACAATGTACCTAGGGAGGTGATGGGCCCTCCCACTCTAGAGGCATTCAAGGTGCAGCTGGACAGTCATCTGTCAGGGATGATTTGACTTGGATTCCTGCACTGAGCAGGGGGTTGGACTCGATGGCCTTATAGGCCCCTTCCAACTCTACTGTTCTATAATTCTGTGATTCTATTCTTACTAGATTTGAAGAATATGTTGACCACTGCTTATCACTAAAGAAGGGAAGACCTACTTTTTTCAATTGGCTGTGTTTGCATGGTTCTGATCCAGCTGTACTTACTTGTGCACATCTAGCTGACTTCACCAATGGATTGGACTCAGTTGGGTAAAGTCCCCCACATCAAACGCTCATCTGGCCATTTCAATGGGACCCAGAGGAGCACTGTGATGTGGATGCCTACACAGATGTGTATCAGCACTGGCTACATGTGGGGAAAGCCTGTTTGTATATGTACATAGATATCCCTTGCTGGATTGTGGCCAAAATACATATAATATTCAGGCTACTTTATTTTGGTTGTCCCCTAGCTAACAGACCTGGAATTATTTGTGCCATTTGTCATTAAGACGAGTTGGCTCATATTTACTGCACTGAGAGAGAAGCTTCATGTAAATGATGAGAGCATTTTAGGACTCTCAGATATGGTACATTGTGTTCAGAGAACTATTCTCTGTTAACCATTTTTTTTTTTTTTAAAGAGTCATATTCACATAATTGTGCTTGTTTAGTCATCTTAAAAGAGAGGGCCTTTTCATAGAATTTGAAGTATGAATCAATGTGGGAGAGGCTAGATCCTCTTGTACTAGTAGTCCATGAAAGCTTATGCCATAATATATTTGTTAGTCTTTAAGTTGCCGCCAGACTCTTGGTTGTTTTGGCTACAACAGACTAGCATGTCTACCCCATTGGATATTGCTAGAATATCCAACCTTTCAAGTATCTGAAGAGTGCTACCATATCTCCCCTCAGCAATATCTTTAGCTGGCCAAATGCTACTTAGATCATCATGTACCGGTATTTCTTCCTCCAAACACATTCCAAATTATACTATCAAAGGTGATTAAGAACAAAGTGATTTCTTCATGTTAGACCACTGGTAACTCAAAGCTATGCTTCTTCATCTTGTTGAACCTAATGATCCTGGATTCCTGCATAAAAATCTTCTTACCCAGCAATTGTATACAGCTGCAAAGTCATGTATAGCATGTAATTGGAAGTTTCCAAAGCAACTAACTAAAGAGCAGTGGGTTGATAAAATTTGGGAGACTATGACTATATATAAACTTACTCAGCAAGTGCAGGAAGCAAGGAATCCTAACTTTAAGAAGGATATTATGGCACCTTGGTTTCCCTTTATCTCCTGTGTTGACGCCCTTCAAACTTTAAATCAAATTCCATCCAAGTACAGTTGCCTATATTTTTTCTGACTAATGCAACATACACACAGAATAATGCACACTCGCCGCACATGCTCCTTTTATATGCCGTTTAAATTGTATTTTTATTCTTTCATTAGATATTGGGTTCCTATTTATTTATTTATTCATTATATTTATACCCCGCCTTTTTTCCTTCAAGGAACCCAAGGCGGCTTACATAATCATCCTCCTCCTCCTCTCCATTTTATCCTCACAACAACCCTGTGAGGTAGGTTAAGGCTGTTTTAGGCTGTTTTAATGTAGATGTTCTATAAGCATATCAGTTATAGACTAAGAATTATAATTAGTGAATTCCTTTGTTTCTTTAGTGATCTTGATTTATTACTATTTATATTTCATTTTATTTTATTTCATTTTATTATTACATTTATACCCTGCCTTTTTTCTTCCAAGGAACCCAAGGAGGCTTACATGGTCCTCCTCGTCTCCATTTTATCCTCACAACAACCCTGTGAGGTAGGTTAGGCTGAGAGTCTGTGACTGACCCAAAATCACCCAGTGAGCTTCATGGCCGAGTGGGGACTAGAACTCGGATCTCAAGTCTCAGTCTAACCACTACACCACTTTTTGTTGCCTTTATTTTGTTCACTCTATTTCAAAATAAAATTGCATGGCAAAAAGAAAAGAAAAAAGAACAAAAGGCTGCATTTGCTCACCACTGATCTTTTGATGAACGCTCTGCTATGGCATTGGGAGCAAGTAAACTTCATGAAAGCCAGGCTGGTCAGATGATGAGGATCCCCCTGAAAGGATCCTTATTTATTTAAAGGGTTTCTAACCCATCTTTCAGGGCATAGTTTTCCCAAAGCACTTCGCAAAGATTTTTTTTTTAATGAAATCACATACATTTACCAAACAATCCCCTGATTATTAATAAACAAAAAGTATTAACATTCAAGAAACAACACATCAAGTGCAGACTGAAATAAGAAAGCAACCTTCCCCAACCTGGCCATGCTGGCTGGGGATGGTGGGAGTTGTAGTCCAGCATATCTGGATGGCCACCAGGTTGAGGAAGGCTGTAATAAAGTCTTCAAGGTTCTTTTAAAGGCCAGTATTGATGGCCAGTATCTTCTTAAAGAGGAAACAGCAGCAGTGGCTCCTCTCCAATTAGCACCGATATGGGCCCAGCGTCTCTGCTCATAATACAAGAGAATTCCACCACCACCCCGCTCCTCCAGCAACTCTAGTCTGACAGAGAGTTTTTCTACACGAGGCTGATAATTGGCTGTTAATCCACTGTATCTACTTTCGATTTTGTCACAGAATTGAGATCCGAGCACTATACAAGATGCATTTCCTTTTCTGCTTTTCCACTACATAACCTCTAGGTGGCATTGTGATATAGCAGAATAGTGCAAATACACAAGAGGAGATTATGCTTTCTTTCAGTTTCACAATTAAATGCCTCATTTCCCCTGCTCTAAAAAAAACTCACCGAAAGTGCTGGTTAGACACAGAAGTGAAAATGGATGGTCACGACATCATCTAACGAGCCCATAAACAACCGTGAGTAGGGAATAATGAGCGCATTATAAATGTCTCATGTAGAAAAGCCCAGAATGGCAGGAACTGACGGAAAACTGTAGTCTCTGAGCTGCCTTATATATGATGTATATGAACTGGTGTAGTGTACTGGTTAATGGTATAAGCTGGGAGTGAAGAATTGCTTGGTTCAAATGTTGACTCAGGAGGTGACTTTTCTTTATTTTAAAATTATACCCTGCTTTTCTTCAACTTAAGGGAACTCGCAGCAGTTAGCAGCATCAAGATACAAATAACTGAGACAATATAAAAAAATGGGATATTGTAATAACAGAATCTGCAGACAGCACAGATTAGCAGTTGAAACTACCGGCATGGGGGATCTGTAATTGGATTTTTTCATTTTACTTGAAACCAACCATTGGGAGGAGATTCAACTTGGATCAGAGAAGCACTTCTGGGGAGGGTATTCAAACTCCTCCCCCCCATGCTGTTTTCCCTGATCTAAATCACCCCCAAAGTTATTATCCCAATAGCAGAAGAAATATAGGTGATCTGGTAAGCATCATATATACCTGCCTTGGACTTCCAAGAACCCAATAGCAGAAGAAATATAGGTGATCTGGTAAGCATCATATATACCTGCCTTGGACTTCCAAGAAACTTTTGACAAAATCCTTCAGCAAAGTCTCCTGGGTAAACATAGCAGCATGGGATAAGAGGACAGGCCCTTTTATGGATTGGTAAATGATTCAAGAATAGGAAGAAAAGGGGAGGTGTAAACGTACACTTCTCGCAATGGAGGGAAGTAAGCAGTGAGGTAGCCAAGGAGCTGTTTGGTGAGGGTTGGTGCTATGTAATGTATTCTTACATTCTAATCATCATCTTAAATGATCTGGACTTGGAGTGGCAGTGGGGGAAACTGTGGGTGACATCAAATTATTCAAGCTAGTGAAAACCCAAGCAAGCTGATAAGCGCTCCAAAGGATCTCTCCAAACGGAGTGAAAGGGCCACAAAAAGACAAATGAGAGATTAAAGGTAAGTATAAACTGATGCATATTGGGGCAAAAAAATATATATCTTAACTTCACATATACACTGATAGGATCTGAACTGTTGGTGACTAACCAGGAAAAAGATCTCTGGGTCGTGGTGGATAGCTCAATGAAACCATCAACTCAGTGTGTGGCAACAAGAATAAAGTCCAAGCCCATGTTTTTGCTATGCCTTATTAGGAAATGGATTGAAAATAAAATGGCCAGTATCACAGAGCCTTTATAAAACTATGGTGGAACAAGATTTGGAATATTGTGTATAGTTCTGGGCATCCCATTTCCAATGAATGAATGGCAGAGCTGAGAAAAGGTGCAGAAAAGGGCAACAAAAACAAAAACGAGTGGTTGGTTGGCACATCTTCCTTATGAGGAAAGGCTAAAACATTTGGGGCCTTTTAGTTTAGAAAAGAAAGATGGCCATGGGAACAAGGCATGAGAGAGGCTGACACAATTATTAATGGTATGGAGTGAGCAGATAGTAGAAAGTAGGGTCACCCAATTAAGCTGATTTGCAGGAGATTCAGACCAGGCAAAAGAAAGTCCTTACATAGGGAGAGAATGTAGGAATGGTGTCAGTGCCCCCCCCCCCAACCTGGGAGGTAGGTATGAACTGTCTTCTTAATTGATCATGCCTGGCCTGTAATAAGCATTCATTTTTAATGCCCAAGCCACTACGCAGAAGTGGACAGCATTAGGCTCATCACGATGCAGTCAATACTTGGGACTCCCTTTGGGACTATAACCTTGACGTATGTTGTCTCCTGCAGCACTGTGATGGTTAAGGATACCTAAATTGGAACTGCATAAGCCATTCTAGTGTAAAGAAATAAAAGGGAAAGGAACATGTAAAAGCCACCCAAGTTCAAAGCCTGCTGTCTTTTTATATAACTATGCAAGAAGATCTTGGAAGAAAAATGCATAACAAAAGGAAAGGGGGAGACTAATTACTTGGCGCACATGGTTGTCTGGTTGACTTTAATTAGTAGCAAACGCCTTGACACCCACCTGTTTTGTTATTAAACACTGTTGTCACTTCCCATTTGAAAGGTTGAAGGAGGCAGAGGCAGCAGCAGTTGAGAGTACTGGGGTGCTGCCTTGAGCAGTGGAGCAGAAAATCCATAAGGAGGCATAATCAACAATTCAGATGTTTTTATGCAGTATACGTTGGTACAGGAATGGGAGATGTTTTCATCATTTCCCTTGTTGGCAGAGAAAGGAGCAGCATGTTGCAGCGCAGGCCTTGCCTCCGCCCCCTAACTACCAGATCAGTTTTGTCCCTGAGAAAGATGATTTGTAAGTAAAGGACGATGACCGGCATTCCTGAAGATAAATGTAAGGTATTTTCTTTTGAAAGACTTGAAAATATCTCATTCTGCATGTAGAGAGAAAGACAAGTCCATATACTTCTCAGCATGGTGGGACTTCATGTGTCAATGACATTGCCCAGACTTTCACACACTCTCTTGGGAAATTAGGAAAGAGAAAGGCAAGAAACATTCATATGCTGCAGTAGCTATTGCTCTCCACAGGCTGTTGGCCCCATAATTTCCCTTCAAATGCAGCACTTCCATGGTTCAGATGATCATGGCTTCTTAGGCTATACTCTGGGGATTCTGGAACTCCTTAAGAGTACAGCCTTCCAACATTTAGCTTATTCTGCTATTCCCCCTGGTGAGGCTTGAACCAGCATCATCACATGCTTCCCATCCCAGGGAGTGCTCTTTGCAGCGAGCTACCAGCATTTAAGAGAAAGCAGTTGTGGCCTCCTCGTTCCTCCCTTTCTCTCCCTGGCAAAAAGCACCTTTTCCTCAGATGATATGGCTTCCCTAGCAGGGCTTGAAACCGCCCCCGCCCCCCCCGGAAGCCTGTGTTTTTGTTATACATGCCTCCTCCCAAGCAAGCTATTGAGGGGTGGAGTTGTCCTGCACATTCTTTCTTCCTTATGTGTTGGGTAGACAAAATTGTGGTTATCTGCAGGCTGTGGGTTGTCTAATAAGAGGATTTGACCCACCCACCCCTGTGTGCATGGATCCCTGGAGTCTCTCTGTGATCTCATTGCCTCCACCCCAGAGGATCTCACACTTGAGGTTGTTGCGGAGTATTTTGTTTATGTAGTAATGTCTTGTCTGTGAGAGAGAGGGAGAGATGTAGTAGAACTTGGGATGGGCAAGCTGGTGCCCTCCAGATGTTTTGGGCTACAAGTCACAAAACCTCTGACCATTGCTCATGATGGCTGGGGCTGATAGGAGTTGTACTCCAAAACATCTGGAGGGCACCAGGTTGCCTAACCCTGTGGTAGAGTAATGACATAGGTGGTGCCTCTGTCACTGCACATACTGGTTTCTTCCATGCCTGGCTGATTGGTGGGGAGTTATCAGTATGCCACTCTATGATTGGTGAGAGTCTGAGTTGCTGCTATGGATTCTGGGGGAGTGACTGGCAGCATTTCTATATACTGTGTTGTAAATGGTATCATTGTCTTATCTTTCCCCCTGGGAGTGCATAGGATCCCAAGGAAACTATGCTAATGTTATGAAACTATACTAATATTAGCATCTTATACTATACTAATGTATAAGATGGCCACCAGTTTGGTGGATTCATTGGATTGCTCTGCCCATCAGTCACCCAATCTAGGACAGATCCCAAGGGCGAGAAGCTAAGTCCTCTTCGTGCTCAGTGCTACTGTCAGCATACTCATAATTGGCTGAGGCTTCAAGCTCCAGACTGGGGAGCTGAGTTTTCCAGGAAGTGGAAATAGGTTCTGTAGCAAGCCTGTGTGCATCTTTCTTTCAGATTCCTCTTCTTTCTGAATGGAGGTGTGAAAGGGCATAATTTTGGTTACCAAAATATATTTTGGCAAGTGCTGAGCAAACTGGCAGTCCTCTCTGCATTGGACCATAGAACACCAGATGCCTACCATGGCTTATTTATGGATCCATTGTTGTAGTTGCTACTCTGCTCTTCTCTAACAAGCTCAGGCATTGTGAAGCTCCCTAGTCCCTAGGAACCCCCATTACAGACCAATACACGTGTACAGTAGTAGTCTTCTACAGTCTTAACTGTAGGTCCTGTTCAGACCCAGGACCTACAGTTAATCCCAAACTTCAACATGACACCTAATTCTAACAGGGATGGGGACTCGGACTCCAGGACCCGACTCGTGAGTCGGACTGAGTCCCCCCTCTGACTCGAGTCAGACTCGAGTCCCAATATTTTTAATGGGACTCGAGACTCGACTCGGGACTCGAGACCAAGGACTCGTGTTCCAAAATCGTGTTCCTCAAATGCAACATGGATAGGTTTTAGGAAGTACAGCAAGTTTATTTGTTAAAATCATTTTCCTAAAATGCAACCTTTCAGACATTTTGGGTTTGGCTGCCTCTGCCTGCCTGTTCGGGGTTCCCAGCCTCCTCTGCCTGCCTGGTCTCTTCTTAACCAGTTCCACAGTTTGAATTGTCCAAGACAAACGCCTCTGCCTGCCTGTTTTGGGGTTCCCTGCCTCCTCTGCCTGTCTGGTTATTTTGGGTTTGTCTGCCTGGTCTGTTCTTGCCAAAATCAGTTGCAGAGTTTTGAAATAAAAAGGCACACTTGTGCCTAGAATTTATTTAAGCCACACATCTGAAATAGCCTTATTTTGTTGGGAAAAACCCCCCATTGATTTTAATAGGGACTCGTGGAGTCAGCTTTGGGAGTGACTCGTGACTCATGACTCGTGAGTCACCATTTTGGACCAAGGACTCGGACTCAAGACTCGGGTTCAAAGACTCGTGACTCGACTCGTGACTCGACTCGTGACTTGAAACCAAGGACTCTTCAACATCCCTGAATTCTAATATTGTTTATCATATATACCCATTTTTCAACTTCTCTCTTTAGGGTGACCATAGGAAAAGAAGGTAGGATGCTTATTGTATGTATGTACCGTATGTATCTATGTATGTATGTATAGAACAAGGAATTTTGGCAGATGCACTTTGTCATGCAGAACTGAAGAAGATATACCTCCAACATCTCTTCTTCTACACAATGATTAAGAATATAGTAATGCATAGGGTGACTCTCTCTCTCTCTCTCTCTCTCTCTCTCTCTCTCTCTCTCTCTCTCTCTCCCCTCTCTTTTTAAAAAGACCAAATAAAATAAAAAGTATGGTTGCGCTGCTGGTGTATCACACCTCATGTTGAGATGCAACCCTGACTCACCAGCTGAAAACCTGTTGTGTAGAGGGAGAAAATAGGTGCCCTAATAAGCCAGTGGACTTCTCACAGAGAGCAGTAGAGAGGGTACAACCAGTACCAGGAGCTGGTGTGGTGATGCAGACCTGATGTGATTATTCCTTAGGAGCACTATATCTTGATGCACCGTTTGACTACTATAAGCAATTAAATAAGCATTTGTAAGATGCATGTATATAAAGAGTTACACATTCTTTTTCTTAAATCAGGGGCAGGCAACTTCAGGGAGTCTGGGGGCCATTTTCACACACACCCCGGATCTCCCCACCCCCACAGGCTGCAATCCTGCTGCCTGCACCCATGCTGCTGCATCACCAAACCTGGCAGTGGCAAAAAATATCGGCATTTTGCTGCCGATTTTTTTGGTGGCAAACTGCTACGGAAGCCTAAAACAGTAAAACTGTGCTTGTTGTCAAGAGAGATTTGGCCATTTTAGGCTCCTGCTGCCTAAAATCAGTGGCAAACCAGCTTTGTTTTTGCTGCCACCATGAATTTTGGCAGCAGTGAGGGCTGCATGTGGGCCGTGGGTTGTGTGTGTTGCCCACCCATGGCTTAAATAAAGTGGACAATCTGTGCTGATGATATTGCTATAACTATCATGAAGTATTAAAAAAAAGAACAGCAGCAAATGCTTTTAATATGCACCACTTATTTATTTTGTTTTATAATTTAGGTTGCAACTGCATACCCATTTACCTGAGAGTAAGCCCCATTGAATGTATTTCTGGGAAGATATGTATAGGATTACATTGTTAATCTGGGATGTTTGCAGGAACAGACCTTTAACAGACTTTGTTAAGATGCTTCCCCTCAAATTGCCTTTTGTCCCTCTGCTTTCTCTACTGAAATGGCGACCCTGGAGAAAACTGCCAAAACTGGCTTCATGTGTTGAAATTAGCTCCTCTGACTGCCCACAGTACTGAATGTCTTGTACTAAGAGCCCACATACATGGACTGTGGGGGGTGGGAGTGGAATGCCATTTTTAGATGGCTCCTTTTATGAGTTACCTCACATATTTAATTTTTGTCCTACCTACTGCTGGGAACTATAAAGTTAAGCTCTGAATCATGCTTTGGGGAGAAATAATCAAGTTGTTAGAATTAAAAAGCAATAGCACTCACCAACCAAAGTCTTCATAAATTCCTTATCCCCCGTCTGGAAATATTTAATGCAATTTCCAGACTCTATAATGCACCACTAAGCCATATATCCCAATAACTGCAGGCATTTCTGTCTGGACCAGATAGAATTGTTCAACTGGGCTATTATAGGTTATGGCTACCAGGATGCAGAATCTCAGAAAGATATGCGGCATTAGTATGGGAGAATTCTCTCCTAAGAAAATGAGTTTAGGTCAGTTGAGGTTTTTTTTTTAAAAAAGCACAAGACGTGTTTAAAATTTGTGGGTTTCTTTTTGCTACAGTGGGTTTATCCTTTGCATTTTCTTGTAATATGCAGCATGCAAGTTTAACGTTACTAGAATGCATATCATTGATAATTCTATTATACTGTCAGCCAGGAGGTTTTGCCAAGAGGCCTCCAATTTATTAAATGGTTAGAAAGACAGCTATTCCCATTATAGGTTTAATCTACCATGAGAAAATTTAACAACTTTTTTTTGGAGGGGGGGTATTATTATTTTTTCTTTATACAGGCCTGTGGCTCACGCTGGCTCAGCTTGTCTGAGCGTGGAAAGCTAAGCAGGGTCAGGCCTGGTTATTACTTGGATGGGAGACCCCTCCTCTAGTTTCCTGCATTGGGCAGGGGGTTGGACTCGATAGCCTTGTAGGCTCCTTCCAACTCTATGATCTATGAATCTATGAACTGTGCTGTTTTCATAAGGTCTATATCAGGGCTCTCCAACCTTGGGTCCCCAGATGTTGCTGGACTACAGCTCCCAGAATCCCTTGCCATTGGCCATGCTGGCTGGATATGCTGGGAGCTGTAGGCCAGCAACATCTGGGGACCCAAGGTTGGAGAGCCCTGGTCTATACGCACTGCAGATGTAGGCTGGGTTCAACCCTGTTTAATTTTATTTATTTTATTTAAAATTATTTTTCAGCCGCCTTTAAGGGTGGAACCTTCCCAAGGTGGCATACAGGATAAGAAACAATACAAGATTTTTAAAACACACATAAATTAATACAACCAATAACAATACAAAACAATAAAATACGATAAAAACAGTACTTTAACTTTCCCTTTCCCCCCTTGTAAATGTAATCCGTTTACATTTGATACAAGCAATCAGTCCATTAAAGCCAACTGTTCAACTGGAAGATCTTCAACAGCCTTGTAAAGATATACACCACATTGTTCTGAAGTGGCACTGTTACAGCTACCAAGCAAGGGACTGTGGCAGTTATAGTTCCACTATGGATGGGCTAAGGGCGCAATCCTATGCATGTTTAGACAGAAAAAAAGGCCTACACCTCCCAGCATGGCAGCTATGCTGGCTGGGGCATGCTGGGAATTGTAGGCCTTTTTTTTTCCTGTCTAAACATGCATAGATTGCGCCTTAAATTGCTTTAAATTTGGAGTATAGCTGTATCCACAGTCCCAACGCCTCTAGCCATCATTCCACTGAACTGCTGATGTAACAGAAAGGAAACTTTTGTAGAATGAGGATGACGATGCATGCAGTGGACAGATTGGAATTTCAATAAAAGACAGGAAGGAATGAAAGCAGGATGCCCCCTTAAACTGCACAAGGGCTTCCTATGCTCTTCCTCTCCTGTGATGAAGTAAATGGGTGGTGAATGGAGACTTCTAAGTAAAGGAGCATTTTATGCATTTATTTATTTGATTAGTTTAGCTTAGTTTAGTTTAAATGCTTATGAGCTCCCAGAACCACCGTTGCAGACAGTGCTTAGGCCTGATTTCGCAAGGCAGCTCCTGCGGGCACAAGGTGTGCAAGTGTGTGCATACATGCGAACAGGAGAGCGAGAACAATTTGAGAGTGTGTATAAGTATGTGGTAGTAGAGCTTTGTTGTGGAAGAAATGACCCACTGACTGAGTTGTGTTTGGAGAGATTCTTAGAGAGGAAAGTTTATTAGTGAATTCACGGATGGCATCTGAGCAGAGTCAGGAATGCCAACAAGAATGAAAGGGAGTTAACTTGTAATATCAAATGTAAAAGGGGACAATTAAAGAAAAACAATTTTAAGGATATCTGGGGTTTATTTTTGGATTTTGTGTTAAATAAGGGGAAAGGGAGTATGCTGTGTCAAGATATGTTGTATTTTTGGAATAATGAATAACAATAGATTATAGAGATAGAATGTATTCTTTGGTCCCGTGGTGATGGGAGCACTATATAAGTTGTATGTTTGTTACTTAGTTTTTTTATATATTGTTTGAAAAATTTTAAATAAAAATTAAAAAAAAAAAGAATGAAAGGGAGACACTTCTATTTATACTAAATAGCATCACGTAGAGATCAGGTAACAATGAGTCAGCACAAGAAACAAAGAGACAATTCCAAAAAGGAAACACCAAGATAAGAACAAAATATCAGACCTTGCCCATCTTCCAGCTATCATGGCTTTACATAAGGTAATCAGTACAATCTGTTGCAGTACTAGGCAATCACTCGTGACCGAGTAAGATTGTCTTCCAGGATAAAATTACAAAAAGAAAATTATAAAAGCAGGAAATTCTAAAAAAATGTGTAGACTCTAGCGATGGGTCCGTAAGTGACTGTGGAGGCCAATTCTAGATCCACACAGCTTCCCACAGTGAGGACACAGGTTACCAGATGGAAGATGGTCCTGTAAAGAATTCGTTTGATGTGCTTTTCGCTTAGCACGTTTCTCCCTTTCACCTTGCACTCGGGCTTCTTCAAAGTCCATGGAACCTTTGTGAAAGGCCAACCTCCATTTAGATCATTCATGGGCCAGAGCTTCCCAGTTTTCGATGTTTATATTGCATTTTTTTTAGATTAGTCTTAAGAGCATCTTTAAACCTCTTGTACTGACCACCAATATTCCGCTTTCCATCCTTGAGTTGGGAATAAAGTAACTGCTTTGGGAGACGGCAGTCAGACATTCGAACAACATGACCGGTCCATTGAAGTTGGCGTTGAAGGATCATTTTTTCACCCTCTCGCTGGATCCTCACCTTGAAGTGGTGAGTGATTGGCCCTCAGGGTATGTTCCTGGAAAGGTCTTGCCCTTCCAGGCCTTTCTGTTAAACTGAAGCCTGGACAAAATTTACTTCTACAGCTTGTGAGAAGTCCTTGCGTAGCAAAGGCACAGGAAAAATAAAAATTGAAATGTGAGGATTTCTTGTTTGCAAATGTTTTAACATTTTACATGGTGCAGGGCAGGAAGGATTATATGTTTATTTATATTTATGATCAAGATGCATATCTTGATCATAAATATATGATAAAATATCCAAGGTGGCTCTACCGGTAGGATATAGAACTCATGGTGTGAGGAAGCTTTTGACCACTAGTGCACTGTTTACCAATCAGGGAGGGCATGCCTAAATGTTAAAAAAGCAACCTCTGTGACTCGGTTATTTTGAAAATGCAGTTGTACAAATTCATTTGACAAAGTCAAGGAAAAATCAGATAATAAGTCACTGGATAGTGGATGATGATGATGATGATGATGATGATGATGATGATGATGAAAGTTATAGTATATCCCAAGATTCTATCCATAAAGATACTTATTTTGTTCCCATATTTTTTCATGCTAAGTTGGAGCTAGCTAGCAAGTGATTGGCTTCAATTCAAATATGCATTTTATAGTTTCTCTCACTGTAGTCAAATAGGTCTCCCAAGAGTGGGAGAGTAAACTAACTGTGCGCAAAGAAGTCCTGATGTCATGTTTGGGGCTTTGGAAACTGTTAATATTAGGCACCTGTGCGGGAGGGGTGTTTTTAATCAGGACCATAGCATGAGGGGAAGAGAGGTTTAATCCTTCCCTCCCCATCCATAATCCTGATGATGATGGCACACACACACACACACCTGCATCTGGAAATTAGCCTAAGGAAAAATGCTCCCCAAAATGAAAAAAAATATGGGAACAAAATAAGTATTTTTATGGAGAGAATCTTGGGATACACTATAACTTTAAAATTATTATTATTATTATTATTATTATTATTATTATTATTATTATTATTATTATCAGAAGATGTGATAAAGAGAGAATATTCAGAACTGGATCACTACTGCTCGATTATTATATGCCAAATACTGGAAGCAAGCTAAAATAGCAAATTTAAAAGAATGTACTGTTAAACTGTGGAACTGTATTGTGATGACTTATGCAGCAGAGCCTGGAATTCCCCTGCCTCCTCCCGCAAGCTATTTAGCTTAGCTGTGATTTTGCTTTAAGCAGGAAGGGAACAGACCGAGTGGAGTGTGTGTGTGTGAGTGCGCGCACGCGTGCATGCACGCGCACACGCACACACCCACACACTCTACCTACTGCCTCTGACCAGGCCCCCTGGTAAGTAAGTAAGACCCATTGAAGACATTTGTACTTACTCCTGAGTAAGTACGGTAACTGTGCATAGGATATTATATTTAAGAATAAGTTTGAAAACATCCCCGATGTTTGAATTTTAAAAATTACTATTATGGATTGTTTTCTATGGTATATTCATTTTAATGTAAATACTTGTGTGTATATATATTGGTATTTTAGTTGTTTTGTGTACATTGTGTTCTTGTGCTGTTTTTTGCAAGCTGGTCTGAGAATTCCAAAAGGTGGGGTATCAGTTTTAGAATAGAAAAAAGAATGAAAGATTGTGGTAATTCCTTGGTGGTTCTGCCTCAGGGGCTTCTGGCTTGGAGGATTCCAGAAGCCTGAACATTGTGTCCCGGCTACCAGGTTTTGAATCAGATTCAGTATCCTTCTCCGGGTCCATGCCTATGACGGATCTCTCCACTGCTCTCCAGTGACTGCTTTCCTGAGTCCGTGCTCAAGGTTGGGGTCATGACGTTCTATCCCCTTTCTTCCAGTTTGGATAAAATAGGCTGGATGGATCTAGTAAATGCCTCCCACGAATGGAAGGGCTCCTTCCATCAGTGGCAGGTTTTTTGCCCAGATGAGCTTTTCCATTGGCTGAATGGGGGAGGATGAGATCTTCACCAATTCCCCCTCCCCCTGCAGCCCCCTGTGTTCCCTGAAAATTTGCTCCAGAGGTTGGGGAACCTCCAGAACAGAGAGAGAGGCTGTAGAGGGAGGGGGAATCAGTAGAAATTGCCTCCCCCCACAATTTCTGCTTGTTGGAGTGACCTGAACAGAACTCTGCTTGGGGATGCTCCTGCTGGCAGAATAACAACTCTGGATCCAATCCACAGAGTCTAAAATAGGGGTATTGAACTGCTTTCAGCCCTAGGGCATGGAGGCTGCATTCCAGTTGTAGGTGGGGCTGAAGGCAGAAGGGGCGGGTCCCAAAATATAAGCATATTTAGTTTAAAGCACTTAGAAGAGGCATTTCAACCTATTAGAATAAGGAAAAAACTGCACAAAATCTGGGAATCATCAAAAGATTAGTGGCTGGGGAAAAGGCGGTGGGGCCAAGGGAAGGGGGTGCAGTTATACGGGGAACTGGCGGTCCAGATTGGGACCTCGGGTGGCCAGATTTGGCCCCTTGGCCTGAGGTTGTGTACCCCTGGTCTAAAAGGAGATAGCAATACACAACCTTGCTTCGAAGCTACCCGTATGCCATTGAGGCATCATCTCCTAATCCCACATATGCAAGTGGGCTCCTATCACTTGGCGGTGTTATGGAGGATTCAGTCTGTACATACTCAGATTAAACCCTTTAAAAAACATTATTTCACATGTTCCAGGGCTTGAGCTAGATCAAATAAAGCCCAAGTAAATTGCAGCTCCAGCTCCATGAAAAATTCTTGGATTTTCTTGGTGTACCCCTCCAATCATGAGACTGCAACCCAGGACATGTGAGGTGAAACTTCTCTTGCTGCCTATAAATGGTACCATTACCACTGGCATTGCTTGAACCAGTACTACAAGCCATAAACAGACCTGGTGGCCTTGTGTACAGGGTAAATGTAATGGAGATGATGCTCACGATGAGTCATCTTAGCAGAGAGGGCTTATTATAGCAACAAGATTTGTCTGGTAACTGTCACCATCATATCAGCCTCCCACCATACTGCCAAATGCTCCTAGCAATGGGTGCCCTTACGGCTTGTTGCTAATATTAGCTTAGGTTTCTTCTGCTTTATTTGCTGCTTTGCCTCACTAGACATTTTTGTTACGTCTTCATCCTGCTCCCAACCCAAACCTCCATTATATGGTGCCAAGGAATAGTGTTTGGTGCATTGGACTTTGGTTGTATTTTCCTTGCAGGCATGTTACTTGGTAGGCCCTGCTTTGAAGCTATTTTCATAACACAACAGTCTACATTGTCACTGGGACAGATTTACTCTAAATAGGGGTGGGCAACTTGTGGCTCTCCAGCTGTTTTGGTCTACAACTCCCATCATCCCTCACCATTGGCTATGATGGTTACAGCTGATGGGAGTTGTAGGCCAAAACAGCTGGAGGGCCACAAGTTGCCCAGCCCTGATCTAAAACAACACTGGGCCTAATTCTTCAATGCTCCATAGTCCGTAAAGCATTTTATTATTTCATGGTCTCAGATTTCATAGATCATAGAGTTGGAAGGAGCCTACGAGGCCATCGAGTCCAACCCCCTGCTCAATGCAGGAAACTAGAAGAGGGGTCTCCCATCCAAGTAATAACCAGGCCTGACCCTGCTTCACTTTCCACGCTCAGACAAGCTGAGCCAGCGTAAGCCACATGTTGGTGATACACAATCACAATAGGTTTACCTCGCGTTTTGCTTTCTCTTTGGTTCAATTCATACATTAACATGGGAAGAAACAAACAAACATCCCACATGGGCTGGATATGCTTGTGCGGGAAGTATGATTAGGCTTTCCTGTGTGACTGGAGCTTGAAACTGTTACCTAGGCAATATGGAATTGGATTACACGGAAGCATTTTTTTTTTTTGGCAGCTGCTGTGCTGCCTTGGTAACGTATGAATTGGTGAAGATGTCTGTGCACTGGCAGGATTTTTAAAAATGGAAATGTGGGTACTTCAGAACCCTTTCAAAACATTTGTGAAGCCGTGCCATGTTCTGGTCTGAGCAGGAGTCCGTGGGGCTTGCTGGATGCTGGAAGGCTGCAGGCCGCCTGATGCAGCACCCAGGAGAGCTCCTAGTGTGCAACAAGGTTAGAGCCCAGACTGAAGCCTTCTATGCTTCGGTCCAGAGGCCCCCTGCCAGACTCCAACCCTTCCCATGAAATGGAAACCTTAAAGCAGGGGTAGGCAACCTTTTTGGGCCCATGGCAACTTTGGCAACTTGGGAAAATGTTCTGGCCACCAACACAAAATGGCTGCCAGGGGAGGCACCCCCCAGCTGGATTGCTACTGCCGTTCCTGGCCCCTCCCCACTGCTCTCTCTAGCTCCCCAGCCCAGTTTACCAGACAGAGGTGACAGGAGTCTCTTTTTTCTTGCCCCCCTTCTTTTTCTTGGTGGCTGGGCAGGCTGCAGAGGAAAGCATTGGCCTGTAGTTGCCCACCGTCTTCATTTCCTAAAAATATCTCTGAGCCCCACTATGTTGCCCAGAGCTATTCATGGGAAATGAAGATGGGAGCGGCTGGAGGTCTTCACCTTGCTTTGATGTCATCCCAGCTGCCAGTAAGAAAATGTGCTTATATATTTATATAAAAGTGGGAGGGGTAGGGCACTTTGGTGGGCACCAGGAAGGGTGTCTGGGGGTGCATTGGCACTTGTGGGCACCACATTGCCTACCCCTGTCTTAAAGGGACAGCTTCTGGCCAAGAGCCTAGCACTCCTCTGTCTCTCTAAGCTAAGAGTCTAAGAGTCTAAGGCACAGCTGGCTGGGGCATGCTGGGAGTTGTAGGCCAAAAACATCTGGGGACCCCAGGTTGGAGAACACTGGTCTAAGGGCACTGGCACATTGCCAGCATGAAATGTGGAACTCTGGGAGACAGGTGTCCTGGCCCAGTGCTGGAGCCAGGCTCAGGTTCCACAGATGTTGATCCAGGCTTAGGAGTCTCATGCTCAGGGATCTCTGGCATCTCGGGCTTGGGGGTCTCTGGTTCCACAGCAGTGCTTGGGCCTGGAGCCGCCTCTGTTGGCAGCACTGATTCTTCAGCCTCTGAGCCCATGTCCAGGTCACCACTGGATTCTGAGGTCACGACAAGGTGTGCCCGAAGACTAGGAAAGGGGGAGAAACATCAACAGTGTATTGGAAAGGAGATAAGGACACAGGGCATAAAGAGAATAAGAGAAGTTCACACATGCATGCATATCTCCTTAATTACTCAACACTTGGGGGGGGGTGTTTCACAGAACGAAGCATGGTCATTGCTTGATGAGTGCAGTACGAAGTGATGACTTGCACGGATGAATGACTTGCACAGTCAATGACTTGCATGGCTTGAACAGCTGACAACCAGTGTGGCATACTGATTAGAGTGTTGGACTGGGACTCAGGAGACCTGGGTTCTAGTCCCCACTCAGCCATGAAGCTCACTGGGTTATTCTGGGCCAGTCACTGACTCAGCCTAACCTACCTCACTGGGTTGTTGTGAGGATAAAATAGAGAGGAGGACGACCATGTAAGCCTCCTTGAGTTCCATGCAGGAAAAATGGCGGGATATAAATATAATAAATATAATAAATGTATAATATAAGATGAATCATAGACCTCCCACATAGCCCCAGGCAGAATTCAGCTGCCAGTAATCAAGGGTACAGTCATCAAATGCAGAGGAATCAAGAGATGCACATACACATGCAAACGGTTCCTTCAGAACTCACAGCTGAGTGTGCAAGCTGACTTCACTGAAAATTATTGGCTTGGATTCTGAGCTGCCCTTCTACAAAGACAGTAAGACTTCTTCCATTCTGAGGTGGTGCATCTGCCTGAGGGTTCCAGTCACACAAGGGTCTTTGATCTGTCAGAGGCTCCCGCTAATGGAAGGAGGAAGCCATTTTGACCCATCCCCCCTTTCCCCTTCAGTCCTGGCACTGGGAGCCAAATCTGGGATCCCAGTTTGACCCTCCAAGACCTCCAGATGGCCATGCCCCCTTCAGTTGGCCCCACCCCTTTCCCCCAACCTGTTCCAGAAGATCCTCCAACCCTCTGGGGGAGTTTTCAGGGGACACGAGGCTGCAGGGGGCAAAGGGAATTGGCAAAGATCACCTCCCCCTTTCTGCCAGTAGGATTGTCCCACGAGTGGAGTTCTGCTCACAGGATGTCAACATCTTGGCCACTGTGTTTGAGGTGACATGACACCACTGTCTGCAATGTTTGATCTGTGATAGGATCATCGGACGCTGCCTTATACCGAGTCAGACCATGGGTCCATCTAGCTCAGACAGGTAGATTTTGCAGCCTACCTGGAGATGACAGGGCTCTAAACTGGGAACTTTTGCATGCTAAGCACAGGGTTTTTTTTCTGGTGGAACTCACCGGAACTGAGTTCCAGCACCTTTTCTTCTATTAATTGCATTACAATTTAATCGCCATCTACTCCCGAGGAAATGTAATCCAAGAGTTCCGGTACCCTTTTCTCCAGAGAAAAAGCACTGGCTAAGCATATGCTCTGTCACTGAACGACAGCCCTTACTCATTCAGATCTTGATGCTGCAGTCTTCACCCAGTGAACATGTAAGTGTGAATAAGGCCTGAATGAACACAACTGCAGGGAGCCTCTGTCTTAGACATCTGAGTAAGAGGGGAATAGACGAGTTTAGAATTTGTGGAAGTGAGAGAAAAGACAGAAAGATGTTGCAAGATGTGTGCACTTAGAGAGGGAATTCCAGGTGTAAGGCACAGAGAAAGAATAGACTGAAAGGGCGCAAGATACTCTTGAAGGATGGAATTAAAGGAACACTGATTAGTTACCGTACATGCAGAAATGAGAAGCAGGAGTTAGGCATTTCAATAATTTTGGCATGCATGAACTCTGTGCTCAAACAATCCAATCAGAATATATATTCTGGCATGCATCTATTTGCATATATTATTACACTTTCAAGGGGAAAAAATAGGTTTCCACTAGGTCTGGAATTTTATTCTTTCCCTCAAGGGCAAGGAGAGCATAGAGGAAAGGAAGAAGAATATAGAGCAAGGTTGAGCAGCCCCTGGGCAGGGAGGAAGGGGGAGAAAGGGGGGGGGAGAGAAAAACGTATGGCAGAAGTTGAGAAAAGGGAAGGCGCACCCATTTTTGGCTCTGGCTGCATCCACTGCTGGCGCATGGGACCTGACAGATTAAATCTGAGGGAACATGGCCCTTGACAAAACATTGTTCCCCCTCCCCTGACGTAGAAGTTGAGAGCCGGTAGGTAGTGAGGTGTACAGACCAGGGGACAGGGCCGGTGCGGCCATTAGGCGAACTAGGCTGCTGCCTAGGGCGCAGGGCTCCAGGGGGCGCCACTGAGGCGTGCAGAAGGAGGAGGGAGGCGGATGCGGCGGCGTTTTCTCCATCCTTTCCGGGCGGCGTGGGCATCCCCCGCCCCCCACAAGGGCACTCTGGCATCTGGAGAAGGGAAGAGCCACCTCCGCCTCCTGGGATGTGTCGGGGCATCCTGGAAACGCCGGCGGGGTGAGGAGGGAGGCGGTGGGGATTGGAAGCCTTGACTTCTGCATAAAAGGAAAAGTGACTACTTTTGCTTCAACGGAAAGAAAAAAAACCACATAGCACGTGTTTTTGTTTCATCTATTCCTTAGGTTAAAGCACCTCAATGAATAAAGTAACAGAGAACATTCTCTCAGAAATTAGTCGCCACTATTTTCAGCGCTTGTGCTACAGCATTTCTTACACACGTTTCCGTAACAATTCCTCAAGATTGTCCATACGATCACAACATGTTTTTCGTATTAAAGGTTTCACCTATTTATTTATATAATTCACACACACAAATAGTTGCAGTGCGGTAGTTTCTACCTACTTGTTTGGGAAGGTGAGAGAGAAAGAGGGTGCTTCTTTGTTTTGTTTAAATCACACTACCTTGTCGGTTTCTTTGTTAAGCTTTTCTGCATTATACATCTTGGCCATCAACCAGCCTATGCTGTAGTGTTAGGTGGATTGGTGTCTATATCTGACATAGGATTTAACATATCCCTGGATTATGAACATTCAGTATTGAGACAGGCGTCTCTCTAGCGGAACGTAAAAAGCTTTGTGGAGAGCTCTCCTAAGAAAAGTTCTGATCAACAGAGTGACAGACAGAATGAACAAGGTTGCAGGAATTTATTTCATAATGGGCATAGGGCGGGCAGGCGGGCTCAAGTGGGAAGGTGCAAACTGCCTTGCACCGGCCCTGCCAGGGGATCGTAGACAAAGGGTAGGCACAAGTGGTCATGCCAACAGTGAAACTGTGTCCCTTGATCCCCGGGAATGTCTTCATTTTCTGTTTGGCTTCTCCATTTTCATCACATGTTTTTTCCAAGCTTCTCTCCAGATCTCTGTCTGCTTTTAAACGCCCCCCCCCAGAGACCCCTCAGGACACAAGATTCCAAACGATCTACTCATGTAACAGTTCTTTGGACATGTGGAATAAACAGAGCCTTGGCAAAATTAATAATCGTTTTGGAAATGGAATTGGGAGATGGATGCATCATTCAATTAAACGTATAATTAAATTATCTTGCAATTAGACCAGTCCACATTTCTAACTACAGTGTCTTTCATGGGTACTTCTGAGATAGGGTTTTATTTATCATCAGTGAAAAAATACCTCTCCCCCTCCTTTCCATGGTTTGGTAAGCATTGACTCAAAGGAGCATCACCTACTGAATCAGCTTGGGCAGGATTCCCCTGTGAAGAAATTCATTTTTCTTTGGAGATTTTTGCTGCTAACAAGAGGCTGTATTTCATGAGAAGGGGCTGGCACACACTTATTGCAACCACCTGTGTGCCTTATCATGGCTTTTTGCTAGTCTCCAGGCCTTCAAGGTCAGAGCTGAACCGCAGCCAACAATTAGGCTGACTGATTTCAGCTGGACAGCACTAAGGAATTTTCAATCCCTCCTCCCCTCCTGGCTGGAAGCCAAGGAAGTCATCTATCCGACTGTGATTGGCTATGGAGCATGGAGGCTCACCTCATACTGGTCAAGAGCCGGGGTGGTGGTGGTATAAAGCTAGGAGGGTTAGGGCTGCTAGGTGTTCTTCATCCAGCCTTCACGAGGAAGGTGTCCTGCTGTTCGGAATGCATTGGTGAGCCTGGAATCTTGATTAAGCCTTGTCCCATCGGAAGAACCTTACCTGAGGGTAATGTATGGGAGAGACTAGATAGGGTTTATTGTTTTAGCCTGCAGCAGGGTTTCAAAGGATTTCTTCATTGTTTAATATTCTGGTTTTCTATCTTCTTTTGTCTTTGCACACTGTTTTACCTTTTTGTCCCCCTTCCTTAGTGTAAATAAAGTTCACTGTTTCCATTCTGGGTGTGTCCTGTTCTGGATCTGGCCTCGGTACTAAATTCAGCGCCTTCTGCTTTGGTTGGGCTACTGTTTAGGGTTTTTGGCTGGAGGGCTAGAAATAGAGGGTGATCAGGTGAACCCTTATTTCTGGCCCCCCAGGATATCTGGAAAGGTCCAAGTACCCCCTGGCTTGGACTGGGTGGATGAGAAGGGGTGGGGTGGCAGTCTACCGGGTGGTTTGTTTGCGTGCTGGCCACAGGGTAGGGAGTTGAGAGTTTTGGGGCAAGCCCCCCCAACCTACCAGAACCTTCACATCCCCCCCAATAATCAGCATCAACTGTATTTAGCTTGCAGCGTTTCATGAGGTAACAACCGGTAAAGGAATGAAACTTTCAGCCATTTTGTGTTTTGATTTGTACGCTGTAAAATGGTTGCTTTTTGTTTCAGGGGGTCAAATGTTCAGCCCAGGAATTTCACACTTGGGGGAAATGGGACCTGGAAGGGTCAAAGGTTCAGCCCTGGAAGTTCATATTTAAGGGAAAATGAGCTCACAGGCAGCTAGAAATTTCAGCTCAGAACCTGCCAATTAAGGAGAAATGGAAACTTAACAAGACCCAAAAGTTGGGAGCGGGAGTGAAAATACTGTATATAAATAAAGCTTGAAAGTAGAGTTCGCGGGGGGAGAGAAGGAAAACATATATGGAAAGGGGAAGAAAAAAAGCAACAATTTGAGAGAGCCAGAACTGAAGTTTTAGCATTGTTATAGAAAGAAGGCAGGATAGTGGCCTGCATTAGAGCCCAGACTGGAGACGCTGAACTTAAAAAACCAGAAGTAGTCTTATAGAACTGGATGCATATTTTCTCTGTTACTTGCTGCTGTGGTTAACCGTTCAAAATATTCTAAAATTAGTTTTTCTTCTTAAACTATCTTCTGATAACCGATTAACTCGTTACCTCACTAAATCATAAACTGCAAAAGCAAAATTTCATTCAGAATAACTGGCTGAGATTTCACCCTAACAGTTCACTCTGACAGGGCCCAGGTCTTGCGAAAGTCCCACAGCCACCACGTCTTTCAGCCGTGTGGCTCTCGACGAGGGAAGCAGAGGGTGGGCATCTGCTCCAAAGAGCCCTGCCAGCCGCTCCCTCACTGTGGATAATGGCACAGTGGAGCGCGGCTACCAGGGCTCTCTAGAGCATCCGCAGGAGCAGTTGGGGCAGTGGCGGTGGCCCTTCCCGGAATCCTGCCTAAATAAGCACTGAGGGGGTGGTGGTCACAGTATACTAAAAAATCTAAGTAAATACAATTCTAGCTGGACTAACCTTTCAAGCCTCCTTGAAACTCTGCTAGCTGTTCCTACATTACATGATTAATAAATATTTTCTGGCTGAGTTCTGTCACTCAGCATTCCACCTACAGCACCAGCAGGTTTCTTCAGTTGTTACTGCATAAATATCCCACAGTATTGACTCAATTTGTGCTAATGTGAATTTTCTTTACTCATTTGAGTCACTTTGTAACTCGCAAATCTCATAAATTTTAGGATTAAAATCCAAATAAACCTAGAGTGGCAAGGCCCTTGTTAACACTTCGAAATAGCACTGCCTTTATTTATTAATGTTCATTGCTGACCCACCACAAGCCCTCCCTTTCCTACCTCAAAGGACCAAGACCCCCAGAGATCTCAAGGTACCAGATTGCCAGCCTCAGCTGTCTGCAATCCTACTTGAATCTCTATTCAGGGACTTGCCCTTTGTCTGTAACCTGGATGTAGATGCTGAACCAAGCAGAGCAACTACAAAACCCATGTGAGAGAAGCACAAAATAGAGAGACACTTTGGTACAAAGTAATAGAGCTACAAAAATAACAAAACCTGATTCCTTATATCTCCCAGGCACACACTCTGTTACCTGGGGGTCAGTTCTCTTCCAGGGTTGGATCCAGCACAGCCTTGCTGCCCGGGAAGACTACACACCTACCCGAAGGTCCGAGATGGGTAGCCCTCCACAAGGCTTGCCTTGCCAAAGCCCTCATTCAGCTAATTTCCCCAGGAGCTACCTGGGGTCGGATCCTGAGGCCACCCGAAGGCTTGGGCCTCTGCTTGGCTTGCCGCCATTGATCCAACAGCCAGCAACCATGTGATGACCCAAAGACAACAAAACTCACACTTTGGAATATAGCTCTTTCCCCTTCCCCTCCTCCTTCCTGTAGCTCTGCTGCCTCTTAGCCAATCAGCATGCACTTCACCTGGCCAGACAGGGGGAGGGGGACTCATGACTCATGGCTTACTGGGCCTGAACTACATTTGCATTTGAAAGCCGGGTCACTGTAGACTTTTCAGGACTTTCAGGCGCCATGCCCCACCCGATACTTTATGCACATTTCGCCTCCTCCCAGCCCCCAACCGGCCTTACTTGGTTTACACATGAGGAGGCGTGTGCGTGTGTATGCGCGTGCGTGTGCAGTGTGCAGGAACCCTCAGAGGCTCTTTTCTTCACACCCCTCCCTTTGGGAAAAGATGAAACGGAGAGGTTAACCTTCTCCTTTCATCTATGCTAACTAAAAAAAGAAAAGAAAAGAGCCTTCGCTAGCCTTCTACCACTAGTACACCTCTTCTCATTCACACACACACACAAAAACAAGACAAAACGAAAAACATCAAAACACCAAAATGGCAACATCAAACAATAAATCAAAAGCTTACAAGTTTGCATTACATCCGTTTGCATACACAAGAGACATCAGATACAATTCAAATGGGAACCCCAACCCTTCTGTTGCCTGACTGGCACTCTGTCTAAAAACTTTCTAGGGTTGCTGCTTCTCACACAAGCCTGTAGGGGGCAGATTGCTGACTGAAATGTGACTCTTCAATTCGCCTTTAAGTTTGCTGCTTGCAGAAGCAAGCCTGTTAGGTAGAGGCTTGCTTCTGCCACCCTCTACCTAACGACATGAACCTATCACCCCTTTGTCCAAAGGCTTGCTGGTGGCACCCACCACCCAATGACATGAATACACTACCCCTTTTCCCAAAGGCTTGCTTGTGGCACCTTCTACCCAATGACATGAATGGGATGACTGTTTCCCTCAGAATTACATGCTGAGCCATGGAGGCTCTACCTAGGCAGCTAGAACACCAGCCTGGCAATCTTTCAGCCTCTTGTGCTTGGCTCCTTTAGCCCACCACCCAAACTTGCACGGGATGACTGTCTCCCTCAGAATTAAATGCTGAGCCATGGAGGCTCTACTCAGGCGGCTAGAACACCAGCCTGGCAATCTTTCAGCCGTTAGAGGGCTTCCCGCCTCTAACATTCCTTTTAACCTTCTGCATTGTTCTCTCGCCTCTGACTGATTCTTCTCTGGCAACTCTTCCCTGCCCTGAGGCACTTTGAACACATGTAGACATCATACATACAGTTTCAAATTGACATGATACAGTTTGGACTAATTTTTGCATTTGGGGACAAGTCAACAAAATAGTTCCATTGCTTACACTTGGATCACCCGTCCCCTCCCCTCCAGCAACAATTTAACAGTTTTCATTGGCTTTAATCAACCCCCAATCTCAGTCCTCTTTCTTCTCGCTGGAGACACCTGGAGGGAAATTCCTTTGTCCGTGCTTCTCCGCCAGCTAGGAGGGAAATTCCCTTTTCCTTCTGCTCCTTTCAGCTCTCCATTTCGGCAGCACAGGGACAAAGTCTCTTTTTCTGGGGGGGGTGTTTTCTTATGTCTGCCCCCCCCTCTGCTTGCTGCTGCTTAGCCTGGCCACTCACCATGCCCCCCCCCAAAGTCTTGAAAATTTCTCTGGGGCACATAGCACAACCAAATCACTCATCAAACGCTGTCCCAAAATTCAACGTTTTGCTCACCAGTCTCTTAAGAGAGGTTTTCTGGTCTTCTCTCCTCCTCCTGGAACACACGCGTGCACACACACACACTATTTTTTCTCTTTGCCCCGGTTCTTTGGGATCACACAGCCGCCATCTGCTCACCCGCTTCTTGCACTCGATGGGGATGGTAGGATCCGCCTCCTGCTTACTCACTCCACAGTTGAGATTTCTTGCCTTCAACGCTCCCCGCTGGCAGTTAGGCTCCCACAGACTGCCAAGCAATCTGAACGTTTTCCCTGAGGCTCAATCTCACACTTCAATTTCTAAAAAATAACAAACCTCTACTCATGTACCAAAGTCCCTCCAAGGCAGCTTCCCTATTTGCCCACGTGCACCCACTCTGTGGTCCAGTTTCGAATCCCAGCGCTTGCCACCATGTGGAGGAGGGGGGGGCTGGCTGACCTGCCACAAGCCCCCCCTTTCCTACCCCAAAGGACCCAAGACCCCCAGAGATCTCAAGGTACCAGATTGCCAGCCTCAGCTGTCTGCAATCCTACTTGAATCTCTGTTCAGGGACTTGCCCTTTGTCTGTAACCTGGATTTAGATGCTGAACCAAGCAGAGCAACTACAAAACCCATGTGAGAGAAGCACAAAACAGAGAGACACTTTGGTACAAAGTAATAGAGCTACAAAAATAACAAAACCTGATTCCTTATATCTCCCAGGCACACACTCTGTTACCTGGGGGTCAGTTCTCTTCCAGGGTTGGATCCAGCACAGCCTTGCTGCCCGGGAAGACTACACACCTACCCGAAGGTCCGAGATGGGTAGCCCTCCACAAGGCTTGCCTTGCCAAAGCCCTCATTCAGCTAATTTCACCAGGAGCTACCTGGGGTCGGATCCTGAGGCCACCCGAAGGCTTGGGCCTCTGCTTGGCTTGCCGCCATTGCTCCAACAGCCAGCAACCACGCGATGACCCAAAGACAAAGACACAAAACTCACACTTTGGAATATAGCTCTTTCCCCCTCCCCTCTTCCTTCCTGTAGCTCTGCTGCCTCTTAGCCAATCAAGATGCACTTCACCTGGCCAGACAGGGGGAGGGGGACTCATGACTCATGGCTTACTGGGCCTGAACTACATTTGCATTTGAAATTTGCATTTGCACTGTAGACTTTTCAGGACTTTCAGGCGCCATGCCCCACCCGATACTTTATGCACATTTCGCCTCCTCCCAGCCCCCAACCGGCCTTACTTGGTTTACACATGAGGAGGCGTGTGCGTGCGTGCGTGCGTGTGTGTGTGCGCGTGCGTGCGTGCGTGCGTGCGTGCGTGCGTGTGTGCGTGCGTGCGTGTGCAGGAACCCACAGAGGCTCTTTTCTTCACAACTCACAAATCTCATAAATTTTAGGATTAAAATCCAAATAAACCTAGAGTGGCAAGGCCCTTGTTAACACTTTGAAATAGCACTGCCTTTATTTATTAATGTTCATAGTTCCTATGGAGAGCAATGGTCTAAAGTTCAAGGGAAAAAATATACTAAGGGTTGAGAAGATGAATATAGTTCCCTATTCATTACAAAAAGTCATGTTTTGAGGGTGAGGATCATGAAGGAGAGAGGAAGAGAAGGATGAGCAACAGAGAGAGTGTGGGAATGAGATTCTCCTGTGGTTCATTGGTTATTTTGCAAATATATATTTTTCACCCCACATTTTGGCTGCAGGCCTCTATGATGATGATAGTTTATTTATTATTATTACTTTGTGGTTTAAAGCCAGGATAAAAATGCCAAAATTAATTAATGAGCAACTACTGTACATTGTCGTGCTGTAAACTGATCTGGGAAAGACCCTGAAATAGCTGACCTGCCTCTTTCCTCTGGAGATCATGGGTGGTCTTGTGATTCTTATTAGCTGGTTAACAGGGCCGGATTAAGAGCATTATGGGCCTGGTGCTGAGGATTTTGGTGGGCCTTTTTATGGAAATAAATAAAATGAAGACGCAATTTTATATTAAAACAAATTAAATATTTTAATTACCATTAAAGTGCCAAAACAGAAACATATTGAAAATATTTCTTTTTTTGTAAACAATAAGCTTGTTAACTCAATAAAACCGTTCATCACATATCGTTGATAAGTACCTCCACATTTTTTAACCTCTAGGGCAGTCTTCCCCAACCGGGGCCCTTCCAAATGTTTGGGGGACCAGCTCCCATCTTCCCCAGCCCCAGCCACTGGCCATGCTGCCTGAGGCAAATGAGAACTGTAGTCCAAAATATCCAAGAGGGATATTTGGTGAACTCTGTTCTCTGGGGTTTTTCAAAATAAAACTTAAAATGCCACACAATTCCCCATGAAAGCGCACGTGCACACACACACACACACACACACACACACACACACACACACAGTATTAGCCAAGCACACACACACACACGTGCACACACACACACACACACACACACACACACAGAACTCTGTTCTCTGGGGTTTTTCAAAATAAAACTTAAAATGCCACACAATTCCCCATGAAAGCACACGTGCACACACACACACACACACACACACACACACAGTATTAGCCAAGCACACACACACACACGTGCACACACACACACACACACACACACACACAGAACTCTGTTCTCTGGGGTTTTTCAAAATAAAACTTAAAATGCCACACAATTCCCCATGAAAGCGCACGTGCACACACACACACACACACACACACAGTATTAGCCAAGCAGGTGACATTTTGCAGGCGGCAGGAGGATCAACACCCCCAAAAGGCAGACACATTCACATAAATAGAACATTCACAACAACCATTTTTAAATAAACATAAACCATCTTCCCCAGCCACTGGCCATGCTGCCTGAGGCAAATGAGAACTGTAGTCCAAAATATCCAAGGGGGATATTTGGTGAACTCTGTTCTCTGGGGTTTTTCAAAATAAAACTTAAAATGCCACACAATTCCCCATGAAAGCGCACGTGCACACACACACACACACACACACACACAGTATTAGCCAAGCAGGTGACATTTTGCAGGCGGCAGGAGGATCAATACCCCCAAAAGGCAGACACCCACACCCACAAACACACAGCCCTTACGTTCAGTTTGGCTCACAAAAGAGGGAAAGCCCTTTTACAGAAAAGAAGGAGAAGGAGAACTTGCAGAATTTCCCCCAAATTATTTATTAAAAAAAAAAAAAGCCACAACAAAAAGCCAGGAAGTTTTGCTTGACCAAGAATAATTGTGTTGTTCTTGTTGCTTTTTTTGTGTGTTGTTGTTAAACTAGCATTTGAACAATTGAGCTGCGAATCAGAAAGATCTTTTGCTCGAGGCTGGAGAGAGAGGTCCCTTCTAAATCTGAATATTACAGACCCTAGCAAGCCCCCCATGTGCTAGACGTTCTCACAAAGAAATGTAGTAACAGTGATTGAAATGCAAAGATACTGAAATGCTAATTTGAGAACAACAGTTCTTGCTAGGTCTTGCCTCAAGCCTGTAATGCAGATGTGCTTAGAACACCTTTCTAATCTTGAAAAAATCATTAATTATGCTGAATGATAACGATCAGAGCTAACTCCGAAGGGGGAAAAATCGCCTCGTGTCCCTATAATTGCGGGCCGATTGTCTGTTAAAGGCCTGGAGCGGCCGCTCCCACAGCCCCTATGTTAATCCGGCCATGCTGGTTAACCTAACCCATGTTGCAAGTCATGACACCTTCTTGGGGAGTTGATTTGAATGTGGCCTGGACTAGATGCCAATGTGCAGGTATGGGTAATCTCTTGCTGTCTTTCGCTGGATTTGTTTTGCAAGAAGAAATACATGTTTTAAGTCCCAATATTATACGTCTTACAGAAGCGTCAGTGCTGTGGTCAACGGTTACAGTAGCAGGAAAAGGAAGTAGTTGCTTCAAGTATACTAGGTTGGTTGATTGCAGCATTATGAAAGGTGTGCCTCAGATGATACGTGGGTTTACATGAGTCAGGAAGATTACTGATCAACACTTGGTTTCACAAAGTTGCTCCCAGATGTTGTGTATGTGTTTGTGGTGTGATTATCTCAAATGCCTGAATTCATTGTCTAAAGGAGTGAGCTAATCTGATATCAGGAAATAACACTCCTCTCTGTGAATATGTCACTCTATTCTGAAATCCTAAACCAGATTAAGGGCACAATCCTAGGCATGTTTAGCCAGAAGAAAGGCCTACAACTCCCAGCATGCCCCAGCCAGCTATGCTGGCTGGGGCATGCTGGGAGCTGTAGGCCTTTCTTCTGGCTAAACATGCCTAGGATTGCGCCTTACATTTTTCTATCTGAGGCCCATCACAAGGCATTCCTTTAATTTCTAATTAAAATGTGCCTCCATGAGAAGAGAAATATACTACAATAGCTTTCATCTCTTTATTGCCACACATTCTGTAGTCTCAAGGTGTTTGAAAAGATGTTTCCCGCTTATATGTTATCTGTATTCAAGCGCTTGGAAAGCACGTTGCTTAAACGTGCGAGGACAGGGAGCACTCCAGCCCTGTTGCTCCCGTCACCTTGTGCACCTGGAGAGAGACTGTCTGAAGCGGAGAGCCTCCTCTATCCATGGGCCTCTCCATGCCATTTACAACGCTGGATTACAGGGGAGCATTCTTTTCAGCAGCTATTCCGCTGCCTTGGTAACATATGAATTGGGAAAGGGGTGTGTGTACAGCAAGATTGTTTTGAAGGTGGTTCGGATACTTCTGAACCCTTGTGAACACATCGGGATCAGTGTTCTCGATCGCACGGAGAGCCCCCATGGATAGGGGAGGCTCTCCCCTCCTGAACAGTCACCCTCCACTCATACAGGATGCCAAGAGTGCCAACAGAAGGTGGTGGGGTTGGAGGGCTCCATCTCCTCACGTGTTTAGACAATACACTTTCCAAATGCCTGAGCAGGGCTGTTCTTGTTCTGTGATTTGAGAAGGTCTGATTCAACTTGTCTAGAATCTAATCTGTAACAACTGTGATTGTATATTTTCAGCAGTGCTTCCTTTCCTGTGGCAGCACCTGGATTGTGGGACTCCCTAGAGCAGGCTTCCCCAACTATTGCCCTCCAGATGTTTTGGCCACAATCCCCATAATCCTCAGTGTAATGGTCATGCTGGCTGGGAATCATGGGAGTTGCGGTCCAGCACATGTGGAGGTTGGGCAAGGCTGACCTAGAAAGATTAGCTTAGCTTCTTCACTCCTTGTCTTTCAGCAGGCGATAAAAGCTCCCCCACCCTGCTCAGCATTAAGTTATTATGAACAGCTGGTTGTTGGTTCCATTCTAATGACTTTTGTGGCTCTGCTTTTATGTTTGTTGTTAGAATTGTTGATAAATTTGTATTGTATGCCACCTTGAGGACCTATTGGCTGAAAGGCGATATACAAATATTTTAATCTTAAATAAAATAAAAACCCACCCTCCAGGTTCCCCATTCTCTGCTCTCTGTTCCCTTGACCTCGTCCAGCCTTTCCCAACCGGGTGCCCTCCAGATGTTTTGGACTGCAACTCCCAGCATTCCTGACCATTGGCCATGCTGGCTGGGGCTGATGGGAGATGAAGTCCAACACATCTGGAGGGCATGAGATTGGGGAAGGCTGAACTTGCTGCAGGGTTGTGTTCTTAGAGACTTGACAGATAGCTTGTTCATAATGTAGCAGGTTTATTAAACCTGCTACATTACTGATTCAGGCTCCCCAACCTAGAACCAGGTATTGCAGAACCCACGAGGCCTGAATACATTACCCCAAACAACTCCTTTCTCCTTCCTCCCAGCCCTGGCTCAGCAAAGCAAATGGGGCATATTAGGGGCTGTAGGGGACCACCCACCCAGCATGCCCCTTCCACAGACTCGAACACCATGGCCTTAGTTTGGCTAGTATTTCCATAACAGCAAGAAGTGAATGAATGATGTGCCTGGCATGGTCTAAGCAAGGCTGGATGTCCTGCTTGGGGGAGGACCACTTCACAACCAGGTACATAGTGGTGCCCCTGGGTTGGGGTGTCAGTGATGCTGTGTTCTTCATTTTGCTTTTTTGGCATGCATGCAGACCCTGGATCTGGATAAAGATCCAGACAAATCTGGATCTTTGCTGGCAGTGGTAGACAAAATATGTAATCTCAGCCTTTTTTTGCATCTTTTTCTGCGTGGACCCTAACCGCCATCCTGAATGCACCAGGTGTGGCTATAAGAGGAGCGCCAGGCACACACAGAGCAATAGCCTCAAAAGCCCCAGGAACTGGAGTGTTTTGCGCCTGCTGCCCAGGACTGTTAGGAAATGGGACGGTTAATCACCAAGGTTGCTTCCTTCACCCCTATCTGTCTGGTGCTGAACTGCTACTCCTTAATTACTAGTTTCATTAGGCAATCCCCTTTGATTCATGGCTGTTTTAGAAAAGGAGAGCTACTCCAGCGTTTGCTGACATGCGGTGAATCATATGCATCTCTGCTCCAGGCTATATTTATCACAGACAGATGAAACTGCTGGGGAAAACTTGTGAGCCAGTGTGTGTGTGTGTGTGTGTGTGTGTGTGTGTAAACATTGCAGCTTTGACTTCTACTCTGATGAGTTTCATGTTGCACGAATAGAGATCCAATCATTTTTCACAGTGCACACATGAACCAGACACTCACCTGTCTCATAAATGAGCCAGAAAGCCAAGCATCACAGACCCTGAAGGATCATGAGAGAGGAGCACCCATTAATCACATTCCTCTCTTCATTTTCTGCAGACAACATGCACATAATACATTTTGCCAAGCTAAAAAGTACATAAGACCATTTTTCATGTCCCAGTTTCATATGGATTTTGTAACATGAAAATTTATTTTATGTAAACAATTATTTACATACCACTGTTCATGAAAGATATCACAGTGCATTACATTTTTTTAAAAAATATAGCAATATACAAACAATAAAACACCACTTCATTAAAACAAGCAGCCAAAAAGCCCAAAACAAAAGAGCTATAACAATAGAATCCAGCAGTCAGCTTCAGTTTTTCAACACATTTTTTTTTTACCTGTCTGCAGGAAGCCATCAATTTGAAACACATGATTGGGCTAACCATGGGTTGTTGACCTCCTCCCTCCCCCTCAGTCCTCCCGCAGGTATCCCAGGGGACACAGCGGCAGGATCCCTTGAGATCATGGTGGGGAGGGGGGAGACAACTCAGTCCTTCCGCGCGGTGTCCCCGGGATACCAGCAGGAGGACTGAGGGGGGAGGGAGGGCCCCCCAGCAACGCATGGTGAGCGTATTTGACTTGCAACAAGAAAGCATCACTTTTGATTAAGAATCTGCTGATTATTATTATTATTATTATTATTATTATTATTATTATTATTATTATTTTCATCAAGAGGGTAGGACTGGCACCCTCTGTTACTTTGAAACTGTACCGATGACAACGTCCTAGGAGTTGCCTGCAGAAGCAACCGTAGTTGCCTTCGGTGAGGTGACTCACAGACCTGTATCATCTGAGCGGAGAGCATATCTGTCAACCTTTGAAAATCCAAGAGGATTAAAATTAGGCTCCTTCTCGTGGTGAGGAGTTCCAGCCCTCCTGACTCATGCTGAAGACAAAACTAATAAAACTAGGTCAGGTGTTCTAATATGTGTGATTCAGACTCTCATCCCTAAAGGTATATTAAAAGCAAGAACATAAAGCCATTTCATATTTCCATAGTTGAAGTCTAAAGGTGGACTGACATCTCTGCTTATTTATTTTATTTATTTATTTAAAACTTTTATTTACCGCCCATCAGCCAAAAGGCTCCCTGGGCGGTTTACAAAAACAATACCAAAAAACCAATAAAAACAACAAAAACATAAACATAAATTTTCATGCTTGCAACATAGTTTATGTGAAGTATGTTGTATTTAACCCGAATGATAGAACAGAATTTATTCAACCAGTCCAGAGACCATATTGAAAAGAGAACAAAGTAAGATATGTTTAAAATTCCACATAAAATCATACATAGGAGTGGACCACAGACCATATTAAAAGAAAACAAAGTAAAATACATTTAAGACACCACATAAAAGTATACATAGGACAAAATTTAGTGTTTGGATTTTACTAAAACAAAACTAAGAATTAAGATTTAAAATATTCTAAAAACAATAAGAATTAAAATTGAGGAAGTACATACTGACAAGAGTTCATATCCTCAAAGCTCAGAATCTTTACCACGGTCAACTGAGATGGATTCCAGATACCCTTTTCTAAGGCTGGCAGCCTTCACTGCCAAGGAAGCTACTCTCCAAGTTACATACTGATTAGTTTCTTCTAGTAGAAGGCTTAATTTTTCTTTCACATTCCAGTACTCAGTTTCCTTTAATAAAGGCTCTAGACAGTGTTCTCTAATATCATAGTATAGCTGACATTCAGAAATGTCGTGAGGCAAATCCTCCAGTACTGCTGCCCCACAAATGCGTAATCTGTCTTGAACTGGTATGCCCCCAAATCTTCCCATTTGAACCATTGATTCCATCTGTTCAAAACCCACAGAATAGCTAAGCTATTTGAAAGAGCTCTGCAACAATCTAGCACAGCCTTCCCAAACCTGGTGCCCTCCAGACATTTTGGATTTCTGCTCCCTGCCAGCACAGCTACAGGTCAGGAATGCTGGGGTTGTTGTCCAAAACATCTGGAAGAGGGCACTAGGTTGCCTAGCCCTGGTCTAGCATTGCAGGTTTTGCAAAGCTGATCTTGTGAATTCTAATTGCAAATATCAATATTTATTAAGGACTCACTGTACCAATGGCTGTGCTGCTCAGCTGTGTCCCAGGCCTAGCTGGGTTCCAAGAGCCTGCATTGCTCACAGGACATTCAAAAGCCGCCACCCTGCATACAGTTGGCGAGAGCAGCAATAATGCCTTCTGTCCTGGAACAGGGCACCCACTTGGTCACTGTAATCTACCATTTTCTTACTGCTATATTAGCAGTGCTGGAGGCTGTTGCAGACCCCAGATTTCTTGGAGGTTTGCAAGGGCCAAGGGGCCAATGGTGAAGACATACGGTAGATATTATTTTGGGTGAAACTGGTCTGTGGGATTCGAACCAGGGACTTTCACTTCCTCCCATTCATCCCATGCAAAGAACTGGAGATCACAAGCCTGACCTTTGATGAGTGAATGGTTAGATAAAATGTGGGATTTAGATATGTGGGAAGGGTTAGATAAAATGTGGCAAAGTAAACAACATAATATTAGAGACTATGAAAAAACATAAAGATGGGGCAAATTTATGGAAAACTGGTCATGCTTTATTGATTCTTTGTAAATGTAAGATGGTATACCCAAATAGACGATACAGTTGCTCAGCAATTTAAGCTAATTATGTAAGGCTAACTGACATCTACAGCCCTGTGGGGAAGAAGAAGGAGCGAAGGAGGCAGGAGCAGGCTGAGGGAACATCAGGGCCTGCTCCAGTTGGACTGCCCCCCCCCCCCCCCCAGGGCTAACTTCTTGAGACTTCTACACAGAGAATTACTGCCGGAAGTAGTAATTAATATTCCCCCTTCTTCCCTCCCCATTCCTTTTTCCTTGTGTGTCATGTCTTTTTAGATTGTAAGCCTGCGGGCAGGGACTGTCTTGTTAATTGTTGTAAACCGCCCAGAGAGCTTCGGCTATTGGGCGGTATAAAAATAAATAAATAAATAAATAAAAGGAAATTGTTATCTAAAGAAATGGTTCAACTTAAGAGTTTTGTATTTTCCTTTTTCAGAACTGTCACATTAAGGAAAACAAATCTTTTTTTTTTTAATTGTCACTGTATGCAGCAATGTAACGAAAAGGAAGGGGTTTTTCTTTTGGTTTTTTTTTTTTTTTTAAAAGAAAATTGTTAGGAGGCCGTCTATAATGTATTTTTTTTCCTGATGAAGGGTGATTTTTTGATACTATTCTGCAGTGCTTTTTTTCTGGAGAAAAGGGTACCGGAACTCTTGGATTACATTTCCTCGGGAGTAGATGGCGATTAAATTGTAATGCAATTAATAGAAGAAAAGGTGCTGGAACTCAGTTCCGGTGAGTTCCACCAGAAAAAAAGCCCTGCTATTCTGGTTTTTATCTGATTCTAACTGGCTAAGTGAAATAGTATATTTTATATTATTTTTAAAATTTATAAACCTCCCTTCATCCACAATGGATTTCAGGGCGGTGTACATAACATGAAGAAGGCCTTTGGGATTAATGACTACTCCTTTCAGCATTCTGTTTCTAAGCTTGTGAGGTGATCATTCCTCTGAACACTGAAATTTCAGACTGAAATTTAGCACACACATGTGGAATGCAATTCTACGTTCAACATTAAATGCCAGCTTGACTCCGCACCCCCATCCCCGCTCAGACTCAGCATCCATTTTCAAAGGTGCTGGTGTTGTGAGGGGCAGAATACAAAATAAAATGCAATACAAGACTTCCATTGAACACTGAGATATCAGAATGAAAGTTGGTGTGTGCCTGCTCAGAAAATGCAACATTCTGCATTTTCGCATATGAATGGCAGCTTTCCCCACACACCCCTTTCCCTAGAGGCCAGGTAAGATGGGAAAATGTGATATTTCCCTTGGAACATTGAGACATCTGAATAAAGGTTGGATTGTTCAGAAAAACATATTGTGCTTCAAGTACGATATGCAGCTCAACACCTGCGCCAATGATCAAGAGGACTGTGAGTGAGCAAGCGAGGTCTCTTCACTGCGCTTTACCAGTATGGGAATTATATATTGAACAGATGGAAAGCTTTTTAATCTCAGCAGGCTGAAAGCAAAAAGTAAGGTAATTACAATCTCCGTTGTGGAACTTCAGTATGCTGATGATAATGTGGTCTCTGCACATTCAGAGGATGATCTCCAAACTATCCTAAATGCTTTTGCAGAAGCATACGGAAAACTTGGTCTCTCATTTAACATCAAAAAAACCAAAGTGCTTCATCAGCAAGTGCAAGCTAACCCTTTGGTGATGCCATCTATCCAGTTTGGCGGGACAATACTGGAAAATGTCGATCATTTTCTCTATCTTGGCAGCTATCTTTCTGTTACAGCTAACATCGACAGTGAAATCCAGCATCATCTGAGCTCCGCAAGTGCCGCGTTTTCTCGAATGAAACATAGAGTGTTCAAGGATCGGGATATTTGTAAGAAGACCAAAACACTGGTTTATGAAGCCACTGTATTACCAAATTTATTGTATGCCTGCGAAACATGGACTATCTATAAACGTCACCTCCAACTCCTTGAAAGATTTCATCAACGTTGCCTCCGGAAAATCCTGCGAATTACTTGGGAAGATAGGCGAACAAATGTCAGTGTACTGGAAGAAGCAAAGACTACTAGCATTTAAAAAATGATCCTTCAACGCCAACTTCAGTGGACTGGTCATGTTGTTCGAATGCCTGACTACCGTCTCCCAAAGCAGTTACTTTATTCCCAACTCAAGGATGGAAAGCGGAATATCGGTGGTCAATATAAGAGGTTTAAAGATGAAAGATGTTCTTAAGGCTAATCTAAAAAAATGCAATATAAACATCAAAAACTGGGAAGCTCTGGCCCATGAACGATCTAACTGGAGGTTGGCCTTTCACAAAGGTTCCATGGACTTTGAAGAAGCCCGAGTGCAAGGTGAAAGGGAGAAACGTGCTAAGCGAAAAGCACGTCAAATGAATCCTTTACAGGACCATCTTCCATCTGGTAACCTGTGTCCTCACTGTGGGAAGCTGTGTGGATCTAGAATTGGCCTCCACAGTCACTTACGGACCCATCGCTAGAGTCTACACAATTTTCTTTAGAATTTTCCTCCTTTTAAAATCTCCTTTTTGTAAATTTTCTTTCTTTTTTTATCCTGGAAGACAATCTTACTCGGTCACGAGTGATCGCCTGACTGACTGACCAGTATTTAAATTGATAAAATGTGGAATGCATTACCTTCCTTGAGTCTCTGTTGGAAAATAACGGCAGGATGAAAATCCATCATTAGTCCATCATTTTATGTAAATAAGAGCATTTTCTGAAAGGTGTCAAGTTCTAGGTGTGGTGAGCAGGATGCTTATTTGATTCTATTCTCTCTTTCCTAAATAAGCACATTGAAATATCCCTTACAGAATCAGCTCTTCTTTAAAAACAGAAAAAAAAACGTATCATTTTTATTATGGAACAAGCTTTAGCAGCATAGGCACTCACTTTTTTTTTTTTTAATTGCCTTTATTTGTGTCCATGTCAGGGGAAAATATATATGTGTTTGCGCTGCAAAAGATTCCTGCTATGTAATGAATATTTGAAATGGCAACTACAGTTTGATGCAATAGTCACGTACAGGGCCATCTTAAATCTATAAGAGATCCCAAATAGCCGAAATATGAAGAGCAGCAATAACAACAAAATCTGTAAGCATAAAACCAGTTCCACTGTGGTGATAACCTTTCTTAGGGTGAAACCAGATGTGATGTGGGAGGATCCAGACAAGATTTGGAGAGCACACACACAGGGAGCTTCAGAGTGGGAGAAGAGGATGCAGTAGTCCTGTTCCACCAGTGGTATCCTTCTGCAGGCAGAGGAACGATTCCGGATCCAACTCTGTATGTACTAATATGTGGAAAGGTCTATGGACTAAGTAAACAGTTTTGGTCTGGATAAATTAATTGTGTGCTGTGTGACGAAGTACTTTGCCTATCAGTTTCTTTGAGTGATTGGGGCTGCTTGCACGTCACAGTGGCATTCTGCGGCAATTTGTGGATGAACTAACCCATGATTTGCAGGGATGCGCACTGTGTGTGAGCCGCTTCCATTTTATGTAAACAAGCTCTGATTGGTGCATTCAGAGGTTGTGAGCGTGACATGCAAACCTGGACCAGTGGGATGTTTAGGGGCTAAACAACCCAGCAGTTAACCCAACAGCAAACCATGGGCTAACCGCCAGGCTGTGTAGCCCCTAAACAACCCAGCATTCCGGGTTCACAAGTCATGCTGACAACCTCAGATCGGGCTGATCAGAGGTTGTTTACAGAAACCAGAAGCGGCTCATAGGTGGTGCGTGTCTGTGCAAACCATGGGTTATTTGCTGCTGTGATGTGCGAACTGGGTCATTCTGTGCTCTAGTATTGTGTGTGTGTGTGAGAGAAACATGTTTCTCTATCTATAGCCACTCTCTCCATATCATTTATAATTTTATAAACCTTTACAGTAATACCTTGGATTGCAAGTAACTTGGTTTGAGAGCGTTTTGCAAGACAAGCAAATTTTTAAATATTTATTTAATTTTTTTTTACTTGATATACAAGCGATGTCTTGCAATACAAGTACTGTAGTATGGCTTAAATTAAAAATCTCTGTACAATTTTTTTTGGGGGGAATTTCATTTTGATATAAGAGTGTTTTGGATTACAAGCACATTTCCGGAACGAATTATGCTCTCAATCCAAGGCATGATTGTATCGTGTGATCTTTGCCCCTGTTTATCTTTCTTCTAAACATCCCTGTCCTTTTTAAAAAAAAAACTGCAGTGAGTAGGCTATAGGTCTGTAGTTCTCCTTCCACTTGCCTCAGCTTAATGTTATGATTGACTGTTGTGTCTTTCAGACACCTTTCAGTATCATCCCTTCCTCTGACGTATCAGTGGGGAGTAACTTGAGCCATTAGACCTTCTTACTTATTGAAAGCCATCCAGAGAGCAACAGAACAGAATCTCGTTTTGAGAAGGCTGATTGGAATCACCACCTTAACTACCTCATAGTTTAGTAGATGGAGACAGCTCAATCTTCTTCTTTCCTATAATCAAAGAACATAAAACAAACACTGGAGAGACCACACTGACATTTCTCAGGCCAACTACAAGTGTACAGTGATAACTGTAATATTCAGCAGATGTGCAATGTTCATTTTATTTGCTTTGTTTTTAAGATGAGCTGTTGGAAGCACATTTGAGAAGTACTGGCTGAAATCAGATCTCCTACAGAGAATTTAAACTCCAGTAATTTAAACTGGTTCACTTTACCTATAATATTACAACATATGACTGAGAGAAGGTTCTGGGTTTTCCTCGACATAATCAGGGAGAGGTTTTGGCGGTGGATTCTTATGAACCCTAAAGGCCGTTTTGAAACCGATTAAAGTTCACAAGGGTTTACCTGATTCTGCATAGCTAGAGCTTATATGCCCTGCGTTTCTGGGAACCTGCACTTCTCAAGTTTCACAGCTTAGTGGCCAATAAATAAATCGCCCCTTCTCAGCAGTGCTTATTTAACCGTTTCAGCACAACTGACTGAGCAGGTCAGCAGAAGAAAAACAAGCAGGAGGAGAGTTGACCTTGAATGCATGTTCTGCTCAACACTCCAAAAGGAATCGAAGGAGCCCCAGACTTTGCAATGGAGCACGGGATGTACCTGGAAGGAAGGCATTTGTTGTTGCTATCAACTGGAGTTTCATTCCATTGCTAAGGCAGCAATTAGTACCCTGGCTCTGTTTCAAGTTGCTGCCAGCTAACCTTCCTGGTTTACCTAATCGTGGAGGCCTGTAGCATTTAGCAGTGAAGCAATGTAGAAAAAAGTGGGCTGAATCAGTAGAGTGTATGATGAGACAGATACTATGAAAATATCCAGCAATAATAATAATTTCAAAGGAATTAGCAGAAGCCTAGATTATGTTTTTTAATCTCCATGCCAAGAAAAGCTTCACCTGCTTAATTTCTGCATGTTAAGGTACAGGAGCAGGCCAGAGCGGGGGCAGGGGGAGGAGAGAAGGATGATGATGAAGAAGGAATCCTACTCCCACAAGCCCTTTTTCTGATAGCAATAGTACCCATGCCCAAGGCGGCATGCTCGATCCTCCATTTGTATCCTCGCAACAACCCTGTGAGGGAGGTTAGGCTGAGAGTCATTGACTGGTCTGGCCCAAAGTCACCCAGTGAAGCTTCATGGCCAAGTGAGGACTCAAACCCAGGTCTCTCCAGTCCTAGTCCAACACTCTAACCACTGCACCAATAGTAGGTGAAGGGGACAGTCCAGGGAGATAATCATGCAGTTGTTTGCAAAATGGCGCAAGCCTCAACAGGAGCCTGTCCATGAGCTGGGGCTCTCCCCTCCTCCCAAATAGACCCTTGCTCCCGAACAGGCCCTGGGCAAAAGGATCTTCTGGCAGCCAGGCAGGTGCTCCAGCCATGACAACTGTGAGTCTCCCACCTGCTCTGCTGCCCTTTGCTCTGGAGAGCTGTGGGGTGAGGGAGTTGAGTGTTCCGAAGGGATTCTCCTGGGCCCCAGGGCAGGCATCCCTGTGATGGGCCACCTAAGGCTGTCCCCACGTCGCCTGTGGGAGTGGGATTTGCTGTGGAATCCTAGGGTCAAGAATTTAGAATAATGCTTTAAAAATACAATTAAAGATAAAAACACAGGAGTGCATCCAGTGTTGCCCTTCCATCAACGGAAAGACCCCTTCCATTCACAACAGGGCTTTTGAACCAAGGGAAGCCTCCGTTAATGGAAGGGGGGGAGGCAATTTTTGCTGATTCCTCCTCCCCACCGCAGTCCCATGCGCCACTTCCCATGCTGTCCTGGGGGTCCTCCAACCCTCTGGAGCAAATGTTTGGAGAGCATAGGAGGCTGCAAGGTCCCTTTTCCATTAGCAGAAGCCTCTGCGAGATCAAAAGCCCACCTCAGAATGGCAGGATTTTGTTTGTTTGTTTGTTTGTTTATTTATTTAAAACATTTATTTGCCGCCCATCAGCCAAAAGGCTCCCTGCCTGGGCGGTTTACAAAAACAATACCAAGAAACCAATAAAAACAGCAAAAGCATAAACATATTAAAATACACCAAGGTAAAAACAAGCAGCCAAATAAATTCAATCCTGATGTACAGGGGTGATAATAAAAAGAATAAAAGGAATAAAATCATCCATTTAAATGTTGGGTAAATAAAAAGGTCCTCACGTGGTGCCTAAAAGAATAGAGGGTAGGCGCCAGGCAGATAGAACCAGTGATAAAATATTAAACTCTAAAGCGGGGCTTTCCAACCTTGGGTCCCCAGATGTTTCTGGCCTACAGCTCCCAGCATACCCAGCCAGCATGGCTAATGGCAAGGGATTCTGGGAGCTGTAGTCAGGGATGTTGAAGAGTCCTTGGTCTTGAGTCACGAGTCGAGTCACGAGTCTTTGGACCCGAGTCTCGAGTCCGAGTCCTTGGTCCAAAATGGTGATTCACGAGTCACAAGTCACGAGTCACTCCCAAAGCTGACTCCACGAGTCCCTATTAAAACCAATGGGGTTTTCCCCCAACAAAATAAGGCTACTTCAGATGTGTGGCTTAAATAAATTCTAGGCACAAGTGTGCCTTTTTATTTCAAAACTCTGCAACTGATTTTGGCAAGAACAGACCAGGCAGACAAACCCAAAATAACCAGGCAGGCAGAGGAGGCAGGGAATTCCAAAGCAGGCAGGCAGGCAGGCAGAGGCCTTTGTCTTGGACAATTCAACTGTTGAACTGGTCAAGAAGAGACCAGGCAGGCAGAGGAGGCTGGGAACCCCAGACAGGCAGGCAGAGGCAGCCAAACCCAAAATGTCTGAAAGGTTGCATTTTAGAAAAATGATTTTAAAAAATAAACTTGCTGTACTTCCTAAAACTTATCCATGTTGCATTTGAGGAACATGATTTTTTCCTAATGTTTGGCCCCCATTCTGGAACGGTGAGATCTCATCACAATTCCACCCTCACTGAACACCCGCTCCACTGGTGATGAACTTGCTGGAACCAGAAACACACTCAGAGCAGCCACACAGAGTAATCTCAGGTCCTTCTTCTGCCTCTCCCAAGTACGCAACACATCAATCAAAATAAATCTTGACACACTGTTGGGGCTGCACTCCTGGTAGCCGTCCATAGTGGCCGAACAGCGGCACACCTCGCTTCCATGCGCTCTTCGCCAGTAATCACGCTCCTCTCCACTCCTTCTGGCACAGCCCAGGGATGTTGAAGAGTCCTTGGTCTCGAGTCCCGAGTCGAGTCTCGAGTCCCATTAAAAATACTGGGACTCGAGTCCGAGTCGAGTCAGAGGGGGGACTCAGTCCGACTCACGAGTCGAGTCCTCAAGTCCGAGTCCCCATCCCTGGCTGTAGTCCAGCAACATATGGGGACCCAAGGTTGGAGAGCCCTGCTCTAAAGCAAGAAAAGAGTTTAAAAAAGAAAAGAAAAAGGAATGGACTGCAATTCATAATCTCCACCACCCTTGATATTTCCCCCAAGTCACCTGTTGTGTTGTATTCACACCAAACATTAGCTTGCAGTGTATTATACTGCATTATAAAACAGTTTTTGATTGGCGCTAATTCTGAACTGCAAGAAATAAATGCAGTGTATCGCCACCTGCTGGAAGCAGTTATACATGCATTTTTTCGTAAGTGTTTCATATACTGTTCCATTTCCTACAACCAGCGCCAACTAGCAGTATCAGCAGAGATCACAGGAGGTGAACCATGTTCCTATTTCGAAATATGAGCTTTGCAGACGGCCAACACACTTAATGTATCACTTGGCTGTACAGTAATTCTTGGAAAGATCTGGTACGTTTTCATACAGATGGCAAGTTTGGATATTCCCACCACTTGTAATAGGAAAGAAGCACATTTAATTGATTGGTTCCCAGCCTCAGATGACCTCAGTGTTCCATTTCCTTCTTTTAGGAAATCTGCTTTTTCAGAAGACTGCGGTTTTTAATCATTTTTTCACATGATACCCACCTTATACAGTAATACCTTGGATTGCAAGTAACTTGGTTTGAGAGCGTTTTGCAAGACAAGCAAATTTTTAAATATTTATTAAAAATTTTTTTACTTGATATACAAGTGACGTCTTGCAATACAAGTACTGTAGTATGGCTTAAATTAAAAATCTCTGTACAAATTTTTTTGGGGGAATTTCGTTTTGATATACAAGTGTTTTGGATTACAAGCACGTTTCCGGAACGAATTATGTTCTCAATCCAAGGCATGACTGTATTTGTTTAGCCGCTATAAAGGGTCATTTCCCCCGATGTCCCCTTTCGCAACCAGCAAAATAGGCTGCTAGGGGATAAAACATTGTCTAATGTGGGAACTCTTCCACAAAAGCAGAGAGGAAGGAAATACAGTGTACTACATACATGTATGCCACACACCCCGAGGTGTTCAAGGGAGCATATGTGCCCCCGCCCTTATCTTCACAGCAACTTTGTGGTAGGGTGGCCACATGTCGTACTTTACAGAGGACTGTCCTCTATTCAAAGGGCTGTCCAGTCCAAGTTCAGTTGAAAGGTAAAGAACCATAAGAAGAGAAGAGCAGGGGCCTTGAAGTTGCTCATCAACACTTTGTTCCTGGACAGCAGACTAAGCAGGCACACAGGTTGCAGAGCGAGTTCACACGGCATGACAACAACCCACTCTGGCAAGAAGCCACGGTGGGTTGTTGGTTTTTCCGTGAACAACCTACAGTGTTCCCAACAGACAATCGGGCTCATTGTGGGTTGTTCACCCTCCTCCCTTCCCCTTCAGTCCTCCCACTGGTATCCCAGGGGACACCACAGCAGGACGGACTTGTCTCACCCTCCCTGCTGAGTCGGTGAGATGTTTTCAGCTCACCGCATCTTTTTGTCCCTTTATCGCATTTCCCCCCAGAGATCGCGAAGTCCAGCTTGACAGCTGGATTTCACAATCCCCACTGACAGCTCCTTCAAAGAGCTCAAATGGCACCTGGGAGGGGCTGTGCATGGTTGCCAAGCTTTTTTTGTGGTGGAGACCCCCTAATTCCCCCCTCCCAGTCTTTTGCAAGTGCACACCTGCACACTTACAGAGGTCTGAAAATGGGCAGCCTCACCTGGGCAATATCCAGGGAGGTACCTGCTGCCAAATTGCAGCAGGTACCAACCCTGGACATTGACCTGGAGAGGCTCCAAATAGCCTTTTCTACCCTTTGTGCTGCTTTGACAGCTGTCAAAAGGTGAGCTGTCAAGTTGAACCAAAGACATGAGTGATCTGTGCTTGCAAAAAGGGGGTGGTAGGATTTACACCCCCTTAACGGAAAGATCCTCCTTTTTTTTTTTTTTTGGACTTGGCTGTCCTGAGGATGCTGTCACTTTCCCACTTGTTCCTGAGATTCTAGGTGCTCAGGAACGTGGAATAGGGCAAGCCACCCCCTTTTAAAAGGAACCCGCATTTTGACAGCTATTTAAAAAATAGGTGTGCAAATAGGGGAGGGGCAGTCCCAAAAAATAATTTAAAAAATAGGTTGGAAACCATGGACAGCACCTCCAAAGTGCTGCTTGGGCCCTTTGAAGGTGCTGTCAAAATGGGGATCATGAAAGCCGCCTGTCAAGCTGGACTTTGAGATCTCCAGAAAAAAGGTAAAGGGACAAAAAGCAGCAAGCCAAAAATGGCTCGCGATTGTGGCATGGAGGGCAGCACTAGCAGGTGCCCCGGCAAGCTTGGTAAGAGCTGTAAGGGTTTTTTTGCCACTCTCGCCGAGCGGCTCACTAGCCGATTCCTGGTACCCACGATGGGGTTGATTGCCTGGGTTCGGATGACACAACAATCCATCATGGGTACAGCAACCCTTAGAACAACTCATGGGTTGTCAGGGTGGCTTGTTGCCCTCAAACAAGTCATCCTGTGGGAATCATGATGGGTTGTCGTGTCGTGCGAACCCAGTCAGAGTCTTCCTCACTATGGTGAGATGTATTGCATATTTCTATTTAAATGATAAGTCATTATTTCCAAATTTGCACGTAGATGCATAAATTAGCATATGGAAATTGTATGCAAATCTGTGGCCTCCGTTGTCAACTCTTTGCATCTTTTTTGGCGATGCATTTCCTCTTTCTTTCTTTTTAGTGATACCTAAGTGCTTATTGTATTTGTGAAGCTGAGAGATAGGGTTATATCCAATGTTAGTCTAACTTAATGTTAGTCTAACTTTAGCCCCAATCATTTCAATGGGTCTACTCTAAGTAGGACTAAAATTGGATACAACCTATAGTGGCTGGCTCAGGGTCACCCAGTGAGTTTTATGGCTGAGTGGGGATTTGAACCTGCATCTCCCTGGTCCTAGTCTAACACTCTAACCACTACGCCACACCAGCTCTCACTCCTGGTTCTTATTCCAAGAATGAAGGTGAAGCTGGGGAAGGAAGTGTGGGTCAAATAACCCACGCTGCTGGGGTAGAGATGACACACAACAAGCCAGGGCTTGCACACTTATAATGGCGGTGGCCGGCCGGCACACACTGCAGCAGCTCCTCAGGTCACCTCCTGACCCACACTTCCTTCCCCAGCTTCACCTTCAGCCTTGGAATAAGAACCAGGAGTGAGAGCGGAGGAGTTCAGTGTGGATCAGGAGGTGACCAAGTAGATGGGAAGAGGGGGGACTTAATAAGGATTTTTAGGAACGTAATAAAGACCTTGTTGTGCCCAATTATTACTTTCTTAAAAAGAGAGGTGATGGGGCTAAGGTTGCCAGAGACTCATAGGACCAGTTTGCATGACATGACAGCCCATCATGGGTTAATTCCCCTGTGAGGAGCTGCGGTGTGTGTGCTGGCCACCATTATGAATATGCAAGCCCTGCCCGGGGTTTCTTTCCGCGGCTTGTCGTGTCATCTCAGCCTGGGTGGCAGGTGTTATTTGAGGGTTAAACAACCTCACATAACCCTAAAACAGACTGTGGGTTGTGCGAGGGTTGCTTAACCCTCAAATAAGCCCCGTTGCCCGGGTTGAGATGACATGACCAGCCATGGCGATTCTCAACCGGGGCTTGCCTGTTTACGATGGTGAATGGCATGTGCTGCGGTGCCCCGAGGGTTAATTGACCCACGGTGGGCTGTCACGTCATCCGAACCAGGTCAATAGGTGACACAGAGCTCTTTCAGCTTGAGTATTCTGTTCAGCAGGTGCAGCAGATAGTGCCACAACACTGCATAGACAGGAGAAGTCGCACCTGCTGTTTATCTCCTATGTAATCAATAGAAGCCAATGCTAACCTAGGGATGAAGCTTGCGGAACGACCATGCCACCATCTGCCCTGCAAGTTTTAATCCTCAATCCTGACTATGAATGGGGAAAGCTATGATAATTGTGAGCAAAAGGCACTCTGCACATGCTCAAATAAGCTTTCCCTCTTATTTTTAATTCACATACAACCCAACTAGGGCCCTTGGCTTTATAGGAAATGCCCCGCTCATTGTCTCCCCCATAAATGAGCTGAAGGCAGGGGTGTGTGTGTGAGGATGAGAGATAGGGCATAGGCAGCCCTCCATTCTGGAACCCCCTCCCATGAGAGATGCAAGTAGCTACCATTTGCAAATATTTTTAAATGGAAATGAAATACCTTTTTGTTCACACAAATGGTTGGCTCCTGACTTGTTTGTTTCTGTGCCTCTCTGCTATTACTCTTGTCATGTTTGTTTGATTGTAATAGTAGAATTTTATTGTTGTTTTACTGATATTTGTATTACCAATATCTGTCAGCCACTCTGTGCTCCGGTTTTGGAGGAACGGTGGGATATATAAGAACTGTGAGACGAGTGAGTGAGTGAACAAATAAATATTTCAGGGTTCACCGCAGTGTGGAAAACTCAGGAGTTGAGTGCCAATGCTGGAAGGAGAGTACATGCTACATTTTTCTTTTCACTCTTTTTTCCTCTTCTGATTCTGTGTCCCCCCCCCCCCCCAACTGGGCCAACTTGTAGGTGCATCTCACTCTGCATCTGTGCTCAAATAGTGACATTAATTAAATTATGCTGCTTGTTCCCTCTTCTGTTCTAGGGGACCTGGCAAGAGGTCATCAGCAGTGCAGTTCCTTTGACAGCTATTACTTTGACAGCTTTTGCTGTATTACTTTTTCAGCTATTACAGCTTTCTCCCATATGACCCTGCGTGTGCCCAGGTGAAATCTTCACTGGAGGCCTGTCCTTGGGTGCACCAGTCTCCAAAGGTTAGTTCAGCCTTCCCCAACCTTGTGCCCTCCAGATGTGTTGGACTGCAACTCCCATAATTCCCAGCTTTCCCCAACCTGAAGTCTTCCAACTCCCATCAACCCCAGCCAGCATGGCCAGTGGTCAGGAATGCTGGTAGTTGTGGTTCAAAACATCTGGAGGGCACCAGGTTGGGGAACGCGGCCTGAGATTTACCCATAGCCACTGTTCCAGATTTGTGGCTGTCAGTCACAAATTAAAATTGGCCTGCAACTGTAGTTCATTGCCTGAAAGTGATATGCTGCCCAGAATCCCAGTTGAGCAGGGTTGCTAACTTTTCAACCAGCCTCTGTAGCTGTGCCTTTGATTAGTAGGTGCTAAAGTGAAAACTTGCAGCTGCTGGTTTTTGCAGATCAAGCTACTGCTAAAAGGCACAAAAGCAAGCCAGGCTGGGATTTTTTCTGGTTAGTTGGCAACCCCAGGACTGAAGGTTTCATTTCTTCCTGCTCTTGTCTGCCAAATCCATTCCGTGTACGTTGCCAGTTTAAGTGAAAAGATATTCAGCTGTCACAAATGTACATTAGTATGAATTTTAAAAGACCTTTGGCATCATATTTCCACCTAGGACATGTTGTTATTGTTGTTTTAAAGCACCACATGGCCTAAAAGAAACAAATAAAGAATACGCCTGTGAGTTTAATTGAGAGCAGTGATCTCTACTTTCTTGGTTGCGTTAGAGCAGTCTTCCCCAGCCTGGCATGCTCCAGATGTGTTGACCTACAGCTCCCATCATCCCCAGCCAGCACAACCTCACCATGCTGGCTGGGGATGATGGGAGTTGCCGTTCAACACATCTGAAGGGTGACAGGTTGGGGAAGGCTAGCTTAGCGAAACCGCTAGCTTACCGAGCACTGCTGCTGTTACCAGATCTGAGTCAGCAGCAGTTTGCGACAAAAGGGGTGGTTGAAGAAATTCTCTGGCAGGGGCATGATGGAGAGCAGATGACAGGAGCTGAAGTGATTGTGTTTCAGGGTTGGTTTGATCCAGAAAAGAAGAGGGCGGTTTTTGCTTTTTGAACCAAAGAGGAACAGGTTTGGTTTGTTCTTTAAAGGATTTTGTTTAGCACCAAAAGAAGACGCAAGCTTTGTTGGTACATTAAAGTAGTGGATTCGATCACTACTGTGGGAAGGAAAGCACCATCATGACATATGTGCTGTTAGGTTCTCCCAGCTTCTCCAAGTGGTGAGAAGTTCCAGGGGCACAGCACTCACCTTTGTTCAGTTTCTTTGTAAGCAGGTCATTGGTGGCTTATGGCATTTTTAAGTATGTGTGTTTATTTACATATACAGTAATGCCTTGGATTGCAAGTAACTTGGTTTGAGAGCGTTTTGCAAGACAAGCAAATTTTTAAATATTTATTTAATTTTTTTTTACTTGATATACAAGCGATGTCTTGCAATACAAGTACTGTAGTACAGCTTAAATTAAAAATCTCTGTACACATTTTTTTTGGGGGGGATTTTGTTTTGATATAAGAGTGTTTTGGATTACAAGCACGTTTCCGGAACGAATTATGCTCTCAGTCCAAGGCATGACTGTATAAAGGTTGTGCGTAGGAGGAAGTATGGCTTAAACACTTCAACAGACAGCCAAATCCAGTTCCCCACATCGGATCTCCAGAAAGAGACAGCTCCTCAAAAAGGGACTTCCTACATTGTGTAGAGCCCAAAGCCCAGTGCTCTGCCTCTTTCTCTTTCAATTTAGCCTGGCAGGGGGTGGAGTGTGCATTCTGGGTGCACACTTTAAAACATGCACACCAAAATGCGCACCTTTTCGGTTTGAAAAGAAGAAAAAAACTCATGTACAGGAACAATTTATTTATTTATTTATTATATTTATACCTTGCCTTTTTTCCTGCAAGGGACCCAAGGTGGCTTACATAGTCCTTCTCCTCCTCTCCATTTTATCTTCACAACAACCCTGTGAGGTAGGTTAGGCTGAGAGTCAGTGACTGGCCCAAAGTCACCCAGTGAGTTTCATGGCCGAGCGGGGACTAGAACCCGGGTCTCCCGAGTCCCAGTCCAACAGAGGTGAAAATGGGAGAATCTCAATGAGCTCGAACCTCACTGGTTCTTCCATCACTAGCCCGCCTCCTGTTCTAGAAGATTTCCTGTTCTAGATGAAGTATTCCTGTTTGAGGGGGGAAAGAAAAAAACAGGGCAGAACAAAACCTCCAACCCTATTGACCCTGGTACGCTTCCCCTAAATGGCAAACTAAACATTCATGAAAAATGAATGACTTAGGAAATTAGTACCTTCTTATGTTTCAGAGCATGAAACTGCACCAGCACCCTTTCACCGACAGACAAAAGTATGCTGGTGTGCTAGATACTTTGTCTCAAACTACTTATCCTGGTAATTGCCTATGCAGCCTGGAGCTCAAACTGCCTTGTGAAATACAGCCAGGATGCCTAGATGTGAAAAGCCAACTGCCTCACCAAGCAATGGTAATGACAATTTTAATTATACATCTTATTCCTGCCTTCTTTGGGCACATAATTCTAGTGTTATAGCAGGTATACAGGAACTCCTTTTTGGCACCAGTTCCCAATTTGCCTCCATTATGTTTGCTTTTAGCTTCTTCCTTTCATTTTGGCAGTCTAACTAATTTGTAAATCAAACCTCTGCTCCAGCATTCTTTGTTTTGGACCACAGCTAAGAGAGAGAAGAAAACAGAATTTCGGACCAATCTTGGAATCTCAGTTCAGGCAGATGATCTGCTTTTCCGTGTATTACTTAACTGACAGTTAAGTTGTCAGTCATGCAGACAAACCTTAGCAGTTCTTCTGTGTTATTGCTTCTGGTACCAAAAGCCTTTGCTTTTACGTCTTGTTTTCAAAGATTTTCACTTCACAACGTTGAAAAGTTACCAGTCTCACATTTAGGAAACGACCTCCTTCTCTATAGTTTTGTGAGCACATTTCTTGAGACTCTCTCAACACATTGATACCCACTAAGATATATGAGCTAGAGATGTGATACAAATTCATTTCAATCTGAAATCTTCTGGCTTTATAGCTGTTTTTTTCTAAGGAAATGTTCATGAAATTCTCTCCAGTTGGCATCAGGAGCTTGCAATCTATGAATCAGATTAGTTACAAAATTTAAATTTCTCATGTAACCAGTAGGAACTGGATCACATTGTATTATTATGTGGTGTTATGAAATTAATTTCAAAAGTAAATTTCAAACTTGGTTCTGAATTCCCAATATGGCACTGTGCCATCTATTAATTCTGGACCATCAATGCAGCCCTATACATGCAAAAGATTTATCTGTGATTATAGGATCAGGAAATCCCTATAGTTTTATATACTTTGATACTGGATTTTGATATAAAATCCAGTAAAATCCTCTGTTTTTACTGTTATCAATCAATGTTTCCCAACCTAGTGCCCTCCAGATGTATTAGACTACAATCCCCATCATCCTCTGCCAGCAGGATTATGGCACTTGAAATCCAACACATCTGGAGGGCACCAGGTTGACGAAGGGTAAGAACATAAGAACATAAGAAAAGCCATGCTGGATCAGACCAAGGGTCCATCTAGTCCAGCATTCTGTTCTCACAGTGGCCAACCAGCTGCCCACGGGAAACCCACAAGCAAGACATGAGTGCAACAGCACCCTCCCGCCCATGTTCCCCAGCAACTGGTAGGCATACTGCCTCTGATACTGGAGGAAGCATATAGCCAATCAGGTCTAGTAGCCATTAATAGTCTTCTCCTCCATGAATTTGTCCAATAAATTTGTCAAGTCAAGGGTATTATAAATCAACCTAAAATGCTGCTTTAAAAGGGCAAAATCAGTCCAGGCATTTGAAACCAGTTCTAACTAGGCATTTTTTGCACCCTAAGCAGACTTAAAAATCTGCACCCTTCCTTTTCTATTTTCGAACAAAAGATCACAATTACAATTCTACAATACTAGAATGCTGCATGTTAGTTACATCCCACATATGAACTTTAAACAAAAGGCAGGCAATGTCTGGTCCCTGCCAAGCAGTATATAGGACATCATCAATTCATCCTACACTCAAGCGAAAGCATAAGTAGCACCTCCTCAGTTTCTGCTGTGCTTCCCTGACAGCTGCACTATGGCTGGCTCTGGGTTTGAGGGGATTGTTGTCAAATGGCCCTCTGGTGGCCGCCTCCCCCATGTCAGAGCCCCCAGCAGTCTTATCTGGTCGGAGCAGTGGTGTGATCGGCACTGGGTGGCTTGGAACCACCATTTAAATTTCCCACAATGCCCCTGATGTCATGCCATTCTGGGGAATTCTGAGAAATTAAAATGGCAGCCCCTGATTGGGGGCTGCTGCATTCCTGCATGCTAATGCCAGCCCTGAGCTGCATCCTGGAAAGCCGCATGGGTCACCTCACTCTCGTTATGGTCCTTGAGAGGAGAGTATTGGTACAACAGTCAATGGCAGAGTATAGCAGACTGACCCTACCATGAAGCATGCTGAGGCTGCCACCTTCGGCCAGCAGATACTGGGGACAGGGAGCAGCAGAAAGGTGCCGGGCCACCAAGCTTTGTGTGGTGTGTGGCCTGCCCTGAGCCCTTATGCTAACCTACTCCCTCAGGTGCAGTGGAGGATGCTGTCCCCTCCCCGGCATAGATGTAAGATTCAGTACTTAGAATGGGGGGGGGGGAGAGAAACACCATCCTGTCCTTTGCCTCAGGCAGCAAAATGCCTTGGGCCAGCCCTGAATACATGGGGTCCATGTAAAACATCATGTTTTATATTTACATTCTTTGGCTACAAGTTCTGCTTCAGAACGTTGACTGCCACTAGCAGACAGTACTGGACTAGATGACTCAATGGTCTGACTCAGTATACGGTGGTTTGAAAGCAGAACGTTTACCTGTAGGAGCTCTTGAGCTAGTTTTCCCACTGCAGGACCTTGCCTGAGGTCAGACTGGACCAATACTGACACTAATTTAAGCCAGCTCCTTTGCACTGGGATTTAACTATACTCAGCAGCTTTTTCATCAACCATCCAAGAGGCTATGGTTATGCTTCCTCATGTGGCAGGAAGAAAGAAGATGAGATATTTTGAGGTACCTTTTAAAACTGGTGGTGTGTGATGAAGAATCTGGTGTTGATTGTACACCAGGTTCTGTGCCTACTGAGGTCAACGTTTGAGCCTAAGCAGTCAGTCCATGAACATGCGGCTGATGATCTTGCTCATGCCAGTTGTCCAATGATGTGGAACAGTTGTAACGTGGATGGCCACCTCTTGGAAAGGAGGGCCTACTTTACAGCTGGTCTGAGCAGGCTGCTGGGGAAATGCCTTTCACTCCTTCCTTCCCTACAAGCTCCTGAGGAGGCTGGCTGCTGATAGAAGCTGCTCAAGGATAAGTGAGGGACTTGGTGTCAATTGGCTGAAGCAAACTACTGGGTGAGCAAACTACTGGCATCCTCGTTGCTCTCTCTCTTTCTTTGGATGTAGAACGGGGAGAGCTGGGTTACAGTTCCAATATATCCATGGATGCACTGGATTGTAGAGCAAGTCCCAGTTTCAATTCCCCTAAATACAAAATGGGAATACCAATTCCTGGGATCGTTAAGAGATAAGACATGTATCCAGCACTAATCCCTCAAATGACAGCATTCCGGTATGAAATGGAATGGAGGATTAACCTGATTCTATCCACATAAATTTCTCCTTCAACCACCTTATATTAGGCTATATGTTTGCAGCATGGATTGTCCCGAAATGTTATGGGGAATTGACCTCTAGCGTTGCTTTAATGGCAACCTTAGACTTCCAGCTTTGGCAACACTGGAAGTCTAAGGAAGCTCTTGCCTCTTGCTATAGACTGCTGGACAGAGGATGCATTTGGGTGTAGGGGGAAAAAGGAGGGAAAATGCTTACAGCAGATGTGAAACACCAGATGAACATGACCAGACCTGGAAGCACTGTTAGAGGTGTTTGAATAAGAGATTAGAGCAACTTAGCAACAGCTTTGGCCTGTGAACCTATCTTAGCCATGCACTGACTCCACCTTCCCTTCCTTTGTCCTCTCACTTCTCCTTTGTTAAAAAAAGAAAGGAAAAAAAAAGGACATCTGGTTAAGGTGGATTAGGGAAGAGTGGTTGATTTGTGGGAAGGATAGGCTATGTTGGATACACTTATTTTAGTGTCTGTAATTGTTGGTTTTTATTGTACTGCCAATTTTGAAAGATCAATAAAATTTGCAAAAAGAAATTAAGATGCAACTTCAGGAAAAAAGAGATAAGGAATTGTTATATCAAATGTAAGGATCCCTTATCTCATTTCCCCCCTGATGTTTATCATATATACGGTAATATATTCCCTAAAAACATTAGAAGAGAAGAGCCACAAATAAGCAATGCAAGGCAGAAATAATAATCTTTTAAATTACTAACATGAAGGTATTGTCTGAAGGCATTGCGTTTCATGGACAACTTCATAAATGTTTGAAATTGCAAATAACTCCAGAGAAACAAGCATGAATGTCCTCCTAATGTGAGAGAGCAATTTTATTTTACTCTAGGGGCACTATCCAATGTTAGCCCTATGTAGAGTAGACCCATAGAAATGAATGGGACTTAAGTTAGTTGTGACTCATGTAAGTCCCTTTCATTTCAATGGGTCTACCCTGTGCAGAACTAACATTGGATACTACTCCTAGGATTGTAAATCATTTATACTAGCTTAGACATCATCACAAAGGTCCAGAAAGAAAAGTGAAAATATTAGGTGTGCCTAGAGCTTATGTTCTTGACATTGTACACTCTGGCTGGTTTACACTTGCTTTATGATTCTGGGCTAATCCACTGTTCTTCCTCAGCTTTTTTTTGCCAGAGTAATATCCACTTCTGTTTGCTGCTAGCTTTGTTCTGTTTGCTGCTAGCTTCATTCTTTATATCTTTTGCAAAATCTTTTGCTATTTAAAATTGTGTTGGCTGGTTAGACAAACACACTGGCTTTCTATTATTTGGAAGAAATTGGATTCCCTCCCCCTTTGGTCACCAGGCGGATAAGCACACTGCTTTTTAGGATCAACATATTATCTTGCCCATTGGATTCTGCTTAGCTTGTTAGTTATTCTGTCCCACTGTGCTTAATTAAATTCAATCAATTACATTGATGATGTGTTTAAGCCCCAGTTATGCACAGTGCCTTGGTTTTATTTGGTCTAGCTATAAGCATGTTGATTTCTGCAGAATATATACCGGTACTCTCTGCCTTAATGCACATTCCCATGTATATCATAAACCCCCAGCTGTTCACTTATTGCTGACACTCATCAGGATCCACTGCGCAGCCAATCCCACCTCCTTAGAATGCTTCCATGGGCATTTTCTCTTTGGCTGAAAGAAGATAAGTGAAAGCATTACTTGCAAATAAAAGATGATGCCCTAATCTAGCATGCAAAGCATCTTTTCAGAAGTATTTGTCTTCATCACTGCAAGGGCTCAGTAGCAATTGTAATGATCTTTGTATAATGTGGATCCAGTTACTGCCTCCAAAGGAAAGCATATATCCAGGCCAAACAAAAGAGCACTTATTTTCACGTTCCACTCTTGACGTTGAATAACATTTTTGCATAATCCTTAGGGGAAAAAGATTATGCAGATGTTGGTGGAAATGACAGAAGATGTTATTGGCTTTGTGGAAAGAATTTTTGCTTCTTGCATACATGCCTTTTTGGAAAACAGCATGTCAGATTCTGAATAACCCCCTGCACAGTAAGGAAACAAGACCCAGCATGGCTGTTCTTTTCGCAGTACTACATATTGTACCATTCAGTAATCATGGGGTTCCATTAGAGTTTTTACTTGACAAATTAACATGTATCTGATGTATGTCATCTTTTTTTTTTTTTTTTTTTTAAAGATTAGAACAGATTTCTTCCAAACAATGAGTGAAAATAGGGAGCAACATGACCGAAGGAATGTGGAAGGGTCTCAAAAGGTCCACCAGAAAAGGATGAATCTGTCACTCTCTAATGCTCTGTAATTAGAACAATCTGAGTACCAATGCTGATGTGAGATAGGAGATCTGTGATTGTCTCTCTTGACTTTTTTTAGGCATAAAGACAGCCATTGGGTGGGGGTGGGCAGAATTTAATCAACACTGGAGAAGAGTGGTTTTAACTCTTCCCTCTGCATTGTTGCTCCAATTTAAATTTCATCCCCAAGGTTGCCATTAGCTGGGGCAGGAGGGAACAGGTTTCCCTATTGTGCAACTGATTAGTGGCTTGATCTTTCAAAAGATTTTAAGGATCATTTTCTTTATTTGTTTTTTTCTCCCACTTGTGTGTCCTCATCCTTCCTCCAGTGAGTTTGGTATAAAACCATACTTCCTGCTCAGACTGATAGTATAAGAAAGAGACTGAACCCACAAAGTAACAAATAAAATAAATAAATAAACTAGTACACTAACAGTGCAAACCCATGTGTGTCTACTCAGAAGTAAGTCCAGTTGAGTTTCACTCCCAGGTAAATATTATATGGTTGTCGCCTAAATACCAGGGATGTTGAAGAGTCCTTGGTCTCGAGTCACGAGTCGAGTCACGAGTCTTTGGACCCAAGTCTCGAGTCTGAGTCCAAGTCCTTGGTCCAAAATGGTGACTCCCGAGTCCCAAGTCACTCCCAAAGCTGACTCCACGAGTCCCTATTAAAATCAAGTGGGGTTTTCCCCCAACAAAATAAGGCTACTTCAGATGTGTGGCTTAAATAAATTCTAGGCACAAGTGTGCCTTTTTATCTCAAAACTCTGCCACTGATTTTGACAAGAACAGACCAGGCAGACAAACCCAAAATAACCAGACAGGCAGAGGAGGCAGGGAACCCCAAAGCAGGCAGGCAGAGGGCTTTGTCTTGGACAATTCAAACTGCGGAACTGGTTAAGAAGAGACCAGGCAGGCAGAGAGGTAGGGAACCCCAAACAGGCAGGCAGAGGCAGCCAAACCCAAAATGTCTGAAAGGTTGCATTTTAGGAAAATGATTTTAAAAAATAAACTTGGATTGTTACTGCAACTAGGTCCAGACAGCACCTGCAGGTGGCATCAAGCAGGGATGTTGACGAGTCCTTGGTCTCGAGTCCCGAGTCGAGTCTCGAGTCCCATTAAAAATATTGGGACTCGAGTCTGACTCGAGTCAGAGGGGGGACTCAGTCCGACTCACGAGTCGAGTCCTCGAGTCCGAGTCCCTATCCCTGCTAAATACATTGAATTTGCTCCTCCCTCCTTCCTCTTCAGGACTCCCCATGTTTTTTTTTTCACAGGGACATATGCATTCATGCCTGCATATGTCCCAGTGAAGAAATTATGGGGAGCCCTGGAAAAAAAAAAAAACCCTTTAAAAGGGACCAGAGTTTTGACAGCTATCTTTCAAAACTCTGGTTCCTTTTAAAAGGGGTGGCTCACACTTTTCCATGTCCCCAAGCACCTAGAGTCTCAAGAACAATTGGAAAAGTGAGAGAACCCTTAAGACAGTCGAGCCCCTCCTTCCCAAAAGAGGATCTTGCTTTGAAGGAGGTGTGAATCCCAGCACCCCCTTTTTGCGAGCACAGATCACTCACACCTTGGTTTGGCTTGACAGCTCACCTTTTGACAGCTGTCAAACTGAACCAAAGGCAGAAAAAGGCTATTCGGAGCCTCTCTGGGTCAATGTCCAGGGTTGGTACCTGCTGCACTTTGCCAGCAGGTACCTGTCTGGACATTGCCGAGGCAAAGCTGCCCATTTTCAGACCTCTGTAAGTGTGCAGGTGCGCACTTGCTAAAGATGAAAAAATATTTTTTAAAAAATAATGTGTGCCAATATTGGTGCACTTTAGGGGCTCCCCTCCCAAAATAATAAAAAAGTTTGCAACCATGGGCAGCCCCTCCAAGGTGCCGCGTGGGCACTTTGAAGGGGCCATCAATGGCTATCAAAACAGGGATAACGAAAGCTGGCTGTCAAGCCAGAGATCGCAATCTCGGGGGGGGGGGAAGGGTGTGGGGAAAGGGGAAAAAAAGCTGCAGCAGAAAGCTGAAAATGGCTCGCAATCACAGCGGGGAGGGGAAGACAAGTTGGTCATGTCATGGGGTCCCCCTGGGATACCAATGGGAAGTCCAAGTGGGAGGGAGGGGGCGAACAACCCATGGTGAGCCCGATTATTTGTCAGGTGCACTGTGGGTTGTTCATAGAATAGCCAACCCATCACCATGCCTTATGGCCAAGGTGGGTTGGCTTGACATGCGAATGTGCCCATTAAGTGGACTTCATGTGACCTACTTTGCAGAGAACATTCCCTAATTTAAAGGCATCCTCTGTTTCAGGGGTGGGCAACACCCAGGCCATATGTTGGCCCCTGGCTGTTTTTGTGCCCTCCCCACCCCCACCACATTTGCCACCAAAATCTGGCAGCATGCCAGCAGAAAAGGATGATTTTTAGTTGTTTTTAAGAAAGCAAGATGTGGTTTGCCACTGAAATCCGTTGGTGTGACAGCAAAACAGTGGTTGTTGTTCTTATTTTAAAGAAAAATGGGACCTTTTTTTTTTTTTTTTTTTTGCTTCCATGCTGTATGGCAGTGTGGGGCAGGGGTATGGCCCCTAGTGGGTTCCAGCTGAAGAACGTGCGCCCCATACCACCAGAGGTTGCCCACCCCTGCTCTGTTTGAAGGGCTGTCCAGCCCAAGTCTGGACTGAAGATGTCAAACAACCAACAGAAGGCATTGCAACAGAGCATGGAAGGTGCCCACCATTACCAGTAAGTGCCCGGACAGCAGACTGGGCAGGCACACACAGGGCACCTGGCCTCAATCTTCCCCACTATGGTGATATGCATTATAATTCTATTTAAATTATAGTCATTATTTCCAAATTGGCATCTGCAGGTATAAATTAGCATATGCATTTTTTTTTTTTTTGCAAATCTTTGCCCTCTTTTTTGGCAATCTGTAAGTGGCCACACACTACCTTCACGTAATACAGGTTGCTTGCTTTTCCTCCACAGTGGACATCGAAGTTGACAATGAAGAAGGCAGCGCCGCTGAAAGTGAAGAAGACGGTAAGGATACCAAAAATAACACTGGTTCTGTCGATCCTTGCCTTCTCAAAGACATAAAACGAGGTAGGAGAGATAGCAAGTCACCTCCTCGTGTACAACTATTCACAGTGCAAAAGAACCGAGAGGCCTTCACAACTAAAAGATTCTATAGTACATGAATTATATTTCTCATCTTGATGTGGTACTTAATAAGTACTGGAGCAATCATGTCATTGATTATTTCAATTCAATGCATTAAAATACTGTGGTAGAGAAATGTCCTGCTTGTGGGTTTCCCATAGGCATCTGTGAGAACAGAATGCTGGACTAGATAGACCTTTAGGATTGTATGCGATGTCAATCTAACTTAAGTTCCATTCATTTCAGTGGGTCTACTCTAAGTAGGATTAACATTGGGTACAACCCTTGGTCTGATCCAACAGGTGTCTTCTTATGTTCTTAACTCTAATAGTTCTGATCCCTATAGTGGGGAGTGGAGAGGGAATCATAGAATACTGTAGAGTTGGAAGGGGCCTATAACGCCATTGAGTCCAACCCCCTGTTCAATGCAAGAGAACAGATGTGGGCAGCCCAGGCAGTTACCCATCCAAGCACTGACCCGGCTCATACCTGCTTAGCTTCAGCATGTGGCCTGCATTATGTGCTCTCGACGCCACCTACAAGGGGTAGAAGCATAGGATTAAATCCAGGTGCTCCCTTCTGTCACCTAATAGGTGATATTACCTTTTACCCTTGAGAGCACTGACCACATCTTAGGCAAGTGTGCAGTTTTCTGCTGAGCTTATTGTTCCTTGGATGGGGGCCACGGTTACCATGACGCTCTGCCTTAGATTTCCCAATGCAGTGGGTCCTCTTTGATACAGGTGAATATTGTCCTGAAATTATGTAACCATACTCTAGAGGAAAACATTGACCTGGACCATTCCAGTGCTAATAAAGGACTTGGTATGTAGTTAATTGTACCCAGCCCTGGATTAACCATAAAGCAATATAAGCACGTGCTTAGGGCACCAAGGGAAGGGGGGCACCACAGAGTACCAGAGGACCACAAATTTTTGCATTTGCATTTCCCCCTTATAACAGTTTTATTTTTAAAAAATGCATAAAACAGTGATGAAAATTTGTATTTCTTTCTGTTGCCCTAGTTATAAGTAAGTAATTGGCTTATATTGCTTGCTGCTATTTAGTGTTAAATAAATATAATAAAAACAGTTTATATTTAATATAGTTGTGTGTTCTGGCGTGGGGGATGGCCTTGAAGAAAACTGAGTTTTTAATGTCTTATTTCACCTTCAGCACTTATTGAGTCTTAATGTCTTGCCAGCTAAGCAATGGAAGAGCCAAGGGGGAACCATTATTGGGCTGTGCTTAGGGTATCAGCTGGCCTTGATCCGGCCCTGATTGTACCAGTCTCTAATGTCAGATCAAGGTGCTATACTCTAAAACAGGGTGGGCAATGTGTGCCAGGTTGACAGTATCTGACCACCAAGGCTGTGTCCCCAGAAAATTACTTTTATTTTTGTAGTGGCTACCTTTGTATTAGATCCTTCCCCCAAGGAGTGCCAAGAGGTGCATTAGCCTCATAACAGCCTTGTGAAATATGTTAGGCTGAGAGGCTTATGCAAGGTCATTCACTATGGTTCATAGCTAAGCAGGGCCCGCCAAGACATTTTGCTGCCTGAGGCAGAGGACAATATGGTGCCCCCTTCCTATTCCATGTACAGGAGCTGGCTGGGCTTGCAGCTGAAACTTACTTCAACCCTTGTGATGGGATAGTGTCCTCCACCACACCTGAGGCACCAGGCTAGTTTAAGGGGCCCAGGACAGGTTGTGTGGCCTACACAGCTTTGTCCATCAACAGAAGGGAACAGCTGGGAAGTTCAGGAGGAACAGTCAGGAGGCTGCTATTGCTACCCTCCAATATCTGCCATCTGAGGTGATCGTCTCACTCCTAATGGTAGGGCCGGCCCTGACGGGGCCTAAGTAACCTGGGTGGGTTGCATGGGGGTGGGAGAAAGGGTTGCCTTTATCCTGAGTAAACTGACTCTTGTTCTGTTTTCTGATTATGAAGAGGAAGAATCTCAGCAGAAGAAAGGAACATCGAATAGAAAGAATAGAGAGGGAAATGGATCAGAGGAAGAGGATGAAGATGAAGAAGAGACCGCTGCAGAACGTAGGCGAAGATACAGAAGACAGCGGATGAAAGATGGAGGAAATGAGGGCAGCGAATCTGAAGGAGAAGCCTGCAAAAATAGGAAGAACAGAGCAAATCAGAAGACCAAGGATGAGTCCAGGGAAGATGGCGATGAAGATGAAGATGAGGACATAGAAAGCAAGAGTGACAAGAAAAAGGGGAAGAAGAAGAAAAAGAAAGACAAAAAGAGGAAAGGATCAAGGTATGCACTAGGATTCTTTACATCTCTTGTAAGGCAATGACTGAATTTTTATGAGCTGTGCCAATGTGCTAACTGAAATTAGTATGACTCCTTGGGCTCTGAGGACCAGGAGCTTTTCTACATGAGGCTGTAAATCACGGTATCTATTTTTGGTTTTGCCACAGAACTGAGATCAGCGCTCTACCCAAAGAGCTTTTCCTTTCCTGCTTTTCTGCTACATAACCTCTAGGTGGAGCTGTGCTATAGTGGAATAGCTCAAATGCACAAGGAGAAACACCATTTCCCTCATTCTAATATAATACCCCATTTCCCCCATTCTAAAAAGACCCAGGAAAGTGCTCTGAATAAACGGAAGCGAACTGGAGGATCACAATATTGTCTAAGGAACCTGTAAACTACCATGAATAAGGAATCAGGAGCACATAATAAATGCTTCGTGTAGAAAGCTCCTTGTCTACAAAATTTTAGCACTCCTAAAAAATTGACTATTAGCTCTACAATCTCATTTAGGTCAAGGTACTTGGCAATTAGAAGCTGTATGTGTGGTAGGGTGTCCATGTGTCCTGCTTTACAGAGGACAGCCCTCTGTTTGAAGGTGTCCTCTTACTGAAAGCTGTCCAACTGAAGTATCAGAAGAAAGAAGAGCAGGGGCCTTGAAGTTTGCACCAGGACAGTGGACTGAGCAGGCACACAGGTCACCTGGCCACGGTCTTCCCCACTATGGTGAGAGGTCTTGTATTTCAGGAATACTCCTATTTAAGTTGTTAATGATCAAGATGTGAGTGGACTGGAGGCTGCTTTTAGGCTCCCAGACAGTTCAGAGCCGCCAAACCAAAATCTCCATAGCAAGACACACCTCAATACTGTGGCATTTCAGGCTCAAATTACACTTGACATTAAATGTATCTTTGATGCCAACAGAAAAAAAAACCTAACTTCAGAGGAGGGATTTTGCTCAGGATTGTCGCAGGAGAAGAAAAGGTTAAATTGCCCCTCCAGGCCTGCTCTGATCCCATTCCTTGTGAGCTCATCCCTCAGCTGACCCGGTTTGCAAAAAGAAAGAAAGAAAGAAGAACCCTGCACAGTTAATGCAAAGACACCTTTAACAGCGTGGGTAGTATCCAACGGGCTGCGGCACCCCTGCTGATCCCACTCCACAAGCGGTGCCCACTGCTTCCACAATGGAGACGTAGCGCTTTCGGGAGCAGCCAAAATGAGCAGAAATGAGCAAAACCGCTCACTTCTGAAATGGGGCAGGTGTTGGGGCCTACTCCCCCTCCTCCTTCCAAGAGGCCAGCCTAGCAAACTGGCTTTGAATGACAAAGAAGTGATTTGCAGAGTCAATCACAAGGCCACACGCTTAGTTAGAATAATAGCCATTAAGGGAAGATTGCCCTATTGTTGAGCAGTTGATTCCAGGGATGTTGAAGAGTCCTTGGTCTCGAGTCACCAGTCGAGTCACGAGTCTTTGGACCCGAGTCTCGAGTCCGAGTCCTTGGTCCAAAATGGTGACTCATGAGTCACGAGTCACAAGTCACTCCCAAAGCTGACTCCACGAGTCCCTATTAAAATCAATGGGGTTTTTCCCCAGCAAAATAAGGCTACTTCAGATGTGTGGCTTAAATAAATTCTAGACACAAGTGTGCCTTTTTATTTCAAAACTCTGCAACTGATTTTGACAAGAACAGACCAGGCAGACAAACCCAAAATAAAAATAACCAGGCAGGCAGAGGAGGCAGGGAACCCCAAAGCAGGCAGGCAGAGGCGTTTGTCTTGGACAATTCAAACTGTGGAACTGGTTAAGAAGAGACCAGGCAGGCAGAGGAGGCTGGGAACCCCAAACAGGCAGGCAGAGGCAGCCAAGCCCAAAATGTCTGAAAGGTTGCATTTTAGGAAAATGATTTAAAAAAATAAAATCTTCACTGGCAATCACACTTCTCTCCACTCCTTCTGGCACAGCCCAGGGATGTTGAAGAGTCCTTGGTCTCGAGTCCCAAGTCGAGTCTCGAGTCCCATTAAAAATATTGGGACTCGAGTCCGAGTCGAGTCAGAGGAGGGACTCAGTCCGACTCACGAGTCGAGTCCTAGAGTCCGAGTCCCCATCCCTGGTTGATTCCAAACTGGGAACCTCTTCCAGACTCAAACTACCCACACCTACCCCTACCCCTACCCCTAAGGTGGGTCCTTATTCTTAAGTGCCAATCTCTTAGAGCACCTGACATTTGTCAGCTGTTCCCTCTTCCTTAGCTGACTTCTGACGGGGGTGGGGGGTGTTGGGGGGTGAGTTGGGTGTTTAGTGATGCTTGATTCACCCTCCTCCAGATCAGGTTGCTCAGACTACTTTCCCATGGAATTTGACACCACTTGTTCCTGCCTGCCTGTAGAGCTTATCTCCAAGGCTGCTGGCTTTGGAGATTCAGGTGCCTCCCCCCCCCCACTTCCAATTCCCCCTCTTCCTCAGAATCTGTTTCCAGATCCCCCACTGTAGGAAGAGTGGGCCCAATCCCTACAGCAGGTCAGCAGAACTCATAGGAGGAGCTCCGCCTACCTGTCCTGATCCAGAAACGAGTGCTTCTGCTAGTTTTGGGGCTTCCTCTAGGAAGCGCTAAATCTCTGTTGTGCAAGCGGTGGGTCCCTGTTGGATACTGCCCCCCATATCTAGTTTGGCCCTGAAAGAAGGCTCAGCTCTAATTAGGGTGGCCAAAAAAAGAGGAAATGCCTCACCAGACTTTAAAACAGACTTGGACTGCACAGCCCTTCAAATAGAAGACACCTTCAAATAGAGGATTGTCCTCCGACAGCCCTTCAACTGGAGGACTGTCCTGTGTAAACTAGGATACTTGGCCACCCTAGCTCTAATGGAAGTGTAAAAGATGGATTTAAGGGTCATGCATTATGTTCTGTGAGGTTGTTATGGCCTGAGATTTAAAAAAAAAAAAAAGGAGAGAGAACTCTCTTAAAATGAAGAGTACCTGGCATCCCTAAACACGTATTTTGATTATGTCTGAGGATTTTTTAAAAGGTAGCAAAGTATTGTTGAGGTGTTACTAGAAACATGGCCTCCTTAGAATTAGCAGAGCAACTAATGAGATTGCAGGCTTTCCCTGACCTGGTTTTTAGAGAACCAAAATAACTAAGATAAGATCTGTGGGATGCTGAAAAACTTCCCTTTCATCACCAATTTTTTTTTTCTCCTGAAGGTATGTCTGAAAATGACACCTTGAAGCCTAAAATGACGGTGTAGTTAAAAGTATGAGAAGAAAAGCTTTAGAAATGGATTATGAAACAGATAGCTTTATACAGAATAGCAAAATAGCCCTACCATTAGACAGCCCAAACAGAGAATAGTAGAGAAAGATCCATGCATTGGTCAGCACTACAGCACAGATTCAGAGACTGCACTGGCAAAGTATATAAAGCTCTTTAGTAAACCTATGTAGGCTCATTTCAATAAAGACTACTTTTCAATAAAGACTACTTTTCTGTTTGTACTGTGCTATGGTGGCCAGGAGTGCCTTTTATGATCCTATCTGGAAAAAGCAGGCCTAGCTTCAGTCATCCATGCATGGGTTACATACAAGCTGGACTATGGCAGTACTCTTTACATGGGGCTGCCTTTGAGGACAATTCAGAAACTACAGCTGGTCCAGAATGCAGCCACCAGGATGCTGCTAAGAACAAGGTGGTCAGCTCATAATTATACCAATCCTACATCAATCATACTGTTTTACCAATCTGTTTCCATGCTCAATTTAAAGTGCTGGCATCAGGACCAGCCCTACCATTAGACAGATTGAGGTGGTCACCTCAGGCAGCAGATGCTGGGAGGTGGAAGCAAGGTGTTAGAGGAGAGAGCTGTGGGCCACACAGCCTTCCTTACATCCTCTAAGCTTGCCTACTGCCTTCAGGTGTGGTGGAGGATGCTGTCTGTCCCATTACTAAGGCTGAAGAAAGGTTCAGCTGCCAGTCCAGCTGGCTTTTGTATATGGAATAGAAGGAGTGCCATTTTGTCCTTCAATTCAGGCAGCGAAATGTCTTGGGCTGGTCCTGGCTGGCTACGAGCTTGAAAGCCCTAAACAGCCTAGAACTGGGTTATCTGAATGACCGTTTACATCCCTATGACTTGTTAGAGCTAGAAGATTGGTTTTGGAGACTCTAGTCTCTGGCCTATCATTAGTTAATTGGCAGACATCAAGCACAGGTTCTTTTCAGTAGTGGCATCACAATTGTGGAACTCCCCCTCTGGGGAAATCCAACAAGCCAGCTTTAGGCATGCTGTGAAGACCATTTTGTTCTGCAATGATTTCTCTGAGTAAGTCTTACCCCCTCTATGTGGTCTCTTAGATTCTGTTTGTTTATTTATTTGAAGCATTTTTGCCCTGCTCTTCATTCCATAAGATTGTATTTTGTTTTTGTTTTTAATGGACATTCATGCCTGTTTTCTATCTATTTTAGCTGTTGCCTGCAGTGGCAGAAGGAGCTGGTGACCATCATTTCCTTTTCCCAGAATGCCCCAGACATTGCATCATTCTGTGACATTCTGAGAAAGGACAGCAGCCCTCACTGGCAACCATTGTTCCCACCCAGTGCCTGAAATGACCAAAACAGTGGAATGCCTGGAATGTTCTTGGTGGGAAATGGTAGCACCACAGTGGCCATCAAATTCAGCACTTGCTGCCGCTACTAGCATGATATGAATAGGACTCCTTTGTACCTGTGTATTCATTTTGCAGCCAAATGGATCTCATATGGTCAGGCTTTTCACTCATTCTGAAATGAATGCACACCCTTACTGGAGCTTTGGAAGCTTCAGCTGGTACAGCATCTGGCACCGTTCTTGCTTCTTGATGGGGAGAGGATGCTAAGATAAGATAACATAATCCTGTACGAACCTCATTGGATGTCAGTTAGCTTCTGGGCACATTTTAAACCAGAGTTGCAGAACCTCAGGGCCAGGGACCAAATCTAGCCTGCTGGCTGCCTAGAGTCCCATCCTGGTCCTTAGGGGTTCCCAAGAGGATCATGCCCCTTTCCAGTCCCCCTTCCCTCCAATTACCAATCATTTGGTGGTTTCCGGCTTTTGTGCAGGATTTCCCCCCCATTCTAAAAGGTTGAAATGCCTCTGCTAAGGCTTCGTTACTGGCAGTAAATGCTTTCAGCTAAAATGGGCTGGCTTTTTGGTTCCACACACCACTGGAATGAGCCCCCTGAGAGATTCTCCAAAATGGAATTCAGCTCTTGGGCTGAAAGAGGTTCAACATTCCTGTTTTAAAGTCTTGAAAGCCAAACATGGATTCAGCTGGCTTCAGAGAATACCTCTCACAACATGAACCCTCCACTGATTGGTTGGGGTAGACCTTCTTCCAGGGTATCATCTGATGGGCTCAGGAACAAGGTCACCTTGGCCCTGTGTGATTCCTTCCTACATGGAGCCCTCAGATGACCGACATTGTTTGTCTATATTTAGTAGCTGGTTGGGAAGGCGTTTAATGGCACGTCCTTCAAATTTCAGCTGATCTTGGGTTTCAAGTTAACTTTTCAAAATAATGCTTTTATTATTCTTTGTAAGCTACATTGGCCTCTTTTTTTTTTGCCATAGAAACTGCAATGCTGCAAACACTATGCATTTTCTAAGAAAAGCAGTATATAATACATTTTAAAGCCCCAACAAGTTCAGTTACATTATCCAAGTTTAGACTGCATCTGGGTGGCTCAGATTGCACAAGCGGAAGCTGCAGGTTATCGGGATATTGTACTACTTACTATTGTAGTTTTTTTTTTTAAGGGTTAATAAAATATACCTGTTTCTAGAAAAAACACCACCACCACAATCCGCTACCCCAAGTCTGTCAGTCAAACTCCCCTCTTTTTCACCTCTTTTCCTTTGTTTTTTTCTTAAAGCTCTGATTCTAGCTCAGAAGAGGAACTTACGGAAGAGGAACTGGCCAAGCTGAAGGAAGCAGTAGAAGAGAAAAAGAAGCTAATTGCCACATTACGAAACAAGCCTTGGAATATGAAAAAGAAACTGAAAGTCTTGAAGTATGGCCTTGCTTACATAATAAGTAACATGTAATAGGTAATGAGTAGGGTGTGTTCACACATGCACACACATCTCTTGGATTTGTGACTATTTGATTATCCTGCACTTGATCACTCGCTCGCAGAGGAATGTGTGAACTGCTGCCTCTGAAAAGCATTGTGTTGGAGGTGATATAAAGTTCTGTTGCTGGCGATTAATCTGTGATGATTCATTCATACACGCAACCAAGCCAGCAATTGCTTGCACCACTTACTTGTGGATGTGCTCTTGGTGAGAATCAGTGCCTCCATGTGGGAGAATCGGTGCCTCCTGCCTAAAGCCCTGGAGAACTGCTGCTGGTCAGTGTCACCAATACTGGGCTAGATGGACCAATGGTCTGACCCAGTATAATGTTCCTATGCACATAGACATTTCTTCTCCCCCAGTTTATATCTAACCTAGACTCAGGAATAAGGGCATTTTATTTGTTATTTGACAGACCTTTTCTAACTTGGGGGAAGTAAACATGTGTCTTACTGATTCTTTACCTCTTTGACCATATATCAGTCAAAGGGCTAGTTCACACTTGCATGGAACATTCATCATACCTGACATCCTTTCAAACACATGTGTTTGACGGAATTGGCTATTGCTATGAAAGCTCAAGATGCAATAAACCGGCGAGTCCATCAGGTACCACAATACATGTTGTGGATTTTGCTTCAGTGAAAAATGAAACCACATATTCAGCTGTGAGTTGAGAAATGTTGAAAAATCTAGGGTTGTACATGCATGGATGAGCCAGCTCAAAGTAATTGCTTAAAAAACTTTAGTCCCTGTGTAAGTATGATGAGAAAGCCACAACAGGCCCCAAAACAAAAACAAGAGACTCAGAAGTAAGTCCCACTGAGTTCACTGGGGCTTACCCCCAGGTAAGTGGGTACAGGATTGCAGACTGAGGTGGGGTTCTTCCACTCTCAATCTTCCATGATGTAGTCCTGTGGTTATTAATGTAGGAACAAAGCCAGAGCGATGCTTTATTTAAATGAACAAATTGTTTACTCCACCCAAGATTACACTCCAGTCTCACTTCTCATGGAACTACAACCTGGCAAGGACTGAGTTTTTGGCATTTTCAAAATCCAATCTTTTTAAAGAGTCGACTTGGAGGAGTCCAAGCTGATCAATATTAACACCACATTTCTCTTTAATGAGATTTGAGCTGGTGTCTGAAACCACCTTGACCTGTTACTGAAAAGTTGAGCAATCCACCGGAATCCTCTCCTTCAGCGGCAACCTCTTACATTTGGTAATTCATCCCCCTACCTTTGCAAGCTTGAAACAGGCCAACTACAGTGCAGCTAGCACTTTGGGAGCTGCAACCACACACCTACCATGAATTATTAAGCCAGGCCATTTAAGGACAATAATACCTATGCTCATGAATCATTGATGCCCCTTATGTTGGTAATTAGATTAATGTTTCTTTGAATTTAATAAAGCTTTCATGGGTTAGCTAAGAGCCTACACTTTGGTCTAATGTGTGTTATTGATAATTTATCTATAACACATGATCTGACTGGTTACAAAACCCAGTTTTGTATTTCCTGTGTTTCTGACACTTTCTCATCTTTGAGTAAGCATGTTCAAGGTTTGTTTTTTGGTGATCAGAATTGTTTTATAAAAAGTCAGGTGGTCTTTGATAATGTTTAGCACATATATTGTGCTGTACGGTGTTCTAAGAGCTTCATATACATTCAGCTTCATGTATATTCAGGTGGCATCCTTAGACAGCTGCTGGGACCTTCGTGCTCTGGCAGGTTCCACTGCTACCTTAACTCCTCTTGCTCACCGGGTCCCCTGTGCCAATCAGCTTGGAGCTTCCCTTTTAACTTCATATAACGCCCCTTAAGGAACGTTGCCCTGGGACATTGTGGGAAATTAAAATAGCCACCTCCTATTGGGCTTGTCAGTTTCATTTCCCACAATGACTCAGAGCCACACTACATTGGTGCTTTGTGGGAAGTTAAAATGGGAACTCCAAAAGCCTGTCACCATCACCAGGTAGGCCGGAGGGGGTCCACCAACATGGAGGGGGGCATACTCGAGAACACTCTGCCCTGGTACCCCTCAAATCTGAAAACACTGGGTTGGATCCATACTTAGCCATACTTAGAGTAGATCCACTGAAACGCCATTGATTTCAATGCGTCTACTGTAAGTATGACTAAGTCTGGATCCAACCCACTATCTCAATAGTTCTTAAGAACACACACACATTTTTCTTGACTTTGTCATCATGAGTCAAGCACCTGTTTCTGAACAGGTGGCAGCTACTTCAAAGACAGTGAAGCCTAAATTTCCCTCTTTTGGATTTTCTGAAGCGGAGAAGTGTTATCAGTTTAGCCAATAAGAATGTTAAACTTACTGAATTGGAATGATTCGGACCAATAGCTTGATTCTTTCCTATTGAGGGCTGTGTATGCTGCTGCAGCTTAGAAACGAAATGTGACTGCAGCAGAACCAAATCTAGGTCCCGATGGGGTGGGGATTTAAAGTGGAGAAAGTCCTTGGAATACTCCTTTTGCTATGTATTATGAGCAGATCTCAGGGAGTCAGCTAGTATTTATGTATGGGCAAAAAGCAGATTTAACATGGTTTACATGAATGAAGTCAATGTAATATGAAATCAGTCAGTATCTAGGGGAGGCAGCTTGAGTTGAATAAATTATAAAGCACTGCTCAGCTTGTCTGAGCGTGGAAAGCTAAGCAGGGTCAGGCCTGGTTATTACTTGGATGGGAGACCCCTCCTCTAGTTTCCTGCATTGAACAGGGGGTTGAACTCGATAGCCTTGTAGGCTCCTTCCAATTCTATGATCTATGAAATCTATGATGATGCACTCTGCAGAAGTTGCTTGATGACTGCAGCAGCACAGAAGACTCTGTTTTAATTAGCTCATTGAACATAATAGCATGTACGTTCTTTGCATCATTACCCATTGGCCATCTTTTGAGATATTTTACTCTAGCAGCAGAGCTGCTTTTCATATATCTTGTTTAACAGATCCCTGTTATAGAACCAAATCCTTATTGAGATGTGCACTGAAATACCTGTAAAATAAGCTATTTGAATTTATCGAGCAAATATTCCACGCAAGCTGTTGATGAATAGGTTGCTGGACTGGAGAATACTCATGCTTGACTGTGGTAGGGGCCAATGAAACAGATGAGGATGATGAGGATTGACACGATATAGACTATTTTGCATTGCTGTGGCATCCTGTTATTTTATTTTCCTTTGATCTTCCTGATGCTACTCATCCTGTGATGTCACACAGACTGGCTGTAGTGGGGGTAGTTAACGTGGTGCTTGCAGGCACAAGTGTGCCACCAGACACATTTCTTGGTGACCGCCAAGGTGTCCTACTCTTCCCACTTTAAAAAACCCACTTTTTTAAAACTGGTAACTGGGATGACTTCAAAGCAAAGTGAGAGCCCCCAGCCACTGCCATCTCCGTTTCCCACAAATGCCTCTGGGCCACATATGGGGCTCACAGGCAGTCTTAGGAAATGAAGATGGTGGGCGGCTGCAGGTTTGACCCTGAGGTAACATGTAACTGGATGATTAGCCCTGAGTAATGTCAGGTGTCTTTTAACTTTTCAGCAGAAGAGGCAATCAGAGGAATGATGCCTTTAGGATAAACCCACACAAGTATCTCTTTGTTTTTTGTTTTTCAGAGAAGCCCAACGTTTTGTGGAAAAATTTGAAGGGGCTCTTGGCAAAGGCAAAGGGAAGAAGTTTTATGCATATAAAGTGATGATGATGAAAGTAAGGCTTATCTCATTATTTCTATGAAATAGCTCACTTGTTCTATGTCAGTCCTTCGTTTCCAAATATCTCTTCTAAAATGAATGGGTCACTCTCATTTGGATCACATTTAGTTGTCCTAAACACACACACGCACGCGCACACACACACACACACACACACACACACACTTTCAGGGTATGCCACTTCTGCCAATGCTGCAAAACACCGTTCTGGTTTTATATTAAACATTAAACACATTTGCGTTCTCAAATTGTAGCATGAAAAATAATAAATAAAATAAGTCTGAGCACTCGAGTGCTGATTGGAGTCAGAAGAGGATATAACACCACATGGGCATTCACAATAATTGCAAATGGCAAATAAACGGAAGTATTAAAATCCAATGATGCTTAGGAAAATCACAGAGCAAGTAATCCACATGCTACAGTCCGATTCAAATCACTGGGAGTAAATGCATCATTGTGCCCTTAGGGCTGCTGTCCTGAGCATAGTTATCAGAAGTATGCAGGCTGGAAATATTATAAATTATAAATACATAAACAATTCTTGGTGAACCGTAAGAATGTAAGAAAAGCCATGCTGCATCAGACCAAGAGTCCATCTAGTCCAGCATTCTGTTCACACAGTGGCCAACTAACTACCTGTGGGAAACCCACAAGTAGGACATGAGTGCAACAGCACCTTCCCATTCATGTTCCCCGGCAACTGATGCACATAGGCATACTGCCTCTGATCCCTCTCCTTGAAATGCTGCTTAAAAAAAAAAAAACCTACGCTAGCGCAAAGGCTGAGGTCCAAAGAAGAACAAGAGAACTTAAGAACGCTTGGTGGAAAAAGAAAGCTGAAGAAATTCAACAACTTGCAGAATCTCATGATGCACGGGGCTTTTTTAAGGCCACAAGGGCCATTTATGGACCAAAAACCTATGGTACAAACCCTTTACAATCAAAAGATGGCACCAAACTCTTAAAAGACAAAGAGTCTATTGCACTGCGTTGGAAAGAGCATTATTATGACCTTTTAAATCGTAAATCTAAGGTGGATAATGAGATTTTTTCGCAAATCCCACAAAAACAAATTAAAGAGGAACTTGCAATACTCCCCACTTTGGATGAAGTAAAAAAAGCCATTAATCAAATGAAGAACAACAAAGCTAGTGGACCAGATGGGATTCCTGCTGAAATCTTTAAAGAAGGGCCCCCGAACTTGTACAACATCTTCATAAACTCATTGAAAAAATCTGGATAAGAGAAGAGATCCCAGAAGACTTCAGGGATGCCATAATTATCACCCTCTTTAAGAAGGGTGATAGAACAGACTGTGGAAACTATCGGGGCATTTCTCTCTTAGCAACCGCAGGTAAAATATTTGCTAGGATTCTCGCAAACCGTCTTCTATCTATTTCAGAAGAGATCCTCCCTGAAACTCAGTATGGTTTCCGCCCCTCTAGAGGGACAGTAGACATGATTTTTACTGCACGTCAGCTCCAAGAAAAATGCCGGGAGCAAAATCAACCCCTTTATATGGCATTTATCGATTTGGCTAAGGCCTTTGATACTGTAGACCATACAGCTCTCTGGACTATCCTTATGAAAATTGGATGCCCCAATAAATTTGTGAATATCTTGCGACTTCTCCATGACAACATGACGGCAACGGTTTTGGACAACAACTGCTCTCATGGTGCTCCATTTAAAGTGGGATCAGGTGTTAAACAGGGATGTGTTATCGCCCCAACATTATTTGCCATTTTCATCGCCATGGTTTTACATCTTGTCAAGGGGAAACTTCCCACTGGTGTGGGAATTATATATCGAACAGATGGAAAGCTTTTTAATCTCAGCAGGCTGAAAGCAAAAAGTAAGGTAATTACAACCTCCATTGTGGAACTTCAGTATGCTGATGATAATGTGGTCTCCGCACATTCAGAGGATGATCTCCAAACTATCCTAAATGCTTTTGCAGAAGCATACGAAAAACTTGGTCTCTCACTTAACATCAAAAAGACCAAAGTGCTTCATCAGCAAGTGCAAGCTAACCCTTTGGTGATGCCATCTATCCAGCTTGGCGGGACAATACTGGAAAATGTCGATCATTTTCTCTATCTTGGCAGCTATCTTTCTGTTACAGCTAACATCGACAGTGAAATCCAGCATCGTTTGAGCTCCGCAAGTGCCGCATTTTCTCGAATGAAACATAGAGTGTTCGAGGATCGGGATATGTGTAAGAAGACCAAAACACTGGTTTATGAAGCCATTGTATTACGAACTTTATTGTATGCCTGTGAAACATGGACTATCTATAAACGTCACTTCCACCTCCTTGAAAGGTTTCATCAACGTTGCCTCCGGAAAATCCTGCGAATTACTTGGGAAGATAGACGAATAAATGTCAGTGTACTGGAAGAAGCAAAGACTACTAGCATTGAAAAAATGATCCTTCAACGCCAACTTCAGTGGACCGGTCATGTTGTTCGAATGCCTGACTGCCGTCTCCCAAAGCAGTTACTTTACTCCCAACTCAAGGATGGAAAGCGGAATATCGGTGGTCAATATAAGAGGTTTAAAGATGTTCATAAGGCTAATCTAAAAAAATGCAATATAAACATCGAAAACTGGGAAGCTCTGGCCCATGAACGATCTAAATGGAGGTTGGCCTTTCACAAAGGTTCCATGGACTTTGAAGAACCCCGAGTGCAAGGTGAAAGGGAGAAACGTGCTAAGCGAAAAGCACGTCAAATGAATCCTTTACAGGACCATCTTCTATCTGGTCACCTGTGTCCTCACTGTGGGAAGCTGTGTGGATCTAGAATTGGCCTCCACAGTCACTTACGGACCCATCGCTAGAGTCTACACAATCTTCTTTAGAATTTCCTCCTTTTATCCCGGAAGACAATCTTACTCGGTCGGTCACGAGTGATCGCCTGATGATGATGATGACTGCCTCTGAGACTGGAGGTAGCATAAAGCCATCAGGACTAGTAGCCATTGATAGCCTTCTCCTCCATGAATTTGTCCAATCCCCTTTTAAAGCCATCCAAACTGGTGGGCGGTGGCCATCACTACATCTTGTGGGAGTGAATTCCATAGTTTAACTATGCTCTGTGTGAAGAAGTACTTCCTTTTATCTGTCCTGAATCTCCCACCAATCAACCTCATGGGATTACCCCTTTGGGTTCTAGTATTAGGAGAGATAACACTTGGTTAAGATGTGTGGGTTGGGTCATGATGGAGCTGAAGTGCAACTCAAAGTGCTTCAGTTGATGAAATATACAGAGGCGGGATAAGTGGATGCACAAGAACCTTCTGCTTCATGTCTCCTCCATTTCTTCTTATATAGCATTTTCAGATCATCCCTGCCCTGGTACGAAAGTATGGCAATGGTCAGTGCAGGGGTGGGGAACCTCAGGCCCAGGGGCAGAATCTGGCCCTCCAGGGTTTCCCAGGAGGCCACACACCCTTTCCCCCAACCACCAATCACTTGGTGGTTTCCCTGCTTTTGTGCATTTCCCCCCTATTCTAAATGGTTGAAATGCCTCTCGTGAGGCTTAGTTACTGGCAGTAAGAGCTTTAAGTTAAAGCATGCTGGTATTTTTTGGGCCCTCCCCCTTTGTCTTCATGACATCCCACTACTGGGATGTGGCCCCTGAGAGCTTCTCCAAAATGAAAGTCAGTCAGCCCCTTGGGCTGAAAGAAGTTCCCCACCTCTGGTTCAGCATATCTGCTTCCTGTGTAAAGATGGGCAAGAGCTATTTTAAATGAGACAGAAAAGTGTAGAGACAGAAGACACGTTACTTGCAATTTTCTGTATCCTCAGTAGAAACATCCCTTCCAAAACCATTCCAGCGATCATCTGGACTGCATGTAGATTATGGATATTTTACAAATGTAGAGGTTTACGTAAATGCTTCTAATGTTGAAAGTGTTTTTCTTGGCTTTCTTGTCTTTCCTTATTGTCCTATTTAACTTTTTGTCATCTCTCAGAAATGGATGAAATTTCAACGTGATTTTGAGAATTTCAGAACAGCCTGCATACCCTGGGAAATGAAAATAAAAGAAATTGAAAGTAAGTGATTGCGGGGGTGGGGGGGAGAGGAGGAATATAAATAATTGGTATATTGCTGGGAATCCTGAATGAATGAAAAAGTCGAGTTCCAAGAAAATGTTCACAAGGTATCACCCCCAATATTTAGGAAGCTGCCTTACACTGAATCAGACTGCTGGTCCATCAAGCTCAGTATTGCACGCACTGACTGGCAGCTGCTCTCCAGGGGTTCTACATGAGCCTTCTTTCCCAGCCCTCCCTGGCGATGCCAGAGATTGAATCTGGTACCTTTTGTATGGAAAGCATCTGCACTACCAGTGAGCTACTGTCCTTCCCACTTAGATGAAAGGCCTCCCTCATGACGGCTCCTCCTCCCTCAACTGTCACCACCAGCAGCCATTCCAGCAGGCTGAGAGGAGGGAGAAGAGAGGGAGCGCAGGGCCATTCCACCAGCCCTGCCAGGAGTATAAATATTCCTCCTTCTTCCCTCCCCATTCCTTTTTCCTTGTGTGTCGTGTCTCTTTAGATTGTAAGCCTGCGGGCAGGGACTGTCTTGTTAATTGTTGTAAACCGCCCAGAGAGCTTCGGCTATTGGGCAGTAAAAAAATGAAATAAATAAATAAATCTACAAATCAGTCTTAGTTCGTTACCAAATCTAATCTCCTATAGTTATAATTTTAGCTGTCCAAAGGAGCACAAGGTGCAGAAGCCAATGTGGAGCAACGAGGACAGTTAAATTTTCATCTTCAAGACCTGAGATTAGATTCTTGCTCAGCCATGATGCTCACTGAATAATCTTGGGAAGGTTCCTGCCTCTCAGGAGGTTGGAGTCTAGATTTTTTTTTTTTTTAATGAAAATGCGGAAGAGGATTGGGACAGGAAGACCAAAGAAAAGTGTGTGTACATCAAGGCTCAATTGTAAGTGAGCACGATATATGAGACTGTAGAATATGTTTACTGATTACATGGGGCAGTGTCCAACAGGGCCGTTGCACAAGTGGTCTCTCCCACCAATTCCATTGTGCAAGTGGGACCCACCGCTTGCACAATGGAGATTTAACGCTTCCTATAGGAAGCCCCCAAATGAGTGGAAACTCGTTTCTGAATTGGGACTGTTCGGCGGAGCTCCCTTATGCAAGCTCCGCTGACCTGCCCCATTCGAGAAATGAGTGCTCCTGCTCATTTCCAGTTGCTCCTGGAAGCTCTAAATCTCCATTGCACAAGTGGTGGGTTTCGCTTGTGGAACGGAATCGGCGGGGGCACAGCGGAATCGGCGGGGGCACACTGCCCCGTTGTTTACTGCCCCATGGTGTGGAAGTTATGGCAGGAGCTTAACTTGCAATTGCCGTGCTTTTTGGCACATGAATAAATCTCTAAGTGGCTTAATTATTCTCTTAAACCAAAGTTTGTTGGTTTTTACATTTTAGAATTTAAATTCGATTGTTTCATACCGTTACTCTTATCATTCTGCAACTTTTATTGACCACAAATGCACCGCTATCAAGGGTGCTGGAATTCCTTTGTAATATATATTCACAAAAGAATCACCCATAGCAATGTAAGTAATAATTGGTACCTTCCCATAATTTTACCAGTTCAGATAGTTGATAATAGATAGTTTGGGGGGGGGGCAGTTAAACACTGATATATGGTATGTTAAGTAAGCATAAACATGTTGTGTCATTTTGTTCCTTTCTATCAAAGTACAGGGACAATTAAGAATTACTCATTTGCCCTTTTATTTTTTCATGTTTTATAGGTCATTTTGGCTCTTCAGTTGCGTCCTATTTCATATTTTTGCGATGGATGTACGGAATAAATATAATTTTGTTTGGACTGACCTTTGGTCTCGTCATGGTGCCTGAGGTGAGGATGACTCACTTAATATGCCTAGCCTGTTTCGTTATTTCTCTTTAGGCTTAAATGTCGTATAGCAGTAAAGAGAAAACTCCAACCGGTGGGTCTGACATGACCCACAGGAAATCCCCCGCCAGCTAGCTATCTTCCCTGCCTCATTGCCAAACTTCGATTGGGGATAAGACAGCTTCCTTGCTCCCTCAAAAGCCTCCAATGGGATCAGTGGAGGCTTTTTAAAAAGGTTAATTGTGGCACAGGGGGTATTTTTGGGAGGGGGTGTCTGCTGGAGAGGGAAGGGCTAACCGCCCACTCCCCAACACTGTGCATTTATATTCTAAAATGTAACACCACCCCCCCAAACGTTGCTTTGAGAGGAAAACATCACCCACCCACCCGCTGAAATCATGCTTCAAAAAAAGCCTCCATTGGTGCAGTGAACTGGTTAAAATTATTTCACTGTGAAGAAAATCAGGACCAGACCAAGCTATGACCCTGACATTTAGTAGGATTTAACTGATGATAGAGACCCTTTGCTGGCCTTCATATCTTTTACTTTCATAAGGGTAATTAATGATATAGCACCTTTGATATGTAATGTGCTCACAACCCTTATCTTGTTCATAGATGCAACATATGTTCAAACTGTCCCAGTTTGCCATTTCACCCACTGCAGCTGCTGGGATATATTTTGAACTGTAGACAACCGTCCAGTAGGCACATCACAACCACCCATGGGTTGTTTGAACCATGGGTAGGATGAGTGGGAGTGAGCGAGTGTCCTGGTCCCCCCCCCCCCCCCCCCGCTGAGCTGATTGTGACATCTGAACCTGGAATTGTGGGTTATTGGGAAGAGAGACAACTCAGAGTTGTAAACCAAGAACAAACCATGGGTTACAACTCTGGGTTGTCTCTCCCCCAACAACCCAGAACACCTGGTTTGGACAGCGCTGGGTTGTTCAGCTTCACCTGGCTTCAGCAGGAGAGATTGGGTGGTGAGAAGCTTCCGCACGTTGATAAATTTCCATGGTTTAAACCTGCTTGAGTGCCATTATCATAGTAGAAAAGTGGGATACAAATCAAACAAATTAATGAACAACCGATGGGTAGTTTTGATGTGCAAACTGGGTCAATGTCTTGTAGAACACTTATATCTTTCTAGTATATTTTAGACTTTTAAATCAGTGCAAGACAGGCTATTACAGGCTAACTCAGCAGTACAGAAGGCAAAGCATAGCCTTCAGCAATATTGGCAGTGAGAATTGGAGTGTTATGAGGTTGTCCATATTTTTATCTGTGAAATGTTGGATGGTAATGGTATGACACACCGAAGCCGTGAGGTATAATTGCGCGTGCAAAAGAGGAAATAAGAGCCGAGACACAGAATGATGGTGAAATTAAGGGCCACATTTATTGATTCGAGGATCTGGGAAGGGACGAGTGCGGGTGCTAGCTAAACCGGCTCTTGGCCAGTATACCCTTCAATGGGTGAAGCATCCCAATCGGAGGTGTGGCGCTGTAACTCACCACTCCCCAATTTTACACCGTGCGGTGTCGGAAGGCCTCCTCCATGTCACCGCACAGGGCCGTGAAACGCCATGCGGGTGAGAGGAATTGGCCTCAAAGGCGGACCCTATCTCCCTCTGGCTGTGCCGTGAAACCGGGCTCAGAGGAGGCTAAGGTATCATCGCCAGTCACCTGAAAGGTGCCGTGGGATGATCACTGAACCTCACCCCACTGCCTAAAACCTGCACTTACTGCCAATGTGACCAAATCAGGGAGACTATGCAAAAACAAAAAAGCACCCAACCCAAGAACACAGTGTAGAGTAGGCGAAACACGCACACCACCACCAGGCCAATCAGCAATGGTGAGCCAAAATTCCTACTCGGCCCCGTCAACTGGCGACCAGAAATCCCACACTGTGAATTGGGGGGGGGGGAGCTGCTTTGAGAAAAGAGGCAGAGGGTGGAGTGACACTGCCTAATAAAGGCCTCTGTCGCTCCTCCCCCCGCCTTGAGCCCATAGGTGGTTTCAAAATTAAACAGCCTCACCTCTCATTCCTCCACACGCGCAAATAGTCCTCCCACCAACAGCTACGCGTTGGTGGGGGAAGGGGATTTCCATTCTACAAGAAGCTAAGAGATAAAGCAACATGTCCAAGGCACTTTGTCCTTGCCAAAGCCCTATCCAAGGCTATAGAGAGAGAGGAAATGTTTGCCAAACGTAGATTCTCAATGCATTTTTCCTCCCAGTGCAAAATCAATAGTCCAAGATGCATAAACTTGCATATTTGAGATCTCACTGATGTGACAGGCTAATGATTTTTGTAGGCTGTAATCTCACATACAGATAATTTCAAGATGAAGTATATTGTGAAATTAGAAGAGGGAAAACAATAAAACAATTCAGAAATGAGCTAGAAATTGAGTTTCCCACTGTAATATTACATGCTGGCCTTTTGCTTGTTGAGGCTGTGTTTTAACATTTTTAACATTTTGCCCTATGTTTGAATACAGGCATTGATGGGGAAACCATATGGGACTTTACCCAGAAAAACTGTGCCAAGAGCAGAGGACGCAAGTGCTATGAACTTTGCTACTTTGTGGGACTTCAGTGTAAGTGTAATTTTACAAAAATCATATGCTATGCTCTGGTTTTTTTTTGACTGTGCAAGGGTGCTTCCAGATGAGACTTTTATCACACCATTGCCGTGCCTCATTCATGGAATTTTATGGTGGGTCCAGATGACATTGTTGTCTTTAACTCATAAACCTCCTGTGTTTCCCCATCACTTCTTCCATCGTTTTTCTTACTGTAGATAGAAGGAAAAAAGGGGTGGGGTGGGTGGGAAGATGGAATAGCTGGACAATACCTTCTGACTGGTAGCTCTAAGAGTCCTCCATCTGCAACCTAAAATGTTGATTTCAGTACTCAGCAATTCATTGCTCACGTTCCCCAATTTAGTATATGGCATTTAAGTAGATAAAATGAAAAGAAATACATTCCAAATCACTTTGGGAAAAGGGACCAAACTTGGCACCAAGATTCAGTAGGACTTTCCCATGACATGAACTAAACCTTTACATTGAGTTGCTGCTGGCATTTCTGACACGTACAATATGTTTAAAAGGGAGCACGATGGAAAGTAGTGCAACAGATGATTCCGTGTGCTTCTGAAGACCTGCCATGTTGCCGTATATTTATTAAGTTGATGTGTCATAAAACAGACCCCAAGGGCCACCATGTTGATGAGCCATTCTGGGCCAATTTCATGATGTACAAAAATATTGTCGGTAGATTTGCTTCAGTGGAGCTGTGCTGTGGGATTAATTTGGCCCTCTGTGGCTATATGAAATAACAAGCCTGCAAATTGGCAGTGGCATGAGAGCAAAAGAAAGATAAATGAGGAGATAGAACAACTGAGCCCCTAGTCACATGTTTCACTACTCTTTTTTTTTTTTTTTACCCTTCGGGATCAAGGATATTGTTCACATCAGCAACTTCTATGGGATTTACAGTAAGCTGCTTACCAGGGTGTGTTAAATTACTGCGGGGACTTCCTGCAGTAGTTTAAGGTGCCTGGGGAGCAATTTCCTGTGGGACACGTTGAATCACAATTCCCATAAACTCTACAGTAAATGCTTGCTGCAGCCTGTCTTGCCTGAAAAGCAGTGTGAAAACCAGTGTGCTGCTGTGCGCTGCAAAAGAACTGACCCAGTCATTGCCTTCTTTGATAGCCACACTGGGATTTAGGATGGAGAGGCAACCACTTGCCCATGTTGCTACCTGCTACTCGTACATGTTGGCGGAAGAAGAGAAGGCAGAGCAGACCCAGGAGTTGCTGGGGCTAGAACTGGAAACCTTTAGTTCTGTATGCAGGTGCCCCATATAGTGAGCAATCAGATTCAGAACTGCAGCTTGGAATATCTTCCTAGCCGTGAAGTATTCCTAGGTTCTGGATTGGCCCCAACTACTTAAGACAGCCATTGGCCCCTTCTGAACAGGAATGGTGATAAAAGGCTTCCTGTTTGGCTGGGACCTTCCCTGAGTAACAAGATCTTCATGGCTCTGGGGTGTGTGTGTGTGTGTGTGTGTGTGTGTGTGTACCTTGGCTGTGGTTCTAGGCCTTTGTCTCTTGGCTCACTTCTCTGGTTCCAGGCCTTTGTCTCTTGGCTCACCTTTGGCTCCGTCTTGATGCTTTCGCTGCTAGGACAGATGGCTTTATTTGCTTTAGTTGTTGGGAAAAGTCAGCAGCCTGCCTTCTCTCAGCAGCCAAGTCAGGCAGCAGTGATCAGTCCCTACTACCATTCTTTCTAGTCTACTGCCCACACTAAGCCTCCATACATACAGCTTTCTAATTTTTTTTTATCTAAATCTTGAAAACATGCTTAAATCTTCTATACCAAAAGGAAAACATTGCATAACTTAATATTAGCAAAAAGGTCAGTATACTATCTAACCTTTCAGGCCCATTTTGTGTCTCTCTTCAGGTTGTGCCCAGGGAAAGTGCCCCCATTACCCCTACCTTAGTTACACTATCAAAGTCTAGATGTTTGCAAAAGGTGAGGAGCAGTGGAAATATGCATCCAGCAATCCTCTATAAAACTGGAGATGTTTACAAGGATGTGGGTTGGGATATAGAGGCAACAGATTATATATCTGAGGTCCTAACTATTGTTTCATAATAGAGCTTGGACTCCAGTAAAATGTCTATATACAAAACAGATACCGGTATATAGGATCAGCAATCATATCAGGAGCCTTGAGAGTCCAACCTGTCCCTGAAGAGAAGACATAAAATGCAGTCAAATAGATAACATTAATTTTCCTAGGAATCCAGAATCCACATGCTTATGAATTCAGTAGATTCATCTGTGGTTAATATACTCAGGTAGGCTTCTTTATTCATAACCATCAAATATGTTGCTAGCAGAAGGTTGCTTTTGTTGTACAATATTTAATAATCAAAATCCTTCATTGTAATTTTTAATCTCTGATAAATTCAACATACAGTGCAGCCATAAAATCACAAGACTTCTCTGTACTCACAGGTTTGACTACAGCTGCAGTCCTATCTACGCTCACCTGGGAGTAAGCCCATTTGAGCACAGCACGACTTATGAATAAATAATTTTAGGGTTGCCCTGTAAGTAGTATAAACTCATCTTGGATTTATGGGACAGTGGATTGAGATGGAAAGAGATCTCTTGTTGACAGTCATCTACAGGATACGGAGGCCTCTATAATTCTGCTCGATTTAGCTTTGTTCCTGGAATTTGATGTTCCAACTTTGGGGCAGATGTTCAGGGCTCCACTATAACCGGGAAAGGCCCCCAAATGCCTCAGGGCTGGCATTCTACATTTTTAAGTAATACACATCTCCATCTGAAGAGCACCAGCCCCATAAGATCATAAGTCTGGAGAGAAGGACAGAAAAACATGACATCCAGAGGCTAAAATTATCTGATTGCACTCCTGGTTTTGCTTCTGAAGTGGAACCAATGCACTAGTTGTTCTTTTTATTATGATCTTTATTTCCATTTTTAATAGTTTGTAAAACAGGGGTCCCAAACCTTTTTGGGTCAGTGGGCACATTTGGAATCTTGAGGGAGTGTTGTGGGCACTCTCACAAAATGGCTGACATGGGGAGGGGCTTGATCATTTATAAAATGGCTATCATGGCGGGCATGGCTGGTCAGAAACCACTCATTTCCCAGGAGGCAAACTGATGAGACTAAAGGAAAAGTAAATCGCTGAAGAACCTAAGTATAGGGCAGAGGTGGGGGGGGGGTCTGAGGTTTAAAACACAAAACCACTCTTTTGAATACAAATAAAGAGGGTGCTGGAGGGGCAACACTTTGCTTTGCAGCATGCCAGTCTCCCAGTAATATATTTTTTTTAAATCTTAATAAATAAAATAAAAAATTGGGAGGGACAGGGAGCCTGGCAAACACCAAGAGAGATGCCCTGGGGCACATTGGTACCCATGGATCATAAGTTGGAAACCCCAGCTGTAAAATTCTGATGATGATGATGATGATGATGATGATGATTATATTATAATATATATAATATAATATTATATATATTATAATATATTATTAATTATTATAATGTAATAATAATATATATTATTATCATTATTATTATTATTATTATTATTATTATTATTATTATTATTATTATTTTCGTGCATAGTTTACCTTCATCTTTCCCCACCCCTCAACATTTTGTAAATATTGGACAAAACACTGCATTAAAACAAACTGGATGTGATTGTACACATAGAGTTTTTTTATCCTTTTTGTGTGTGGTGTTTTACCAGTGTGAAAGAGCACGTGAGTGCATCAGTAAAACACTGCATAAAAAGCATCTCAATGCAATCATATATGTACAACTAAGCAAGACTGTTTTTTTTGGGGGGGGTAGTATTTTATCAGTGCAGAGGTGTACATCAAGAGCATAGAGGGGAAAAGGAAATGCAAATTAACTGGAGGAACTTAATGATGAAGCAAAGTGTGTATACTATGGAATTACATTTAGGCATTTTCCTAGTTGAACTGGAATCCACGAGGAGAACAGAGGGCCAAGAGCAGAAGCTGGCCAGAATGTGATAATCTGTTCACAGATCTTTCATGTAAAAGCCGCATTCTGATGTAATCTCTGTCACATCTGTTCCCCAGTGGAGTGAAAACATTACATCAAAATTGGCTCCTAGTTGCACATTAAACAGGGATTAATTGAAGACAAACACCAGCAAGGATATTTATTGGCAGAGAACCATGGCTTCAGATAGAAGTGGTGATCCAAAGAAGCATGATGGGAAGAACTATGCATACATTCTTCCATTTATTTGCATACATTCTTCCATTTCTCAAAAAGCCACTCCTGCACACTGCATAGGAAGCTGATTTTTAATTTCAATGGGCGTTTAAAACACCATTTTGTGATGTTGTGGGATAGGTGTGGGCTGCAAACTGAAAAAAGGCTATGAAAGCCCCACTGTGTGCATGCTTGTAATCTATTGCATATACATGAGTAACCTTGCTTGATCACACAGCCATTGTTTCTGAAATTACCATTCAATATTTAGACTACAGCGTAATCCTATGGTTCCACTGAACTGAGCAGTTACTATTCCAGGACAAAAACTCACAGGGGCCAGCACCAGGAACTTCCTGGTATCTTCATGGGACAGAGCACACAGCAGATGTGGTCGATTTCAATCCTGCCCCAGGGAGCTGGTAAACTGGCAATGCACAGCTTTGTGTGCTCTGCCAGCAAGAGTGATTTTCGATGCCATTTTTTTAAGGGGCAAGGAAAGCCAAGCCAAGCCAGGTTCCAAACCTCCAACTGTTTAGGCCTGATAGTCTCAGGCCTGCAAGGGTCTGTTGAAGGGGCCAGAGGCAAGTAGCCTGGTCCAGGGGCAGATCTACATTACACTGTATATCGTCCAGTTAGCAGAATTATACTGCTATATTCACATTCCGCAGTCACTCCTCACAGGGCACACTCTCCGTAAATGTACAGCAGTCACCCTAGTTTGCCACCTCGTTAGGCTTTATGATTTGTTACTTAAATTTATTAGCATCCCACTGGGAGGCCTTTTGTGTCAGATGCAGTGACACACTAGAGTATAGGGAAATGAGCAGAGGAAAGGTGGGAAAAACACTGAAGATTCTCTTCCCACTCTGTTTCAGTCTTTTTAGGGATGTGTGCGGAGCTCGATGGGGGGTAGAAGCGGGGCGAACTCGCTGGCCTTGACCCCCCCCCCCCCGAGCTCCACGCAACTTACGGTACCTTTCCCCAGCTCGGCTCATGTCCTCGCAAAACGAGCCGGGGAAAGGAACTTCCGGGTCCTTGGTGCTACACTTCCGGGTCCCCAGTGCTACGTTTTTTACGTAAAAAACAGGGTAAGCTTCCTTAAAACGGCCGCAATTTGCGTAACTGGCGCTTTGTTTTTTTATGTTAAAAACAGCATAAAATACGTTAGATTCTAATGCAGTGTTCTCCAACCTTGGGTCCCCAGATGTTTTTGGCCTACAGCTACACTGGCTGGGGCATGCTGGGAGTTGTAGGCCAAAAACATTTGGGGACCCAAGGTTGTAGAACACTGTCCTAATGCAAAGAGCAGCTTCAGAGGAGAGGTTTTCCTCAGGACTGCAAGGGTTAAATTTCCCCTCTATGCCTGCTGGAATACGATAATTGTCAGCACAACCACCCCGCCCCAGCTGATCATGTAAAAAACCCAACATGTGAAGATGCATTTAATGTCATGTCTAGTTTGGCCTCTAGTCTGTCCCAATCATTATACATCCAGGGTAATGACTGTCCAGGGCACTGTCTGGTGCATGACAAAAAATACTGGATATGTGGCAAGTATGGTGTGCCTTTCACACACCGTCGATGTTCTGCAAATAATTAAAACACCGACTACTGAGAGTCCCATAATTCCCTAGTGGAGACAATGTCAGTACCAGTGCAATTGAGGAAACAGATTGATAATCACACCAGAAATCTATTAATATTTACTCGTCATGTGTTAATATTTCATTTTCTCCACAGCCAGGATTGCAAATGAGGCTTAGCAGGCAAACACTGTGACTCATCTCAGGCAGCCTGACAGTCACAATACATCAAATGCATGGTTTGCGATTAAATGAAACAGAAGGATGTTAGCCTATTGACATTTTAATCTACTAATGGTTTACTTTTAAGAAAATAACCAGCAGGGAATGGATGCATTTCACTTGTGAGAGAATTAAGCCCCTCTGCATTACCACAGTCAATTAAAGCCCTTTCCAATTCATCCACAGGCCATTGACATGCTGAACTCTGGTGTCTGATCTGAATTTGTGATGGCCACTTGTTGCAGGCCTTGCAACTATGTGATGTTCATCAAGGGGTGGTCCTCAACAGAGCTGGAGTGGTCTCCAGTGGGAGATTGTTGCAACAAAAAGACTGGAAGAAATCTTTATCCAGTTGTGTCCATTATTTTTGCTTCCTTTCACCAGACATTTGCAGCTTATTCTTTAATTTTGGAAAGCAACAATGATTTCATTTACAAAATGATTTATATATGATATCTATCTATCTGTCTATCCACCCATCCCCTAGTGGCATATCATTTAGTAGACCTAGTTATGTCTATTGATTTTCAGACACAATCCTAAGTGCTGGTTTTGATTTATAAAGCCCTGCATGGCTTGGTCTTTACGTGCTGCACAGATCAATCAAGAGTGCCATAGACTCAGGAGGGTTAATCAGTTATATCCACTGCATGAATAAAATCTAGTGACTGGTTCATATAATGAACCCCAGAGCATATGTTGCAATTTCTCATGCAGAGCTTAATCTCCACTTGGGAAATAGTGCATCTGTTGAAAAACATATTGTTGTAAGATTGGGGTTTTAGAGACAAAAGGGTTAATGGCATCAGGATGACTGCAAATGTTTCTTAACTGCTGTGGTTCAGGCCAAGTTGCTAGGCACATATATTGTTAGGGAAATTACAGGTAAAATTTCCCACAGCTTGGGACCACAATACCTGATGGAACGCCTCTCCCAACCACAATCTACCTGTACACTACGCTCAACATCTGGGGCCTTCCTCCGACTGCCACCTCCACGTGAGGCTCGGAGGGCAGCAACAAGGGGGAGGGCCTTTTCTGTGGTAGCCCCCCAACTGTGGAACAAGCTCCCCCCTGAGGCCTGCCTGGCGCCAACTCTATTATCTTTTCGGTGCCAGGTTAAGACTGTCCTCTATGTTGAGGCTTTTAATGATTAAATGGGATATGGCGGGGTGGTAAATTGTTTTTTAGTGGCCGTGTTTTATTTACTTGTTTTAGTGATTTTTTAAAAATTGGTTTTATATTTTTATAACGTTTTTATTGTTTATATTTTTAACTGTATTTTTTTAATTGATTGTTGTACACCACCCAGAGAGCTTTGGCTATTGGGTGGTATAGGAAATGAATGAATGAATGAATGAATGAATGAATAAATGACCCACAAATATTACAAAACACCAATAAGACCCCAGTGACCTCCATCCAAAAGAAACCAAACATGGGTAAGCACAGCAACCCATAGGATGGCCATGTGTCCCACTTTACAGAGGACCATCTTTTATGCTGGGACTTGAAAAAGATGCTAGGAGAGGATATATTGTTGAGTATTATCCTTCCTATCTCACGTTAGTGAGATCAGCAGAGTAGAGTCCCTTTCCAGCTTAGAAGAAGCTTAGATTTGGCTAGTGTTAGCCAGTTAGCATTTGTTAATCCAGGATGCTTTAAGGCAGACTGGATTTTCCTGGTTTTGCTCCCCTTTTCTCTCCCTCAGAACAATAATCAGAGACACAGTCTTGTAAAAGTTAAAAGTAACATTTACTAACTAAGATTATGCAGTTTCATTCAGGCAGGCTTAAAAACATTTCTTACAGTTGGTTACAGTACATTTGGAAATACTTGGGGTCTGAACTTGAGTTCAGACCAGCAACTCTGGTTACATGGAGGCAACAACTCTTACTACCACATTCAGAGTCTAAGTAGGAAGGGAAGAGCTGAGAGCTACGCCCACTTCCTGCTGAGGCTCAGCTAAACACACACTGAGTATCTTCTAGGGAATCCACCTTAGAAGATACCAGTGGCCCTAACCATTTCATCCAACTAACTTGTGAAACATGAGCCATTGGTTTTGACTGCACTTTAAATATCCCACATTTTATTTGAAGGTCTGTTAGAGGACAGTCCTCTCTTTGAAGGCATCCTCTGTTTGAAGGGCTGTCCAGTCCAAGTGCAGTTTAAATATAAAGTCATCACCATTAGAAGGGAGAGCAGGGATCTTGAAGTTGCCCATCAGTACTTCGCACCAGGCCAGCAGACTGAGCAGGCACACAGGTCATCTGGTCATAGTCTTCCCCACTAAGGTGAGATGTACTGTATTCCTATTAAAATAATAGTCACTGTTTCCAAAGTTGCATCTGCGCATATAAATTAGCAGATGCAAATCTGTGTCTTCTTTCTGCCTCTTTTTTGGTGATGCCTACGCGGCCGCCCTACCCCTGGATCTTCTCACCACTCAGAGAAGTAGGGTGAGCATAACAATGTGAAATCGAGGGTGAATGTATTTCCTTACAAATACAGAGATGGGGCAGCCACTCCACTTATTGGCTGTTCAGTTTCTGTACTCCAGACAAGAAAAGCATTCATGCTAAACTCAGTACGTTACACATTATTTCCTGCATGGAGACTCATCTATGTGTAGGAGATTGCGATGTTTGAATTGTCCCTGAGTTACTATTTTGAGATACCCAGTTTGACTTGCCCACCACTTGCTGCTTTGTGGCTTTTGGAGTGGTGTGCCCTCCTCTTCTCCAGCGGGCATAAATGCATTGGAACCCCCACATCCATAGAGGATGGGGAAAACAATGTATTGCCTCCAGGGGTGAGCTCAGATGTTTTCTCACCTCATTTGTTCACCCACTCATTCCTCCTTACCACTAAACTATGAACTTTGGACAAGAGAACTTCAGCTATTGGGTGGTATAGAAGGGTCTATCTATCTATCTATCTATCTATCTGAGAGATGTGCTTTTAATGGGAGTTTTACAAATCTGGATTTAGGTGTTCAGCCTAGTCTAGATGGAGAGTCACACAGCTCCTGAAGGACCAGGTTCCTGGATCTGGATATTTCCTACGTACCAGGAACGGTGCAGGGCTGTTTGGCGCCCTAGGCCAAATTATATTTAGCGCCCCCCCTCTCGTGCCGGGGGGGGGGCTCCGGAGCAAAGCAGCCTTGCTCTGCAACCCCCCCGCGCTGCTGCCGCCGCCGCCGCCGCCACCACCACCACCACCACCTACCTTCCCCTCCCCCATGCTGGCTGCTGGCTGCTGGCTGCTGCTGCTGCTGCTGCCTCCTCCTCCTCCTCCTCCGACGCCATGGGACCCCCGCACTTTTTTTTTTTTTGCCGGGGAAACCAGGGCAACAGGGCTGTTTAAGCCCTGTTGCCCTGGTTCCTCCTGTCAAAACAACGCCGGCGGAGCTCCGGAAACGACGCGAAGGTAGGTAGGTGGCTGGCGGCCGGCCGCGCGAGCGGGGGGGAGGTGCGGCGGCGGCGGTCGCGTGGGGAGGTGCGGCGGAGGCGGCAGGTGCGGCAGGAGCGCGCCGGCGGCGAGGAAGGAGCGCAGCGTTCGCGCCCTCTTCCGCCACGCGCCCTAGGCAGCCACCTGGGTCTGCCTAGCGGTAGCGCCGGCCCTGCTACGTACCCAGGTTGTGCAGGTTGTGGTGGTAGCCAGGAGTGCTTTTGACCAGCTTCACCCGATTAGCCACCTGCAGCCTTCCCTAGAGAAATCAGACCTGGCATCAGTCACTCATTCACACCTAGGCTGGATTACAACGCTCCCTTTGTCTGGCTGCCTTTAAAGACAGTTAGGAAACTAGAACTGCAGTGCATCTGCCAGAATGTTGACCGAAGCCCAGAGAACGGATTGTATAACTCTGATCTGCAACCAACTACACTGGCTGCCTAATTTTTCTGGGCTCAGTTTAAAGTGCGAGTGTGAATCATTAAAGCAGTGTTCTCCAACCTTGGGTGGGTCCCCAGATGTTTTTGGCCTACAACTCCCAGCAAGCCCCAACGTTGTAGGCCAAAAACATCTGGGGACCCAAGGTTGGAGAACACTGCTTTAAAGCCATAAACACAGTGGTGTAGCGGTATGTTTTGAGGTGCAGGCGCTCATCACAACAGTCCCCATAGCCCTGCCCTGCCAAGGAGAGTCCAAACATTGCAGGCAGCTGTGTTGATCCGAATCAACAAACCAGTTCTAGCAGCTTTCATCTCCACCAGCAGCAGGGTTGTAAAGCTAATCTTTCTTAATGTGCCCATTCACACAGCCATGCCACCTAAAAATACTTTGCATTACAACAAGGAACAATATATTGTTGCTGGGGAAATTGTTGCAGGGAAAAAAGAGGATTGCAGATAAACTCAGAGGGAACAGGGAATTCTGAGGTGGGGGACAGATGATGTTAGTGTCCTGCTAATTAAAATAATAATAATTGCTGGTGCTCCAGCCCTGCAAACCCTGGCTCCACTCAACCACTGCCTAAATGGCCTGGGATCTGGAGGCCATGAACCTTCCCAAGCCTTTAGAGGCCTGTTTGCTGTCTTGTCACTGCTAGAGGTTTGGTGGGCAGCTGAACAGTGCAAGACATTTTTAGTGGTGGCACCAGCCCTGGATTATCCAGTAAGCAATATAAGCACGTGCTTAAGGCACCAAGGGAAGGGGGGACCACAGAGTACCAGAGTACCACAAATTTTTGCATTTGCATTTCCCCCCTTATAACAATTTTATTAAAAAATGCATAAATAGTGATGAAAATTTGTATTTCTTTCCGTTGTCCTAGTTATAAGTAAGTAATTGGCTCATATTGCTTGCTGCTATTTAGTGTTAAATAAATATAATAAAAAACAGTTTATATTTAATATAGTTGTGTGTTCTGGCGTGGGGGACGGCCTTGAAGAAAACTGAGTTTTTAATGTCTTCTTTCACCGTCAGCACTTATTGAGTCTCAATGTCTTGCCAGCTAAGTAATGGAAGGGCCAAGGGGGCACCATTATTGGGCTGTGCTTAGGGCAACAGCTGGCCTTAAGCCGGCCCTGGATGGCACAGAAACTTTGGCATGCCCCGCTTAGTCCAGTAGGGGCATGTGGCCATCTGGGGTAACCACGGAGGCCCAGGTTTGACCCCCCAGGTGGGCCAGATTTGAGGTTCCGCACCCCTGCTCTAAGTGCTGACATGCATACAACTTCTAGGTTGTTTTTGTGGTGCCATCTGAGCATGAGCCGGAGGAGTTCCTGCTGACAAATTTGAGACAAGCCTTGGCAATGGTGAAGAAGTACTTTCGATTGCATCCTTGCATCGAGAGAAGGGGTCTCTTCTTCCAAAAATCAGCAGACAACTGCTTAACAATCGGAACAATCAAAGGCTCCCCACCTGGACCTCAGCTTAGGTTGCATTTGTATACATACAGGCCACCCCAGTGTTTGGCTTGTAGGGTGCAGCAGGTAATTGGTTCCACCTTCCTGGCCACTCCTTCGCACCTGACCCAGGTTGGTGTCTCTAGGACAAAGTAATACCTGCAAGGCTGAAAGACTGCCCAGTGCTGCCATGGAGTGTTGCGCAAAGGCTTTTTTTAACGAAAAGAGTTCTAAACTGTTACTTGTCGTTGACTTTCCAGGGCTTTGCGCAATATTCGGTGCTCTTTTACGGCTATTACAATAACCAGAGAACCATTGGGTGGCTGAAGTTCCGGCTGCCTCTCTCCTACTTCTTGGTTGGAGTTGGCACCATTGCTTACAGTTTCATGGTTGTCATCCGCACGTAAGTTTCTTCTGATGTGAACGTATTAAAGAACGAGGAACGTACTGATTGATTGATTCATTGATTGATCTGTGTTTGTTAGTTTGTTTATGACTGGCTGATGCACCTGGCTTCACATGAGTTAGGATAGCCCTTAGTTTGACACAGCAAAGCCTTCAGGCAAAGTTATGCAGAGAGCAGAGTTGGCCCCATCTGAGTGAAGCCACAGCCATTAGCAACGCTAGGGACAGCTCCCACCATGGTGCACCGTTATTAAGCCCCCAGAAGGAGGGGTCTGCCCGCTCCGTTCCCCTGTGGGAATAACTCTGGCTCCAGACCGGCTCAACTGCAAACCTATAGGCTGATTAGGGAAGTCTGCCACCTAGTGAATGAAGATGGCACTGCCGGCTTCAAACCGATGGACACATTTAAATGAATTAAAATAATTGAATGTGTTTTAAAATCTAAATAACCCCGAAGTGCACTTCTGCCTAACTGCCACACCACACTGGCTCTGTTCTCCCTGTTCCATCACTGAGACTCCTGGCAGTTCACAATGATTTAAAAACTAAATGCATAAAATCAGCTCTACATGAGAGTTTTAAATTTTATTATAATAAAGACCCCACCAGATCTCTAAAGATTGAATCTCAAATGTAACCATTTCCCAGTATCAGCTTAATGACAATCCAGAAAGGAAGATTTGTGGAAAGCTTTTCCTGAATATTGTTGTTTTTAATACACTTTCCTTGGGTGTTACACATTCAACAGCAGAGCTGATGAGCTTTGGTTGTGGTGGGGCGGGGTAGGCAGAAACTGAGCAGAAAATTCTGAATTAATTTACTATTATTTAGCATTTTAAGGCCAATATTTATTTATTCATACTTGAGGGAATTTCACAGTCTGATAGGGCTGGGGAAAGAACCTTTACTAAAATAGCTTCACATTTTCTGCACAGCAAAGAAGTGTGAAATAAATGTGTAGCCAAGGAGTATGATGTCAACCTTTCTTTCTTTCTTTTCTTTTTTGGTAAAGCTTTCCATCTAGCGTAGTGTCAAGTAACAACCAGAAATTACAATCATTCCTCTTTATCTGGCCTTGCAAAGGCAGTGGGAGGGTGTAGCTGGTTGGGGGAAGAAGGACAGGAACAGATGGTGATGAATGCAAGTACATAAGTCACAGTGAGTAGTAAATGGCTATCTGCAAGATTGGAATGGTCAGCTGGTGCTTGCTTGCACAGTTGTTTTCAAGCATTATTAACAACAGGTGTAAAAAGAATTAATGCACTATGGAAGAAAGCATAATCTCCATTTGTGCTTTCTCCTTGAAAATCATGTTTGGACAATAATTGCCACCCATGATTTGTGGCATGTGCCAGATGTCCATTCCATAACCCAACCCCCACTCATAGGTTGTCTTGTCATCCAAACACGGTGAGGGTGGGTTGTTGGTGTGGGGTTAGCAAACCACCCACAACCTATGGACTGTTTTAGGGTTGCGGGTAGTTTGTTAACCATGCCAACAACCCACCCTCACTGTATTTGGATGACATGGGAACCTACAAGTGGGGGTTGGGTTACAGAATGGGTTCCCATGAGAACCCAACGCATGCCACAAACCATGGTGGCTTATTTAAGCCACTGTGGGTGGCAATGATGGTCTGAACCCAGTCTGTGAGTTGTTTGGCATGTCATGGTAAGCCACCATGGGTTAATTCACCCACAGCACACACCGGCCCCCATATTGAATATGCAAGTCCCCACTGCATGTGTGCTGTGGCTTGCATATTTAAAATGGTAGCCCCACAGGTGAATTAACCTACGGTGGTTTACCATGACATGCAAACTAGCCAAAAGCTTGGTCTCACCATTCTTTGCCACAGTATGAACTAAAGAGGATTTCCTCTCATTTATAAGGACCAACATTCTGCCACATGCAGTGCCCCCGTACACATTGCCTGGAAGCCCCAAAATATCAGCCATACTTAGTTAAGATGTAGAATTAGAAGCTGTAGAGGCTGGTTTTATACTCACTTTGGCCATAGCTAGGAATAGGCTAATCCAGGGGTCCCCAACGCAGCATCTGTAGGCACCCAAAATTGTTATTTCCCCCCATTTTTTAATATATGTACATGGATTTCTATGAAATGCATACAACTTTCTAGCAACTATACATTGGCTTGAAGAAAAGCAGACCAAATATCCAAATAAGTACTGGTATCCATTTGTAGTTGGTGTCTATATGCCACCCATTCATATATCAAAAGTGTTGCTAGGTCCTCAATCCATTACATTATAGGAGGTGAATGTTTATCCTTCCAGTGTTGTAATATCAGTCTTTTAGCTGTCAAAAGGACACAGAGAATCCATTTCCCCTTCCATCTGTTAATTTCCATGAAGCAGGTAAATAATTTAAACGAGTGTGTACATCAGTGAATATTACAGACTGTTCCAGTACAAAATTTATCTGTGTAATGACCTCTTCCCCAAAACTTAAGAGACAACTACTGGACATTGCCAAAACATGTGTTTAAAAGAACCATTAGCTGTATTACACTGCCAGCAATTAGCTGAATTAGACAATCCCTTATTAAAGAAACATTGTGGTGTCCAATAGACATGAAACAAACATTTTTGCTGAATAAGTCACAGCCTAAGATCCACAGATGCGACAGGTAGACGCCAAAGCAGTGATCTACTGATTAGGCATTTTGTGGTGGTGCCCACAGCAGTTTCTCAAATTTCCAAATGTGCCCACAGGTCCAAAAAGGTTGGGGACCCCTGGGCTAATCTGTCAAGCTAGGTTTTGTTCAGGGTCATTCCATCCTGTTTCCAGATCAGATTGCATTTTTTTCGTCCACATGAAAATGTGTACATAGTTTCATGTGCCTTTTTCAAAACATTTTATTTCAAATGTACACATTTTTGTGGATACTTTTTCAAATGTGTGCATTTTTTTTTGCAAGTGACTGTTTCACTGAATAGTGTTTTTGTGTGCCTTTTTCCAAATACACTTTTTTGTTGTTTCAAATGTTTTTGTTTGTGTAAACTGCATTGCAAACTTCGGGAAAGCACAGTATTCAGTGCCTGTGTTCTGATTCATGTTTAGGTTTGGAGGCCAGAGCTGGGACTCTGAATTATCCTGTGGCCGTCTAGACTCTGTCTAGCGGCCATAGGATTGCACCCTGACATAACATTCTAAGGCCAATAAAAGGCCACTTATTTCAGCCCCTTCTCTTCCCAAGTATGCCATATTAAGATAGATAGATAAATAAATTCACTGCACGAGTTACACATTTCTGACCCAGTTATGATGGAGCCATTAAAAATATTTCTTTGATACTGTATTTGTGAAAATTCTTCCTACAGAATCCTCTCAGGGAATTATAGCTAAGTAGCTGCCAGTCACCCAGTTTTGTTTTGGTTTTGGTTTTTTAATCCTTGCAGCGCAACCCCTGAGGGCAAAACAAAAGGGATACCCTTGGGTGAACATGTTCTGTATGTGCTAAATTTCCATCTGGCCACAAGATAATCTTGATCTATATTTAGATAACCTTAACAGTAAATCCTCTTATATTCTTTGGCTGGCTGATGATTTCACAGAAAACAATATGATAAGTGCAAAACTCCAAATGTAACAGAGAGCTTTGTGTTTGGTTGGCTATTTTTCTGCTATTGCCTGGACAGATAGCAGAACAGAGGAAAGGCAACGGGAAGGGCCTTGACATTACATTGACAGAAATCATTACGGCATAAATCAACCATCAACATCCCCATCTTTCTATTTCTGAGCCCTTCAACAGAATTACCTGTTAGTCTTGATTCTGATGACGCAACATCTGATGCTACTTTACTTTCATACTCTTTGGGATATTTCTCAGTTTATGAAGTTACATCATTTTCTCCTGTGCAGACCCAGTTAATTTCAAGGATGTTTGAACAGGAAAAGTGCTTGGTATCACAAATGAACAAAGACAAGAGCTACGCACTGACTGGGTTTGCATGACACGACAACCCATCGTGGGTTGCTACTCATGATGGTTTGTCATGCCAGGCGAACCCATATCGATTCCCGCAGGGTGGCTTGCTTGAGAGCAATAAGCCACCCTGACAACCCATAGCTTGTTTTAGGCGTTGTTGTACCCACAATGGGTTGTTGTGTCATCTGAACCCGGGCAACCAACCCCATCATGGGTACAGGGAATCAGCTAGCAACTCATTTGGCAAGTGTGGCAAAAAGCCCTTGCCGCTCTTGCTAAGCATGGTTAATCAACTGGAGGCGCGATCTTATGCAAGTTTATATCCTATGCAAGTCCTTAAATTAATCAACTAAAGGTGCAATCCTATGCAAGTTTAGACAGAAAAAAGGCCTACAACTTCCAGCATGCCCTAGCCAGCTATGCTATCTGGGGCATGCTGGGAGTTGTAGGCCTTATTTCTCTAAACTTGCATAGGATTGAACCCTAAAGTTTAAAAGTTTTGATTGATTGGTCCAATTCATTGACTGGGCTTTTGTTTATTAAATTGTAACTTATATTTACTTCAATTTTTCAAAAAGACACCTATATATATTGAAATTCTGGCAATATGCAAATGCAATTAAATTTAATTGATTGATTGATTGATTGATTGATTGATTAAACAATCAGTCAAAGTCAGTTGATTAATCAACTGAAACATTCTAATCAGTGGACAGTCCGTATAAACTAAAGTACTTCCTCCCACCCCCTCTGCTAAGGTATTCTCAGGAATGCTGAAGACATTACATTTTTAAAAAATACCACGTTATAAAACCTGTTTGTTTTTTTTAAAAAGTTATAAAATGTTTTCAGAATGGCGAAGAATGCACATGACGATGGTGGTGGAGATGATACAAGCTTTAACTTCAGCTGGAAAATGTTCACCAGCTGGGATTACTTGATTGGCAATCCTGAAACAGCAGATAACAAATTTGCATCGATAACAACGAGCTTTAAGGTAATATATGACCCATTGCTTGCTCAGTCTGATATCAAGCATTTAATAATATCACGTGACAGGGAGACAGAGTTGTAGAAGTGGTATTATTGTGAAATCGATCCCTTTGTAACATACTAGTGATCTCCTTCTATAATGTATAGGTCCTATACAACTTTTAGAATTGCAGGATGCATTCCAGCTTAGTGGTCCCTTAGTACAGGGCTGATGTAAAGTCATTCTATTTTTGTTCAGTGCCTCCTCATTGGTCCCATTCCCTTCTCTCCATTAGAAAGATCTATGGCTCCTGATCCAAAGCCCCCCACTTTCCTTGGGGTTGCTTTTGCATTCATATATCCAAATATTAAGTAAGATCAAAACTTGAAGTCAACGTTATTGCCATGCCATCACACGTTGAAATGGTTGAACACCCCAATGTCCAAGAATGTGTTTTTGTTGGAATGGTGCTTAGCATAACTTACAATGGAATGTTTTCTTGTTTGTTTCTAATAAGTACAGGAAGCAATCGTGGAGGAACAAGAGAGCCGGAAAGAAGAGAACATCCACTTGACCCGATTCCTGAGGGTTCTTGCGAATTTCTTCGCATTGTGCACTCTGGCTGGGAGTGGTTATCTCATCTACTTTGTTGTGAGGCGATCCCAAAAATTTGCTTTGGAAGGCCTAGAAAACCATGGATGGTGGGAGAGAAATGAAGTTCGTTCCAGCATGCTTTGCTTTCTAAAATAGATGTAATTAGAAGACATGGGCCTAGAGCTGTAGGGGTGCTTCCAGACAGAGGGCTCCTAGTGCTAGCAATCAGAAGGCATTGTGCAGATGTTTCACCTTAACAGATTTTCTGCATTAAGGAAAGACGCAGAAGAAGTGGTAAGAAAACACGGGAGGGTCACAAGTAGAAGACAATGATGCCTGGACCCCTTGTAAACTTCCATGAATGAGGCAGGGCACTCATCAAGAAGCACCCATATTTTGGGTTGGGAAGGAAATTGATCAAAAGAAAACTGAATTTTTCTCTGTAATTTATTAATAGTCACTTTGATTGCACATAGGTTGTGTCAAACTAAATTTGAGATGCAGAAAATGTCCATTACATAATATCAGTGCTTTTTTTCTGGAGAAAAGGGTACCGGAACTCTTGGATTACATTTCCTCAGGAGTAGATGGCGATTAAATTGTAATGCAATTAATAGAAGAAAAGGTGCTGGAACTCAGTTCCGGTGAGTTCCACCAGAAAAAAAGCCCTGCATAATATACTTTTTGTCTTCTATGCTCAGCTGTGCCAGGTTGTTATGCAGCTGCCTGTTCTATAATGGACATATAGGAATTTACAATTACAAGTTATCTGTTGGGTTGGACCCAGACTAAATTAGACTGTGATCCATTTCATGTCTACTCTGGGGGAGCCAGAGGGCACATGGGAAGGACTGCAGTGGGGAGGAGAGGATGCAGAAGTCCCATTCCACAAATGGTTTCTTTCTGCTGGCAGAACAAGCATTCTGGAGCCAACCCATTGTCTGCGGAGGCCTCTGTCAGAGAGGGGTCTGATCCCTCAGAGGAATCTGGCTCAGGGGGTGCTGACTTGGGGGGGGGTCCTCTGTTCAGGAATCCCTGGCTAAAGGGGGGCCTGGCTGACAGGCTCTGGCTTGGTTTGGGCCTGGTTTGGGCCTAGCACCAGTGGCAACTTCTGGTGGGTTCCTCCTCCTCTAGGTCAGAGGCTGAGCTGCTGCAGCTCAAAGTTGGGGTCATGACACCAGAAGCAAAAGAGCTGTGCAATTGCCGAATTTGTCGTAAAAAAAAAAAGCTTGGAGGAGCTCCTCGGATGAATCAGAGAGTTGCTTTATCTCCTGTGCAATAAGCTCCACTTGCTGTGTCAGTAGCAGTAAGCTCTTCTCCAGCCCATGCGGCTGGTATCAGACCCACACCCCCAGCCCTATTTACCTCCTATGAGCCAAAGGTGAGGGCTTACCTGTCTCCAGGGGCTGGATAAAGGGAATGGCCGGAATGAAGTTGTGCATTGGTGATTCTACATTTGTATAATCGAGGAACACCACCAAACAAATGTATTGGACCACAACTCCCATCATCCCGATGCTGCCTGGGGATTATCGGAGTTGTAGTCAAACATACCTGGAGGGCTCCAGGCTGGGTAAGGCTGTCCTACAATAGGTTCAGGGAGCCACAAATGGCCTACATCAAGGCCCACATCTCAGATCCCTCAGCTGAATATGGTGTAGGCAAGAGTCTACGTGGAGGAAAACACTGCTCGTGGCTTGCTTGACGGAAAAAGTCAGGAGAATTCTCAGTCAGAAATATATTTTGTTGTAGGACAGCCTTTCCCAACCTGGAGCCCTCCATATGTGTTTGACTCGAACTCCCATAATCCCAAGGTAGCATGGGGATGATGGGAGTTGTGGTCCAATACATTTGGAGGGCTCCAAGCTGGGGAAAGCTGTTATGGAATCATCGCAGTGGAGTGGTTGAAATTCATCAAGCCCAGTCAGTCTCCTTCAATGAGGCGGGATTTCCTTAATCCGAGCCCAATACATCAGTTTAAGCTACCCTGATTATAATGTACTACAAGCAGAGAGTGAATATTAGCAGGGCTGGTGTCATTGACAAGGGCAAGCATGGTCGGGCTTCTGCCAAGGGACCAGGACCCCACTGGCAAGAGTCCCCTGGAGTTGCTCCTCTTCCTCTTCACCGTGGCAACCAGCTTGTTCACCTGCTCACTCTGACTCGGACAATGGTGGTGGTGAGAAGGAGGAGCAGTGGATGCCGCTGCCTACTCGCTCACTGGCTCTCTTCCTGACAGGAAAGCAAGTGGCAGCAATGACGAGAAAGAGGGTGAGGAGCAACAGCTGCTGGTGACAATGGTGGTGAGAAGGAAGATTCACTGAGGGAGGGGGCCCCATTGAGGGTGTCTTGCTCAGGGGCCTTCAAAAAACCTGGAGCTGGCACTGCCCGTGGGGCTCTCTACGGTCATACCAGGCACTTCTGGGGTGGACAGGTCACCCTACCAGTGGAGCTCCTCTCCGCTGGCAAAGGGACTCTCACTATAACACCCTCCCTCACAGGACCGGTGCAAGGCAGTTTGGTGCCCTAGACAAGATCAGATATTTAGCGCCCCCCCTTCCCACTTGAGAGCACTGTATTTTTTTCAAGGCGTTTCTGGTGCCCCCTTTAGCCCTGCGCCCTAGGCAGCTGCCTAGTTGGCCTAATGGTAGCACCGGCCCTGCTCCCTCAGCCAGCTTTTGTTAGAGGTTAAGATTGTTCTGCCTGGCTGGCACGTGGTGGAGACTTTTAAAAAAGTGCCTAGGGTTTTAATGAACAGTAATGGTGTGGTGTTTGTTTGTTTGATTGTTTTTAGACAAGGTGTTTTAGATTCCTTCCATTTTAATTTGTTGTGTTTCTTTTATTGCTATTTTAGCGTGTTGTTTTACTGATACTTTATCAATTTTTTATTATGTTTTTTTTACCAGTATATTGTTGTTATTCGGGTTTTTTTAATATTGGAAGCTGTTTTTATTTTTTATATATATTTTAAATGTGAGTCAGGATATAAATGCTTAAAAATAATAACTACCAAATAAATACAACACACAAGGTAGCAAATTCAGATAATATGAGAGGATCTTTCAGAAGCACACTGAGCTTGCCGTAGAGCAGTGTTCTCCAACCTTGGGTCCCCAGATGTTTTTGGCCTACAAAAAACATCTGGCTGGGGCATGCTGGGAGTTGTAGGCCAAAAACATCTGGGGACCCAAGGTTGGAGAACACTGCCGTAGAGAAAGGGATCATGTATTACAAAATGTGCATGTTGAGGTCTTGAGCTCTTTAGCCACTGCTCATTTTTTGAATTCTATGTAAGTTTTGCAACTGCAATGAATAAATAAATAACCCTCCCTCTAATTATTCTGCTAATTATGTAAAAATGAAAATATGTTTGCATGAAAGATAGCCTTTTATTGTTGCCTTCTGCAGCAGGGATGTTAGACAAGACTGTTATTACTCCACACAGCGTGGGTAGGGAGAGCACAATTTATATGCACTAAACTGTTCATTCGTAATGAATATATCATTTTAATGGCAAGCAGTCAAGATTAAACTTTCTTTATGGAGCTGGTATGCCGGAGAATGGTTAGAGCTAGAGTGTAGACTTGGCTGTAATCTCAGCCTTGTTTATTAAAAAGCACAATGTCACTTAGAAGCTGAGAAATCACAGTGGCTTTATAGAGAATAATTTTCCAGTTTACACAGTCTGGTGCTAAAGGTTGCTCTTGATGGTGGTTAACCTCTTTTTGAGAAGATGCATTCTCAGCTATTTACTAGGAACTAGATCGGGGCTCTCCAACCTTGGGTCCCCAGATGTTGCTGGCCTATAGCTCCCAGCATACCCAGCCAGCATGGCTAATGGCAAGGGATTCTGGGAGCTGTAGTCCAGCAACATCTGGGGACCCAAGGTTGGAGAGCCCTGAACTAGATGACTAATTATTAATGGGATCAATTTATTTATTTATTTATTTATTCATTCATTCATTCACCACCAATATAAATGTAGATTTTTAGTTTGGAGTAATTGCATATGGAAGTATGTATAGTGTTGTTATAACCAATTCAGATGGAAATCTTCCCCCACCCTTTTTAATTGTTTTTTAAATGATATTTTAATTGCATTTTGTCAAATAATATAGTTAAATCAAACAAAATAAAAACATAAATCCAAAGAAGACCAGAATATAAATACGGTACACAACAAACACTGACCATTGTAATTAAGACAGATCTTCATAGAATTAATAATTATACAAAATTCATAATTGTCCTTCCAAAAAGATCTGCCTTGCCTTGAGAAATAGTGTGTTGAAGAATGATTGATAGATAAACCATCTATCAATAAATGAGTCTGACTGTCAGGGCTGGCCACACTATGAGGCAGAGTGACGCAGTCACCTCCGGCGGCAGATGCTGGCAGCAAGGTCTTGGAAGACAGAGCTGTGGGCCAAGCGGCCTGCTCTGTACCCACTAACCTAGCCTGCTGCTTTCAGGCATGATGGATGGAGGATGCTGTCCCATCCCCAATATGGAAGAAAGATACAACTCACAGTCCAGTCGGCTTCAGGAGGGGCACCATCTTGTTCTTTGCCTCCGGCAGCAAAATGCCTTGGGGTGGCCCTGCCAACTGTGTTTGTCCATCAGACTCCTGAATGTGTTTAGTAAATTTGCCCCTCAAGGCTGAATCCCATACTCTTGGGTAACACTGAGCAAGCCTAAGTGGATTATTACTTTTCCCATCTTGAGTCAGGTGTTGTAACTAAGGAGATTTTCCTAAAAATACATTATTTGTTTGTGTCATATAGCTGAGCCTCCCTCCCAAACAACCCATATCCCTAAAGTATCTCCTTACTAAGATAATCTCAATAAGACATTTCACTTATTCACTGACTGAAAGTTAGGCAGATATTAACAACTAACACTCATTAATTCACTTGAAGTCCCTCCAGACATCAAGTTACTATGGCTCATTTTATTCAGTTTTTATTTCTGCACATTTTAAAATATCACATACGCCTCCTTCAAGTGCTTTACAACATCACACAGTCAGGCTAGCTCCAAACCCCCATGTCCACTCATTGAGTATGGGTGTAGGAAGAGGAACCCCTACATGTGAGTAAGCTGTTCCTACACAGGGGTTCTTCTTGAGATGTTTGCATTCAATGTGTAGGCATCAGGGTACAGTGCTAGCCTGGCTGCACAATGTTGAGGGAGGGGCCAGCAGTCCAACCCCTCTCCTTGCCTATGCATGGACCACCTTCAGGGCATGTAACATATTAAAGGCATAATCCTACACATGTTTAGACAGAAAAAAGTCCTACAACTTCCAGCATTCCCCAGACAGCCATGCTGTCTAAACATGCATAGGATTGCACCCTAAGGGGCTAAAGTACTTTGGAGATATAAAAATAAGTACCAAAACAGACAGCTATAGTTCTATTCCCAGTGAATATGCATATCTAAGAGTAAAAGTTGCCAGTTGTGTTACATCAGTTAAATGTAATCCTGTTTAAATAATTCACTACCATATATATAAGATGTAAACCAGAAGGATGCCTGGTTTCACCTGCGCTGTGCTTGTGCCTGTGTCTGGCTGGAGCGCCCTCTGGCACCTTGGCTGGGGACATGATGATGTTTGGGACATGGCCTCACCCTTGATGGGGTGGGGGGGTGGCCACATCTTCTGAAGTTATCCAACCTGCAAAGAGCTGGGGCGCGGTCATTTGGCCTTCCACCCCACCCCACCTCAAAAGTGTTTCCCACCCCTGCTTTAAACCTAGTGCCACTATTTTCATAAAGATAGCAAGCTTTAATATCAACTTTGTATACTAGATGTACTAAAAGTACTAGCAGTGGAATGACATACGACGAGCATGTAATGGAATTTTTGTAAACCTTGTTTCCAACCGCCACAGGTGAACATGGTCATGTCCCTTCTGGGAATGTTCTGTCCTACTTTATTTGATGTCATCAGTGCCCTGGAAAACTACCACCCTCGAATCGCCCTCCGATGGCAGCTGGGACGCATCTTTGCTCTCTTCCTGGGCAACCTATACACATTCATTATTGCTCTCATGGATGAAATCAATCTGAAGGCAAGCAAGAAGCAGGTTCTACCAGTCTGATATTTTGAACTCCAGAAGGTTATGAATAAGTCCTAGTGAAACCAAGGGAACACATTAGTTGAGAATAACTTGTTTGAGTCGCGATTCTAGCTGGGGTGCTTCCAGACAGATGGCTCCTGGTGCTACCAGTCAAAAGACATTGTGCAGCTGTTCTGTCTTTTTCTCTTTAGTGGATATTTTAGAGTAAGAAAAAGAGATGAAAGAAGTGATGAGAAAACATGAGAGGGTTGCAAATTGAAAATGGCATCACCTAGACCCCCCTGGAAAAAAAAATGTGAGTGAGGCAGGGCAATGGTGCAGTAAAAGCCTCATCTGGAAGCACCCCTGGATCAGGGACATGATGTTTTGAATTCTTCTGTGTTGCTAAATAGGAAAGACTTCACAAATGTATCCTGGCTAGAAGGGAGAAAAGGTTTTTTGGGAGAGGATGGGTCCCCAGTATAACAACAACAACAACAACAACAACAACAACAACAACATAATAATAATAATAATAATAATAATAATAATAATAATATGATTTGTGTAATGCTTTAGAGTAGGTGCTTTACATATATTATCTTGTTTCCAAATAGGATCCACGTTAGTCTGTGTTGCAGGAAAAATGAGCAAGTGTGTGTTGTGGGTGGCACCTTAAAGACTTACACATTTAAAATGGTAGAGGATGTTGTGGACCAGAACCCACTTTATCAGATGCATGAAGTGTTATCCCCAGTTGGCAAGTGTGTAGGCAGACAGACAGGCAGACAGACAAGGTTGGGTGTGTGTGTGTGTGTGTGTGTGTGTGTATTTTTGCATTTTATTTTCTTCTGATCTCACTGCTTACAGTACTCCCCCTCCCCACCCAACCATATGTCCAATTTCCACCACCCCCACACCCCTCTCTCCCACCATTAGTTGAGGGAGGGGGAAATTATTCATGCATCTGATAAAGTGGACTCTAGTCCATGAAAGTATATGCTATTATAAAGATGTTAGTCTTTAAGCTGCCACAAGACTCTTAGTTGCTTTTGATACATTATCTCAGTAATCCTTACAATACCTGCGTACGGTACTGATCAGTACTATTATTCCCATGATAGGTCAGTGTTAGTGTTCCCATGTTGTATACAATCATGAACTGAGAAGTGAGCAAAAGTGGCTCTCTTAAGGCTGCCTACTGACTTCACTAGGGAAATCAACTGAACATTGGACTTCCTGGATTATAGTCAGTTTCTTAGCTCCAGCCTTACTCTAGCTCTGTGTGATATGAACTAGTAGGATTTGTGCTATTGGGGCAGGGGGAAAAAGATCAAGTTTGTTTTTTCCTAGCTGGAAGAAGAGAAGATTGTAAAGCAGAACATGACCATTTGGTTGGCCAACCTGTACAATGGGACACTCCCAGAGAACATCACTTCTATTCCCATCCAAGTAAACCCTGCAGATGTCCCGAGAGGCCCATGCTGGGAAACCATGGTTGGTCAGGTAAGGCAGTTACACTTTTGGGACGATGCCTAAGGATATTACCTCGTGGCCACAGCTTCTCATGCCATCCTCCATTATGTCTGGAACTGCAGGGCACCGAACCTGTGCACGGCGCGAGCTCTTGTTTCAGTAGGTAGTCCTCACAAATGGAAAGAAGTAGCAAGGTGGTTTCGCCATTTTGTCAGTCCTGAATGGGCCACCTCACTCTGCCCTGAATGGCAGACCCCTGAATGGGCCACCTCACTCCCTGAGTGAGGAGGCCCATTCAGGGATCACCCCAGCCCTGAATGGGCCACCTCACTCAGCCTGATGGTAGGCCCGTCCAGCCCAAACATTTTCTCCTGATTAACACGTAATGGCTTCTCATTTGGCACCAGACAGTGCTCAGCTCCACATTTGTTTCAGGTGATCCAGCCATGCTTTCTCAGCCCATGGCACAGGGCCAGAACACACACTATAATTGCCCTGGGTTTGCTGCTGAAAACGGTCTCTCTCTCAATGTTGAGTGATTCCCACACCCTGGCTGTAATGCTTAGAAGTGTCCAGCTTTGCCATAACATTGTGCAGGGGGTGCAGACTGCAGAACCTCAGGCTGGGGGCCAAATCTGGCCCTCCAAGGGTCCCCAGAAGGACACCCCCCATTCCCCATGACCCACCCTTTCCCCCATCCACCGATCGTTGGGTGATTTCCCAGCTTTTGTGCCATCCCCCCCCCCCATTCTGAAAGGTTGAAATGCCTCTCCTAAGGCAGTAAGAGCTTCAAGCTAAAATATGCTGGTGTTTTTTTTGGTATTGCCCCTTTTGTCTTTGGTCCCTCCCACCACTGGAATGCAGCCCTGAGAGATTCACCAAAATGGAATTCAGCTCTTGAGCTGAAAGAGGTTCTGCACCCCTGATCTACACACACACACACACACACACCTTAATCACATCTGGAAAACAGTAGGCAAAGGATATCGAGAATGCTCTCAAATCTATACTTTTCAAATTTCATAGGGAGGCAAAGGGTACACCAGAGGCATTTGGTAAGATGATTCTGCTGACAAAACACTTTATGACCATGCGTACTTTAAGAGTTTTTCCAAAGAAGCCAAAGTTCTTGTAAAGGATTCCAGTGGCCATTATTAATAATAATGGGTATTATCCATTATTATGCCTTAGTCCTACCCATTGAAAAGAAAGGGACTTAACTTAGTTGTGATGCTGCTCTTTTGGCGTTTGCCAATAGAAGAGACAATCCAATGCACTGCTTCTTCTGAAAAAAGGGAAACATTGTTTCTGCAGGAATTTGTGCGGCTAACAGTCTCTGACACTGTGACGACCTACATCACAATTTTAATTGGAGATTTCCTAAAAGCTGTCTTTGTCAGGTTTTTCAATTACTGCTGGTGCTGGGACTTGGAATACGGCTTTGTAAGTATTCAACTTCTTGTCTCGTCTCCTGTTTTCTTGTTCTTTTTTTTCCTTTAAAAAGAAAAGGGGAAAAAAAGAGAAAGAAATCCATTCTGAAATGATCATTATGATCAATGTTACTGTATGTAGCACTATATTATGTGCACAGTTCTGTATTGTACTGTTCAATGAATAGGAGATGGGCCAGGTTCACAACCCTGAGCAATGTTACTGGGACACATCAATCCTTCTCTAGGAATGTAATGTCATGAGCTGATCTTTAGTGGAGTAATACTGCATGAGAAAAACCCCTTCAAAGCAATAAAGCCTGCTATTCCATATTCAAAAACCAACCCCAAGAAAGATTTGTATTCTATGGTGTCATAAGGAAAAAGAACACAAGAGCCGCTTTCCTGCATGAGACAAAGGACCAAAACAGACATGTTTAAATGTGCATCTAGCCACTACATCTTTTTGTTCTTCATTTTTACTCTAGGGTAGGTGCAGGGTCCCCAATCCAGATCAGAACCCTAGCATGGGGGGTAGGGGTGCTTTTAAGATCTGGAGTGGGGCCCCTGCAGCTACTCTAGAGTAAAAATGGAAAGAAGCTATAGCTGCCAGACACACATAAGAACATGGAAGGGCCATGCTGGATCAGACCAAGGATCCATCTAGTCCCGCATTCTGTTCACACAGTGGCCAACCAGCTGCCCACGGGATCCCAGAAGCAGGACATGGGTGCAACAGCACCCTCCTCCCCAAGTTTCCCAGCAACTGGAAGTACACAGGCATACCGCCTCTGATCCTGGAGGTAGAATATAGCCATCAGCACTAGTAGCGATTGATAGCCTTCTCCTCCATGAATTTGTCCAGTCCCCTTTTAAAGCCAAATTGATGGCCATCACTACATCTTGTAGTGATGGCCAGCATTTACACATTTGATGTAATGTCTGTTTTGGCCCCAAGGCTCATCAAGTCCAACATTTGAAGGTGTCAGTAATGGATACCTCAGGGTCAAACTACATATAATGCTTAATGTGTAGTGTATAGCTTTAGACTTCTATTAATTATTGGGATGTAATCTTTACTGGAAGAGCTGCATATTCAAAAGTCAATCCTACCCCTGCTACTTGCCCCACCCGGGAGGGGGCAGTCCCACTGGGAATGCAGTATGCGAGGAGGTGAAATTTATCTCTTCCCTCCCCAGCATGATCAGAACCAAAATCACATTCCTCCCCCAATGGGGCAGCTAGGTCATTTTAGACCCTCGTCTTACGGGGGGGGTGTCCTTTAGATGGCCACGTGTCTGTTGTGAAACACACAACTAACATTGTTTTTCTCTGCCCACCCTCCGTCAGCCATTCCATGTTTTACAGCTGCTTCTACATTTCTAATATATTAGAGAGAAGAAACAGTTTGCTAACCCTGTTTGATTAAACAAAAAAGATATAATAGAGGGGCTGACACCAGGCCTGTTTGCTGCTACCCCATTACCTGCCATGCTCTGCATGATAATTTGAGCTGGGGGGCTTGGGCTGTGTGAGGCCCTGGACTTTGGCTCCAAGGTTCAGCCTTCGCTGCACCGGGGCCTCCTCTCTCCCCCCGCCCCCTTGCCGGCATGGCTGGAAAACCTAGGGGGAAAGTTCCCATTGGTGCCACTGGGAAGGGGGAGGAGAATTTCATTCTGAGGATTGCACTGGGAAGAAAGAGGCAAGCCCCCCTTCCCTGCGCACTCCATTCCTGGTAAGATTCCTCCCCGCTCCACACACACAAGTAATTAAGGCAAAAACAAGCTACATAACTGCATGCTATGTATTAAGCAAACATCTAGTTTGGACCTCAGATGCCTCTGGAAGCTTAAAGAAATGGCATAGAGATAATAGCCATTCTCTCTTGTTTATCTCCAAGATCTAGTTCTCAGAAATCTACTGCCTCTATAACACGAAGGCTCTATTAACTCTGCTGGCTAATGGCCATTGAGAAACCTATATCTTCCATGAATTGTCTAATCCGCTTTAAAAGCCACTTACACGACTGGATATCACTACCTCTAGCGGTAATGAATTCCGTGTAAGACAGATGCGTCCCCTTTTATAGCAAAGCCTGAGTTGAAGTCTGTATCATTTAGCAGCCTGTGTCATTTAATGAGAACCATCGGAACCACCCAGATAAAGCCCTTTGGCTGTGCCACTCCAGTCCAGAAGTGAATTGCCTGCTGTAGGTTGGAGAAAAAATATTGCTACTGGAGGGAAGAACCCTGTTAAGTCTTGTCCTGGTTATGGAGAATCCGAGAGAGAGAGAGAGTGATGCAATTTGCCTCCCTGCCCACACCAGTGGCTGGAATTCAGCCCAGTGGACTGGAGGAGGGCGGGGGCTGGAAGGCAGAGGAGCGAAACAAGCAGGAGGAGGGGGCACTTCCACTTTAGAAGCAGCAGAGAATGGCAAGGGAGGGTGGGAGGAGGAGGACTTATAGGACAGAGAGTGCATGCAAGGGAAGAAACAGAGCAGTGAAAACATCAGAGAAGAAGGAAGACTCTGGGAATAGTTCGTTGGTTGTAGGCAGGAGGAAAAGGCAGTCCTCAGCCTTCCCCTATGATGAGCTGGGACTCCCAGGTTCAAGAGGAGAGAGAGACCAAGAGTGGTTCTAACCAAGCCTTGTCCTCTGATGTAAGAGCGGACTTCGAATGCTCTGAGAGCAGTTGAGGTCCTGCAGGGAGCCCCACACAAGTGTTCACGTATGGAGGGTTTTTTTTTAAAATGTCTGTGAGAATAAAACCGTCTTTGCCTGGTGCCAAAAGGACATTAATTTAAAGTAGGCAACAGGCAGATTTCTCTGGGGAGGCTGTTCCATAACTTGTGGGATACTGCTGAGAATAAAGGTTGCATTCTGCATCCATTAAATAGATTAATAGAACATAACTTTCAAGGACAAAAGTTCTAGCTGGCTGACTAGAAGATGACAAGAGAGGTCGGCCATGTATCATAACTGATTTTAAGTGAAGAAGCCAATGATACAAGAGCTACATTTGGACAGGAGTTGGGAGTCAGATATCTGATTGCTCTCCTTATCATGAGGTGAACATGATAAGGACTGCTGCTTACACCAGCCCTATCAGGTAGGCTTACAGTACCAATTTCCCCTGGGATTGCTGCCCACCTCCCGGTTCCCTTACACCAAATTGGTGTAGCAGCCCAGCCTTACAGACAAAGAAGGAACACACGTTTATTAAGATGGAGACTTTATTAAAAACAAAATTAAATTAAGCAGTGTAGGGTCTCCAATTGTCCAATACATGTAAAAATATTCCCTAATAAGAAAGGGCTAAAAAGAGGCTGGGGAAAGGGGGTGAGGTAGGGTGTTGTGAGGAAAAGGGAAAGGGAATAAAAAGGGTCACTAAAAGATCATTTAAACACACCCCAAAAGTCTGCAAAGAAACCTCTTGAGTCAAACCAGGCCTAGCCCTTCAAGCTATCCTGAACCCTTGACATACTTGCCAATGCTGGAACTTCATCAGCGTCCAGAGCTTCTGGCCAGTGGTGTAGTGGAAATTTTTGAAGACAGTCCCCATAGCCACCCCCTCCCCCAGGAGAGTCCAAAAATGCAGGCAGGCGTGTTGATCCATATTGACAAGCCAGTTCTAGCAAGTTTTATCTCCACCAGGACCAGCTCTTTTATAAAACGAATGGGTCTTAATTTCCCATTTATGACCAAGCCACCCCAAAATACTTTCTGTTACAATAGGGATAGCTCACAACAATATATTGTTACTAGGGAAAATCCATTTCCCCAAAGCTACTGCCAGGATTGCACTGAGCACAGAGGGAACAGGGGAGCTCGAGGGGGTGGTGGCAGATGACATCATCGTCCCTGCTGATCAGAACATCCTGGTGCTTCGACCCTGCGAGCCCTGGCTCCACTGCACCACTGCTTCTGGCACAAGCAATCCTTCCCCAGTGCTCATATTTTTTAATGACAGCCATGACATATTTCAGCCCCTTGCTCTTATTTATCTGCACATTGTTTGCAATTTGTGCAGTGCTAACAAAGCATTTGCCTTTTAATGGTGCCAAATGAGCCAAGAATGATAGATTAATGCCTTATGCAAGGCTTAATGACTCTATGATTTGCCCAATTTCTAACATCACAATTAAGGGGTATTATATACTGAGGGAGTCTTTGTGCTGGTCCAACAACACAGAGCATCTGAGCCCAGGCTGGCATTTTAGGTTTATTATAGACAATCACTTTTTTGGCAGGGCTCCTGTGGTGTGTGTGTGTGTGTGTGTGTGTGTGTGTGTTTTGCAGCAGTGTGACAAGCAGAGATTCAGCAGATGGACTTTTCCCCAAGACTTCACCTGCATGCCAGGAAAAAAGCCCATCTGCTGATTTTTTGCTTATCGTGTGTGCAGCTGATCAAGAAGACACAGGAATCCGTGCCAGAAAAATGTTGGTAACTATAGTAAGGGCTGTTTATACTTCCTTCTTGCTTTCCAACATACTTAAGGGGGGGAATGAAGTGGTGCTCGGTAGGGACTCTGTCCCCATTCCCAGACTATCAGCATTGTGAATATCTGTCATGGACAAGATCTTAACCCAAATCCAAGGGGCATGTGATGTAACCCGTTCTTTGTGGATTCCTTTTCAGAGAAATGGTGTCCATTTGCTACCTATGTGGATTCAGCAAAAACAGTGAATGGAAGACTGTTGCATCTGAGTTCAATATGTTACAATATATTGTAATGTTAAGAGGGAGGGGAGAAGGGGGGGGGAACCCAGTTTTGGGACTGTAATCTTGGACTGATCTTGGACTTTCTAACATGGTCTATATAATCTGAAATATAAAGAAACACTTGTTACTGCTTGTTTTGTGATTTAAAAAAAAACACCTTTAAAAAGATTAAAATATTGGATTCAATCACAGCTATACCGACTGAGGACCTAGACTCCTGCATTAAAAAAACAAAAAACTACAATCAGATGACATTTGGATATTATATTTCATATTTGTTTCAGGCTATATCAATTATTGCCCATGATTCTGGAGTTTTGTTCATATGCTCCAGGGAACAAAATTCATAATGCAAAATGATTGCAGCATGACAGTTTTACTCTTCGTATATCATTTTAAAGATTTATTGCAAATCTAAGAGCATCTTCCCTGCTTTTCCCTTAGCCTTCATATTCAGAATTTGATATTAGTGGAAACGTGTTGGGTCTGATCTTCAATCAAGGCATGATCTGGTAAGTGTGTCCTGGAGCAATACTGCAAAACATAACCTCGTATAAGCTGCCTGGGTTAAGGCTTGCCAACGTGGCTGTGAATTCTTTCACACTGCTTGTTAAGTCTCCAATATAAATGTAGAAAATCACATGTGTCATTTCTGGTCTTGATTCTCCATTTCATTGTACCAATTCTACTGTACCAATTCTACCGTGGTGGTGCGACTGAACTGAAATCATGACTGGATGCTGTGAAATAAGCTGGTATAAACTGGGATTAATGGAATGGTAAATCAGACTCTTTCTCTGAAAATATAGGGATGTTGGATGTCACCTTTCTGGTGTGACAAATGGTTGTCCTACACAGCAGCTATTACTGCTTGGGTAGGGCAAAATCAGACTTTAGGAAGTATGCCAAGTACATGGTTCTTGCTGCTGCTGCTGCTGCTGCTGCTGCTGCTGTTAAATAAATGGTTCTTTATTCAGTAGTGCTTCCTTGCCCCTACATTGTGCTTCTCCTCTGTGACAAAAGCACAGAACCTTGATAAATATCAGAACACATCATGACTGTGTGAGTTGGATTTTATCTTTCAAGAAGGATCCAGTGGAAGCTGGTGGCTCCAATGTCAGTGGGGCAGTGCAGCCATTTCGGGTTGTAGTCTGAACTTTCAAGGAGCTATCCATGGTGCTGAACCTATTTTGGGGCTAGGGTTCATCGCCATGGATCACTCCTTTAAATAAATAAATAAATTTATAATAAATACTATAAATATTTATTTAAATACTTATAAATAAATAAATATTTATACAACGTAAGATAAGCAGCAGCATAATTAACTGATCCACTGTGAACATGAATGCTTTGGAAATAGATTGTGTACACATCTCCAAATATTGACAAGTCAAATGATGTGTACTAGTAGAGTGTGATGAAGAACAATATTTTGTAAGCTCCAAGTTGATAAGCAGGGTTTGTAGCTGGGAAAGCAAAGGAATATAAAAGCTCAGTAGTGGTTGGCATATAACCCCCTTGTTGCCTTTTAATGAAATAATGCCTTCTTCAATGTTTCTAGGATGGGCTCTTTTTATGCACCATGTCTCCCGGCTATCAACGTCCTCCGTCTCCATACTTCCATGTACCTGCAGTGTTGGGCTGTGATGTGCTGCAACGTCCCCCACGAGCGAGTGTTCAAAGCCTCAAGATCGAACAACTTCTACATGGCCATGCTGCTATTTATTCTCTTCCTCTCCACCCTGCCAGTCGTCTACACAATTGTCTCCATTCCGCCATCTTTTGACTGTGGTCCATTCAGGTCTCTTGCTTTTCATATCCAATTCTTTACTGACTGATGGTGGGACTGTTAAATAGATAACTAAAGACACTGGCCTGGTTCACATGCTCACCACGGCCTACCATGGCTTATTTAAGCCATGATGGATAGTGGCATGTGCCAGTGGCCATTTTGAATATTCAAGCTGCAGCAGGTGCTCACCTGTGGCTTATTGTGACATATGAACCCAGCGAGGGTGGGTTGTTGGAGTGGTTAACAAACTACCTACAAATAGCCCACTGGGTCAATGCACTCCCATGAAAGATAGGCGCCACTAATGCACATCAAAATTAATGCAACTAAGGCATCTTATGCACACTTAACTCCCATTGATTTTGGGTGACAAATTAAGTCCCATTGATTTCAGTGGGTCTACTCTGAGCATGTTTAAGTCTGGCTCTAACCCAGTATTTATACTTTAAAAAATCAGGAAAGCCATTAGCTACAAAGTAGCTACAGGCTACAGCTGAAGAAAGCTACTTTTCCTTTACAATGACGGAAATCCATGGGTGACATCTAAAGGTGGATCTGTGTAAATGCAGTCCTAGAACTTGCCCAAGTATAAAGGTGCAGATAGAGGCATAAGCTGTTAACAATCAATATATACTTTCTTTGTCATGATTTTTTTGTTTGTTTACCAAAGTTTACATGTTGTAGATTAGACAATGGTATAGTCCTGACACAGGTCTATTACCTGATATGCAGTTTGTGAAAACTAGGCCTAAAACTACCAGACTCCATACAGAACAAGGCTCCCTTGCATTTGTTTGTAATTAGATGGATGAATGGTGGCATGAGCAAGATCTTCCATCACTGTAGCACCTAGAACCTGTTCAGACATGGTATGGCTGCTCCTGTGCAATCTCCTTGGAAGCACACTTCCAAGGGTTGCTGCCGGGCACATGGGCAGGCTTACAAGGAAGCACCATTTGATATGAATCATGGTCTCCACAAACAGTGGTGTGTGTGTGGTTGCCCTGACTTTGGGAATTGGGATGGCTGTGTATATTACTGCCCATGGGAACATACCAGCTCACACAGACAGTCCCCCCCCCCCCATGCAGGGGCCCACTTGTGAATCACCAAAAAAAAGGACAAAGGGGGACATCAATCTGCGTATACTAATTTAGATGTATATATGCAAATTTAGCGATTATTATTATTATTATTATTTAAATAGTACTACTGTACATGTGCCTTGCTAAGTCTGTTGTCCAGGTGTTGTTGATGGGTAGCTTCAAGGCCCAGCTCTTCCTTCTGAAGGTTCTTTATCTTTCTACCAATCCTGAACTGGACAGTCCTTCAAATAGAGGACACCTTCAAAATAGAGGACAGTCCTCTGGCAGCCCTTCAAATAGAGGGCTGTCCTCTGTAAAAGGGGAGACATGGCCACCCTACCAGCTGTGGCTTTGCTAAGACCACCACAACATCTGTGAATCAGCCCCCAAGTGAGGAGAAACTGTACATGCTAGAATTCTTCTTTCTACCCTATCCTATCACTGATCCTGCATGAGTCTTGTTCTGTAATAAATCTGGTAACAATACAGTCTGATGAAATTATATTCTGGCATTGCTATTGATATGATTTATTTGTATTGCTGTTGTTTTTACAAAAGTATTTTCTTTCTGTCTGTTTGTGTGTGTGTTGACAGTGGAAAAATCAGAATGTTTGAGGTCATTGGCGAAACCCTGGAGCATGATTTCCCTTCCTGGTTCCAGAAAGTGTTTAATCTTGCTTCAAACCCTGGTGTGATCCTGCCCTTCATATTGCTGATGGTGTATGTACAGCATCCTTGCCTAGCTTTCTGTAGGAATGTATATTTTATTTTATTTATATTTATTTATTACATTTTTATCCCACCCTTCCTCCAAGAAACTCGAGACAGCATACACGGTCCTACCCACCTCCATTTTATCCTCACAACAACCCTGTGAAGTAGGTTAGGCCGAGAGTCAGTGACTGGCCCAAAGTCACCTAGTGAATTTCATGGCTGAGTGAGTCTCCCTGATCCTAGTCCAACACTTTAACAACTACACCGCACTGGCTCTTCTTCACTTAAAAGGAAATATGTATTTCCCCCCATTTTTTATTATTACATAGACAAAGAACATATATAACTGTCCAGTGCTGGGGAGGAGGGGTAGAGAGAATGTGGGTGAGGTGTGCTCACTTTTTCACTTGTAATGTTCCCTGAATGGTAAGGCTGCTACTGGTAACAGCTCAGTTAATGCAGAGAACTGGGGTGGGGAGAATACAAAAATCAAGGAAGGCTAGTGTGTACATGGCTATGTGTGCTTGTGTGTATAATGGTGGTGGTTGAGTTCCATTACAAGCACTTGGTGAACATTAAACCACAGTTTTGTATAGGGAGCCATTAATTTGTATCAGCTTCTGAGAATCAAGATGATTGGCTGTTGTATCAAAGTGTTTTAAGGGTGCAATCCTATAAGTTTAGACAGAAAAAAGGCCTACAACAACTCCCAGCATGCCCCAGCCAGCTATGCTGGCTGGGGCATGCTGGGAGTTGTTGTAGGCCTTTTTTCTGTCTAAACTTGCATAGGATTGCACCCTTACATGGTTTTTGACTGATATAGGCGTTTTGTGACATTTATAGCCTATGTGATGTTTGTTTCCCCTCTTTAGCTTGAGTATCTACTATCTCAACGCTACATCGAAAGGGTATAAGGATATGAATCTGGAGCTCAAGAAGAAATTGCAAAATGTAAGGATGTTGCAAAAGATGGTCGATTTTGTTTTTCCTCACGAGGCAGTGATTGTTCCCAAGAATAATTATGGGATGCTTACTTTTGTTCTTTCCGGTCAGCAAGCTGAGGAAAACAAAAGGAGGAACAAACAAAAAGCACAGCAGTCCCGGGATACTGAAGAAATCTCCATCGAGACTCAGCCCAAACAAAACAATTCAAAAGGCGGTCAGGGTAAGGAATGGTTTGGAAGTCTTTTTCAGTTCCTTTCCCTCCATGACACCCCCTTCCATCCTTAGAACTTTTAGGGTTGTTACCTCCCTGCCCACTTGCACCTCTGCGAGAAAAACTGTTTGCCTCTTATCAGCTGGCTGTAAGGCAGAAATTCCACAGGTGCACCTTTGTTCATCATTCCATGTGTGGGGGAGAACACCTGTTGAATGTCTGCCTGGTGGGTCGCAAGGGGTGGAATTCTAACTGAAGAAGAAGGTAGGCCTCACAGATTATATGAGTCCACCGCTTTCTATCAGTCCTTATCCTGACTAGTACAATGTGTCACAAGCACAAAACAAGAACTAGAAATATGCGCAGAGCCAGTAACTCAAGCACATGATCCCATCCACAGACTACCCGTCAAGTCATAAAGCATATATAACATGCATATATTGCATATTATCAAGTGAACTGAGCATTTAAAAATGTACCCATTTTACAGAAGGAATACACTAGTGAGACTTACTTCTCTAAATAGTTCTCTTATTTTCTGTTAACCTAATACAAGTAAAAGGTTAAATACAGAGACCCCAGGGTAATAATAAGTTCTAGGGAGGCTGGGCCCAGCCTTTAAAAGAAATAAGTAGGCTGGGCAGAACTGAGCCCGCCCTGAATTACACCCCTGCATGAAGGCATTATAGACACAAAAGTAAAAGCTGGTAACGGTGCTTCGGAAATATCCATACAGTCATAACACAATTGCAGGTGACAGTATTCTGTCAGAGTACTATGAAGAGGCTTTCATGGTACTTTTGCACCTCATTTCTATAAGCCAGACTAGCTGTAATCGGGGCTGGCATCAAGGGTAGGCATGGTTGGGCAGCTGCAGAGGGCCCACACCCCAGCAGGGGCCCACTGACAAGACGCCCTGGACTTGCTCCTCCTCTTTGCCATTGCAACCTGCTTGTTCACCGGCCTCTGGCTCTGGCCCAGACAGTGGTGGTGGTGGGAAGGAGGAGCAGCTGATGCCCTGGCCCACTGGCTCACTGACGCTCCGCCTGTCAAGCGAGCAAGGGGGAGCAATGATGAGAAAGAGGGTGAGCAGCAGCAGCAGCAGCAGCAGCTGGTGACAATGGCGGTGAGAAGGTGGACTCATTACATTACCAGGAGGGAGGGGGCCCATTGACAGGCTCTTAATTAATTAATTAATTAATTAATTAATACATTTTAATACCGCCCAATAGCCGAAGCTCTCTGGGCGGTTTACAACAGTTAAAACCCAGGGATGTTGAAGAGTCCTTGGTTTTTCGAGTCACGAGTCGAGTCACGAGTCTTTGGACCCGAGTCTTGAGTCCGAGTCCTTGGTCCAAAATGGTGAGTCACGATTCACTCCCAAAGCTGACTCCACGAGTCCCTATTAAAATCAATGGGGGGTTTCCCCAACAAAATAAGGCTATTTCAGATGTGGGGCTTAAATAAATTCTAGGCACAAGTGTGCCTTTTTATTTCAAAACTCTGCAACTGATTTTGGCAAGAACAGACCAGGCAGACAAACCCAAAATAACCAGGCAGGCAGAGGAGGCAGGGAACCCCAAAGCAGGCAGGCAGAGGCCTTTGTCTTGGACAATTCAAACTGTGGAACTGGTTAAGAAGAGACCAGGCAGGCAGAGGAGGCTGGGAACCCCAGACAGGCAGGCAGAGGCAGCCAAACCCAAAATGTCTGAAAGGTTGCATTTTAGGAAAATGATTTTAAAAAATAGACTTGCTGTACTTCCTAAAACCTATCCATGTTGCATTTGAGGAACATGATTTTGGAACATGAGTCCTTGGTCTCGAGTCCCGAGTCGAGTCTCGAGTCCCATTAAAAATATTGGGACTCGAGTCTGACTCGAGTCAGAGGGGGGGACTCAGTCTGACTCACGAGTCGAGTCCTGGAGTCCGTCCCCATCCTTGTTAAAACCCTAAAATACAATATAATATAACTATAAAATTTAAAACCACAGATTAAAACAAACAGCAAGGCTAGCAGCAGTTCAAATTATAGTAACAGAGTTAAAAACTACCAGATAAAAATGATAAAAATGATTAAAATGCCTGGGAGAATAAAACGGTCTTCAGGTGGCGCCGGAAAGAGTACAATGTGGGCACCAGGCAGGCCTCTTTGGGGAGCTCATTCCCACAGCAGAAAAGGCCCTCCTCCTGGTAGCCACCTGCCTCACTTCCTTTGGCAGGGGCTCTCAGAGAAGGACCGCTGACAAAGATCTTAGTGTCCGGGCAGGTACATATGGGAGGAGACGATCCTTCAGATACCCTGGCCCCAAGCCGTTTAGGGCTTTGAATGTTAATACCAGCACTTTGAACTGGGCCCGGAAACAGACTGGCAGTATCTTGTCCAAGAGGCCTCAAAATTGGAGCTGGCACTGGCTGTGATGCAAGGCTGGGGCACCTGTGGCCTTCCAGGGTTTGATGAGCTGCTACTCTCATCATCCCTCACCATTGGCCAGGCTGCCCAGAGCTGATGGGAATTGAAATGCAGTATTTTATTTATTTATTTAATACATTTTTATACCGCCCAATAGCCGAAGCTCTCTGGGCGGTTTACAACAGTTAAAATCATAAAATACAATATAAAATATAAAATTTAAAACCACAGATTAAAAACAAACAGCAGAGCTAGCAGCAGCAGTTACAATAACGGAATTAAAAACAATTACAAGATTAAAATGATTAAAATGCCTGGGAGAACAGAAAGGTCTTCACCTGGCGCCGGAAAGAATACAAAGTAGGCACCAGGCGAACCTCTTTGGGGAGCTCATCATTCCATAACTGGGGTGCCACAGCAGAAAAGGCCCTCCTCCTAGAAGCCACCTGCCTCACTTCCTTTGGCAGGGGCTCTCGGAGAAGGACCGCTGAGGAAGATCTTAGTGTCCGGGCAGGTACATATGGGAGGAGACGATCCTTCAGATACCCTGGTCCCAAGCCGTTTAGGGCTTTAAATGTTAGCACCAGCACTTTGAATTGGGCCCGGAAACAGACTGGCAGCCAGTGCAGATGAGAAAGCACTGGCATAATATGTTCTCGTTGGCCAGTCCCAGTTAATAATCTCGCTGCCCTATTTTGGATCAGCTGAAGTTTCCGGACCGTTTTCAAAGGCAGCTCCACGTATAACGCATTGCAGTAATCCAAACGAGAGGTTACCAGAGCATGGATAACTGTAGCTAGGCTATCTCTGTCCAGATAAGGACATAGTTGGTATATCAGCCTAAGCTGATAAAAGGTGCTCCGTGCCACCGAGTTCACCTGTGCCTCAAGTGACAGTTGTGGATCCAAGAGCACCCCCAAACTACGAACCTGATCCTTCAGGGGGAGTGCAACCCCATCCAGAACTGGTTGAATATCACTTAGCCGGGCAGACGAACCACCCACTAACAGTACCTCCATCTTATCTGGATTGAGTCTCAGTTTATTAGCCCTCATCCAGTCCATTACTGTGTCCAGGCACTGATTCAGAACAGCCACTGCCTCACCTGGATTAGATGAAAAGGAGAGATAGAGCTGGGTGTCATCCGCATATTGATGACACCTCAGTCCACACCTCCGGATAACCTCTCCCAGTGGTTTCATGTAGATGTTAAACAGCATAGGGGATAAAATAGAGCCCTGTGGCACCCCATGGCATAACTGCCAAGGGACAGAGCAGTAATCCCCCAGCACCACCTTCTGGAATCAGCCGCCCAAGTAGGATCGGAACCACTGGAGCACAGTGCCTCCAACTCCCAACCCAGACAACCTATCCAGAAGGATACCATGGTCGATGGTATCGAAAGCCACTGAGAGGTCCAAGAGAATCAACAGGGTCGCACTCCCCCTGTCCCTCTCCCGGCAGAGGTCATCCCACAGGGCGACCAAGGCAGTTTCCGTTCCAAAACCAGGCCTGAATCCAGATTGAAATGGATCTAGATAGTCCGTTTCATCCAAGAGTGCCTGGAGTTGACCAGCAACCACCCGCTCAAACACCTTGCCCAGGAATGGGATATTAGCTACCGGCCTATAGTTATTAACATCATCTGGGTCCAGGTTAGGCTTTTTGAGGAGTGGCCTAATCACCGCCTCTTTCAAAGAGGCCGGCACCACTCCCTCTCTCAAGGAGGCGTTTACAACCTCCTGGACCCAGCCGGCTATCCCCTCCTTATTTGATGTAATTACTAATTGGCCATGATGGGCAAGGGTCAAGCACACACGTGGTAGACCGGACTTGGCCAAGCACCTTGTCCGCATCCTCGGGCCTCAATAACTGAAATTCATCCAATAAAACCGGACCAGACGGTGCTCTGGACACCTCTACTAAAGGAGCTGCACTAACTGTGGTGTCCAATTCATGATGAATTTGAGCGACTTTATCTTCAAAGTGCCGTGCAAACTCATCACAGCGTGCTACTGAGGGTTCTATCATTTATCTCGCTGGCCCAGAGTGTAAAAGGCCACGGACCACTCGGAAAAGCGCCGCTGGACGGCACTGAGAAGATGCAGTGGTGGTGGAAAAGAATTCTCTCTTCGCCACCCTCGCTGCCACAGAGTAGGCTCGATAATGAGCTCTAACCTGTGTTCGGTCAAATTCAGCACGAGTTCTCCTCCACCTGTGTTCCAGCTGTCTTCCCTCTTGCTTCATTGCCCTCAGCTCTGGTGTGTACCAGGGAGCTGGCCAGGCTCTGCCCAGAGGGAGAGGGCGCTTGGGCGCGATCGTGTCCACCGCCCGGGTCATCTCTGCATTCCACAGAGCAACCTGGGCTTCAACAGGACCGCCAGCCATACCAGCAGGAAAATCCCCCAGAGCCCTCTGGAATCCATCGGAATCCATTAACCTCCGGGGGCGGACCATTTTAATAGGTCCCCCACCCTTGCGGAGGGGAAAGGGTGCTGAAAGTCTAAATCTCAATAGGAAGTGATCTGACCATGACAGAGGCACAGATGTTAATTCTCCCACTTTCAGATCACCATCCTCCTGCCCAGTCGAGAAGACCAGATCAAGTGTATGTCCTCTTACATGTGTTGGGCCGAGGACATGTTGGGACAGCCCCATGGTCGTCATGGCAGCCATGAAGTCCTGAGCCGCCCCGGACACAGCAGTCTCGGCATGGAAGTTGAAGTCCCCCAGAACCATCATCCTAGGGGTCCTCAACACCAAGTCCGAGACCACCTCCGTCAGCTCAGGCAGGGAGTCTGCTGGGCAGTGGGGTGGGCGGTACACCAGCAGAATCCCCAGTCTGTCCCGAGTACCCAACACAAGATACAGACACTCGAGACCTGCACTCGAATGAACAGGAAGCCTAGAGAGGGAGATAGAATCCCTATAGACCACAGCAACACCCCCTCCCCGACCCTCGAGTCGATGCTGGTGCTGCACCGAGTACCCAGTAGGGCACAGCTGGGAGAGAGTAACCCCACCCAGTTCCCCCACCCAGGTCTCAGTAATACATACCAGGTCAGCCTCCTCATCCACAATCAAATCATGGATAAGGGAGATTTTATTTTGGACCGACCTGGCATTCAACAACAGCACCACCAGACCCGAGGGCAAGCTGGTAAGGCTACCAGGAACCATCTGGTTGGGGGAAGAACCAGAAGAGGGGATAGCCGTAACGTGTCTAGCCCCCCTTCTCCTCACCTGGCTCGTTAATCCCCTAACGCCATACCTCCCCCTACCCGTGACCACAGCAATAGGGGCACCCCCTCCTCCCCCTGAGTCACAAAGTACATTCCCCAGGCACATATTAAAATTATAAAACAGTATAAAACAGAGAACAGCAGCTGACCAGGAGCAAGAGGAAATCCACCCTTGCTCCTTATTCTTGTTCTTCCAGCTGCCGCCACCTGCTGCTGTCAATTGCTGGCTCCTGCTGCTTGCCATATACAAAGCCCCAGGAGGGAAGGCGGGTAGGTGTGTGTCCTTCTGTGCAACTCCAAGCGACTCCAAGTGCGACGCTAAGTGCGCACTTAGCGTCGCAATTTGCGCGATGCCGAGGCGCGCGCAGAGGCGCTGCCTCTGGCAGCCCCGCCCTTTAGTACCTGGGGAGGAAGGAGTGGCCGTTGGTCAGGCTGATGTCAGACAGGTGCAGCTGGAGGGCCACAGGTCCCCCAACCCTGCTGTAGTGGGATATGAAGTGGCATGTACAGTACAAGAGCGTTCCGGGTAGGTGGAGCGGCTCCACCGTATCCTGCTGCTTGCCGCCACTTTCCACTCCATCCAGGCACCTCATCACTGCCACTGCCAAAGGTGCAAGAGATGATGTCACGGTGGCCCAATTAACGTTCAGCTGCTATGTTAGGTGAGTTACCCCAGATTCCACCCCGTCAGCCGCTTCTAAGGAGAATTTCAGGTGCCAAATATAAATAAATAAGTTGTGCTGTGTGAGCCCCCCCCCCCATCCCACCCACCCCCAGCAACTACTGGGGCTTTTCTAATGTTCCTGCCAAATGTTTGAAAGCACAAATGTGTGAAGCACAGTTCCACCTTTCCCTACTAGGCCCTCATCTCCCCCCCCACCCCAAAAGCCTTACTTTGGGAAAGGAGTAACTGTTGGCACAAAGGGCACACTACCACACATTAGAGGACCCACAAGGACCAGCAGTAAATGATGCGCAGAGCATCAATTCCTGTCATGAATCCTGGGGTGTGTGTGGTTTGAAAACTGCAAGACATCTCCAGAGATGGTGATATTGGTTTGAGATACACAAATAGAAGAAAGATTACAGCTGGAAAGTTTCCCTTCCCCTCCTCCCCCTCTAGCTGCCTGTTCCCATCTCAAAAGCCTCTCTGGACTCGAATCGGGGCATTCCTGAACAATGTGGGATGGTACGTGGGGGGCAGGAGGGGGAGGCTGCTGGAGGAATAGTCCAAAACTGGGTGGAGCACACCTCGATTTTGGGGTGATCCCCCCTTCCTCAGCCGCATCCCATGCCCTGTTCTGCACCGGCCAGGAGAACCCACTGACCCACTGGAGAGGCCTTTTGGGGGAGCACAAATGTCTGCAGGGGGAAGAGGGGAAAAGGAAGGTGGAGTGTCAAAATGGAACTGTGGATATTCTTCTCACTCCTTTGTGTGTAACTGCAGTCAAACGTTATTGCCCGTTGTTTGCCAAGGGTGCGGCCATGCTTCCCCACCCCCACCCCTTCCTTGACACCTGCCAACTTAGGATAACACGCCATGCATCCGATGAAGCGGCCTCTGGCCCACAAAAGCCGATGATGCCATCGTAAACTTGTTAGTCTTTAATGTGCCACAGGACTCGGTGTTGTTTTTGCTGCAACGGCTCCCCCTGCGGGAAATGCCTCAGTTGGGAATTCACATTCTCCAAATCTGACTTTTAAGAATCAGTGCTGTGTTCAATAAATAAATAAATAAATAAATAAATCTGTTTCAGAGAAATTAAAAGGAGAGAACGAGTCCAATAAACGGTCAGCTCAACAGCAGGAAGAAGGCCTGGTGTCGCCAATGGAAACCACCCTTCCCACGGCAGAGGCGGGGATGGCCTTGCCCCTCCCCCACGCATAGCCGTGACTCGGCCCCCAGCACCAAGGGGCTATGGCATGAACGGGCATCCTCCAGGAAATCCACGCTTTGGAGGTTTGCAGCCAAGGATGCCAGGACCACCTCTAAATTAGTGATAACAAAAGCTTTCCAACTGTTTGACAAGAGAATCTTCCCAGTGTATTATATAGTACTTGACTCCAAATACTTGTAAAGGGATGTATCTAGTGTGATATTTCACTGTCAGAAGGAGATGCAGGGCTGGTACCAGCATGAATATCACAGGTAGGGTGGCCATGTGTCCTACTTTACAAAGGACAATCCTCTAGTCGAAGGACTGTCAGAGGACAGTCCTCTCTTTGAAAGTGCCCTCTACTTGATGGGCTGTCCAGCCTAGGTTTGTTTTAAGGAAGGGAGAACAGGGGCCTGGAAGTTGCCCATCAACCGTTAGTACTTGGACTGTCTGGACAGCAGACTGAGAAAACGCACAGGTCACCTGGTCACAATCTTCCCCACTATGGTGAAATGTACTGTATTCCGATTTAAATGATAGTCATTATTTTTAAATGTGCATCCACATATAAATGAGAAGATGCTAATTTTATGTAAATCTGTGTCCTCTTCTGTCCTCTTTGTGGGTGATGCATTTCCTCTTTTTTGGCCACCTTGATCAGACCGAGCATAATAAGCCCTTCTTGGGGCTAACATGGTCAGGACTCAAGACTTCTACTGATTGACTTCTACAGTACCAGGTCTCTGATCAAGTCAGGTATAAATACAAGCAGCCCGGCCTTTGAATGTCACCGAGACCGAGCACAAAGAGTAGGGACCCACTCTTGCTGTGGCTGAAAATATAATTTTTGGCACCCTGCAATGGTACAGTCTACAGAAGCTAAATGACCACAAGCCAAGCAGTGATGTAAACTATGCCATTAAAATTTAAAGAAAAGAATAGGTCAGTGTTGTTGTTTTATCTTATTTTTAATAGCATTTGTAGAAAGCTAGAATATTTTAGCGATTCAAATTCAAATTTTAGTGATTCAAATACATGTGAATCAACTCTATAGGGGAAAACAACAACTACAGCACTGCCATTATCTTCAGTGGCTTTAATCCGAAGGTGGTGTTGCGTGAGCAAAAGGAGTTCCTGAGTTTTGAGGATTCCTTCCTCCTGCTGTAGCCTCCTGCACCACATCTCATACTGTTCCAGAGGGTTCCCCTAACGTCAGGAAAAGCATTGCGTGGGACAAGAGGAGACGGTTGTGGGGAAAGAGGAGGTGGGGAAGCCCCATTTGGGGAATGTGAGTTAAGATCTAAGTCAATGTTACTTTGAACTGAGATGTAGAGAAGAAGTAGAGCAGCATCCAGCCCTCTTGGGGTTCCAGTCCAGACCTCCTGGGTTTTGCAGATGGCCCCACCCCCTTTCCCCGACCACTGATCACTGGGGGGTTTCCTGGCTTTTGTGCAGTTCCCTCCCCCGCCCTCCATTCTAAAAGGTTGAAATGCCTCTCCTAAGGCTCAGTTACTGGCAGTAAGAGCTTTAAGCTGAACCATGCTAGTATTTTTTTAATATAGGCCCCTTTTGCATCTGGCCCTGCCCACCACTTGAATGCAGCCCCTGAGAGTGACTCCGAAATGGAATTCGGCCCTCGGGCTGAAAGAGGTTCTGCACCCCTGGTATAGAGGCTCCTCTGAATTTGAGTGTTTGCAGATGACAATGCTGTTTCTTCCCTAACATCTTGGGTTGCACAATCCAATGGGAAGTTCTCTTGTACATGCCTCATATAGGAGCAGTGTATAAATATGTGTCCCTTTGCAGGGGAATGTCCTGGTGGATTATCCCCATAGGTTCTGTTAACTAAAGTGGAATGTATTTGGGGAAATGCACAGTGTATTCTCTGTAAATATTACAGATCATGTTTTTGCTAGGAACTCCCCCCCCCAACTAAAATAACTTTTGTGTAATTTTTTAAATATATGTAAAGAAACTTTTCCAGATTTTGTTAGTTCTAAAGATGAAAAGGAAAGAAAAAGTTGTTTTTGTTTTGACATGAACATTTCCTTGGATATTTTTAATTTTATTATTTCCTCTCCATCCTTTTCCTTTTTCATGCTGATTGTTCAGAGATCAAAAATAACACTTCAAAAAATGTATTCTCTATTTCAAATTAGAAATGAAAAGTTTCCTTTCTAAAAAAGCAACTTTTCTACCCAACTCAAAGATTTGACAAGGCCTCTCTTTCGTTCGTAATAAACCCACAGCACCACCAGAGGGCAGAGCTCCACTTGCCTTGGCTAAACTCACAGCTGTTTCTTTTGATATTGTATTGATATGGCCAATAGGCTTCAAACCAACATCAGTGAATAGACGTGGCTTAGATGGCTCAAAAAAGATGATTTGATAAGTTCATGGAAGATGGGTGTATCAATAGCTATTAGCCATCATTAAATGGAACCCCCATGTTCAGATGCACTCTGTACCAGATGCAGGAGACAAACAGAGCATCGGGTTCACATGCGTTGTATGTGAACTTCCAAGGACATCTGTCTGGCCATTTTTGGACCAGGTAGATCTTGGACTAATCTAGAAAGGCAGCACATAAACATGTGTGAATGTCACCCTCATTAATAACCTGGTGAACCATGTGCTCCAACTACTACCTACAACCAGTGAGGAAGTGGAGAGGAACTGCAGCTCCAGGATATCTTTCAAAGCAAGAGTTGGACATCTGCCAAGGGCCAGAGCAGCAGGGTAACTGATGGAGCCTCCTTGCTCTGGCAAGTAAATGAAGTGATAATGGGGCTTTCAAGTTTCATTATTGTTTGTGACAGAGGAAGTCAGAGAATGCAGAAAATAATCAAGCGGAAGAAGGTATTTCTTTCCTTTTCTTTGGTGGAGTTCCTGCTTCACACTAGCAGTTTAAATGGCAATACTTCTTTGCAAGATTTTTGTATTTCTCATTAAAAGCTAAAAGGCTGCATTTCAGCTGGCTGGAGATCTTTTGTTGGAGCTCAATGTATTTCACAAATGGAACCTATGCAGTTAGAAGTAAGCAGCACTAAGTTAAATGGGGCTTGCTTCCCAGGCAACTATGTATAGAATTGCAGTCATGTACCAGTACCCTATTTATTAGGATCAGCATATATTACAGTGTATATGCTGCTGTGTATATTACAGAAACATACAGTAGATCGACAGCTGCCTGCATTTTTGGACTCTCCTTGGGGGCGTGACTAATACAGTCTGTCACAATGAGTTCCTGCACTTAAAAATTTACCACTACATCACTGAATACAACAAACCCTCTTTTATGGTAACTTCCCCTGTTTAAACTCTGTTCCTATCATGATGTTCGGGGAGGATTTTGGGAGTTCCTGTTCAAAAGAGGTGCACTCTTCAGGTCTTAATGTCCCCACTTGGGGCCAAACTATGTTAAATATGTAGTGTGCAGCTTCTTCTCACCATTTTGTTTACTTTAGTGTAAGCATGAGGGCCCTGATCCCAATTGGGACCACTGCACATGGGTCTGGGAGGTTTAAACCTTCTTACCCAGCCACTTTTCACAAAACTCCCCCCCCCCGCCGCCACACACACACACACACACACACCGTGGAGACTAAAGAGAAAAAAAATCCATTGGGAAGAATTTTGCAGCCAATATTGTTTACTTATGAGGACACGATGATCTGGGCCAGCACCCAAGGTAGGCACTGTTGGACATTTGCCAAGGGCCCACACTCCAGCAGGATACCACTGACAAGAGCTCCCTGGACTTCCTCTTCCTGCTCCTCCTCCCCATCGTCATCGCTACCTGCTTGTTCACCTGCCTCTCTGGCCCAGGCAACATAGGTAGTGAGAGGGAGGAGAGAAGATGCTCCTGCCCACTTGCTCACTGGCGCTCTGTCTGGCAAGCAAGTGGTAGCAACGATGAGAAAGAGGAGGAGGAGGAGCAATAGCAGTGCACGACAATGGCGGTGAGAAGGTAGACTCACTAAGGGAGGGGCCCATTGAAGGCGTCTTGTCCAAGTGCCCCAAAAACCTGGAGCCAGCACTGCTTCCACAAACACACAGACACAAATGTCCCTGGAACAGGACCAGCTGTTCACCCCACCGGGCAGTTGGCAACCCTATAATCTGCACATGTTACGAATTTGTTAAATGGAACTCTCTGGTTGTGTTAACACCACTTAAGAAACAGTTGCCTCAAAATGCTACACACCAATGAAAATGGAGCCACTGCCTAATAGCTCACCTTGTAGAACGTAATGTGAAGAACCGTTTCCCCTAGAACGATACTCTGTTGTCTTCTTCACATGATTAGTTGTATGGATAAGCGAAGCATTAGACTGATTCTTGTATTACATGCATGTGATGTGTGTGGCTTTTAAATATATATATATATATATATATATATATCAAATGATTCCCCCTCAAGCTGCAATGAATACAATTTAAACAGATGCTTTCCATTTATTTGCACAATGCCTTATTTAAACAATGAGAATTTTCAAAGTTTTAAATATTTAACTTGTTTCTGGGTTCTTTCATTTCATGGGCTCTCATCTCTGCAAGGTTTTGCATTTTGGCCTCCCAGTTGTTATACATATCCCTAGTGTCTGGTCTGGAGCTGTTATTAAATGTCTCACCTTCAAAATAAATAATTTATTTTATGAACATCCAAAGGTTACTGTTTTAGGAAGAGTGGGCCGGTATGTTTAAGAATAAGAGAGCCAGTATGCGTCTCCCTAGTTCTCATACTTTTGGATTGCTTTAATCTTTACAACTCAAATTAATGTTAGGGACCTTTTAAAAAATCTCTAATCACCATAGGGTAGAATCTATAACCGGGTTGCAGAAATTGTGGCCCTCCAGATGTTGTTGGAGTCCTGTCCTTCACCATTGACCATCCTGGCTGGAGCCCAAAAACATCTGATTGGAGGGGTATAGGTTGCCCTCTCCTGATTTATAGGCTGCGTTCTGAAGATATTCCATAATATTTTCAATTCCCTGGCAAAATCCAGGTTTATTTTATTTATTGAAAGTATTTTTTTATCTCTCTCCTCAACCAAAAAGGCTCCCAGAGTGGCTTACATATAAGCATAAAACAAGACAGTCCTTGCCCACAGGCATATAAGCTAAAAATACATGACACACAAGGAAAAAGGAATCGGGAGGGAAGAGGAAAAAATTAAGTCTTTCAGCAGGGCTAGTGGAATGGCCCCACTTCTCCCTCGATACAGCCTGCTGGAATGGCTGCTGGTGGTGACCAGTAAGTGTTGGCCATGCATGGAAGTGTACCTATTTCCTTTTCTATGTCTCTGTTAAAGGTGCAGGAGCCCCATTTTTTTCTTTTTCTTTTTCTTTTTGCACTGATCTGGTCTCTTGGTTTCTGGCTCTTTCCACGGCTGGTGTCAGGAGTAGGCATAGTTGGGCACCTTTCTAGGCCCACACAACAGCAGGGGGACCACTGCCAATCCCTAGAAGCCCCTGTCTCTGCTGCTGCTGCTCCTCCTCCTCGCTGTTGTCATCTGCTCACCTGTCCTCTCTAAGCACAGCAGCCTATGTGTACCTTTCCCTTTCCCTCTGCAAGACTGTGTCTAATTGGCCCAAGCAAATGGGCAGTGGCAATAGTGTTGAGGAGGAGGTGGTAGGGTGGCCAGGTGCCCTACTTTACAGAGCAGTAGTTAGGGTTGTCTTGCCTAACCCAAGTCCAGTTTAAAGATAAAGGACCATTAAAAGGAACTGCAACAGGGGCCTTGAAGCTGCCCATCATCGGTTAGCACCTGGACAGCAGACCAAACAGGCATACAGGCAGCCTGGTCACAGGCCTCCCTGCTACGGTGAACTGTATTGTATTTCTATTTAAATTTATTTATTTATTTGCATCTGTACCATCTATTAACATATACAAATGTTATGCACATCTGTGCCCTCTTTTTTTGTGATGCATTTCATATTTTTTTGTTGATGGCTAAGCAGCTGCTCTAGAGGTGGGTCCACTGAGGGCACCTTGCCCACGACCCGTCCACAAAACATGGAACTGGCACTGGCTGTTTCTCTGTTTTTTCAAAAAAAAAAAAAAGGAGGGAAATACATTCCCCCCCTCCTCTCCCCTGCAACCCTGCTTCTGTCCTTTAATAGCATGCGGATACACATAAATTTAGCAGGTGAAGCTTTTCCTGGCATGGGGAAGCTGCATTTCTGTGCATAATAAGGCTGTTGTTAAAGGCACAGGGCTATTCAAAAACAGATGGCAACCTTGGAGAAAAAGATAAGAGTTGCCAGCTTTCTTTCTTTCCTGGTAAGTCTTCTTTTCTTTTAATACCTGCGTAATAAACGTCAGCATGTGGAGTTTTCCTTCTCACTATATCACCATGGCAGTAAAAGGTTCAGCAGTTAAAGGGAGAAGAACCCTGTCAGAAAAAAGGTGGTAACCAGGGCTGGTGCCAAGAGTAGGCATGTTTGGGCACCTGCCAAGGGCCCACATCCTAGCAGGGCCCGCTGACAAAAGCACCCTGGAGTTGCTCTTCCTCCTCACCATGGCAACCTGCTGGTTCACCCACCTCTTGCTCTGGCCCAGACAATGGTGGTGGTGAGAAGGAGGAGCAGCAAATGCCGCTGCCTGCTCACTCACTGGCTGTCAAGCAAACCAGAGGTAGCAATGATGAGAAAGAGGATAAAGAGCAATAGCAGTTGGTGAGAAGGCAGACTCACTGAGGGGGGAGGCCGACTGAGGGTGTCTTGGCCAAGTGTCCTCAAAAACCTGGAGCTGGCACTGGGAGCACTCTGTTTAGGGGCTAAAGTGAAATATGAGCATGAGTGCTTGTCTTAGAGGAAGCCTCAGAAGACCTGCCATGCAAGAGACATAACGGAAGATCAATTCACAGCCGTGCCCACTGAAATTAACAGCCTAAGCAGGAAGCCCTTTTAGCAGTGTCACTAAGTGCTACTCGAGTATGCCGAGAAGAGCTGAAGCATCCACTCATTTCCAGCTGCCAATGGCTTCTCCGCTTCTGCGTGCCCACCCACTGGAGGAAAATACTTTTGTGGTTATAAAGAAGTTTGTAATGGAGGAAAACAGGCAAAACACTTAGAGCGGAATAATATCCTTGTCCAAAGTGTCTCTCCTCACCCCCATACTTCATTACCTTGATTAAGAGCAAGACCCACTTACCTTTCCTGCTTATTAGCCTCTAGAAGCCATTAAGAAATAATTGTTCTACTAGTGGGACCTGCGACAAAAGGTTCCAACAAGCCAGCCATGCCCTTTTCCAGGACACTCTATTCCATTCCCCTGTCCCCAGTTTTCTGTTCCTCTCAGCACTCATTCTCAGGGACAACATTTGGGACAACATTTGTTGTTCTGTCTCAGGTGGCAAAATGTCTTGTTGGCCTGGCCCAGTTAAACAATCATGTGCTTGAGGAAATGCATAAAATTCAAGTGAATTGCACCAGTGGGAGCGAGACCAGGAAGGCATGTAAGGGGAGCATAGGAAGCTGTCTTAGATTGAGTGAGACCATTGGTCCATCTTGGCCAGTATTGTCAATACTAACTGGCAGTGGCTCTCCACAGCTTCAGCCAGGAGGTTTTCCTGCCCTACTTGGAGATGCCGGGGATTGAACCTGGGACCTTCTGCACACAAAGCAGGTGCTCTACCACTGATTCCTGGGCCCTCCTTGGGCAGTCCAGTAAGATGCGTTGCTCCTGATCCCCACCTGGTCTGCCCAAGGCCACCCTCTCAATCCATTCCTGGGCAGAGGCAAACAAGAGCCATCCAGTTGCCTGCAGGTGTCTGCTGCTGGTGTGCAGGTGTGAAAATTTGCTGAAAATGCCCATTTCATTAGTGAGGTTCATTGCCATGGTTTGAGCAAACAACCTGTCACTGAACATTAAGGGCTTCTGTGGAAGGACTGACTGACTGAGCTTGAAAACGTGCTTAGGCTGCATTTTTGTTAGGTGTTGTCCACTGAGAGAGAAGTGGCGTGGTAAGAAGCATAGGTGCAGTCTGATGTACCTGCCAATTACCTGCATTCCTTCTGATAGTTCCCGGTTGTGGTGGTTTGCTTCACAATTGCTCACAGCCTGCTTGAGATTCATCAGGGAACTCTTACTTCATGGCTGAGTGATTGTTTTGATTAGGGTGTATCCATGCAACGTTCAACCCTATCTGTCAAGCAGTGCTTTTCTGGTCACGGTTTAATATTCTGTCTCTAAGGCTATTCATTCTTTCTTCACCGTATTAGATGTTAGCGTGCACATTTCTGTCTGGGCACTTCCACATCTCACCCACCCTGCCCTCTGGCAGGTCTCCCGTGCTTCTAAAAGCTTCACGACAGGCAGAAATTCAACCAGTGGTGCTTTCCTCATCACTGCATCACCAAAACCTGCTAGGAAAATTAGCGATCTCTCTGCATTTCTCACCAAAGGCTGGCTACATCTACCCCTTTGTATCACTACTAGCAAATTATCTCAATGGTTGCACAAATTACTTGTAACCAGCAGTGACTGGTGGCTCTGATGTCAGTGGGGTGGTGACATCATCTGGGTTTCAGCCTGAACTTTAAAGAAGCTATCTATTTTGCCCAACCTATTTTGGGGATAGCCTCAGCACCATGGATAGTTCCATGTAAGTTCAGACTACAACCCGGAGTAGATACACTGCCCCACTGATGTTGGAGCCACCAGCCACTGCTGCCTAGGACCATGACTGCCTCCCCCCATCACTGAAATTACCACCACCCATTTCACAACCTGAGAATTTGGGTGACGCAATTGAGAGGGGGGGCATTTCACTACTAGGAGACACATTTGCAGGTATCCTACTGCAGCCAGAGGAGGGCAAAAGGACCATGGGAAGGTCCAAGCAGTGTAGCTACCTCATTTCCTATTTGATAAATGTACCCATATCAGTCTGAAAGAACCCAATCCCATCTCACCTCAGAAGTCAAGCAGCGTCAGGCTTGTGTAGTACCCAACCCAGATGGGAGACTCGCTGGGAAACCAGTGAGCCATCCAGTTGCCTGCAGGTGTCTCTGCTGGTGGTGTGCAGGTGTGAAAATTTGCTGAAAATAGCCACTACATTAGTGAGGTTCATTGCCTACATTTTTGAGCAAACAACCTGTCACTGAACATTAAGGGCTTCTGTGGAAGGACTGACTGACTGAGCTTGAAAACGTGCTTAGGCTGCATTTTTGTTAGGCGTTGTGCACTGAGAGAGAGGTTTCGTAGGGCTTCGTAGGGCTGGAGCCATGGCTCAGTGGGAAAACACATGGTCTGCATGTGAAAGGTCCCTGGTTCAATCCTTAACATCTCCAGCTAGGGCTGGGAAAAACTCCTGCCTGAAACCCTGAAGAGCCATTGCTGCCAGACGGTGTCAACAATACTGGGCTGGACGGACGGATGGTTTGGTTCTTAATGTTCTCCACAGTTCAGTCTGACAACCCTGCTCAAGCTTGTTTGGGAGCCCTGCTTTTCAACTTACCGCGCTCCCTAATCACAGATAGGCAGAGGATACTTGCTGGTGTTCAGTGAGGCAAAGCAAAGCATTCTGCTCCTGCTTAGAGACCATTCTGATTTCACATTTTTCATGCTGAAGCATGACATTAGAACCAGATCTCAGACCTAAATCGTGGCCTGCTTTCTTTCTTTATTACTAGAATTTATAACCTACCTTTCTGTTGTAGATATTCAAGACGGCTAAACAATATTCCCAGAAAAATAAAATCAAACCAAAAGTGATTTTATTGCTAGCCTCTTTCTAGCAGGCCTGATCAGCAAGGATGGACAAGGGGCAAAAGTGCACTTAGTAGGTCTTTCCTCTCCAGACATCTCCTCCATGTCCTCAGATTGCACAAGCTGACAAGTAGTCACAGACAGCACATCACATGGCCACCAACCAATCTGGCTCCATCTGAGAGCTTTGCAGAAATTGTATCCCTTCGCTGTCGCTGCAACTTATTCGAAGTTGCAATTAATTTTTTCTCTCTCAGATGGCCAGGATTCTGGAACCACCAGTGAGTGATAAGTTGCCTTAAAAAAAAAAAAAAAAGATTTTGTTCAGCCTTTTATCAAAGTTTGGGGGCAAACTTTTATCAAAGTTTGGGGGCAGTTGTGTGCAATGTTGTGCCTACGTCTTGGATTCAGCATCTTCCTTCTATGGATGGAAGGGCTTCTTCCATCCACGGAAGGCTTCTGATCCAGCAGAGGCACTTCTGCTGGCAGAATAGGGAAGGAAGTTGATTGATTCCCCCGCTCCCTACAGTCCCCTGTCATCCCTAAAATCTGCTCTGGAGGGTTTGGAACAGTGGGCAAGCTGGTACTGGAGGCCGCAGGGTGAGCGGGGAATCAGCAACAATGGACTTCCCCCTTTTCTGCCGGTGGGAGCATTCCGAGTGGCTCCTCACTCAGGGAAAGTTCCCATCGGTGCAAAAGAAGCTGGATCCAACCTTATGATCTTTGGCAAAATTGGCTGTTTGTATCCAACAATATCTTCCGGCTGATCTTGCAGTACTTGCCGAGTCGCTGGTTTTCTGCCTTTCAAGCGTATCTCAAATGGTTTTGAGCAAACATAAACATGTTCAATCTTAGGCTGGCCTGAATTCTAAATTGACAAAAGGTGTATCTCTTTGCTTTGGCAGGACCTGTGGACAAATTCAGCACATCGGTTTAATGCAGAGCTGGGCTTGGCTCCAAAGGAGAAAAAAATGTGTGTCGAGTTGCTCCTTGGGTGGAAACTAGGAGTATATATTTGTTTGTAGGTGTTAATGTCCAATGTTAAATTAGCTCTTTCAGCACTAGAAATATTTCCTGATATGTTTTTTCTTTTTCTTTCTTTCTGGAGCTTAGAGCTGCTCATCGACAACATTGCACAATGCAGCCGTAGACAATGGCTACCTGCTAGCAGAATTTAACCCTTAGATGTTCTACTTCTTTTCATATTTTCAGCTTTACTCTACATTTCCCATTTTGAGCCTTATGTTATTTACTTAGTTGGGGTTGCCGCTGTCCATCCATCCCCACCCACATGTACATAGGGTGGACATGTGTCCTACTTTACAGAGGACAGTCCTCTTTTTGAAGATCCTCCTGACCAAAGCCTCTTTAAAGATAATGAACTCTAAGAAAGCAGGACACACAGGGGCCTTGGAGTTGCCCATCCGCAGTTAGCACCCAGACAACAGCTGACTGAGCAGGCACACAGGTCACCTGGTCACAGTCTCCCCCACCATGGTCAGATGTATTGTATTTCTATTTAAGTGGTACTATTTCCCCCCCTAAATTTGCATCTATTTTTTTCTAAATTTGCATAAATTAGCATATGAAAATCTGCAAATCTGTGTCCTTTTTTGTCCTCTTTTTGGGTGATGCCACCCTACCCCCCCCCCACTCCAAACAGGGCTCCTGTGCCACTCTTTACCACGCAGAAACTCAACAAGTCTTCTTTTCCCTCACTTCCATGCTGGCAAAAGCCACACTGGTTGATTTTCTGTCCATCTCAGTGCTGTGAATGCCAAATATATATAGGCCCAAGCAAGGCTTCTTCCCCAGAGGTTGGAGCCCTTGCCTCCTCTCTTAGCTTCGTCTCTGCAGCATTCTCCATCCTCCTCCTGGCTTCTTCACAATTCTGCTTTTCAAATGGGAGTGGATGAATTTTCGAGAGTGAATGAATATGAGCAGGTTAACATTGTCATACCTTATTATGACAACATTATTATTATTAGGTGATGCTGATGCTTGCTTTTTAACAGCAGCTTTCCACATAGGAATTCCTGGATGGAAAAGAAGTGATGAGAAAAAGCTTTATTGCTAAAATTCTGTGTGCCAGTCTACTGCTAAAGGCATAGGAGCAGAGAAGATTTTTTTTTTTTATTGTGTCATTCCTGGGACAGGCCTCTGTGTATTTTGTTTTGCACCAGTGTTCCCCAAATGTTCAATAATAGGACTGCAGTTCTGGTTTTTTCTTTCCTGGATTAGAAGTAGAGGCACATTTCATTTTATGTTTACACTTTCGTGACCAGCTCCCACACAAATGGCCAGGCATCCAAATTATAACTGTAGAATACTCCAGTTAATGCACCACCCACCCCTTTGCCCAATCCTTCAGGGCAGTGTTCTCCAACCTTGGGTCCCCAGATGTTTTTGGCCTACAACTCCCAGCATGCCCCAGCCAGCGCTGGCTGGGGCATGCTGGGAGTTGTAGGCCAAAAACATCTGGGGACCCAAGGTTGGAGAACACTGCTTCAGGGTTTGCAGATAGGACTGCACTTTCCAGGCAATTGTGATGGTTCTGGTGTCTCTTGAGCTTGTTAGCTAAGAAATGGGGTGGTGATTCCTTATTCCCTCCATCAGAATGATGTTGCAGCCCACTTATCTTGGTGGTGGTGGTGGTAAAATCAATTTGTTACAGAGGACCTCCAGATGTGCTCACTCTCTGACACATGTAGTGTGAACTATGGACTTAAACCGACATTACCCTGATGGACTCCTTGGCTCAAGAACCAATTTTGTTCTTGAAAGCTAGGAGCTGCCTGGAATGAAGTTAAGGCTCTGGAACCACCACAGAGGCAAGCGAGCCACGGAATGTGCTTTCTTCCTCCTTGATTGAATTCAAGAAGGTTGTTCCCTAGATCCAGGAGAATATGGAAAACATATACAGTAATACCTTGGATTGCAAGTAACTTGGTTTGAGAGCATTTTGCAAGACAAGCAATTTTTAAAATATTTATTTTAAAAAAATTTCTTGATATGCAAGCGACGTCTTGCAATACAAGTACTGTAGTACAGCTTAAATTAAAAATCTCTGTACACATTTTTTGGGGGGGATTTCGTTTTGATATAAGAGTGTTTTGGATTACAAGCACGTTTCCGGAACGAATTATGCTCTCAATCCAAGGCATGACTGTACTCTCTATAGCAAGGTAGATGAAAAATTTATCAAGAGGCAAGGAAACTGCTGGTTTTTGTGTTGGTTTTACACTGTAGCTTTAAACTTTTAAAAGTTTTATATTATGTTTTATCCTGCTGTATTTTATGGTTTCAACTGTTGTGAACCACCCAGAGAGGTTTGACTATTGGGCAGTATAGAAATGTAATAAATAAATATAAAATAAACCTCTCTGAGCCTTCTATTCAGTGGCTGGATTGCCCCCAGGCCCTCTGAGGTCAGATGACATCAGTGGTGGTGGCCACGCCCACTGACATCATCACCCCCACCCATTTCAGCATTCTTCTTGCTGAGAGAGACATGAAGCTTCTCAGGCTCCACCTTCTAGATGGAGTTCCTCTCAAGCCCCGCCCCCTGGAGGAACCCAAGGAGGCTCCACAGGCTGGATTAGGCCCATGAGCCGGAGGTTCTGCATCCTTGTTCTAAGCCATGCAGCTCTTTGTTCCCTTTGTTGCAAACCCTATCACGGCCTTGGCGTTTGGGCAGGTAATGCTCATTCTTTCTGCCTGGGCATCGCTCAAGTTGGTGTGTCTCTGAGAAAAATCCAGGAGCAGGTTGACTTTTAATATCATTCTGCGTGACTCTTTCCTACCACAGTTCTCCACTCTACTCTGGTGCCTATGCCCCATTTGCAGGGGCAAAGTCCTCCACACTCCAGACCCATCTGCTGCAGAGAGAAACCATTGCCTCCTGGTAAAGCATCCTGTTGAGTCCAAAGTTGGCAGGTTCCATGAATAATGCAGCACAACCTGCCAGCTCTGCATAGCAATTCCAGTGCCTGGCAGGGAACTGCAGCCTCTGCATAAGTTCTAAGTCCAAATAATGGAATTGGTCCCGCATAGAGCATCGGGAAGCAGCTACCAACAAGTCTCAAGCTGAATGCACAATTTTTAAATCTGATTGATAGCTCTAAGGAAAAGCTCCACTGGCAAGGATCTCCATCTCCATGTGTTTTTAACCAAAATTGTGGTGGCTCCAGGCCAGGGTCCCTGCGTTTGGTCTTCCCATCCTATCTGGACACCTTTCTTGTGGAAAACGTGGTGCAGCCTGTTGTCAAGAAGGACAGAGTGGTATGAGGCTATTGCCTCATTTTTGTATTTTGGAACTAAGCTGAGAAACCCATGGGTAGTTTGTGCCCATGGCATTTTTCTAATTTTTGCAGCCAACCAGCAAATGAAGTCCTTTGGGTTCCCCTTCCCCTGTAGTCAAATAATTATAGCCATTCCTGCTCTATTTCTTTTCATTTTCCCCTAAACCTATCCACTTCCACCCCAGCAGCACACAATTTACACCAGCGCCCAAGCTTCGTGGTCATATAGTATTCCAATCCCGTTCTGCCATTTCGACAGCGCCGCCTCCCACTCTTTATTTGGTAAACACCAAGTTCACCAACCCTCATCTTTCTGTATCTTCTGAGTTAGGCCTATTAAAAATGATGCACTGACCCATGTGCTAGGGCAGGGGTGGGCAACTTGTGGCCCTCCAGGTGTTTTGGCCCACAATTCCCATCAGCCCTAGTCAGCATAGCCAATGGTGAGGGATGTTGGGGGTTGTAGGCCAAAACATCTGGAGGATCACAAGTTGCCCAGCTGTGTGCTAGGGGGTGGGTATACTAATCAAGCCAATGTTCTCTGTAATGAGTGCACATGCGTGTGTGTTTCGGAGAACAAAAATCTAACACACACACCCCGATCATGTTTTTGGACTTTGAGCTAATATCTCCATTTGAGCAGTAGATATTCCCCATTTAGTAAGCGCATAGTGTACAAGTCCACTGTCTGCAAATCACACCTCTGGTTAAAGGCCTCCTAAAACCCGTGTTGGTTGTTACACATGCATACACACAGTTACATGTGCATGTAAATGATGACGCGCGGCAACACAGAGCAGCAACATAGGATTGGAGCAAGCTGCAGTTCTATGCACACTGACTGTGGGGTGGGTGGAGTAAGGTTCAGTAGAACTCAGTGGGACTTACTTCTGAGTATATATGCATAAGATGAGTTGCATTATTTCCAGCATTCCCCAGCTAGCCATGGTGGCTGGCGAATGCTAGAAGTTGTAGGGCTTTTTTCTGGATTGCACCCTAATTGTAGTAATTTTAGTCTACAAATGGAAACAGACGACTGAATGGGTAGATTTTAATAAAGTTTACATCCAGAATACCTCTGTACAGAAGTTAACATGAACAGATTCAAAGCTACGACATGTAACAGAAGATTGCTAATGATTTTCCCTGATAAGAAAGTATATATTTGATAGCCACATGTGCTTTTGCCAAGCTCATAACAAAGGGAGGAAAGACAGCTAAAAACTCTGCAATGGCACACTAAACCAAATGGTGTCAATATGTATTTTCCACAGCACTACAGATTTATTAAAAGCGGGGGGAAATTACTCTTTTCAGTAAGATTCAAACCATGTTAATTAGGTTCTGGCATTAAGATTTCCCTTTCTCAGTTAAACAGAATAAAGATTTTCTAAATGACAGTTAATATTTGTTAAAAGCATTTGTTTTTACAGATAGAAAAAAAACCCAATTTAAATGAAAACTTCTGCTACAAAACATTTTGCAATATAGCTGGTCTTTGCAATTTTGCTTAGCATTTGACCTTGTCACATCCTGTCTCCTGCAGTGGCATTATGAATTCTTCAGTGGAATTTTGATTGTGACTGTCTTGACTTCTGTATACTCATGAAGGCCATATTCTCCCCTAAAAAGAAAGAGAAAGAGAGAAACCATAAGAGTAGCTCTTACATCAGTTTTTACATGTGATCTAGCACGTTTATGCACTTGGGTTGCACATGTTGTTTGACAGTGTGTTTCAATCTGTTCAGATGTCATAGTGAACCTGAACAGCCAGTGATGTCACAGCTGCTATGTGGGTTAGTTGTTATGAGGACACAGAGAGGCTGGGCAGCCTTGGTTGGCAACTGAGTCCAAAAAGGACTGGAAAGACTTTAGAACTTGAATTCTCACAAGCCATGGTTTGTTCACCATGAGCAACCCAGAAAGTGAATCCATGGTTTATTGTTGCCATGGGTAAACCATGGGTTGCCATTACATGTGAACGCAGAGGCTTGGGTTGTTTCACCAGGCTTCACAGGTGTGGCTGGCAAGAGTGCTCAAAAATAAACCCAGCCGCTCCTACATGCCAGTACTACAGTGCTGCAAAGGCATTTGGGATATACAGAGGGAGCAGGGAAATGAGGAGGGAAACAAACAACCCCAGGATTGAGAAAACAAACCACGGTTTCTTTGTTTGTTTGATCGTCTGCCAAACAAACCCTGGGAAGGGGAACAAACCCTGGATTAGCCATAGGTTAAATAAACCATGGGTTAACATTATATGTGAACAAGGTCACTGTCTGGGATCCAAGTGTGCATGCCAAGTGAGATAGTTTGCTTTTTTCCTTTGACTAGTATACCAGTATCTCATATCACAAACGGCTTCAAAAAGCCCCCCCCCCCCAATTTTAAAAGTGGCTTGTCATGTGATATTGTGTGAGAGGGAGTGGGGGCTGTTGTTTGAGAAACATGAAACCAAATCCCCCTTAGGCATGTGGAACTAGTTGCACGGTTTTTTGGAATGTGGCTATGATGACATAAGATTGTATTCACTTTCACTAGTTGTTTCTGAGGAAAAGCCAGTGCATACCATGTTCTTTCTGGCTTTCAAATGCTAGCTGTTTGTCTCCATAGCAGGAAAAATGCCACCGGGAAATCTCTAGCACTGCCAATGTTTGGCTTGAGAATTGTAATCGGATCTGATAAAAAAATGGTCCAAGGACACCATATTGTAGAATGCGTTTATACGATCAATTTGTACATGAAGAGACATTTCCCTGCATTTCTTCCCTGTGTGGTTACTCATCAGCCGAGTGACACTGCTGTAATTCAGAGAGTGTGAAGACAAACATTCCAGAAATAAGAAGGTTGGAGTGACATTTTGCTGTTAAAGTGGATCGTGTGAACTCGCTCTTAAATTCCTGTGGGTTTCATACAGATAAACGTCAACATCTAGCTCTGAAACAAATCCCCATTGACTTTACTTACAGCTCTCGGCCATTTCCTGACATCTTGAATCCTCCAAAAGGACATTGAGCAGACATTGCACTGTAGCAGTTAACCCTGAAGAGAGAAGAGAGGGAAGTGATCATGGCAGCTTATTCATGGACAGGATTTCTAGGTAGTAACAGCCAGCTGAATTGCTTTATAGGATTTTGTACTACAAGTAATGTGGCTGTTAGGATGTTTTTATAGCATATTTTAAAATTATGTTGACGTAGTTTATATCATATGATTTTGAATTATTTTTAGTGGGCTGGATCCAGATATTTTCTGCAGAAGGGGACGTGTGGAAACTGACTTTCCCATCCCCTCCTTACCCTGCCAGCCTGCAGAGCTCCCAAAAAAATGCTCCCTTGAGAGTCGGGGGGGACCTGCTGAGTGGATTCAGCTCCTGATGTCCTCTGAAAATCTGTTGGAGGACCCCCCGGAGCAGTGTGGGAAGTGGCACTGGAGGCTGGCTGCACGGGGAAGGGGAAATTGGCGGATGTCATACACCCCTTTCCACTAGCAGGAGCTTTCTGAGCAGAACTCTGCTCAGGAGATACTACTGCTGGTGAAGCAAACTCTGGATCCAGCCCTATGTTTTGTAGCTTGCAGGCAGGCTGCAAGATATTTGCCTCTGATCTTTGTGATATATGTAGGTTCACCTATGACCCTTCATACAGGTACATAATACTGTACGAAAAGTACTCTGTGCACCTATGAATCACAAAAGTCAAAACCTAAAAGAAGTCTTGCAGTAATTCTTTCAAGTAAGCAGAGGTGTTGCTGGGCACTTAAAAGATTCGGAGCCCAAAGGACACAACTCTGCATAGAATTTGCATATGCTATTAATTTCTTGGATTAACTTCTTATCCAAACCACCGCAAATAAAATCAAATTCTTCAATTAATGCCCCAGATCAAACCAAATCAGTAGTTCCTCTTCACTTACAATTAATTTGCAATCTCTTGCTCTCCCTTCCCCACGACTTCACTCCCTGACTTTTCTCTCATTCCCTTCTGGAGGAAAATTGCTCCGCCCATGCAATTAGGAACCAATGAAAGTTTTTCTTCTTCTTCTAAGCTTAATTGCCATGTGGGGGGATTGGGGGGGCACAGCATCAGGGAGGGAAGGGTTAACCCTTCTCAACTGGGATCCCCTTGCAATTCCCTCTATACATGCCAATTAAAGTCAGGAGAAAACCCATTTGGCACTGATGAAAGATTTTTAAAATAAAACAAATTGCCCTACAAAGGGTGGGGGATGTTCCAGCATGTGAGGAGGGGAGGGTTAGCTGCAACCCCCCTTGAAAATCACCTCCTGCACAGCAATTAAACTAAGAATGAAATCTTGCATTGGCATCAGTGGCCTCTCAGGGCCCAGGAAATAGATTTGTGGGCCAGGCTCAGCAGTGCCTCTGCACTGCAGTTAGGCTTAAAGAGCAGCACCAAGGATACATACCAGACAGTTCCAGCCTGAAGGGCAGCTGCAAATGTCAGCGCTTTATCAATATCTTTGGTAAACACTGCAGCTGCTAGACCATAGTGAGTATTGTTTGCCCTCCTGATCACTTCATCTGTCGTTTTGAACTTCATGATCTGTTGGACTGGCCCAAATATCTGTTGCAGACCAAAAGAAACTATTAGTCACCCGTGAAGAACAAATTGGTGCAAAACAACAGCAACATGAGAGGCCCAGCGTATTTTTAGAATATTTTTAGAATTTATCCCCCAAAGTATACTTTTCCTGTTACATAAGTCTCCAGGTATTATTCTCACTTGTGATAAATTCAGTGGCTTTTGGCCAAGACACATCATTGTGGTTTCTGTGGCTGGCACAGGGTCTGTTTAGGTACAAATTCTTCCTTGTCAGTTCTCCAGGTGATTAAAACAGCGGCCTGTTTCAGACTTGCCTGCTCCCCTCCCAATCGCATTTATTTGAACAAGTGCGGGGGGGGGGATCTCTCTGGCCCCAAGAAATGGTACTCTATATAGCATGATTCAAGGAGATTCCCGATTCAAATAAATGTAGGATTTTATATCATAGCCGTTGCCTTCAGAGGAGGGGAAGAAAGATGGGCAGTAGTATGGAAAATAAAATAAGTCCTAGGAGGGAAGGTTGAAGGAACTGTCTGGGAATGCTTAGCTTGTAGAAGAGAAGACTGTGAGGGGATATAAAGCACTTTTCAAATATCTGAAGAGCGATCGCATAGAGGACAGTGACTTGCTCTCAGCTGCCCCAGAAGCCAGGATTAGATCTATTGGGTTGGATCCAGATTTAAACTGGATTAACCGTGCTGGTGGAAGAGGACAGGACTTTGCCACCCCTCCTTCCCACGGGAGCCCTATGATTCCTATAATTCTATGCAAACCTGAGACCTGCTTCCAAAATAATTACAAATTAAATAATTTGCTTCCAAATGGGAGGGGCTGGGATGGGGACAAGTAGTATATGAACTAGGAATGGACAGATCAATCTATTTCTGATCCTTGCCACTTTTGCATATACTCACTCATAAGTCTTGACTGCATTGATCTATTTAAAATATATATATCAGCACCCAAAAACTGCCTTTAAATAAGTATTTTAAATGTGTATTCTCTAAAATAAAAATGCATTTTATAAAACATGTGTTTTTAACACATTGGAGAAGTACAAAACCTGATGGACAACTAATTTCCAGTATGTACTTTGGGAGGTGCGGATTAGAAGAGTTTGTATTAGAATTCACAAAGATCAAATTCCTCGAAGAATTCTTACTGAAATTTTCCAATATTTACACCCAGTAAACAACAGGGGAAAAAATGGATACAGAATGTTCATTTGTCCCAGTGTCTGTCATCTTCAGTCCTTTTACTTGACAGAAATATGACCATTCATGACTGCCCTGGTGCTGGGCCAGTTTTTGTTACATTTGGGATGCTTCAAAAATTTCCCCTCTCTCCCACAAACTGGAACCAGATTTAGCTTGTCCAGGTATCTCATTTGCTTTCTGGCCATTTTACTTCTGGTTTGGATTTCTGGAATTTGTAAAGATCACTGTTCATCATGTGCCATTTGCTTTCCGTTTTTCCCATTGATCAAGTTCCCCCGCCTTTTTTTTAAGCTAAGCCCATGTGCATGAGTGATTGTTTGCATGAAAACATATGTTTTAAATGCTGAGCATGCTGTCATTTATGGGGAACTAGATGGGCTCTGGCAAACCTGTTAATGGTAAGATATGGAAAAAATGGAAGCTGCCAAGGAATGCTGATATATTCATGTGCACAATCCTACGCTCAAAACCACAGGAAAAGTGTGAGATTTCAATCCACATGATTGCTCTTACACAGAGCTTAGCTGAAGGCGGGGGAGGGGTGGGAAGCAGTGACAAATTGAATAAATGAATAGTTGCGGCAAGAGCAAATTGTGCATGTGCCAATTCTGAAATTAATTATAGAAACTGTGCATGTGCCAATGCTACTATGAGCAGCCAAAAGATAGGCAGGCAGAGCAGAGCACCAGGCACAGCCAAGCCGTGGTACACTTACAAAATGGAAAGGGGAGAACTGTGGGGGAAGGCAGCAGATTTTGATAAATCCGTTCCATCTATATTTGGCAGATTGTCAGGCACTTTTCATTCCATCTGCTTATGGATGAGATCGGATTTTTTTTAGGGATGTACGAGCATTTCATTCCACTTGCGCAAGTGTGCATTAGCGCAAGTGAGGATTTGTGCAAATCCACCCCCCAATTTTTAAAAAAACACCAACAGTCTGCAGAAGCTGTGCTGCTCAGAAAAAGCTGGTCTGCTGCGGAATCCACAGATCAGATTAATAGAAATCCAAACGCATCCATTGCAAATTTCCCTGACATCCTTAGTGGGAGAGCACTAGGCGTGCAAAAGGTCTCAGGTCTGTTTCTCCAGGTAGAGCTGGGAAACACCACTATCTAAAGCCCTGCAGAACTGCTCCAGTCAGTGTATACTGGTGCCCTCCAGATGTTTTGGACTACAACTCCCATAAGCCCCAGCTAACATGGCCAAATGGTTGGGGATTATGGGAGCTGCAGTCCAGCGCATCTGCAGGGCACCAGGTCGCCTACTCCTGCTGTAGAAAATATTGGACTAGATAGACCAGTGGGTCTGAGTCGGTATAAGGCCGCTTTCTGTGTTCCTATGAAATCCACCCACTCCTGAGTGACGTACCTAGCAACATGCAGCCCAGTGATGGTATGAGCCGCCGCCCTGAAAGAGCAATTCATGATGGGATCAAGCTGTAACACAAGGGCACACAACAAGTCTCTTTCCTCTGATGATGGATGGGATTCAACTCTGCCACACTGCAGGCGTGGAAACATCCACTGGTGCTTGAGCTGCGATCGGTGTTTCAGGGCTAGAAGAGAGCTGCCCCTGCAAAGCAAGTGGACTTACGCTGCCCCTCACTGAGGCAGAGCCGCAGAGGTCCTCCTCATATCCTTGGCTCAGAGGCGGGGAACATGTGGCCTGCAACTCATACATCCCTCACCATTGGCTATGCTGCTGGCTTGGGCTGATGAGGAGTTGTGGCCTTCCAGATGTTTTTGGACCGCATGTTCTCCATCCCTTCTTAGGAGCTGGGGAAGGCTGGTGTAAAACCCGTGCTGACTGACTGACTGAACCTAACAGTGATGTCAGTGGTTGGGGCCTTCCTGGCAAGCAAGGCTGTGATGGTAGATTGTTCCAGTAACTGCATAAACAGCAAAGCAAACCTGAATTCTTTTTTCTCTGATCACTTCTGTGCCACATCTTGGCCTGAAAGCGGACTGAATATTGGACCGAGGAGGACAAGGTTCATGAGTATCTCACCATGTGGCTACTGCAAGAATCACTAGCAGGTGGTGTAAAAAGGCTATCTGAATCCATCCTAATGATGAGCATGGAAACAGCGGCAGAAAAGTAGAATAATTTGTGCGGACTATTTATTTTCACAAGCTTCCTTTTAAAAATTAAAGACATTCATGTTTTCTTCTCATAAATGCTTATAGGACTTGGTTTTTTTTTAAATTTCCATAAGTTGCTGCATAAGCGAGGAAGCAAAGCAACCACAAAAAAATCATCCTTTTTATTTGTTTGAACTATTATTACAATAAACACTTCTGCTAGACTCAGCTTCTTGATTATTATCGAGCCATTAGCTAACCTCAGTATTTTCATCCCAATTAAAAAGCACAATATTGCTGTTACTAGAGCTTTTGGTGATATAAATTTCCATATGGACTTTATTTTGTACCCATCAAATTCATGGAATCGCATCTGTTATTCTGTCCTGAAATAAGAACATAAGGATTGCCAGGCTGGGTCACACCTCTCCTCTGAAAGAAGATTGGAATGTCACCCTGAGTTTGCTTCTCACAGTATACACACACTTCCTTTTGTTCTACTGCCACCTCTGGTCAAATAGGTTTTGAAGGTGTTCAAAACAATATGAAAACCTGCAAAACCTGTTTAGCAGAGGCGAAAGTGGGATGAGCAGCAATTCCTCTTTCAAATTCAATTCTCTGGAAGCCTGCCTCCAACATCTGGTAGGTATATATCCTCCATGAAGTTATTTAGTCCTTTAAAAACCAATTTATGTTGTTAGCCATCACTACAACACCACCCATAATTTTATAAGCTTGTCTTTGGTAAACATTGCAACTGCTAATCCATATCTTCTTTTATTCTATCCTCAATTCCTCTGTCATAAAGCTTTTATTTGTACAGAAACTATAGTTTTTACAGAATAATTCTATGTATGTTTACTCAGAAGTAAGTCCTGTTGTGTCCAATTGGGACTCCCGGGTAAATGTGTACAGGATTGTAGCCATGCAGCACAATCCTATGCTTGTTTACTCAGAAGTACATTCTGCTAAGCTCAATGGGACTTACTCCCATTGTGTTAGGATTGCAGTCTTAAGACTCCCTTTGCTGAATAAACTTCTGGTGTGCAGCCATGTACTTGAGGTGGAGCAACCATTTTATAGGGATGTGCAAATAAATAAAACTTGAGCTGGTCAAAGTTCTCCGATTTCCACCTCGAAACTCATTCCAACTTGTGTCCATATCAGATTGTGAGCTTTTGGGGTGGGGTGGGGTGGGGTGGGCTTCAGACGAACATCTGTGTATATTTTCATGTGTTTTCCGAGATGTACTCAGTTCTGTACATTTTTCTCCCATTCACTAAATGTATGTGTTTTTTATGTGCATTTTTTTGAATGTACGCATTTTTTGTTGTGCGAACCACATTGCAAGCTCAGAAATGTATGAACAGACCACAGATCGCATTTGGGTGTGTGTTCAATTCCAGGAGGTATGAACTGAGTACATTCCAGTCAAAAATGGACTGAAACTGATTTCTCACCCATTCCTAAATTGTCAGAAACTACCTGCGGTGCTATAGATTTAGATGCAGCACAGACCTATACAATAACATTTAAATACTGGCATCATTTTTACTCTACTTGTCATGAGAAAATATAGGTGCACTAACACAGTCATTTCCATATATGGCCAGAACATATACAAATATACGGGACCCACCACTTGTGCAACAGGGCTTTTGCATTTCTAAAAATAACCCCGGAAATGAGCGGAACCACTTGTTTCTGGATCGGAACAGGTCAGCGGAGCTCCCTTTTGTGAGTTCCACTGACCTGCCCTGTTCGGGAAATGAGTGTTTCCACTTGTTTTGGATTATTTTTAGAACTGCAAAAACTCCATTGCGCTAGTGTAGGTCCATATCAGTATTTAGTACTCCAGGTCTGGTTATTTTTTTTAAAAGCCCATCTCCACGTCCATCTTAGAACTTCCTTGGAAAAAAGAGGAGGTGAATGACCACATCAAGAGGGACAATTTGCAGGAAGTACAGGCAGTCCCCAGGTTATGAACGAGATCCGTTCATAAGTCTGTCTTTAAGTTGAATGTGTACGTAAGTCGGAACAGAGGCCGCACTTTTCAAAGTGTTTCAGAGTGTCGCAAAGTATAGTGCATCATGTGTTCGTAAGTACGAACCATTGCATTTAACTCAGATTTTTACATATATGGCGGTCCATTCTTAAGTATGAGTTGTCCATAAGTTGGGACTTCGTAACCCAGGGACTGCCTGTATAAGCGTGGTGGGAAGGTGTGGGGTGGGGGGAGCAGGAAGAACTGCCTTTCTTATTGCCTGCTACTTGATCTCAGTTTCCCTCCTTCTGCAGTTTCTGTACGTGTTCTAGCTGCAGTCATGATCAACTAGTCACATAGAATGCCTGGTGGCTCTGGATTTGGAGGTGCATTCACATCAAAAGATGCATCCAGCCAGTTCAATAGGGCTCAGATGAACATCACAATGGGAATATGCACCCCAATGTGTGTCAGTAGTGTATGCAGAAGGAGGTTGGAGCACCTCTGAAGCACATCTTGCTGGATTCGGGTGACTGTGTCTGCCAAAATTATCTAGGGAACTCCAAGCTTGTCAGGCAATGCATGGAGGAAGACTTTCCAAATATGTGTCCTTCTGCTTCTTTGGATGTATGGATTTGCCCTTTAAGGTCAGCTGTTGCGCCCCTCTTGCCTAAGCCATTGCTTCAGAGGTGCAGTTAGTGGCAATGCTTGCGAGGGTTTTCTCAGTGGCAGCTCCCCATCTGTGGAACTCCCTGTCCTGAGATGTTAGGTTTTCTGCCTCTTTATCTGTGTTCCACTGGGAAGTGAAGCCATTTCTCTTTAAACAAGCATTTGACTATGCTGTTGCTCTATTTTATTTATTTATGGTTTGTTTTTGGTTTTGTGTGTGTTGGCTGTTGTCTTTAACTTCTTAATGTATTTTAATGATTAGTTCTTGTTTTTATATTTTTATATTTGCATAAGCCCCCCCTTTAAAGGGAAAAGCGGAATAATAATCTTTTAATAATGATAGTTTATGGTTGCAGAAAAGACCTGAGATTATGCATTAGTGCTGACACGTCCTATTTAGTTGAGGCAAACTAACACATGTATTTTAAAAACACTTTTTTTCAGTTAAAGGAGTCTAGATTGGGGGGCTTACAATTACAATGTAAACACTAATCTGCTTATTTAATTTTAAAAATGCACATCCTGTGCAGCTATTGAAACATAACATCTAGTGACAATGCAGAATGTCCTGCATTAGCTTACCTCCTCTTTGGCAATGCACATGTCATCTGTAACATTAGAAAAAACCGTAGGCTGGATGAAGTAGCCTGTGTCTCCCCAAGGTCCTCCTCCACATTCCAGTTTGGCTCCTTCTTTTTTCCCAGTCTCAATTAGCGCGAGTATTCTATCATACTGCTCCTTATCAATCTAAACAGAAAATATTGCACTGATAAGTCACTCCCCAGCCTGCTTGTTTGGCCTTAAGATTAACAAAGCAGAAACAAATTCTTTACTAGTGAGAGATGAAGCAACAACTTGCCTTTGAGATGTTGGATTGTTGCCAATTTCCCCCATGAAGTTCAGTAATTAGGATTTTAAGCACAGAAGAATAAAGAAACAAAGGCCCACAGCACTGCCTTATAAAGTCTCAGCGTTCTCATGGGCCAAGTACTTCCTTAAATTCCCTTCACTCAGAATTATATTCATTCCTCCTAAAGTGTTTTAACTCGGTGGGTTACATTTTGAAGTACAACTTCTCCATTTGCATGAATGCCACTCTCACACCAATTACTCTGGAGAAGTCACACTGACTTCAGAACTTAGGAAATTGATTTCAGTCCTGCAGTTATATAGAGCAGTTAACAAGAGCCAACCAGTAAAACAGTTTAATAAGCTGATTAGAGAGGAAAAGCTACAGTTTAATTTGCACAGTATCACCACTTTGGGCATTTCCTGCACCAAAGGAACTGGGAGGCTGATTATCCAAGGGTGCTCAGCAAGTTAATCCAATTGCAGAATCTGGGGTTTCCAAGTGCAGAATTCTATGCCTGCGGTTGTAGCCTTTGGGATTTTTTGGTGCAGAGACCTAGATCCCTTGCACATACTATGTCAGAATGCATAACATTTCCCGCCCTTTCAAGGATTACTGAAGACATTTCCAAAGACGGGTGTTAGGTTTTGGCTGCTTTTCAGTAGCACCAATTTAGGACAGGAGGCCTGATTTCCAACTCTACCTGGACAAGTTTAAAATGCCATGGCTTCCAGGTGGGAGTTCATGGTGGCAGTGGTGGTGCCATGAGACAAGTGCAGAATGTTTGAAAGCGACTTTCCACACGAGCGGCCCAGATTGTGGGGAGGGTCCTCAGCAGCACCATGTGTCTGTGCAACAGCCTGGTGTGATGACTCTCCCCGTGACTGCAGTTACCCGCACGGCGAGCTACTTGCAAATGGCTCTCCATGGAGCCGCCAGCATACAGGCCCTACGATGGCTGTAACATCTGAATTGGGCCCATACTTACAGCCATTTTGCAGCATCCTATGCACCAGCCTTCTCCAACCTGATACCCTCCAGATGTGTTGGACTACAACTCCCAAGGCCCCCAGCCAGCCATGCTGGCTGGGGAATTATGAGAGTTGAAGTCCAACACATCTGGAGGGTGTCAGGTTTGGGAAGGCTGGCGTACTCCATGGACAACTTTCAGAGTGAGCAGGCCCAAACTTGCCACTTCCACACCCGGACATGGACATTTCCTGCTCCACAAAGACGTACCGCTCCATAGCAGACCCTCCAGCTTCAGTACTCGAACGTACACCAAAAGCACAGCCTAGGCTATGTAGTCCCAGATTTTTTTTCCAAAGGGTTGAGGACGTTACTTAACACATGGTTCCTGGTAAAAGCACAGGAGTAGCCGAGCCTCCTGATGATGCCGTCACAAACAGTGTAGCAGGAGAGTAGACCGTGTATCGCCACTACATCTATTTTTGTAGGAGCTGGTTCAGCATGTCCGACCGTGAGCAGAATTGGGGTCAGTCTGGCATTTCAGGTTGTAGCACAGGTGCCCCAAAATGCGGCTGGAGTATTTGTGTCTCTCTGCCAAAGTGTCACACGTTGGGGTGGGACTCTGTGCCCTCCCTGCAGGGCTGGGCTGAGGAGTCAGGCTGAAGGGCATGGCGGAACCATTGCTTAGAAAGGCAGGCTGAGGCCAGTTCCCTGAAGGCAGCCTAGGCAGGTGTGGTCGGTGTGGAGAGGAAAACAGAGAGGAGGAGCTTAGCAGAAGGAAATTAGGTCCTGCTGAGGTTGAGGAAATTAAGCGGGGGCAGAAAAAAGAAGGATGTGAGTTGCATGTGACAGAGCTTTGGTGCAAAAGGCTATTGACAGGAAGGACAAGTTATACAGCCGGGGGGGCTGAACCTCAGGCCTGCCAGCCAAATCTGGCCTGCCTGGTGTCCCAATCCGGCACTCCGGTCCCCTTGATGCCACTCCCTTTCCCCTGCCCACCAATCATTTTGTAGTTTCCTGGCTTTTGCAAGTCCCCCCCCCCCCCATTGAAATGCCTCTCCTAAGGCTTAGTTGCTGGCAGTAAGAGCTTTAATCTACAATGTGCTGGTATTTTTAGAATTTTGGCCCTGCCCTGTTTTGCCTTCGGGCCCCTCCGCCACTGGAATGCAGCTCCCCCTGCCCCTGAGAGCTTCTCTGAAATTGAATTTGGCCCTTGGTCTGAAAGAGATTCAACATCCCTATATAGGGACAGGAACGGACAGGAATTAGTCACATTGGGGAGGGATAGCAAAGTGCCTAGAAAGCTACTTTGGCTCAAGGAGGCCTGTGCTTTACCAAAGATCTGCAGTGGCTTGAGGAGCAATGGTCCAACCCAGCTCCCAGGAGGTCTGTTTTTTGAGTCCACCTGTGGCTGTGATAACCCATGACACAAAACATTGACTGGGTTAGGACAACACAATAACCCACATTCAAGGGTTGAGTATGGGTTGTCGTTGAACTTGGGTTGTTGTTGAACCATGGGTTATTTTGTTGTCTGAACCCAGCTGAGGTAAACCATGGTGAACAACCCACAGTTCACAACCCAACAACAAACCATGGGTTCTCTTCATGGGTTGTTCATATTTAACAAACCACGATTCGTTAAAGTGGCTGGGTTCAGACACGATAATCCACGTTTCAACAACACCATGGTTCAACGATAACCCACACTCAACCCATACTCAACCCGTGAGTGTGGGTTATCGTGTTGCCTGAACCCAGCCATTATTACTGACACTTACCTGAGGGCCTTGATGTACTCCAGGCGTCAGAGGATTGCCAAGCACGTTTTTCTTAGCTCTCTCCACACTCCTCCGCACAAATTCATCGTAGATCTTCTCCTCTACAAAAATCCTAGATCCAGCTATACAGCACTGCCCCTGATGGTAGAACAGGCCAATGTGGGCATATTCCACAGCACTGTCCACTGCAAAAGAAAGATACCTATAGTCAGGCCTACATTGCGTGCCTTGATCAATGTGAATTGTTACATAGCTGTAAATAAACAATTGCTGTGGTTGTAATGTAGTCACATCTCTCCAGTTTTCCACTGGCTCAGATGCTCCCTGGAGTCTAGCTTTGCAAAACAGGATTAACGTGACTGCTTTCAAGGAAAAGAAATCCAAGAGAAATATGCCGCTCACAATCAGCATCTGCAAATATGATATTGGGGCTTTTCCCTCCAAGTTCCAGGGTGACCCTCTTCAGATTACTCTTTCCAGCAGCCTCTTTGATCTTCTTGCCAACCTGGAAGAGAGCACAAAGGAAACATTTGCACATGAAACCAACAGAAATTGTGGCATAGTATTCCAGACCCAAAGAATTTCAAGCTGTCCTTTGATGGGGCAACACGTGAAGGTTTTTTCCAATGCAAACTGCAGTGTGCGTGTGTGTGTGTGAGAGAGAGAGGGGGGGGATATGTGAATGGGTGGATGGGGTGGTGTGTGTGTGTGTGTGTGTGTGTGTGTGAGAGAGAGAGAGAGAGAGAGAGAGAGAGAGAGAGAGAGAGAGAGAGAAGAGTGTGAGGTGGCCACACCCACTTTGGCCTCCAGATCCACCCATTATTTATTTATTATTATTTTATTTTATTTATTGCATTTATATCCTGCCTTTCCCCCTCTGGCAAGGAACCCAAGGTGGCTTACATGGTCTTCCTCCTCCAATTTTTATCATAACAACCCTGTGAGGGGAGGGAGGTTAGGCTGAGAGTCAGTGACTGTCCCAAAGTCACCCAGTGAGCTTCATGGCCGAGTGCTGGCATGTGGCCCCTGATATACCTGTTAGGGAATGCAGACCTCAGAGAAAAAAGGCTTCCATCCCTGACCTTCACCATCCCCTATGGCAGGGGTACACAACCTGCACCCGCCCCGGGGGGGTGCTCTAACCCCACTGCCAAATTACCCCCTGCCTGTACTCTCCACTCAGTCCCCCAGAGAGCCTCATACAGATCACTCTTTCCCCACTGCCATCAGCAGCAAGGAAGAGCAATCTGTACCAGGAGGATTGTGTATGCATGTGTGGGCGGCCTTCGGGACAGAAAAGGTTGTCCTATGGTAAAGAGGAGGGGGCATAAGTTCAGTGGTAGAGCACATGGCTTGCACGCAGAAGACCTCTGGCTGAGTCCTTGGCATCTCCAATTAACAAAAGGATCCGGTAGTGGAAGATGTGAATGAGCCTTGCCTAAGGCCCTTGCGAGTCGCTACAGGTCACAGCAGACAATACTGGGCGAGATGGATAAATAGTCTCACCTGGAATAAGACAACTTCCAATGACTAGCAATTGCTTCATGGGGGGGGGGGTATATTTCAAAACATATGTCTTCTGGAAGTACGGGTCACTCTGCAAGCTTCCAAGGATTCCTTGCAGAATATAATAACAACCCTCATGATAAAATGGTGACTCCAGGGAAGCCAACTGGAGTCCTGCCACTGAAATTGGTCAGAATACTCATCCCCTGCCAGTGGATGAGTTGTCTCTCAGGCCCCTTTCACTCATGCATCATAATAGGAGCAGCTTCCCCCTGGTGTAATCCCACACCACTCAGGGGAGTGTCTGGAGCAGAAAAAAAGAACCCCAATGACGTATGAGGCCAATTGTGCAAATTTCTCTCATCAGCATCACAGGGGAACAGGTCCCACACCACTGTGTGTGCCTGTGAAAGTGAAGCCCCCCCCCCCAGTCACCTTCTCTAGCTGAGATTCAATGCTTCGAATATAATGATGACTCCAGGGAAGGTAGCAGGAATGCTACGTCTGGTTGGAGCCTACCAGTAGCTTCTATTGACCTTCTGGGGCTAAAATGTGGACAAAGTCCATATAAGCATTTCTGTCAAGTATCCCTCTCCCAATGAGGAACCACGTTCTTCTTCAAAATTGCAAAATATGGGGACAGAATGACACACCACCTCTCTTTGTAGGATGCAAGATTTCTAGCCAATGGACCTTTTGTCCAAAATACAGCGGAAATGAAAAATAAGAATAAAAATGTCAAAATCTATATAGTGTCAATATTATATATAACACTGTATAGTATGGAGTGTAGTATATATGTAATATTATAAGCAATAAAATGGTAATTTTTTAAAAGAGTAAAGGACTTGAGATCTATATTCATTATATATTATGCAGGGAGAAGTGTAACACTAATTCGACATGCAATCTTCTGACCTCCCCAGAGCTTTGGAAATAGCGTTGCTACCATTGACAATCAATTTTTCTCCTGAAATTCTTTTGTTCGAAGGGATATTCCTTCAGTTCACACAATGTATGGATGCATTTGAGGTAGGTGGCTATTAACAACCAACAAATCATTAAAGTGACATTGTTTAACAAGCTCACAGCACGAAAAGGTTAACATAGTTATACAAAGCAAGTTAGATGCTAAATCATTTGTCAGAATCGGGGCTTCAGGGACGTTCTGTTTACAACTATGTGCAGCATTAGGGAAATACCTCAGTAGAGCCTGTGAATGCCACTTTATCTATGTCCATGTGATTAGAAATGGCTGCTCCAGCAGTGGGTCCATACCCTGGTACAATATTCACCACTCCAGCTGGAAATCCTGCCTGAACATCAGAGGGAAAAGAACACCATTTTACTTTTCAGTCATACAATTATGAGCCTTTTATTCTTTACATTTCCCTCCCATCGTTTTTAAAAATAGCTCAGGGCAGTGTATATGGTTCCCCTCTTTGAACCGCCCAACAAACCTGTGGGGTAGGTTAGGCTGAGAGACTGTGTGCCCCAAGGTCACACAGCAAGCTTTGAGGTTGAGCAGGGATTCGAACCTGGGTCTAACCAGTCTACATTCTGCATTCCAGCCACTACACCGAATGTGTTCGGTTTCACAGCCTCCTATAAAACTCCTGAAGGCTCTAAAAGACGCATCTCAATTCTCATTGAGATGTTTCCCACCATTCCCGCCACCCCCCCACTTTTTTTTAATTAGAGGAGCGCAATGCTGTTACTTAATTCCCAAAGGCCTGCTTCATATATAGCCATTTGAGGCACAAGTGCCAGTTCCACATGGTCTGGTCCCTTACCGCACCAGTAACATCTGTAAATACGAACCACAAGAAGTGGGTGACCTCCCACATTCGCATCAGCGGCAGAGAGACACAACATCTGGAAGTAACCATGTGATTTGGCTGCTCTGCCCATTGGACTTCCTGTTCACAGAAGTTATAACTTATTGGCACAGCATGGGACAGCACCGCACAGGAAGAGCTCCCATGCTGCTGCAACAGTAGCACATGAATTACCGTAGACTTGAAAGTGGTTCTGTGGTGAACTCGGTTAAAAGAATGGGGATTGCACAGAAGCACTGCTACGCAGATTGCCTTATAAGGCAACCTGCCTCCTTCTGAGCATGTACTCTGTGATGAACTCTCATATCTATTTACAGTTTCAGGCTGTTCTATTGGGATAGAATTTAACGCTGGCATCCAATATTCTTAGTTATAATGCCATTTAATGCAGCCCTATTGACAATTCAATTATGCTAAAGTACTTTCCTTTCAGATGACTAAGTCCATGGGTGTAAGCTAAATTTGGATAATAAGCCCAAGCAGTTTAACTTGTTTGTGAATCTGTCTTACAATGGTGACCTGAATGTCCTGATGCTGGCTGCTATCAAAGTGTTCCATGGATCATTGCACTCTCTCTCACTCTCTCTCTTGTGCACACACACAGAAGTGGGCTACACAGATGCGGCTGCACTGTGAGGATTCTGCACATTTGCTTGCTGAAGAGGTGGCTGCAAGTGGGTTGTGGTGCGGGAGGCTTAGAAAGTAAAAAATAAGTTTTGAAGTTCACCGACTACCAGACTGTTTGAGAGACAGTCTGGTAGCATTGAGAGCCGGAACGTTCTAGCTCACGATCATCAGACTGATTCACAAACCAGTTAAACTGGAGCACTCGGGATTAGTTTAAACCAGGGGTGTTGAACCTCTTTCAGCCCAAGGGCTGAACTCCATTTCAGAGAAGCTCTCGGGGGCTGCATTCCGGAGGTGGGCGGGGCTGAAGGCAAAAGAGGCAGGGCCAAAAAATACCAGCATATTTTGGCTTTAAACTCTTCCTGCCAGTAACTAAGCCTTACCGGAGGTGCTTCAAACTTTTAGAATGGCGGAACATCTGCACAAAAGCCAGGGAAGCCACCAAAGAGTGGGTGGTTGGGGAAGAGGGGACGTGGTCATATGGGGAATCCCAGAGGGCTGGATTTGGCCTTTGGGCGTGAGGTTCTGAACCCCTAGTTTAAACCCATGGAGCTATGTTTAAGGATCTGCACATTGGATCACTAATTCAAGACAGGCATTAGAGAGCAAAACTAGAACAAGGCATCACAGATCCCCTCTTATAACAGACAGGCAGGTAAGAAGATGGAGAAGGGAGAAGCAGCAGATATCAGAAGCCCCCACATATTCCTTGTGTCTCTGTAGCCTTCTTGGTTAGTGCAGGAGTGTTGTAAAATAGCACAGTAGTCATGTAAAGCTAAACCTCTGCTTTTTGAAGGAAACTGTATCTGTCTGCTGCAAGATCCTCTCCTTTCCCCTTTCCCTAGAATTATCTTGCCTGCCCCACAATTTGGGAAACATTGGGATACTGCACTGTTTATGTATATTTTTAGGCCTTATTCATCTGAAGGGCCCCAACTCTAAAAACCTACTAAGAATTCATAAAATTGACAACCCACCCCATATGAGAATGTTGGGCATAAGGTTTTGTTTCCAATCTGACTTCTCAAGAGACTGCCATTGCTTTACCAGAAATGGAGAAGAAATATTCTAGCCAACTGCAAAAATAATTTTTCAAAACACAAATGTGAATTCTCAGGCAGATGTGAGTCACTTGAAGCAGTGCTACCTTTTTGATCTTTAACCATTTAACTGCAAATGACATTTCATGGTTTGCTTGCTTTTGATGAGTCACTGTTGTTGTGCAAGGGCAAGATATGCTGAGTCACTTTTGTTAGTACCTTGCTTGGCTACTGTATTGCTAAGAATGAGCAACATTTGCCGTAGCTGCAATTATTTTCTGTTTCCCTTCCTTTTGGGTACAAAGAAACATGGCAGAGACTTAACCTTCCACTGTCCTCCTCCTGTCTCCATGCTGTGTTGGCTTACTCTTAGTTTATTCTTCTTCTCAGGAAGCACATAAATCATTCTACAAATGCCATTGTTCTGGAAAATGCTACAAATGACTATAAATCTTATGTTAATACACCAATCCTAGCCAGGTTTACCAGGAAGTGAGGCCTGATTTACAAATGCAGCAGAATGAAATGATAGAGCAGGGATGGGGAATGTGTGGTCCTCCAGATGTTGTTGGATTGCAACTCCCATCATCTCTTACCACTGGCTATGATGGCTATGATAACCCAAGACGGCTTACATAATCCTCCTCCTCCTCTCCATTTTATCCTCACAACAACCCTGTGAGGTAGGTGAGGCTGAGAGTCAGTGACTGGCCCAAAGTCACCCAGTGAGTTTCATGGCCGAGCGGGGACTAGAACCCGGATCTCCCGAGTCCCAGTCCAACACTCTCACCACTACACCACACTGGCGTATGAATGACAGCCTTATAGCAGGTGTATAAGGCTGTATAAGCCTTATAGCAGGTGTATAAGGCTCCAGGCCAATGGGAACTGGAGTCCAACAACATCTGGAGGCCCACACAACCTTCCCTGCTGTGGAGTACTGAGGTGATAAGTGGGCTTTAACACTTTGGATTGCAGGTGTGTAATATCACATTTTTGAATGATACGCCACTTTAAAAAGCCCACCCCAAAACCTTCCTACAAGAAGAAAACTAGCACATCTACTTAAAAAGGTAAATTCACATATGTGATACTCTACCTGCAGTCTCTGAAGTAGTGCAATCCAGCTAGTTCAGGATTCAACATGGCTGGACTGAACTGTTTCAGAGACTGCAGGTTATATTAAGCCAGACCACTGGGTCCATCTTGTTTAGTATTGTCTTCTACACCAGGGGTGGGCAGAAAGTAGATCTCCAGATGTTTTGGATTTCAACTGCCAGCATTCCTGACCATTGGCCATGTAGACAAGGGCTTCTGGGAGTTGGAACCCAAAACATCTGGAGATCTACCTTCTGCCCACCCCTGTTCTATACTAACCGGCAGCTGCTGTCCAGGGCTTCAGACAGGATTTCTTTCCTGTAGCCCTCCCTGATGATGCTGGGGACTGAACCTGGGGCCTCTTGCATACAAAGCACCACTGAGTGAGCTGTGCCCTCGTCCTGTCTATAACACCTCAGTTTGCTGCATTTGTACATCTATCCTAATTCCTACTGATTTGAATGAGATGCACTTTGAAGTAAAGATTTTATGTATTTATTTATTTATTTACTTATTATATTTATGTCCCGCCTTTTTTTCCTGCAAGGAACCCAAGACGGCTTACATAATCCTCCTCCTCCTCTCCATTTTATCCTCACAACAACCCTGTGAGGTAGGTGAGGCTGAGAGTCAGTGACTGGCCCAAAGTCACCCAGTGAGTTTCATGGCCGAGCGGGGACTAGAACCCGGATCTCCCGAGTCCCAGTCCAACACTCTCACCACTACACCACGCCGGCGTATGAATGACAGCCTTATAGCAGGTGTATTTTATCCTGGGTACACCCAACCTGACACTTGGGCAGTTTTCATGCTGTTTCTTTTCAAATTCATGGTCAGGGCAAATATTTCAGTCCGAGAATTAAATTAAGATATCAACACGCCTTACAGAGTTTCATTACTGAGATGCTCTTGGGAAAAACCAAACCAGCCTCCCCCCGCCATTACCAAACACGTTGCTTTTTCTGAGCTCTTGTTTGCTTTTGCCTCCAGAAGGCACGGTGCTTGCCAAGATGCTGGGTTTACTAAGCTGCTAATGATTTGTTTTCTGAGCAATTTAGGCTGGAAAACTATGTGAGGTTCTTGCCCTTGGTTTGCTTCAGTGGTTTGCAGTACATTACAGTTCCCCAAGACAAGGCTAGACATGCTGGGAGTTGTACCGATACAAAGCAGACTAGCCCTGATTGTTTATAAGCACTGCAATGTAAAGGTAAGTGTTCACCGACACGAGCTTCCCTTCTCCAGGAACATGCATGCTATGGCAACTCACCTCTTTAATTAACGAGCCCATATGAAGAGCAGTCAAGGGAGTTTGCTCAGCCGGTTTGACGACCACCGTGTTTCCGCAGCAAAGAGCAGGGGCAATCTTCCAAATGAACATAACCAGTGGGAAGTTCCACTAAAAAGGCAGTGCAAAAAGTAGCGACCAAGAAGTCAATATCACATCTTCATATTCTTTAAAACATGATTTCTAATGCTCTGCAGAACATGCACACAAATCACACGTGATTCATGCCTTAATCACCTTGTGCTGACTTTACATGGAATGTGCTCTATGTAGGGCTGCCCTTGAAAGGTGTTCGGAAACTACAACTAGTACAAAACATGGCGGCCAGATTTTTGTCTGGTGTACGTTTTATAGACTATTGAACATCAGTCTTGAAACAGCTTTGGTGGCTTCCTATTTGTTTCCGAGCCCAATCCAAAGTGCCGGTTCTTACCTATAAAGAAATGGCTTGGGACCAGGATATCAGAAAGACCACCTCCTCCCATATGCCCAGAGCCTCATGTCCTGCCTCCTGGAGAGCTGAAATTGGGGGAGACCCAAACCAAGCCTTCTGTGTAGCAACACCCTAGTTGCGGAACTCCCTTCCAAGGGACACTAGGTTGGCTCCCTCATTAGATGGCTGGTAAAAAAACTATACTGTTCCACTGACCTTTTATTGATTAAGGCTGTTCTTTGATTTTAGAAGGTTCCTCTGTTTTATTGTAATGTATTTTAAGTTTTGGGTTTTTTTGTTTGGAACTGTTGTGTTTTATTGTGTTTATGGTTTTGTTGTAAATCACCTCAAGCACTCATTACAATTCAGAAATAAATAAATTCATTTGCATGCATGGCTCTACAATATCCACTGATATAGGGTTCCAGTTCACATGAGAAGAAGCTGAAGCAAATTCTGACCTGAACTAAAAGTATGTTAATTGGACTAATAAATATTTCTCTCTCCAGCTCCCTTTACTAAGCAGACCTCCTCCTGCAGGAACTGAAGGAATACTTTGCCACACAGTTCCCTTTAGATTACTTTGTTGGCTGGCTGCAGCACAGGAAGTTCCTTTTTGGCTCTTTTGCATCTTCAGAGACTACAAAGCAGTTGGGTCTGTCTCCTTCACATAGGCCTCAGAAGGACATGCTCTGCTGAGCTGCACTCAGTGCAGAAAGGCCTGTAAGACTGTGAGCAGCCTGTTCTTTTGCCCACAGTGGGCAGCACCAAGGATGTGAAAAACATGAGCTCTGTTCTTTAATGCACGAGAGGCCTAACCTCTTCTAAACTTCATACATATTTAGAGAGAATTGTGCATGTGTTGGCTATTTGGCTTTCAGCATGGCTGTAATTATACTGAAGAAACATCTCTTAGGACAAATTAACAGAACAAATGGGAGTGTTGGGCATTAAGGCTGTGTGTGTGTGTCTCTCTCTCTCTGTGTGTGTGTGTGTGTGTGTGTGTACATACATCTTTGGAAAAGGCTCCTTTGTGTCTTAGCCTCTGAATCTGCTCCAAAGAGGCAGTGCAGCATGCTCCAAGAAGCAGCAGCAAGAGCATCTGACTGTCTGAGACCGGATCCAGGCCAGACTATGAATATAGAAAAGTATAGTCTTCCACACTGGCCATTTTCCAAACCCATGTAAGAGCTGAGATTGGAGCTTAAATGCAGGCTGCTATTTTCCCCTGTTGCCTCCATTTATTTCTTCCTTACAGCCCTGCAGAAAATGAATTATGCTCGAGTTTGCGAGACCATTTCTTGAAATACCTGGATTATGAAGGGAGCTTTAGCCAACCCCAATTTCTGCTTTCAAGGGAGGGGTGGTGGTGGGTGTTACCTAGGACTTGTGTTGGGATCAGATTTGAGCATAGGACAAAGCAACTCTAGGAGTTGGAAAAAAGAGAGGAAAACCAAAAAGGAAGACATGTTGCTTCTTCCTTCACTCTTTCAGCAAACAATGGTCCTGGCTGTCCAATTTTTGTTTGTCATCACCATCCTTGAATCACGCTGCTCCCAATCCAGGGTTCTGTTTAACAGCCACAATTTAGTACCAAGTAGACTAACCATGCAACAGTTAATGTAAAAGTGAATGGGACTGTCAGGTCTCGAATTCAGAACTCATCACTGTAAGCTTAAATCCAAACTGCACATCACATAGCGAGTTCCTGATTGGATTGCTGGATCTTTTTTTAAATGAACTGAAATGCAGATACCAGAAGAAGGGGAAAGATGAATTTTCTTGCTGCAGCATCAGACACAAGGAAGTGGACTTTGACACTTCTATGATCTAATCATACATAGATCTCCTGCATAATGTGTAATTTGGTCCTCATCATATTCTTGAGTACTAAAACTTGATCCTCACTATTCTGCATGTTTCCCTCCTAATACTGGTCTTGAAGTATTACTTTTGCTCAAAACCATGTACATTAAACTGTCCTGGATGCACCAAATAGAGATGCTTGAGGAATTTATTCTTCTTGTGAGTTTTGGTATGAATTGACCTGATCTGCACCTCCTGGACTTAGGAATGAACATGTGAGAAATTGACACAGACCAGAAATAGACTGATGATCCATCTATCCCCAGCACCAAAATACCCACAAGTAATGTTGAATATAATGTTAGTTAAATAAAAGGCATAGGACTGCATCCAGTGTTGCCATTCTGTGAACAGAAGGTGTCCTTCTATTTGCAGACAGGCTTTTGATCTAGTGGGCGCCTCTGGTAATAGAAGAAGGTTTCGTTTATGTTTTTTTGCAGATTCCCCCTTCTTCCTGCAGCCCTCTGTGCCCCCTAAAACCCTCCAGAACAAATAGATCCAACTTACAGGAATAATTTGGCCACAGACTCCAACAGGCTCATGTCTTGTAAATGTGAAGTAGTTTCCATCTAGGCAAGGGAAGAACACCACATTGGCAAGAAACACAAGGGTGAAATAAAATATGCTCGCATGCTATTGTAGTATGATTCAATGGAAAGAAAAGGTAAATATACCTAGATTCAATATTGACCAAGCACAAAACTTGGAAGACAGGGACGGGCAGCCTATCAACATTAGCCCCCGCCCCCCTGTACTTTTAACAATTACACAGAAAGGTGAAATTTCACCAAAGTACAAGGCTGCAGGCTTTGTTTGTGTGTATTTAAACTGCTATAGAGTTTTTGTTTTCTTTTGTTTTGTTTTAAAGGGAGGTAGGGCATGGAGTTAAGGTACAAGGCAAACTGGTTACAGCTTACAAGGAACAAGCAAAGCAATTGATGGGAAGAGAAGGAGAATGACCCGGGGTGGGGGGACAAGTAGCTAGGCACATATATCTGTGTATGCAGCCCAGATGTCTGAATCGATATTCAAATGAAAGCTGCAGGGGTCTGAAAATTTGAACTTGCTGAAATCACCACACTTTCCTCTATTCTCTCCTCTCCCCATCAAACTGTAAACTTCTTATGGAATGGACATGCCTTTTTGGTGGGGGGGGGAGGGGGATTAGGTTGCTCTCTAAAGCACTGCTCTATAAAGAGTAGGGTAATACATATTTTCCTGCCTACTGTGGTTGGGTCCAAGGATTTGGAAAGGTTCTGGAAGATAGCCATTTATATAGTATAGAAGAGGATATAGACATCCAGTTTTGATAAGCCTTATGCGGGATACCTGTAGGTCCAAATGGTAGAAAATTAATTATGAATTTTCTAGTAGCAGCCAAAAAAGCTATTGATAGACATTGGAAGTCAAGTTGGAAAAGAGGAGTTTGTGATAATTTAATTCCAATTTTGTGATACATTACGTGCTATGTTTTTATTGTGTAATATTTTAGAAATGTAGAAATACTGTAAATTATGCAGATTATGAATGAATAAAATGTGTATAGAATCAAGAACTGCCTAAAACACACAAACACATATGCTAGGGCTCAAAGCTTCTTAGAAATCATACCCTCTTTACTTGCCCTTTACTCCAGATGTGTGATCTGGTTGTGGTTCTGCAGACCTGATTCTTTTACATTACATGGGTGATAAGTTTGCTGCTTCTGTTTCACTGGATCCCATGGTTTAACTCCATGGATCCTATGATAATGTCTGAAATGGTGAGCATATGTGGAATGGGTGGATTAGATGGCTACTTTTCCTGCTAGTGGGACCCAGCCACACACACTGAAGTAGCAACCCTTGGCGAATGTAACATAAGAATTGGATACTTGCGCGTGTAAAGGCGAGATAAAGAAGAGGCAGACACAAGGTATATGGTTTCAAATCAGGGCCACATTTATTGAATTGAAGATCTGTGAAGGGTGAAGTGCGGTTCTAACCTAGCCCGGCCCTTGGCCGGGAAAAAAGACCAATATTTGGCGAATGCATCTTAACTGAACCGGAGGCGGGATGGCCCGCCACCGCCCAGTTGCCCTCCATGTGGAGCTGGAGGGCCTTACCATCGTCACCTTACTTTGGCGCCTCCAGGCTCCCAAAGTAGGTGAGAAAGGTAAAACCCCAAAGCCGTTTCAATCTCCCTTGTGCCAAGCCTCATGACCAGCTGCCTGCCTCCTCTCTCCTCTCCCACGCGCAAGCCTTCTCCCCGGCCCCAGGTGAGGGGCCATTGGAAGTTCTTTCTAGATATTCCCAAACAAGGAGTGGGGAAGAAAGGTGAGGTATAAAGCCTGCTAACACTTAGCTAAAATCACCTTAAAAAAAAAGAAAAAAGTATTTCTATGGAGACTCTACCAATCTGTACCACTGTAGGAACTTCACTTAAGATAAGACCCAAACAACTGAGTGATACAAAATGTACTGACTGAATGAAAAACAACAACAACGAGCTGATGAGCCTTTGCCCATCCCACATCTGCATTTATCTAATGGATTTCTAAAGGTTACATTTTCCCCACATGACACATTTTTTAGCTGAAGAATGTTACTTAAATTCATGTCCAAATCAGCTCTCTGCTCAAAAGACATTTTGTCAGAATGACTCACCCATTGGGATGGTACGTCCTTGGATTTTATCAGCCCAGCCTGCACAGTAGCGTAAAGTGTTGACGCAGCCACCTAGGTCCATTAGGTAGGAGTTAGAAAAAAGCTTTCCCCCATTAATGCTTTCCATTGTCTAGAACAAAAGATGATAAGAAACTAGCCATTACACATACATAACTAGGAGTGCATTAAGCACTATACCAAGTAGGCCATTGTGCTAATGGGTTGCCAGCAGCACTGTTGTAAACTGGAACCAAATTGGGTGAAGAAGGTAGGATTGCCCTCGGCGCAGGGTCTAGAACAGCATGGGTTAAATGTGCTGGCACAATGGAACTTTCTCTGTCTCCCCCCCCCCCCACACTGCCACTGCACCCTTCTGCACTGCCTGAAAATCTGCTCCAGGTCCGTCTGTCCCCCCAGCCCTCCAGAGCAGATTTCAAGTGTGCACCGGGAGAAGGGGCTTCTCCCTCCTCCAGTTACACTGATGGAAGCAGTCCCATCAGCAAAAGGACACCATTGGATCCAACCCTATGAATGGCTGTTCTGCTGTAGCACACTGACCCTACAAAGCACACCACAAAGCAACTGGTTACTGTATAGCAGTGGTGGGGAAGGAACCTCAGGCGCGGGAACCAAATCCAAGCCACCTGTGGTCCCAATCTGGCCCCCTGGGGTTCTCCAGATGACCATGCCCCCTTTCCCCTGTCCCCACCCTCTTTCCCCTAACCGCTGATCATTTGGTAGTTTCCTGGCTTTTGTGCAGTTTTCCCCTATTCTAAAAGGGGTTGAAATACCCCTCTGAAGGCTTAGTTACTGACAGGAAGAGCTTTAAGCTAAAATAGGCTGGTATTTATTTGTATTTTTGCGTTGTCCCCAAGAGCTTCTCTGAAATTGATTTTGGCTCTCTGGCTGAAAGAGGTTCCCCACCCCTGTAGTATAAGGTATAATTGTGTCAAAAAAAGTGAATTCAGTAAACTGAAGCTGTAACTCATACACCTTAGCCTCTCCCATTGATTAAGAACGTAAGACATAAGAAGAGCCATGCTGGATCAGACCAAGGGTCCATCTAGTCCTGCATTCTGTTCACACAGTGGCCAACCAGCTGCCCACGGGATCCCAGAAGCAGGACATGAGTGCAACAGCACCCTCCTGCCCACGTTCCCCAGCAACTGGAATACATAGGCATACTGCCTCTGATACTGAAGGTAGCATATAGCCATCAGAACTAGCAGCCATTGATAGCCTTCTCCTCCATGAATTTGACCAATCCCCCTTTAAAGCCCTCCAAATTGGTGGCCATCACTACATCTTGTGGAAGTGAATTCCATAGTTTAACTATGCACTGTGTGAAGAAGTACTTCCTTTTATCTGTTGTGAATCTCCCACCATTCAGCTTCATGGGATGACCCTGGGTTCTAGTATGAGAGAGGGAGAAAAATGTGCCCCTGTCCACTTTCTCTACACCATGCATAATTCTGTACACCTCTATCAGATGTTTTCTAACAGTGCAATCCTATGCATGTGCAGAAGTACCACCAAAACATGGAGAGGCCTGCCTGCAGGAATCTTGCTTAGTAAGGTATGTCTTTATGGAAAAATAAATATATTCTAGCCCAGTGATGGCGAACCTTTTTGAGCCTGAGTGCCCAACTGCAACACAAAACCAACTTATTTATTTCAGAGTGCCAACACTGCAATTAAACCTGAATACCGAGGTTTCAGTTTTAGAAAAACAACTCATACAGTTGTCCGAACTAATTAACATCTTTTGTCTTAAAAGAAAAACACAACAACAGAGTTTTCAATGATACAAACAGTTTTTTGTTGGGGAAAAAAATCAACTCAAAAAATTATTATAGTACTACATTGTACACATAGCCTCAAGGGAATTTATACAAACTTTTTAAATAATTAGGCACATGTATTTTTGGATAAGGGATTCTCAACTTGTAATATGATTATATGCCAGACTGAAATTGTATGGGGCAAGCTTTACTCCGGGTCCTTTCCCTGCTTCTGCAGGTGTCGGATTAGTAAAAGTCAACCTGTACTAGGATGAGTAAGATAAACAAGAAAACTAAATGTGCTTAACACATTTTAAACACTTTATGTCTTGGACTGCAAACACTGCATTAGGTAAAAGTTTGCATTGGGCATGCTGTTGCACAATTAATGTGATTTTTGCTATTGCATGCATGCTGATAATTTGTCAAACCTTGGCTCATACTCCAATAGAATGAGAGCAACACATGCAGCACTCAGGTCAACTGTTAGGGCTTTACATCCAAGCCATGCTCTGTGCATCATTCTTCAAAATCTTTTAAATGTGATAACAATGTAGAAAAGAATTCTGTAACAGGAATTCTAGAATAAAATCATTCTGTTCCACACTGTGAGAAAGAACAAAATCATTAGTGTTTTGCAGAAGAATCTAGCCTAATAGTAGAATTGTTTTTGTTGGTGAAGCAAAGAGTAGTAAAGAAATTATTAAGCTCCCTAGGTTAGTTTCCACATTTATTTTCATTCTTCCATCTCAGGCAAATGCATCCACATTATCTGAACTAAGCCAATGAGCTCATGCCATTTCTGCAATTTCCCCCTTGTTTGGGAGATGATAATCTCTGCTAGGTTGCAGGGCCAAATATTTTTCAGTTAATATTTAGACAATAAATGTGCTAGTAATTATTAGTGTTTAAAAAAAAGTTAGAGATTTAACATTGGAATTCAACACTATACTACTAATTACCAGATGAAAGGGACAAACAATAAGGGAAAGCCCAGCTTTTGAGCTTCCCATAGGGATCTGGGTGACTGCTGTTGATGAAGCACCAGACTAGGTGGACCTCTGGAGGGATGCAGCCAAACAATTCTTTCAAATCAAAACCAAACATTTTGCATTTTCTTATACTTTTTTTAAAATGGGGTTGGTCTAGAACAGAGGTACGCAACCAGGTGCCCTCCAGATGTTTTGAACTACAACTCCCATCAGCCCCAGCCAGCATGGCTAATGGTAAAGTATTGTCGGAGTTGTAGTCCAAAACATCTGGAGGGCACCAGCTTGCCTACCCCTTGCCTAGAAGATGCAAAAATATGAAAGATGTCAGAGAAATGCCAATTTGGGAGTAGAAATCAATGGAGAGGCAGTTGGCAGCACACTGATTGAGTCAGGAACAGAGGTCAGGCACATCTGCTTAGCCCAACTTTTTCTCAAAGTGATTCTGGGAGCTCTAATTGGTAGCCTCTTCCCATCCCATCATTACTTTTCTTCTACAGCAACATTGGGGAGACAGACATGACCTTAATATGGCACCAGCTGACTTTTCAGTCCTGCTAACCACAGAAAGAGACATTAATCTAAACCCAGTGTCAAACTGAATGCAATGGGCCACTCTTTCTGAGAATGGAACAGTGTGTGGGGTTAAATACAACTATGAAGTCTCTTAAAATTGGTATTCATATTTCTTTATCCCTCTTAAGGTTTTAAAACCTATTTTATGTTGCAACCAAGGAAATGTGTTCTGTTAAGCTGGACTCTCTAACCATATGGATTGCTTAAAATGTAGCCAATGTAGAATTTAGACTTACGGCTAATAGGAGACGATCCCTTTCAATTAAATCAGCTAGTTTGTTCAACAGCCTTCCTCTTTCTGAAGCATCCATTGTTCGCCAGCGGGACCCAAACTCAAAAGCTTTCCTTGCTGCTTTAACAGCTTTGTTGACATCTTCCTGTACAGAAAAAACAATTTAAACACATTAAACATATGATGATAAGTTTATTTTGTTTGAACCACATCTCAGTGACTCCCATACATCTTTAGGTCATGCATTCTAGTGCAGCCTTCCCAGCCTGGTGTCCTGGTGCCAATGGCTATGATGGCTTGGAATTATGGGAGTTGTAGTCCAACACATCTGGAGAGTGCCTTGTTGGAGAAGTCAGCTCTAGTGAAACATGAGCTGTATATGCCTAGCTCCACACATGCCAATACCAGCACAACCACAGGCATACCACTTTCTGGTGCTAATTTCTATCAGTACACTCTCACTTCTTCCTCCAACAAGTGTGGGATGTAACATCCCTGCTATGAATTGCTCACATGCAAATCTTATTTCCATGTATTGGAAAACCGTGTTCTCGTCGAAGATAGATAGAAAACACTCCAAGTAGATATTGGAGCAGACAAATTTGCCTGCCCCGTAGTTAAAAGCCCTAGTACCAGAAAACTAGAATTGTGAACTGCCCAGAGAGCTTTGGCTCTTGGGCACTATAGAAATGTAATGAATGACAATAATTAAATTAAATCTAGTCAGCAAGAGGAAAGAACGCTAAGCTCCACAATGTTAAATTAAATATAGAAGAGTATACTATGGGACAGAAGCAGATTCCTATTCCCCATGTCCGACTTACTGGAGTTTACAACAACAATGTAATCCAATCCAAATCTATTTCTAAGTCCAACTGAGTTCAGTGGGACTTACTCCCAGGTAAGTGTATATAGGATTGCAAACTAAGGCTCAATTGGATTAATTTCTGAGTAGACACACGTAGGATTGCACTGTAAATGCATTTTACTTTACATTCCATTGACCATGTTGACAATGTAATCACGTTTTAGGCTCTCTGGGCTTAGTGAGTGTAGCCTGAATGACAGGACCGGTGCAGGGCAGTTTGGCGCCCCAGGCGAAATAATATTTAGCGGCCCCCCTCCAAAGCAGCAAAAAAAAAACCCCTGCGCCGCCACCACCAACCTACCTTCCCCCCCGCCCTGGCTGCGGCGGCTGCTGCGGTGGCTGCTGCTGCTGCTGCCTCCTCCTCCTCCTCCTCCTCCTCCTGAAGTGACGCGACGGGACCCCCGTGCTGTTTTTTGCCGGGGAAACCATGGCAACAGGGCTGTTTAAGCCCTGTTGCCCTGGTTCCTCCCGCCAAAACAACGCGGGCGGGGCTCCGGAAGCGACGCGACGCGGAGAAGGTAGGTGACGGGGGGGTTGGGGGGTGGCGATGGCGGCGGGAGGCGCAGCGGCAGCGGCAGCGAGTGGGCGGGCGGGGGGAGGCACAGCGGCGAGCGAGCGGGGCGGGGGGGGAGGCGCGGCGGCGGGGGCGGGCAGGAGGGTGGGGAGGCGGAGGCTTGGCGGGGGCGACGCAGCGGAGGCGGAGGCCTGGCGGGGGCGACACAGCGGCAGCGAAGAGGAGCGCAGCATTTCCGCGCCCTCTTCAGCCGCACGCCCTAGGCAACCGCCTAGTTTGCCTAGCGGTAGCGCCGGCCCTGCTGAATGAACAATCTAACCGAAAGGATACAATTTCCCCCTCCCATGTAGGTCTTTGAATTGTAATCCCCTCTTCATTTTAAGAGCAAAAAAAGTTTTTTTTGAAAGGCAATGTACAGTTCTTTGTTAGCTCTATTGTATATACAAGCTTAGAATCCTAAAATATCTTGGCTCGTTAGCAAAATACGAGGCTCTGAAGTTTGCAATTTCTTGCATAATTTGCTGTATTTGTGCATTTCAGTGGACTATTTAGTTAATAGCAATCATCAATCTGTATTAGTTTGGGGAAAAAATGCTGAACAGAAAACAAGTCGAAGTACTGGCTGGCATTTTCTCTTTTACACACACAAATTGTTAAGCCTGCTTCAAGTAGAAACAACTTCGAGCATCCTTAATTTTAGTAATCAGTTGCACAATTTAATTTAAGACTGATCAAACTGATCAGGCCCACCTGATTTGTAACATTATTTTATTTAAGGAGAGGAGGAGGTGGCGAAAGGAAGTGAATGTTTATCCATTAATTTGTCATCTCCAAAAAGTACTCCTTGATTTGAGGGTGGTGGTTGCGGTGGTAGTTTTTTGGCACTATCACAGGCACTAGCATAGTCAGCACTGTGCATAGTCAGCATCTTTTGCGAATTGTCAGAATCAGTTTTTTAGAGCTTTTTTAAAGGCACATTTGGATTGAACACAAATAGCATGCTTCCAAAATGGTCTCCATTGCTCTCAAAATGTTAGACTAGTCTCCTTCACATTTGGAACTTTCCCCCACTGCTCTGTTGTTTTAAGTGTCGATGGCCAACCCAGTCTTTCCGGTTAGCTGGGAACCCATCTTGGGGTCCGGTCAGTCCCATTCCTATGCCTTCTTGCAATCATGCCAGAATTTCCTCATTCAGAGCGGCCTGAACTCTCTTCCCCAACCATAAGCTACTGAATTACCTTGCCACATCTTGCGTCTCCCCTAGATAATGGCCTCAGAGGGTGGAGGGAAGGTTGAGAATGAAAGAAGACGTTCACAGCATGGCGAAGACTTAAAAACATACCTTATCTCCTTCTTCCACATCACAAATTTTCTCTCCAGTTGCCGGGTTAAGGACTGAGAATTTTTTGCCACTAGCTGAATCATGCCATTCATTGTTTATAAATATCTGAGAAGGCAGAAGGAGAAACTGATGTTATTTAACTTCCTATTCCATTTCTTGTGTGTCCCGTCCCCCCCCAAACAAAGAAAGATGATTATCAACAATCATCTTGTTTAATGAAATGTCTTTACAGGGAACTATTTAGGCAGAGAATTCAAAGGTATGGTCTCTACACTCCTATATCCTTATGACATAAGGAAGAAAAGGGAGAGAAAGAGAGAGAGAATCTCAGATTTCTTTTTTAAATCCTCCTGTAGTATTTCACTGAAAATGTTAACAACACAAGTGTGTGTGTGTGTGTGTGTGTGTGTGAGAAAGAGAGAGAGGGGGGGAGAGAGAGAGGAGAGAGAGAGAGAGAGAGAAGAAAGGGAGAGACTCCTTGAGTCAAAATGTAATGACTGTGTAACTTGGCCCTAACAATGACTGGTGGAGGTGAAAGCTACAGGGATAAATTAGTTCTTTGATTTCAGCCCAGAGGTAGGATTTATCCCCCCCCCCTCTTATTTCTCATTTTCACCAGCTCATGGATCACTGAAGAGCCCTTTGGTGGCCAGCATCTCTCTTCCACCATTTCTGCTTGGTGAATTTATCTTCTATTCTCTCTTACTCCGACACAGTACTCCTTAAACCAGGCCTTCAAATTTCCTGACCTGCCAGACCAACCTGCCAGGTATGGCAGCCCACAAGGGGCTCAATAAACCTGTCTTGGCTCCTGCTTGGGACTGCAAAATGAGAATGGTGGTCAAGCTCCTGCCAAGCCACAATACGAGTTGGCTGCAGTGCAGAACTATAGGTGGAATGCACGTTGTGCAGGCCACCCTCAAACGGTTCTTTTTTTTTTACTTTGAATACCCCACTGCGACCATCCATAAAAATTCCTTTCCAGTGTCATACAAGCCCTTCCTAATAACTGCCCTTGTCATAATTGATATTTTTTGGGGGGAAAGGTTTGAACACTCACCACAGCAGTGGCTCAGTACATATTCATTATAGTAGGATTTACAAAGACACATAAATGTTGGATTGTGTCCCCCAATTACTGAAACATTATTCATAGAGTTTCACAGTGCATCCTCCCATTCATTTCCATAGACAGTGGTGGCGGCAGTGACCCCAAAATACTAAGGGCAGAATTGGGTGGTGCCTCTCCCTGATTTAGTCCAGGCCAGACACACACCTTCCCTCTGTACCCACCCAGTACATCTGCCCCATCCCCAATAGTCCCCATATTCCATGTAGGGGTATAATCTTTGAATACAGCCTGTGTGTGTGGAATCCAATGTGTGAAGGCCATATTCGAATGTTGCCTCTCCACACGGAGCATCACAGATGTCAGAGGCAGCGCAGGTGCACTGCATGAATGAGCTCATGCTCCCCACCATGTGTAGGGGCTGGACTGGACTGTGGGGCGGGGGAGAGATTTGATCCAGCCCTGATTCCCCCCACCCCTCATTCATTCTCCCATATTGTCTTTGCCTTTTCGATTGCAAATGCACCATGAAAACAAAGTCAAGCCATATTTTTCCATCCCACAAGAGCATCAGTATTTAGAAATAACCAAAGTAATCATGTAAAACGTATCATGGTTTGAACAACTCAAGAGATCACACACTGATTTACTCAGCAACAAATTTCAGATAGCGGAAATCATGCATTTTAAAATTGCTAGGCAGCATTCTACATATGGAATTTTAACCTTTAAACCAGCAGAACGCAGAAGGCTCCCCAAATCCCTTTTTATAGGTAGAATAAATGTCTCCTACCCTGATTGAAGAACCTTATAGGGAAGCTGATAGCCAGGCCCAGATGTAGATTAAAAAACATAAAGGCAGAACCATGATCTGTTACTATGAAAACCAAATTAGGCATGAGTACACAGCAAGCAAGAGTATTACACGGAGGAAAACTTCTACTTGGCAGCAAGGTTGGTGAGTACATAAGGTAAATATTAATATAACACTGCTGTGTGATGCGACAGCACATCAAATTCGTATCTGTTTGTGAAAGAGAAAATTATGAAACATACCTTTTTTGGAAGTCCTCCTAGCATTTACTTATCGCTACATTTATGGCACTAACTCAGAAAGCTTTATATCAATACTGTCTATTATGTCCTCATGTCATTATCTCCAAATCATGCATTAGCCATAGAAGATTCAGTATGAATTGCAACAGTCAAACATCTCTGTTACATTTAAGGGGGTGAGCATGGTGGGAAATCTAGAAACCCAAATTTATTTTAAAGGATTTATATGCTGCCTGTCCTTCCTCTAAAACAGGGGTGGGCAATTTGTGGCCCTCCAGATGTTTTGGCCTACAAGTCCCTGGGAGTTGTAGACCAAAACATCTGGAGGGCCACAAGTTGCCCACCCCTGCACCACTGATACATGGTCAAGGCAATCCCAAACAATATAATCACAAAACATTGTCAAACAGTAAAATAAAATACCAATTTAAAATATGCTCAATTAAAAATCCAGATATACTGTACAAAGCAGCACACAGGTCCTGAAATGTCATTTATCCACCCTCTCTTCAAAGGCACAAATTGTTTTCACTTGCTGTCTAAACAAAAGAAGAGAGAAGGCCTAGTCAATTCTTTGGCAAAATTATTCCAAAGTTTCTGGTCACTGCCCACCTCACTTCTAACAGCAGGGACACTCAGAGCCTCGGACCTCTGATGATAATCTCAACACATAAACAATTCTTTATGGGGGGGGGGGTAGGTGATCCTTCAGGTGTCCTGGTCCCAGACCATTTTACTTTTAAAGGGCAATACCACCACTTTGAATGGTACCTGGAAACCAACTGGAGGCCACTGAAATTCTTTAGGTACTACAGATGCAGTGGATTATCTGTGGAAAGTACCAGTTAACAACCTGGTTGCTGTATTCTGGACTATCTGTAGTTTCCAAACACTTTTTGGCACACCAACTGAAGCTGATGAAAGGCTCATCTGATCATGGTGGTGAACCTGATCCTTAATGGGTGGATGGTCATTTCATGTTGTAAATCAGCCTTCCCCAACCTGGTGCTTTTCAGATGTGTTGGACTACAACTCCCACAATTCCCAGCCAGCATGGCCTTCAGAGTGTTGATGACTACCCTCTGTTGTAACTGGGACCTATCCAACGGACATTGCCTCCCAACCAGATGCTATTAGCTGTGTAATGAGCAGGGGGTTAAACATTCAAGTGGTTGCCACACTTGTCCAGGCATCATGTCCACATCCTTGAGCTGTGGAGACTAAAACTCATAGGAACATAGGAAGCTGCCTTACATAAAGTCAGACCATTGGTCCATCCAGCTCAGTATTATCTGCACTGACTGGCAGCTCCTCTCTAGAGTTACAGACAGAAGTCTTTCCCAGGCCCACGTGGAGATGTTGGGGACTGAACCGGAGAACTTCTACATGCAAAGCATGTGCTCTACAACTGAGCTATGGTCCCCCAAGAGAACAAGCAAAGGCTTAACTGCCCTCAATGGGGCATCCAAGTCAGAGGGGATGCAAGCAATTTATCTGCAAAGTGATTTGCAAACAGGCCAGAGTAGGCCATCAAGAGTTTCCTCAAACCACTCTGGTATTCAGAGTATAAGCGGCTCCTCAGCACACAGAAAAGGTCCAACTGATGGCACTGAATGGACACAACCCCCCCAAAATGGATCAGGTGATGGGAAAGACCTCTGCCTGCGACCCTGGAGAGCCACTGTCAATCAAAGTAGACAATACCGGGCGAGATGGAAAAACAGCGTACTAGTTTCACCTTGTGAGTTTGCAGGGAATGACTGGCAGCAGAAGGGAATTCCTGGACTGTGGGAATGCAAGTTAATGCCCTCAATTGACTTCATGCACTCATCATCCTTGTTTCTAAATACCATTCTCAAGAGGTTGTGCTCACTTTTGACAAGAGGGCACACTTGTCATTGTGGAAGAAATGTGATCTATTGAGAGCCAGAAGAAGCAAACAAATAAGCTCACAAGAATACCAACAGCTGTTCCGGGCCTGTTTGAACTGGTCCCCTTTGCTTCTGATGAGCAAGAACCAGGATCGAAAAGTACAACATGATGAGGTGTCCTTTATGGTGTTTATTTTGCTAATTGTGGCTTTGGTTTCCCTCTGTAGCATAATACAACATGGGTGCTCTCTTGTACCGTCTGTGAGTCACTTGAGTTTGGATTTTGGAAAAAGGAAAACATCTGAACCTAAAAATATTCAAGTATACAAAATCTTTGATCACAGCTAGATTTTTTAAAAAGGAAGTAGCATCAGGGCTTCTATGAATGCTTTCCTTCTCTTCAGCCTGACCTCTCTGCCTTTCTTGATGGCACTGATGCCACATAGACAAATGTGTCACAACTCCTCTGGCTGCCATTAGATTAGAAAGAAGGTGTGTACCACAAAGAGGGAGTTGGGAGATATCTGAATTTATAGCTCAAGGTCCATGGTGAGCAGCTTCTGTTAAAGGAAGCCAAATATGCATTTTTTAGATTAGGGGTGCGCAACCTATGGCCCACGGGCTGCATGCACCCCTCACTGGCCACCAATTCAGTTAATTTTTTTAAAGGCATCTACAGTATAGTGGCTACAGAATACCAAAAGGGTCAAAATTAGCTTGAAAATGAGCTAATTTTGACCCTTTTTGCACTTCATAGCCACTACAGACACCCTTTTTAAAAATTATATATTTATTTTTCAGCACCCTTGGGGTGAAAATGGCCCCTGGACCTCCCGAAGTTGCCCACCCCAGTCCTAGACCAATGATAGCCAGTTGATGACCCATGATCTAGATGTGGCCTGTGGAAACAGAATAACTGTATTTCACCTTCAGTGGTTCTTACCAAAATTAAATTGTGTAGGAAAAAAAAGTTTGCCAATATTTCACCCATAAGAAAAAGAAAATTTTAATGTTAAGAAATGTGTACAAAAATGTGTACATTAAGGAAAATTGTGCATTTTTGTATGCATTTCCCCTAATGCATACAATGGGAGAAAGGTGTACAAAAATGCATAGATATGGGGAAATGCATACAAAGATGCATACAACTTTTCATGCTGACTTTTTCTAAAAAAATTCACAAAGTGATGCAAAAATGGGACAGAATGAAACTGCGCTTCAGAAAGCTTGAAAGTTGTAGAAACTGAAAAATACAGATTCACCCATTTCTAATTACTGACAGGTGGCTCAGACTTTTATCATATCGAGAGCCAGTGTGGTATAGTGGTTAGAGTATGGGACTGGGACTCGGGAGATCTGAGTTCTAGTCCGCACTCAGCCATGAAGCTCACTAGGGGACTTTAGGCCAGTCACTGACTTTCAGCCTAACCTACCTCACCGGGTTGTTGTGAGGATAAAATGGAGAGGAGGAGGGCCATGTGAGCTGCCTTGGGTTCCTTGCAAGAGGAAAAAAGGTGGGGTATAAATGTACTGTATTATTATTATTATTATTATTATTATTATTATTAACAACAACAACAACAACAACCTGACCAGAAAGGGGTCATATCATACTGCAAAATGTACCCATGGCCATCCTGAGACACTGGGACTGCAGAACAGAGTAGCCTCCATGAATAGAGAGGTTGGCCAATCCTAACCTAAACATGATGGTTGCTCAAAGGATATCCTTTTACTGCTAATTGGTTTACCAGTTTCGGAATCTTTAAATGGAAACAGAAAGACACACTGATTATACTTGCTGCTTATGGTATGTGATGCTCATTGTGTTGTACTTTTCTTTCTCCTCAGTGAATAATACATTTCTGTTGTATTTCAGCTTATCTTCCCAAAGGCAACAAGGAGTTAAAGGGCAAGATTTCCCCACTCTATAGTTTCAGATTATGCAATGTGCAGTGCAATCCTATGCATGTCTACTCAGAAGTAAGATCCACTTAATTCAATGGAACTTACTACCAGGTAAGTGTGTATGGGATGTCAGCCTGTGTGTGTGTGTGTGTCTGTGTCTGCATATCTATCTATCTATCTATCTATCTATCTATCAGCTTGAAAGTTTAACAGAGAGAAAAAAATTCACAGAGAACATGATTACTTCAATAATCATTATTTAACTTCAGACCATAACCAAGTAAAATATTAACTAGGGCAAGTATATCAAAGGCCCGTTCCTGAATTCCTTACCCACCCACAACGTATTCTTATTAAGGATTTTGATTGACTCTCATTGTGAGTTTGGGGCATGGAAGGAATGCAGGAGTAAAACCACAGTTTAGGATACTAGGTTGTATCTAGATGAAGTTAGCTGCATTTAGTTCCCATTAGAATCAGTGGGACAAATTATTCATAACAATTTAAATCTCACTGATTTCAATGGGAACTAAGTGCAACTAACATAGTCTGTATCTGACCCCATATTTGTCTAGCCTACAAGACACTGAAGTGGGAACAAATGGTAATAAGCTGATTTAAGGATGGTTCTCTCATCCCCCCTGCTGTAGCCATATGAAAGATGGATCTATCCATGCTGACTTTGTGTTGAAGTGGTCGTGCAATGGTTCCACTGTACTTGTCATCCTCCAAGCCCAACATATGTCCTCCAAGCCCAACATATGTGTGCCACCATAGCTAGTCAACAGGGTTCTAGTTTTCCTGCCTGGCTGGCATGCCACTAATATATGGATGGTGTGGGCCGCATTTGCATCAGCAGATCTAGATCAGCCTGATCTAGGACATGAGTGGTCAAGCTGCAGTACAGGTGCCACAAACAGCAAGGGCAACAGCAATTTATGGCACATCGGGACAGGAGTCAATGGGCCCATATGGCATGGGGTCCATTCTGCACACCTGTCTGTAGCTTTCATGGTATACGCCTGCCTCCTCTCTAATTCACTAGAAGAGAAGAAAATGGTTTTAAGTCATGATTTTTTAATGTTGGTGGATGGGGTTTATATGGGTTGTTAGCCACCCTGGGCTCTTTGTGAGCAAGGGCAGGATATACATAAAATAAGTAAAAGGAAATGAAATAAAACCATCCCAAGGAGCAGGGATAGGTAGGCTGCAGGCTGCATATGTGCTGAGTGCATGCTGAGGTGGACCTTTCCCATGCATTGGAGTTGAATTGAACCACAGTTGCCCAAAAAGATTGGTTTGGCTACCACTGAAGATAAAATGGGGCAGAAAACCATCTATGCCAGCGTGAGCTTCTGTGTGGAGGGATGGGATAAATAGGAAGCAGAGAAATAAAGCTTAAAATGTTGTATGTGTGGGTCTATTTTATACCCTTGTTTTGCACTTTACAATAACACTGTATTGTTTTTATCCCATGCTGTAAGCCACTGTGGGGTGATAGTTGAAGAAGTAATGTCTCTCTTAGTATTAGTATTCATCCCTGACGAGTATCTGTCCAGCCTTTCCTTGGGCGGGGGGGAATGTATTCTTTACCTAATATTTATCCCTAGTACTGTTCATTTAGGCTGCAATCCTATACCCACTTTCTTGGAAGCAAGCCTTATTGAACTCAGTGGGACTTACCATTATCTAGCATCATACTGTTAATGTTTAATGGGAGCCAGTGTGGTGTAGTGGTTAGGGTGTTGGACTGAGACTCGGGAGATCTGGGTTCTAGTCCCCGCTCAGCCATGAAACTCACTGGGTGACTTTGGGCCAGTCACTGACTCTCTCAGCCTAACCTACCTCACAGGGTTGTTGTGAGGATAAAATGAAGAGGAGGATGAGGATAATGTAAGCCACCTTGGGTTCCCTGCAGGAAAAAAGGCGGGGTATAAATATAATAAATAAATAAATAAATGTTTTTGAACACGTATCTATTCAAGGCAATGGCTTCTGTGCCAGCACCAAGCACAGCAGAGTCCCAGGGAAAGGTGAATGGGAGTTAGTACAGCTCTTCCCTAGACCTTTTCTGGTACCCACTTCCCTTTAGAGGTACACAAATTCCCCTTTTGGGGCAGGCAACTGTACTTTTCATCCATTTGTCTGAATCGGTGGGAAAATATGTTGGGGTTAGGACAGCTAGAGTTCGTCACAAAGGCACTTGCTGTTTATTTATCTATGTCTGAGAAGCAGGGGGCTTGCTAGGCACTCAAAAGATTTGGGGCCCAGGCCCATAGGACACAAATCTGCATAAGCTAATTTATATCTATATATGCAAATTTAGAAATAATTAATAGGATTTATTCAAATTTCACAGGAGGCAAATCAATTTCTCATCCAAATAATATCAAATAAAACCAATTAATTTGCACCCTGCCCCAGATCATCCCAAACCCTTGGAAAAAGCTTTCCCCCCTAAGCTTTATTACCATGCAGGGGGAGCAGGGGGGATATTACAGTGGGAGGGGAGGGGAGAGTTAGCCCTTACCACCCCAGCTGCCACCCCCTTTGAAAATTGCCTCATGGATGGCAATTAAACTTGGAAAAATCTCTTTCCATTGGCACCAATGGACACTGGGTTCTGGTGAATAGATCCGGGGCCAATAAATAAATAAATTTTGGGCCAGGGCCCCATGGACCCAAGCCTAGCAACACCCCTGCTCAGAAGGCACTTCAATGCAAGTATTCGTTTTAGGGTTCCCTGTACTGCAGAAAGTAAAACATTAGGTGGCTAGTTGGCAACATAGATCAGATGTGCTGGTTGCAAATAGCACATTCTAGGAATTCCTAGGCTGGCTAAGTCTTCTGGACAGAGGTTAGCAGGGAAGGCTTTGAAATATTCTTCTTTTTTAAAACAACAGCAGCAGCAGCAACAACAACAACCAACCTCTTATTCTTTAATGAAAGTTCACATAATTTCCCCCCTATAAACAAGTATATTAGTAAAAAGTGTATCCTTGTAACTCTAGTGTGTGTATATATTTCTGGAGTATTTAATATATTTTCTAATTAAGACAGCTCAAGCTGAAGTCTGCTGTGATTTCTGAAACTTGTTAAATATTGCCAAATGGATGTTATCAAGGAAATAAAAGCACCCAGATAGGTGTGGGGATGCTGCAGAGATAGGTGTGTCTTCCAAGTTTCACCAAGGAGGAAATCTTTGATTTGAGAAAAAAGATTAAATGGTGGTTTCATGCCAATGAATAAATGCATATATCCTATTGCTTTAATATTCCAAATTTTGCCTCCTTTGGCTTGAGAATCATTATGTATTTGGGGCACATTCTAGGCAAAGTTGACCAGGTTTACATCCCACTGATTTCCATTCTCCTCCATGGAAATCACCTGGGCTTAAACGGGCTTAACTTTGGCTTAGAGCTGCCAACTCTCCAGGAAAACAGCTGGCCCAAACTGGCTTTCCTGCCTTGCTCTTTGCCTTTAACAGCCGTTTAAAAAGCAGCAGGTGAAGCTTTTCACAGCATGGAGAATTGGAGATAAACATTATCACCTGCCCATATCTGCACTCAGGTTGCTGTTACAGGCACAGGCTGGTGGCTGCAAAGTTGGAAATTCTGCTTTGTCTAGATGGTTCCCTCTGTTTTTCCCCCAGATCCTTAGATTCCTATGGTCAATTAAATGATAAGAAAAGGGCCCTACTAATAAGTCTCCTGATTGCATGGATAGGTTTCCCTTTCACCTCCAGACTACCTGGAAATCTCCAGAATTGGACTTTGCTAGCTATTGGATACAAAGAAAAACAGGAGGAAAAAAAGAGAGGGGGAGAGAGAGAGAGAGAAAGAAAGGAAAAAAGAAACTAGTTTAAGAGTTAGATGAGATAGTATATTTCATGTTTCCCCTTATCTTGTTTGCTTCTGCACAAACACAGAAACAATTTGTTAGAATACCTTTCCTTATAAAACAGACTTATTTGCAGCAAGGATTTTCCTTGCTCTGTTTTAGGCAACGTGCTCAGCAGGATATACAGGTTTATTATGTCTTCAAAACTAAATGAAGGATATGAAAATGTGTTACTTTAAGAACTCCTTCCTCTCTCTAGTACATTGAGACTCTACACTTTTCTAATTGATTTCAATAGGTCTTCAAAGTAGACACATGTAGGATTTGACTGTAATGCACCAATCCTAACCTCATTAGTCTCATATCTGTACTCTATGCAATTAATGGCCCAAAACAGTGGATCAGGCTGCACATTCCCATCCACCTTGACTCAAGACAGATAGGAATGCAGATCTTCATCCCTCACCTACAATTAGAGATTATATCAGGTGTCTCTTGTCCAGATGCCACACACCTGATCTAGCAAGGAAACTGTGTGTGTGGGAGCTTGCTTCTGAGTACTGGAACACTTTTGCTGGATTGGAACAACTGTGAAATGTGTTCCCGTGCATGTATGTGTGTAATCGAAGTATTATGAAGAACCTGCTATACGGATCAGTTAACCTGGAAATCTAAATTTAAGCCAGTTTAGTTTCAGTGCATTAAATGGTACTCAATTTTACATCCAGACATTGTAGCTCAAGGAGTTTGTGGATTAGGTTGCAAATTGGAGGGAACTTACTGTGCCAATGTGATTGCAATGGAGTTAAGCCAAACGCCATGGTTTCAAGCCTGATTAGCTCCACTGAAGTAACATCAGCACATTCAGTTGGAACAAAATTCTTTTCATTCAACATAGCATTGGAGTATTAATCAACCTACATTCAAGTCCTTCAGCTTAACTGGGTGGAAGAGAAGACTTCTAGCCACTGATCCCTCATTTTCCCCAGCCCCTTCCCTTGAATGTCATGTCTTGTTTAGACTGTAAGTCTGTGGGCAGGGATTGTCCAGTTCTTGTTACTCTAAGTGGTTTGTCTGCTTTTATGTACTTATCTTCCAGGTAAGTATATATATCAGGTTCTGTTGATTCTGAAGGAGGTTATTTATTTCCAAGTTAGTGTTTTTGGAATAAGCTGTAATAACACAACACAACAAAGTTACATTCATTCCTAACATGTTCCGTTCCCCCCACCTTTGCTGGTCTTAGAAGTTAATCATTCTCTCTGTGAAATGTTAGTACTCTCTTATAACCCAGTCCTAAAGACACCACTGTGGGATCAAGGCTACACTTTCTACAGAACCTGTTCATAAGAAACAGTCAGATCCTATGAACATTTATTTAAAAAGGGTACATCCCATTTACAGCACAATCCTATGCATACTTCCTTCAGAGTAAGTATCAGTAGATTCAGTGGGACTTAATATGTGTAAGCAAGCACAAGATGCAGCTGTTAGTTCAATGGGGTTTACTTCCAAGTAAATCTGCATAGGTTTGCAGCTGTAGCATTCCTAGGATCCAAACTCTAAGATGCTTTTGGCTCATAGAGTTATAGCCTTAGACATGCTTGTTCCAAACAGCAATTCAAATACAACTTCTCTGCAACACTTCCTAGAGCTAGAAGAAATTATCAGACAACTCTGTCAGCAGCTGCATTATGCAAACTGAAGTCGAAGAGAACATTTGTGAATAAGCCCACAACTGAACTGAACTGAGATCTGGAGCTAAAGTGAGATCCGTAAGGAACAACAGCATTCAGAACATCACATAGTTCAGTGGCACTGCTCTAGGGAGGTTAACCAACATAAATATAACTAACCTTAGTATATTTAATCTTCAAATCACTGAGGGGCGCAGGCAAAGCCGGTGGAGTTGGAGCGGAACTGGAATCCGATTTCTTTTTTTCGGCTGACATGTTTTGATTAGTTCCTGAAACACAGGTGAAAGGAGGTTTTAGAAAAGTTCAGTGATATTTGCCCTGACTGAGCACTTAGATTTAATTGTGCCTTTTTATCTGAACAGGCTATGGTATATTTGCATGCAAGAGTATGATTGGACGAGCAACCGCACAGCAAAGGAAAAACACACACACACACACACACAATTGATGTGTAACACCTAGAAAAGCAGGCTATTTGCTCAGGGGCAAAAGTCAGTATGAGGTTACAGCATTCTGGAAGTTTGTAAATAACAGCTTGCTTCTTTGTACCTATAGGAATAGTTTAGACTCTGAGTAACCTAATAGAACTTCTGCAGTTATTCTAGTGCTTTGGAGATTAACACAAGTGTGTGCGTGTGCATGTTTGGATGCTCTTGTTCTTGTAACAGCAGCATGATTGGCAAAAGTTCAGCAGGTTCAACTTTTCTTGGCAGGGAGCTGTGGTGGTGATGAGAATAGAGTGCAATTAAAGATGCCAAATCACCACATCTTTAATAACAAGGAGCTTCCCATGGGGGAAAAAAATCCAGGGTGGGTAATCTCAGGATGGGTGAGAATTTAATTTCAGTTCATTCCTGATAAGAATTTACCAACATTTGCAAACTTCTTAGTATCTGGAGTGTGGAAAAAATGTGAGATTAAAAAACAAAACAAAAAAAAACCTGAATGTGGGAGAAACTGAAACTGACATATTTGTCCATCCAGGCCCAGGAATTTTGAGTGCTTAGCTCTTAAAAGTCTGTGTTTGAATCAACCATGGTAGCGCTGAATTAGGATTGCCACCTCTTTTTTTCTGACAGGCTCCTCATCTTTAACAGCTACATGGGCAGGCAGGTACAGCATGGTCCTCTGCATGCTGGGAGTAGATGTACCTATTGGATTTGGCCGATGGAGATAAGTGAGAATTTCGTTTCAGTTCATTTTTTGATAAGGATTTACAAAAATTCACAAAGTTCTTCAGTTTCGGAAAGGAAAGAACTTGAGATTGAAAAGATTAGCATGCAGGAGAAATGAAACTGACTGATTTACCCTTCCCTAGGGTAAGTATGTTGGCCTGCTGCAGCAAAACCAACAGTCTTGTGGTACTGTAAAACAAATAATATTTCTCATGACATATAAAAGTTTGTGGCCTAGAGCTCACTTTTTCAGATGTCTGAAGTGTTATCCGTAGCTAGTAGACACACACGCACTCCTCTGTTAATGCTCAGGCTACAATCCTATTAATTTTTATGTAGGCGTTAGCTCCATTGAATGCAGAGGGGCTTGCGTCTGAGTAAACATGCGTAAGAGCAGGCATTAGGTTCTGGCAAACTGCAACGGGGTTGTCATCACATCTACGTGGCAGGAAAATTTCAAGTGATGCAGCTTTTCCCTGCCTCAAAGATGCAGCTATTGTGTCTGTGTGTGGGGATGGGACCTGCACCTGTTGGACAGCTGTTAAAGGGACACTTCTATCAGGAACAGAACAACCATGTCAGTTGAGCTGCTTTTCTTCCTTCACAAAAAAGTTATGTTCTGCCCCCCCCCCCCCAGCATGACAGACCGTTCTGTGTGGCATAAACGACGAACAGGGTGTGGTAATTCTCTGAAACATCAACGAGGCTTTAAGCACTTAGCCTTGCCCTTTAGTCCTGCACATTGCAACACAGGAGGCTTGGCACAGAGTTGTTTGCCTTGCAACATATCTGGCCTATAGCCTCATCGGTTCTTAGACATATCTTCTCCGACATATCATGTTGCATAAAAAGAGAGAGGGAAATCTAATGCCGGTGATGACACTGCAGTCATCCATAGAAGCACCCACTTTGTGGTGCATGGGGATAGTTTGTTTGTTTCCTTTTATATCCCACCTTTCCTCCAAAGAGCCCAAGGTGATGTACATGATTCTCCTCCTCTCCATTTTATCCTTACAACAACCTTGTGAAGTTGTGAGGTAGGTTAGACTGAGAGTAAGTGACTGGCCCGAAGTCACCCAGTGAGCTTCAATCTGGGAACAGGTTAAAGGAGATCCTGGATAGAGATGAATCTAATATTGCTTCGGTTGTCAATGATGTTTTACCTGGCGTGGGGTGGGGGTTAAGGCTATGAGCAAGCCCAAGGCTGATAGTGGAGAAAACCTGATCATGCAAATACGTTCCATGCATTCTGCCATCATTTTTTTCCCAGCTAAATTATATAAAAATATATGCAGCTTTGGTAATTTATTTAAATTCTAGAAATTCTAGATAAAGTACTAACTCAGGACCAAACTACACATTACACTAAACATGTAGTGTGCAGCTGAGGCTGGTCTTATTTATTTTTACTCTTGTGTAAGTGTGTGTGGTGATTTGTGGGGGGGGGGGACTGGTGGTGGGAAGGTATAACCCTCCACTCCTGGAGCACCATGGTCCCGATCTGAATTGCGACCATGTGTGCTTACATAAGAGTAAAAAAAGCCCAGCCTCAGCTACACACTATGTGATTAGCATAACATATAGTTTGGCTCTCGAGTGATCCTGAGATAAGTGAATGGAAGGAAAGAAAGCTTCCTGTCCATTCCCAGCTCGTAGCCACCCACATGTGTTCTCCATAAGGCCTCTCCAAAGGATCAGGGGGCCCCTCCTGAACAATATAGGAATCGGATGAGGGTTTCCTGGGGCACCTGGAAGCAGGTAGAATTGCCCACAATCAAGTGGGCCTCTGCCCAATTTTGGGCAATTACCCCCTCGCCCAACACTCTGCCTCATCTACACTGTTCAGGAGGGGATGGGCAACTTTCCTTCCATGAACTTCTTTTGGTGAATTTATCTTAGGATCCAACCCATAGATTTTCCCCTATGCCAGCCTTTCTCAACCTGCTGCCCTCCAGATGTTTTGGACTACAACACTCAGCATCCCTGGCCACTGGCCATGCTGGCTGGGGCTGATGAAAGTTGAAGTCCAAAGCATCTGATGGGCACTAATTGAGATCAGCCCTATGCTGTGACCAAGAGGTCTTAATTTCATCTCAAAAGGCATAAACTGGAAGTACAATACATTAAGGCAATGGAGTTAAGCTACATTAAACTTAAAGAGTTGGATCTAGCATCGTGGTTCTGCTAACAGGAGGATACCACTGGCAGAATGGGACTTCCGCATCCTCTCCTGCACCCTACAGACCCCCCATGCATCCTCCAAATTTCCTCTGGAGGGTCCCCCAATCCTCCAGAGCAGATTCGGAGGATGCATAGGGACTGGGGGTGGGTGGGAGGAAAGGGTGTGGAAGTCTCATTCCAGCAGCGGTACCCTTCTTCTAGTGAAACCACGATGCTGGATCCAAACCAAAGTAAGTTTATATGGAATCAGTGTCTGTCCAAAGGTTATTAGCTATTATTTGCCTAGTTAGTAACAATTGTTGCTAAAGAATATTCAGCATTCCCCCATGAATGTTAGCATCAATGCTAATATTAGCATCAATGCTAATATTTAGTTATTTTTTGTAGTCAGAAGCATCTAGTGACGCTGTTCATTTTTCCATTGACTGTAACACACACACAGTCAACGTGTAGTGGTTAGGGTGTTGGACTGGGACTCGGGAGATCTGGGTTCTAGTCCCCGCTCGGCCATGAAACTCACTGGGTGAATTTGGGCCAGTCACTGACTCTCAGCCTAACCTACCTCACAGGGTTGTTGTGAGGATAAAATGGAGAGGAGGATGAGGATAATGTAAGCCGTCTTGGGTTCCTTGCAGGACTGGGACTCAGGAGATCCAGGTTCTAGTCCCCACTCGGCCATGAAACTCACTGGGTGACTTTGGGCCAGTCACTGACTCTCAGCCTAACCTACCTCACAGGGTTGTTGTGAGGATCAAATGGAGGAAGATTATGTAAGCCGCCTTGAGTTCCTTGCAGGAAAAAAGGCGTGGTATACATATAATAAATAAATAAATAAACAAATAAATAAAATAAAAAAGGCGGGGTATAAATTTAATAAATAAATAAATAAATTGTGCCAGTAATAATAAGAGAAGTACACAACCATTTCCCAAATAGACTGAGGACAGTGAACAGAAAGTTAGGTATGCCTAAGTGTCATTGAAATCAATGGAATGTGGACACTTTATTGTGTGCTCAGTTCCTACTGATCTCAATGTCACTTAGGCACTCCTTTCTTTGAAATGTGCCCACTGGATACAATCCAAAGCACGCACGATGGAGCTTTCTGTTAACTTCTGTCATGGGAAAGGCTCTATGCACAGTTGCACTCACATTTCCTATTGTGTGCACAGAGAACATTTTACTTGCCAAAGAGAACAGGGCAGCCTCTGTAAAAGCAGACCTGTGCAAGTGCATTGAAACAATCAGATCATCATCCTTATGGGTGCTTCCAGACTGTTGGCTCCTCGCTCTACCCAGTCATTGCTCTTTACATACAAAATTGCAACTGATTTCCCACACTTCGGGGGGCATCATGCTGTGTGTGTGTGTGTGTGTGTGTCCCTCTATGTTCTGTTCCCACCAGTGGGTGTGACATAGCCATGTGGGCAGGGAGGGACAATTCAGCCGAGCAGACCATTTTGGCAGCAAGGTGTTTTGTTATTTTGTTTTGGTTTTGAGGTTTTGGCCTACAGCTCTCGTGATCCATTACAATTGGCTATGCTGGCTAGGACTGATGGAGGTTGTAGGCCAAAACATCTGGAAGGTTACCAGTTGCCTACCCCTTCTCTAGAAAGTGTGGGAGGTGGCATGGAGGGTGCATGGGAAATGCATGAAAATTGCTTCCCTTCCCCTCTCAGCTGTGCTGTATCAAAGAGCCTTCCATGAATGGAAAGACACTGTTGGATACATCCCCTAGCTTTAGCACCCTATATGGAAATGGGCCCCACTGACTTCATTAGAATTTTCTTCCAAATGCTTTGCTTAGGAATGTTATTGTTTCAAAAAGCATCCCACGGAAACCAGTGGAACTTGGTGCAGGTTCACACAATCCTTTTTAATGCACAGAAGTCGTCCCAGTTCTCCTTGGGCACCTGCTTGCACCAATCATGGAAATGACATCAATTGCCATGTTTACAGCAGCACCTTTCCCACATACTGAAATCAAGGAAACTGCTGGTGGCCATATCCATTATCAGTTTGTTTACCTGTAACTGTTGCCCATATCTCTATCTCTATCTCTATCTATCTATCTATCTATCTATCTATCTATCCATCTCTATAATAAGAGAAGGGCAGTCCTGCAGCAAGAGGAGGATGTGAGGATGATGAGCCAACTTTCACTTTAAAAAAATGTTTGGGGCTGAATGCTTTAGAGAAAACATTTTCTGACAAGCTAAACGCTAACTGACAGATATCCTATTTTGCACGGCCAAAAATAATAATAACCTTTGCAGTTCTCCCCACCCTACCATATCACCATGACTTTGCACATTTCTCAATCTCTGGTGAAATTTCTCAAGCTCTGTGGACTTGTCTCCATAAATCTGCCTCTCCTTGAAGCAGGTTCATTTTTATTTTATGTTTCGCTCTCTGCCGTCTACATATCCATGGTCTCTAGAATGTGTAAGCAAATAAATGCCTTGCTTGCATCTTCTCAGGCATCAGTCTGTCTCATCCTTGAGATTTCATGGTACCACACTCTCGTGCTCATCATTACCCTTTCGCACTCGGCCTGCAATTCAGTGCAGGGCCATAGCCTTGCTGCAGCGGCACTCAGGGGAGGGAGGGGATAGGAATGGACAGCGGTGTGCTGCTTCAACAACAACAACAACAACAACAACAAAAGGTGAGATAATGTGTATTCCACCAGAGGAGTAGAGGGGTGCTGGGCCTTCAAAGTGGAGAAATAATGGAAATTGACTGTTACTAGGTGCTGACAGGAGGTTTCCCCAGATTTTGTCCTGAGACTTTGCCAAGTTCACTTTGGCAATGCCACACGGCATCAGTTGTGTAGACCCTTTACAGAGGTGGAATCCAGACTTAGTTTTAAAATAGTTTTGCCAGATGCTATTTTTACACTATGCTGCTATAGGTTTTTTGGGGAGGTCGCAATAGTGGTGTAGCAGAGCAGGAACGTGGGGAGAGCAGAGCTCTGGCACTTTTCCCAGCTGATCATAATAAATTGGGTACTATGCGACACACACACACACACACACACACACACACACACACATTACAGTAATCAAATCGGAAGCTTGCCAGAGCATGGATTACCACAGCCAGACGATCCCTGTCCAGAAATGGCTGAAGCTGGTAAAAGGTACTCCATGCTACCAAAGCCACCTGGACCTCTTGTGACAAGGTGTATCTAGGAGAGCCTCGAAGCAGCTAACCTGCTTTTTTCAGGGGACAGCAACAACAGCCATCCCCTGAACAGCCTTCATCCAGCCCATAACTGAATCCAGGCACAGGTTCAACAACTTCAGAGCACTTTCTTTCTGTCTCTAATATTAAAGAGAAGCAGTCAAACATAGGGATCTTACAGTAGCCTGTAATCATAAGTGCTGAGCCAAAGTACCACAAAGCCAATGCTTTAGGGTGAAAGGGGTTGTGGGGTTCAAAATACCACCCACATAATCCCAAACTTTGTCATTAATTCACTTCTTCTTGTTTGCAAACATTAAAGTTGTTCTAATATATGCAAATGTATGAGCTCTGTATAGGATCCAATAGATCTGTTGTCCAAACTGGGTGAATGGGCAACAAAATGACAAATGAGATTCAAAGTAAGTTAAGTATAAAGTGATATAAATTGGGGCAAAAAAAAATCTTAACTTCATATGTTTTTTGATGGAGTCTGAACTGGCAGTGACTAACCAGGAAAGAGATCTTGGGATCCTGGTGGATATTTCAATGAAAACATTGACCCAGTTTGCACATAACAATTGCAAATTGTGAGCTAATTAACCCATGATTTGCCTGGGGTTGCATGCTGCCACCATTTTGAATATGCAACCTCTGATCAGCCTTGATCAGAGGTTGCTTCATGACGTGAGAACCCAGACACTATGGATTAATCATGGGTTAAACAACCCAAAGTTAACCAACAACCCATGATTAACCCATAGTGTCCGGGTTTGCATGTCTTGGAGCAACCCTTGACAGCACTGAATGGGAGGCTGCATATTAAAAATGGCGGCAGCATGCGCTGGACACGTGCCATGGCCCATGACAAATTGTGGGTTAATAAACCGCGTAGAGCTGCTGCCAGTCAATACTGAGCTGAACCAATGATTTGACTCAGTATATGGCAGCTCCTTAGCACTTCTGGGGCAGTGGTTTTCGATTTTAGCAGTACTCCAGAGGTGCTATGAAACCCCTGAAAATCCAGTTTGCCAGTAATACACAACAACAAAACAGAAATAAACACAAGGTGGCAACCAGTGCACAGTAAGAAGTTGGAAAGATATTCGGAAAGTGTATAATCTATATAAGTCCTCAAAGCTATGATCCTATGCACAGTTAATAAGCTCCACTGAGACTGAGCACAGTGGAACTTACTTCTGAATAAAAATGGATATGATTGTACTGTGAGTGTGCTTTGGATTGTAACAATACTAAGGCTGCAATCTAGACACACTTACCTGGGAGTATGTCTCATTGAATTCAGTTGGGCTTGGGCATACATCTGAGTAGACATGCATAGGACTGTGCAGTAAGTGTAGTTTGGGGGAAGCAAAATCTATGGAAACCTCTTGGCATTACTTCAATATAAGCTTGGAGCATCTACCCTTAACATCCTTATGTTGTATCAAGCTCAAAAATAAATAAATAAATAAATAAATCAGTTACTTGTAACAGATCAATAGTAAATGTGTTTAGGATTGGGGTGTACAACTATCTGCAAATATTATTTGTGCAAATGCAAAGTGCTTGTACGAAAGCTATACGCAACTATTTCAGGGTTGGGGGAGGAAAACGTTCAGTGAGCTATAACATGAATTCTAAAATGAGTTTAAAAGATTTTCAAAAACTTTTAAATTGTAGTAGACATTCAAAAGCAGACAATCCTATTAGGATACAGTAGAAGCCTTGATTCAGATGGCATTTATACTGGTGGTAACCATTTCAAAAAACTACTTGGCATAATATGTGCTCTGTCTGCAGTGAGAGTGCATGCAGGGGAGTTTAAAAAAGTGGCTTATAGTTCAGAAGTGGGATCTCCTATAAGGAAAATGCTAAGGAAGTGCTGCTGAGCACGAGCATGCTATTGGTGCATAGTACTGAGCATCATGGTCAATGTGCTTAGGCTTAGATTAATGGTACTGTCACCTCAATCATAAATGTGTTTATCTAGAAGTTAGGGTGCTTCCAGCTGAGGCTTTTATCGTGCAATTGTCCTGCTTCATTCATGGAATTTTACAGGGGTCCAGACAATGACATCTTCCATTTATAATCCTCCTTTGTGTTCCCACTGCTTCTTCCATCTTTTTTCATATCACACACACACACACACACACACACACAAAATCAATTAAGGAGGAAAAGACGGAATAGCTGCACAATGCCTTTTGACTGGTAGTACTAGGAGCCCTCCATCTGGAAGCATCCCAAGTATTTCTCATCTAAATAATGCTAGGAGTAAGATTCCAACTGAAAATGCATCCCATTAAAATGGTTAAGGTTCGATTTACTTCCAAACAAAACGATTTAGAATCCTTGTGGCAATAATATTAGATCTTAATACGTCAGCCTGATTTGGATGGATAACTGCATTAGGAGATAAATGAGACATTTTATAATAATGTAGTTTGTGTTGGGAGGCCGAATAAAATCTTAACTCAGAGTCATTACTATGCCTCTGCTATTAAGGAGCAGCATCCAACATTTCCTGAACCGGGAAAAATTAGCCCAGAATAATCATATTTTATATGGGTTTGTCTCAACAAACTGACTTTGCCTAGGAAGTAATTCCCGTGTAATAAATATATTGGTTCCTATAATATATTTACAGTGGTATGTAATCTTGCCTTTCTAGAGCCTAGAAAAGCTATAGCTGCCATAGTTGTAGAGATGGGATACTTCCAGATGAGGCTTTTATTGTGCAATTGCCTTGCCTCATTCACAGAATTTTATGGGGAGTCCAGATGTCATCCTACATTTTTAACCCACTTGTTTTTTCCCATTGCTTCTTCCATCTTTTTTTGCACTACAGAAAATCCATTAAGGAGGGAAAGATGGAATAGCTGCACAATATCTTTTGAGTGGTAGCACTAGTAGCCATCCATCTGGAAGCACCCATAGTTGTTGGGAGCAAATCTTTGAATACACCCTGCAAGTGTTATCCTGTTGAATTTAGCTCACAGTTTGCATGTCCAGGTTGTGGAGCTTGTCCCGTTATACAATAAATAGAAAATAAAGGAAGAGAGAATTAATATTTTAAAGTCATGCTGTCAGGACAACATGAGGCCTACATTTCATGTGAGCAAGGCTGATTCTACTGAGGTAGTCTGGAATAACTGAATGGAGAACCGCTTGACCGATAAGATTTCAAGCAATCACATTAAATGCTTGGAAAGAGAATAAATGCACAGTTCATTGTAGCCTTTTGAGGACAGAGCATATGCAAGAATGTAAGGCAGTTAAGTTTGAACTGCATGAATGAATATACTTTGGCTTTCCCCTTACTATGAGCTGTCTTTGAATCAATCTCTAATATGTTACTACTGTGCATTTCTTCTATTGTTTTGTAAACTTCTTCAGAATTTGTGCAGATGAGAAATGGTATAGAAATATTGCAATAAAATAAAATAAATAATAATAGTAAATATAAGCTATTTGTGTAAATTAAGCACACACAAATGTGTACTGCATTGTGCCTTTATGTGGCCAGTATAATCATCGCTATGTAAGGAGAGCTGACTATATAATCATTAACAGCTAAGCTTGTAGTCTTTGATGAAATCTGAATGCTAGTAAATATACACATCTACAAAGTCAAATAGGAAATTTTAAAAAATCATTTAAATTACTGTTGTGCAATTAAACGACCAACACAAATGCATTATTGATGGTGTTGTAAATGAAGATGCCTCCTTTTGAACCATGAATAGTAGATTCATCAAATATTAGTGTCTCTTCCTTGCCTTTTTAAATCTGCAATATTTTAAGGATATCTAAAATATCTAAAAGGCGTGTTATTTTTTCTTAAGTATCAGGATTAAAAATTTTTTTTTTAATACGGTCAAACTTCTGACTTGCTGGTTTACCTTGTACATTCAGCTAGGGTCAATTAATATGTTAGGATGAGCTTATAAATGTTATAGAGAAAAATAAGGAAAACTCAGGAACAAAAAGCCAGTTTTAGAATCAATACTTGATTAATCAGAAGCCATTACCCCTACAGATTCTGGGGAAATACAAATAATATAAGAGCTTTCAAAAGAAAATTCAAAGTACGTGTATGGTAAGTATTCCAGGTTCTTATTCTAATCATCGCTAGTATCATCAAGTACCGTTGGCTTTTCTAGCATGTGAACAACTTAAATATCTTTATTAAAGTTTAAACTTTATTCTAAATTAGTACAGTACAGAGTTATTAAAGAGATTGTCCTGTACTTTTTGTATATATCATATCTTGTATATTAATTAGTCCACACTTTAAAAGCTGTTTTGATTAAAACAAAAATATTGCAAGTGATTTATTTTCATTTGCAGAGTAATCTTATATAGGTACATTTACTCAGAAGCAAGTCCCACTGTATTCTATGGAGATCACTCCCAGGTAAGGGTGCATAGGGCTTCAGTTTAAAAGTCACTTTCTCATTCAGCATCTATACTGAGATATTTCCATTTACTAGCATCCTCCACTGATTCCTGGTGAATGCTATGTATAGAGGCTAGTCTAGATTACTTTTAAGAGCTCTGGAAACACTTTTGAAACACCAGAGACTAGGGATGTTTTTTGAGAATGCTGTTTTTGGTATCAGCTTTACTTATTTCGTCTGATCTAATTACAAATATATACACTTGGTTTCATCGCAAATTCAATTTTCCCTATTTCAGATTGTCATTCCAAATCAAAAGTATAAACAAGCAGAAAATTCTTCTGAGTAAATATCATATTATTTTTAATCTTTTATTTAAGAGGAACTAGCTCTTAGCTCTTAGTTAAGTGTGCTTCCTTCCCAAATGCACTGTAAATCTCTATCTGTATGTTGATCCATTTGTTTTTCACTTTCAAGGCAAATTTCAACAGATCTTCTGAATATCAGTTATACTATTCAATTTTGCAGAAGTGCATTGCGAAACAAACATCTTACATGCTACTATTTCTAAGTGTTGCTGTTTGCATAAGGTACACATTCTAGAGAAGTTCTGAAATAGTCTGAAAGGCAGTAAAAAGACTTCATCTGAGATCACTGTAAAAAATAAGTGGATTTGAGGATTTGAGCATGAATTTCAGCCAAATCCAGAAATGACATACAATGATAATCAAGAACCCAAGGCCTTACCTTTCCACTTGTAGGCTGATTTCTTAGATGTGATGCACTTCGCTCAACAGCACGCTCCGTCCTATAGTCTGCAATCAACACTACAGTCAAAGCACCACGCATGACCTCTATATATATGCACACAGCAGTAGCCGCAACAAGTGGCTATCGAGACGAGAGTCCTACTTCAAAGCCCTGCGTTTATCGAGCAAGATCACACGTAGAAAGAGATCCTTCAAGCAAACACTAAATCTCCATTGAATTGGGAGGAAACTGAATGATACGCTGGAAGAGGAAAAAAGGATCTTATTTATGACATAGCAGATGAAAATACCCGCAGCTATTGCACGTACCATTTATTCTGTTAACCATAATATACATTGTCACTTTGACGTTCAGACCATTCCTCTTCTTCCATCACCTTCATGTCAATCCAATTCACTCATTCTTACCGATGATGAAATGGGAGGGGTGGGTGGAGGAAACATGGAAAGATTGTTATCCTAGATGCTGTATTTGCCGGACATTAGAGCCAGTCAGATTAAGCATTGGGAAGATGTTAGACTTGATAAAGGAAGCCCCACTGGCTTTCTGTCTCCCCGAGACAATGAAATCACATAGTTGTGTCTGCGTCTTTCTATTTTGGATTGTTCTGTTTTAACACATAAGGGATTGAAGGCTGGCTACTATTCGTAATTAACTCAAGTTAAACTAATGAGGGTGGGGGTGGCAGGAGGGAGACATGGGAGATGGAAAGGAGGGGTGGCTGCAGAAAGAAAATGGGCTCCGTTTCAATGAAGAGTAGGTGGAGGAATGGATACAGTAATTCTACATTTTTGGGTTGGAGAAAGGTTTGCAAAATTTTATTCTTTCGCTACAAGTAAACTATTTAGTTAGAACACATAACCACCAGGGGCAGTTTGGAATCAAATCTTAGTTCTTATTTACTTCCAATGGGATGCATTTCAGACTACAAATTCTGAAGCTGAACATCCCTGAAGCTCACCACTCCTGCCTGGCCATTCTGCCTGCCTCACTTCTACACATTATTGCAGAAGCGCACATGAGATTCATAGCAGGAAGCACTGGCCACTATGCACATTTTCTTTACTTCATTACATAGTCTTCAGTCCTAGTCTCTACTAGGAACTTCCATGAGTGGTGTGTGGTCTCTACACAATGAGTACCATCCATGTTGTAAGAAGCATTCCTGGTTATAGCCGCCATGTTAAAAAGCTATCACATGGAAATGTATCTCAGCATTCTCAGCATGTTTAGATTTACTTCAAAACTGATTTACGTGCTTAGATTTTTTTTAATTATTATTAATTAAGGGAACTAATCTAATCCAGTGCATACTATACTGGATGGCATAGTAAGACCTGAGTGGAACCATTCACCCTATGAGACCTCTGGTACATTACTGTCCATCCTGTGGGTAAAAGGAGCTGCTGAGGAAGAGGTGTGTGTGTGTGTGTGTGTGTGTGTGTGTGTGTGTGTGTCACCTTATGCAATTATGGTGTGGACTGGAAGCCATTAACCTCCTGGGATCTCTCTCTATCCCTAAGCATCAATATGCAGGTTACACAAATATTTACAATTTTATGGTATTGAATAAAGGGTTGTACAGTCTGTGACACATTACACACACACACACACACACACACACACACACACAATCTTTTAAACATAGCTTCTTTTGAAATCTTGTTTGCATTCCAAATATTAATCCTGTAATGATTTTAAATAGTAGTGATTTGACTAAGCAGTAACTAAGCATTTATAAGAGGATATTTTATATCATTTCTTTCCTACCCAGTATCTTCATCTATTGCCACTGCCTATTCTTTTTAAAATTCTTATTGTGTGTTTATTGCATTTGCATTTTCTCTTATCATCAGCCACCTGACCTGGAGGCCTGCCAGCAGCCAAAAAAACAGCATATAAAAAAATATTTATTAAGTACAAACACAGTGTTCTTGATTCTGGTTGTAGCAGCATTTTGACATTTGGATTCAATCACCTTTTGTCCAGTTTGACTTGTGGTGGTGTAAAAGGTGGCTGAGTATGCTTAACAGTTAACAGGCTGTGCTTATCAGCCTTAAAAATTACTGTAGCACCACAGGAACCAATTTTCTGTGGGTTCATCACATGATGCTGCTGAGAAAGGCCTACAGCAATGTTGGCAGGAGGGCCCCAACCGGTCCTTAACAGAAAATCAGCACTCCCAATTCCATGCAGTTGACAACGATGGCAATAAGTCCCACCCACATGGCTGCAGTCCTGTAAATCTTACGGCAGCACTGTGGGATTAACCCACAAAAAAGCGGCTCCAGTGGTGCTACTATAATGTTTAAAAGGTGGCTACGGTTACAGTGAATGTGTGCCGTGATAACTCAACATTTACTAGGTCAGCCATGCCATTAAGCCAGACACCATTTTGTCTGAAGCAAGTAGCAGTTCTACCCAGATAAGCAGCCAAGTAGCAAACTCCAGCCACTTCCCACCCGTTTCATAGCCCACAAGTGCTATGCATCATCTCTGTGCTTTGTAGTTTCAGCTGGGGAGACAGACAGAACTTCTGTGTCTGCCTCATGTGTGGTTTATTTCTCTGCCACAGATTTGTGCGCACGCGCGCATGTCTGTGCGTGAGAGAGACTGCACTGGCACTGCGGCTGCTTTTGTTTCTTTGGCTGGAGAATTGGAGCAGAGTATGAGGGCTGCTGCATGCTCTCTCTATCTCTGCTCTGGCAGTAAGAGTCTTGAGACTGGCAGAAGCCATTGTGTTTCCCTGGCAAAAGAAACACTGTGAAACAATCTGGCTCGTGCATATTTGCTGATGCAAGAGTCGGAACCACCACACAGCAGCTGATATGGCAGGCAGAGGGTATGTATTGAAAGTGCAAGGCAACCACCTCCTCAGTACTGTACTGGGCCCAGACGTGACGATGTGATATCACTCCTGACAAAGTAATTCCCTCTTTCTCTTGGTTTAAGGCATCTTGTGAACCATCATGTATGGGACTGGCGGCCCAGCAAGGGCTTAGTAAATCTCTTGCTTTTGCTGCTTGCCTCAGACTGCAACCTGGGGAGTTGCCATGCATCTGACAGGCCGCAATACATGTGTGGAGGGTTGTGTTCAGCCTACTGGGCCACAAGCTGTGTTGGCCTGGCTTAATGCAACTGGTGTGGGTGTAATAGGCAGCACTACCTGCCAGGTGAGAGAATTGTCTGCTTTTCAAACACAGGATATAAAATGGTATAAAGGAATATTTAGACAAGAATAGGAAATGGCTGTCTTCCCAACAGCAATGACTTAATCACTGTCCACAACACAAGCATGTTTAATCTGCAAGGAATTTCCCCTCACGGAGGATCATTGAGCGAGTTTACACATTATCTGTGCGTTGTGGCTGCTGATCCTGCATGGTGCAGTCCTCTACCAGACTTGTGATGTTTGAAACATGGATGCCAGTGGGATCACATCATCATGGGAGGTTTGCACACTGTGCTGAATTTGCACTATTGGACACATGCACCTAAATGTTAAATTTCTCTGAGTGCAAGCTAAATATGGCAACGTTACCATTCTGTTTCAAGGCCCCTATCTTTGTTGTACATTGCATCAAATGTACTGGGGTGTTTATCATGACATAGGTAAAATTGTGCAAATTCATCTTCCATAAATAGGAAGACAATGGTGAGTGTGAGAGTTAACAATGGAAAGGGCTAGCAAAGGCCATAGTAAAGAATGGTCTTTGTTTATGTGAGGAGAAGACCAGGGTTGGCCCAAGATATTTTGCTGCCTGGTGGCGCTTCTAGCCAGAGAGACCCTAGCAATCAAAACACGTTGTGCAGTTACTCCGCCTTTTCCTACTTAATGGATTTTCTGTGGTAAGAAAAAAGATGGAAGAAGCAGTGGGAAACGGGAGGATTACAAATTGAAGATGACATCTGGGCCCCCTGTAAAATTCTGAGAATGAGGTAGGGCGATTGCACAATAAAGGCCTCATCTGGAAGCACCATGAGACAGGAAAGATTTATCCCCGCTCCATTATACGTACATACAAAAGCTGACTGGCCTTGCAGTTGAATTTTTCTTCAATACTGGCAATGGAACAACGTCCTCTAGTGTACTGTGGGCAGCAATCTAGCCTGGCGAGGAGCCAGGCAGGCTGCGGAGCACTCACAGCTCTGTCCTGCAAAGGAGGGGAATGGCCGAGAGCACAGCCCCTCCTCCACCAGCACGTATTGCTTGAGACAGACCACCCCACTTTGCCTAGTGGTAGGGCTGGTCCTGCAGAAGACCAGCACAGGGATTTGTAAAATGCAACTTTTGGAAGACAGTGGGCCCGTTCACATGTAACGGTGGCAAATCATAATTAACCCCAGATTTGCCATGGTGCATTGCCAAGCATGTTCCACAGCCCTTTTAAATATTCAACCTCAGATTGGGTTGATCAAAGGCTGTTACATGATGTCCAAAACCCAGACACTATAGGTTAATCGTGGGTTAAACAACCCACTACACTACTAGTTGTATCATGTTAACTGTGGGTGGTTTAACCTACGATTAACCTATAGTGTCCGGGTTTGGGACATCGCGTAGTGTATCAACCTGCAGTCGGCCCGACTGGAGGTTGAATATTCAAAATGGTTGCAGAATGCACCTGGCACAGCACACGCTGCAGCAAATTGTGGGTTAATTAACCCACGATCTGCCACCATTGAACCAGGTCAGTAAGTGAACCACGGCAGCCTGTTACGAGATGTAGGTGGAGCTACAGCAGGAGGAGTTCTGAGACAGGACAGCGAGGGGCACAGTAATGCATGTCAGGGCGAGGTGTGATAGGGTGGAATCAGAATACATTTGCCATTTCTCTATGCTTTAGGTCAGTTACAAAATGAAAGCAGGACCCTTGGCAAAGCCTTTGTTGTCTATACATATGTATATGTCTTTGTCAGCCGTGGCCTTGATCGGGGTTAATAAAAGCATTGGCTGCTTTAGCCAAAGCCGAGGGAATGTGACAGGTAACAGAGGAGGAAACCGCCGGCTGCCTTTGGCTTGCTGTCATTATTTGTGTCTAACGAGGCCAGCCCGTCGCCACTCGCCAGCCTCTTTGCAGATGAAATGAAGCGATGGGCTGAAGCAAGGCAAAGGAGGCGCCGTGTCCTGACAGGCTGAGGTGTGACCTGATGTATCCTAACCACCCCAGACATTGTCAGAAGAACCAGGGAGAGGAAGGAAAAGGTGAAAGGGTCCAGAGTTAGGGTGCCTGGAGAAAGGGATTGAAGAAGAAAAAGGATGAGACTGGAAAGTACATCATTCAGAGCCAGAAAGGAGAGAAAACACCTACAAAACGCAAAGGAACACTGAGATCCGGTAACTTTTATCAGAATGGGTTTTTGGTGGTGTTGTTTTTTAGAGGAAAACCTTTCTTGCATTTCAGCCGGGATCCACATCCTAGTTTGTTAAAAATGTGCCTGGATGGACCACAAATTCAGGTGTGCAAAAGTACAGATATTTACGTATGCACTTAAGTTCCTTTGGGGGGGGGGGGAATCAATGTGCATACCTAACTCTTTACTGGATGACACATAAAATGTGTCATAATGACACATAATGTGACACATAAAATGACACATAATGTGGGAGTTCCATAATCAGATCTTCCAAAATCTTTTTAAAAGATTAAAAGCAGGAAGGCTAGCTGGGGGGCAGTGGGGGTTAACTATTTCCCCATGCTGTTTCCCCAATAGAAATCCCCCCCCAAAAAACTATTAGTCCTACTTGGGGAAGGGGATGACAGATACCTGTATCGGTCTTTTCTCCCAGCACAGCAATGAGCAGCTGGGGGGTGGAATTTCGTTTGAGGAAATGGCATGGGGGAAGGATTAATGCCCGCCCCCACCAGCATCACTGTCCCCATCCAATTCACACACATACACAACTAATGTTATGCTTTAAAAAAAAAAATCAAATCAAATCCTGCATCTCCTATGTCACATGTAGTTTGGAGATGCTTTTTCTTGATTTGCAAAGCTTTCATTTCAGCCTGGTCCTAGACGTATTTACTCAGAGGTACTAAAACCCACTCAGCTCTATGGGATTTACCTCTCAGTAAATAACTATGCAATCCTATACATGTCTACACAAAATAAGTCCCACTGATTTCAATGGGGTTTAGTCCCATGTAAGTGGGTAAAAGATTAGTAAACGGGTAATGGATTAGGATTTCAGCGTAACCTGGATTTGAGATTCTCTGGACTGGGAGGAAGAACTCTCTGGAAAATCTGCAGGGCTACTAACTGCAGAACTTCAGTATAAGCCCATCTCTTGCTGGCAATCCACTGACACTGATTTAAGGATTATTCCTTGCATTTGTTTTGAATATTTAGTGTAATGCAAGATTCTCATGTTATTCACCAAAACTATGCCAGTTAGGAATTCATTATGTTTGTGTGCTTTTTAAATGATATTCTATAGGTTTTCATAATAGTAGTACACATGTTTATGCATTTATACACAACACTGGGCAATCTAATTACACTAAGATCCTCTAACACACCATGCAAAGGAAAGATGCTGCACTACCACAACAAATGTTATTGTATCTCCTTGTCAGGACATTTCCTTACATGCAGTTAACACAGCCCCTCGTACAGTATTACAGGCCATTAGGTAACCAATTTCTCTCAACGTTATCTATGTTCACTTCCTGTCTTTGACATATTGTTAATTTGGCCACCATTTCAATGTTCAGCACTTTTATCAGCCAGCCATTCATCTTACGTGCTTGCCATACTTTCCAGGTATGAGTCTAATTATACCCCATCTATGGAATCAACTCCCCAAGGAGGTCCACCTGGCGCCTACTCTCTATTCTTTTAGGCACCAGGTGAAGACCTTTTTATTTACCCAATATTTTAATGGATGATTTTATTCCTTTTATTCTTTTTATTATCGCCACTGTACCTTGGGATTGAATTTATTTGGCTGCTTGTTTTTACCTTGGTGTATTTTAATATGTTTATGTTTTTGCTGTTTTTATTGGTTTCTTGGTATTGTTTTTGTAAACCGCCCAGGGAGCCTTTTGGCCAGTGTGGCGTAGTGGTGAGAGTGTTGGACTGGGACTCAGGAGATCCAGGTTCTAGTCCCTGCTCGGCCATGAAATTCACTGGGTGACTTTGGGCCAGTCACTGCCTCTCAGCCTAACCTACCTCACAGGGTTGTTGTGAGGATAAAATGGAGAGGAGGAGGAGGAGGAGGATTATGTAAGCCGCCTTGGGTTCCTTGCAGGAAAAAAGGCAGGGTATAAATATAATAAATAAATAAATAAATAAAATGGGCGGCAAATAACTGTTTTAAATAAATAAATGAATGAATTATGGATACTATCATATTTAAGAACAATTCCCTATCCATTTATTTTTTCAAACATAATTTTAATAAGTAATACGATTTGAAAAGCCAAAGGAAGCTTAAATCCAGTAATGTCTTCCATAGTTTTTATAATAATTTCTCAGAAGAATCATACCTTGTATATTTCCACCATAGGTGAAGAATAATATCATTTTAAAGTTCACATATCACCAACAACTGCCATTATTCGTTTTGTTTATTTTATATAATTTTCAGAGTTATATGTACCATTGTATGCATCAGAATTCTTTTTACGTTTGAACACACCAGTGTGAAATTCCACCCTCGATGACAAACACTGCAAATAACTTTATAGATTTGTCTTTTGAGATCTGTCTTTGTGAACTGAAAAGGCTTTTTCTTTTTCAAGTACAAAGCTGAGAATCTTATAATTTTATTATGAAAAACAAACAAACAGATCAAAATACCTAGTTGGATTTAGCAATACCTTAAGTGTGGGGACTACGTAGAACTCCAGCAGTCATTTTGATATACTGAAATATTTTATATTGCTGGCTGCTAGGAAATGAAAGCAGCTGGGTCCTGTGCGAAGAAAGAGAGAAGAGCAGAGGGAAATGAATATATGGGACTTCAATTCTCTATCCTGATGTCAATGGAACAAAGAGATTCACTTCCTCAACTGGGCACAGAATAGTCAATCTTAACAGGAAGGGCCAAAGTTCTTTCGGGAACTTTCATGAGTTCGTGTTATCCAAAAGGGATTTTCAGCATTACAAAGGATACATCACTGATTAGAAGTGAACTGCTGTAAAAATTAACTATTTTGCTGAAGAACAGGTTAGAGGTTGAAGGCTGAAACTTGGTAGCTAAACTCTCGCTATCCAAAGAAAATACATCTTGAAAAGCAGTTGTACTGCATACCAAGCTTTATATAATCCACGTATTACAAAACTGTATGGCAGAGCACAATTAACAAAGCACTGTTATGCTTGTGAAACATCTGTACATACTGGAGAAAATTTTTGTTCTTATAACCCAAGACATATTGACAAAAAGAAGAGAATCATAACCCTAGTGACTGCGACCTACTGCAGACTTTTGGGGGCTGAATTTAATGTTGTGCAAGTGGAAATCGGCTCACATGACCCAACTTTGTCCCTCTCTCCTCTCCCCTACAGCACCTGCAAATCTGCTCCGAAGGGTCCCGGGCCGCAACCCTTTGGAGCAGATTTTGAGGGGGTGGGGTGGGGTTTGAGGTGCAAAGGAGAGAGGGAGTCACCCCCTCCCAGTTCCACTGACAGAAACAGTTCATTGGATTTCACCCTTTCTATTAGATTCTGCTGGTTGGCTTGTTCCCCTTTTTCCTGAAAGGTTCTGAGCCATCAAGTAGCTGAATTACATGCAACTCTTACCAGATCTTGACTGTGCATGATGAAAAAAGCTTTGAAACAGTCATTTTGAAATCTGTAATAAATGGCCAATGAATTAGCTCATTGTCTTCTTCCTCTTCATTTATCTACATTTTGTATCGCTTTTGAATTTGGTTCATTTTGTGTGGCTTTCAAGAAAACCCTTATACTTTATAGTAGAATTCACAAACTGGCAATATCCAGGCACTTCACATTTTGCTGCCTTAACTTTGAGAAACCTAGAATCTGTATAATCCAGAAAACGAAATTAAGCATATAGCCTGCCTGCCCTGTGCTGATGTCTTAATTTGACAGAATGAAACAAATGAAATAGAGATAAAACAGCACTGGATAAAACTCCAGCAGCATTGGAGAGCCTGTATGGCATAGTGGTGAGAGTGTTGGACTGGGCCTTAGGAGATCCAGGTTCTAGTCCCCCTTCGGCCATGAAGCTCACTGGGTGACTTTGGGCCAGTCACTGACTCTCAGCATAACCTATCTCACAGGGTTGTTGTGAGGATAATGGAGAGAGGAGGAGGTGGTGGAGGATGATGATGATTATGTAAACCGCCTTGGGTTCCTTGCAGGAAAAAAGGCGGGATATATAAATATAAGAAATAAATAAATAAAACACATATAGAATGTTTTATTTAATTTATTTATATATTCAATATATTTACATACTGCTGCCCATATTTAAAAATATCTCTAAGTGGTTTACAAGAAGATTAAACCAGCCGCCTAGGGCAGTGATGGCGAACCTATGGCACGCGTGCCACAGCTGGCACACAGGGACCTCTTTGTGGGCATGTGAACCATAGGTCGCCAGCCCTCAAGGTCCTCCCGGGGCGGGGCGGGTGGGCAGGCCTGGAGAGAAGTGGTGCTCTTCGCAGGGCTGTCCTCAGCGGGGAAAGGGGCGGTCCAAGCCTAACCGACCTGTTTGGCTGTTCGTCGACCCGAAGAGTTTGATGGGGGGAGGTGCCTTTAAGTTGAGCTCCACACCGCGATTGGCCCTCGGGCACGAGGGGGGCGTGTCCCGGCGGCTGCCGCAACCTCCGCAACTCTGAATGGCGGGTGAGGATTGGGGTGTCTGTCTCTCGGCAGTAGTCTCGTGAGGCGGCGCGGGCGGGATTTGGCGGCGGCTGAGGCTGCTGCCTGCTCCCTCCCTCCCTCCCAACGAGAAGCTGGTGCTGTTTGTGTGGAAGGGGGAGGAGGCGGAGGATGAGGATAAGGAGGAAAAAGAGGAGAGAAGCCCGAGTCCCGCCGGCGTCGGGTAGAGGAGTGGATGGCGGCCGCCTGAGTGGGAGGGGAGGGGAGGCAGCAGTTGTGAGCAAATTCAATATTCTGGGTCCATTTGGACTCAGAGGGACTATTTGATGTATTTATCTGTATTGGGGCAATTGCTGTATGGTTTTGTATAACTGTGATTCTTGCTAAAGGCATTTTTGTTCAGCTTATATCTTTGCAAGTTTCATTTTAATTAAGACCAATAGAACCTACCTATACAGAGGTTATACACACTTTGGGATAAACAGTGTATGCCAAACAAAAGCCCTTCACTGGCACTCCCCCCTGTAAAGTATCTCTCAAAAGCATTAATCTGCCACTCCTCTAGCAAATGACACCTGATAGAGTCACATCTTGCCTCACTGTCATGCTAGACCTGATGCTTATCCCTTCTTCATTTACATTTTTAATATGAAGTTCGGCACCCCGAGGCCAGGCTATAATACACTTTTGGGATTGTCAAATCCCCCAAAAGATGAAGAAGGGAAGTCCTGCTACATTAAAAATTCAAAGCTACAGTGTCTGCATGAACTTAATATGTAAGCCAACCTGATATCGCTTATCTCCATTTCCCCAAGTAACCTATGTTACACTACTCTTATCATGGTTAGAGTGAAGGACTTTGACCATGCAGATGTACTTTGACCACTCAGAAACATTATATAAATACTAGGAGGAGGAGGATTATGTAAGACACCTTGGGTTCCTTGCAGGAAAAAAGGCAGGGTATAAATATAATAAATAAATAAATAAATAAATAAATAAATATTCTCCATAGTGAATATCAATTTCTGTATTTCCCAAATATGAAGTCTCTCCTACAGAACGAATATAAGAGCATACAGGCATATTTCTACTGCACACTCTGCTCATGATCAAAGTCTTTCACCATGAGCCTAGTACAATAAACCGTCTCCATGTTGGGGCCTGTGTGAGGCAACAATGCAAAGACAACACAGAACACAATTCTCCCGGGACCCCAGTGCAGAATAGGGTTGCCAACTATGACTGAAGTTATTCCTGGAGATTTTGTGTTCCCCCCCCCGACCCTGCCGCATATTTTACACAATATCAGGCTATTAAAATCTCCATGATTACTTTGAGTAACCTCTTCGAGATTAGCACTGATTCTTGGAGACTTCAGGCCAGTCCCGGAGGGGTGGTGACCCTAAACGCAGAACTGCACAAATGTATACAGGCAGTCCCCAGGTTGCAAATGAGTTCCGTTCTTAAGAATGTCTTTAAGTCAAATTTGTATGTAAGTCGGAACAGCATAGCGTTCTATACATTAAAATCGGCATTTACGCAAATTGCGTAAATTACGCAAATTGCGTAGTATACTATGCTATGTACTCTACGTAAACGACGTAGCGCCGGGGAACCCAGAAGTCTGTTCTTAAGTATGGGTTGTCTGTAAGTCGGACATTCTTAACTCGGGGACTGCCTGTATTTTAAGAACATTCATGCTTGTACCTATCAAGAAAGAATTAAACGTTAAACACTTCAGATTCCCACACAGCCATGTAGCTACATCATGTTAGTCACTATCTCACAGCATAACCACAAGGTTTTTGTGAGGATAAAGGGAGGTTGAGGGAATGACATGTCTGCCGTTTGAAGCTCCTTGGAGGGACACAAATTTGAACATAGTTCCTTGGAGGGGACAACAATGGGGTACAAATTTGAACATAAAAGCCCGCTAGGTCAGGCCTGCCTTTTCATACCAAGTGGGCTTGTTAGAAGAACTAGGCCTCCTGCAAATAGCCGGGGGGGGGGGGGAATCTGCTCATTAGAATTCTGCCATTTCTTCCAAATATGGTGATTGGGGCCAATATAGCCCTGCCCTAATAGAAAAAAGTCAGCCAACTGAAGTGGTATCCAAGAGGTAACTGAGGGGCAGGCCCTGCTCGTGGCTCACTGGATTTATGTGATTGGCTGAAAATTGCCTTACAACTGCGGGCAGCATCAGCAGCAATTGGCTGAAAGCTTTGCCATTCTTTGAAAAGAGGGAGCCCAAAAGTGAAACTAATAACTGGGTCCTCCCTGTACTAAGAAGACTGGAGCAAGGGAGTCTTGCTGTGTGAGTCTCTAGTGGGCAGGCCCCTTCTCCTTCTCCTGACTGCATCAGAGAAGCCTGAATGAAAAGCCAGCTTGAGACTAGAGAATCAGACATGAGAGAGAAGCAATGGGAATGGACAACAAAAAAGAAAACCAGGATTAATTTAGCCTAGGTCACACAGAAATCTTTCATTAATTATTTGAATGCAATTCAATATTTAAATGCATTAGGGCGCAATCCAATGGGGCTGCCTGTTACTGTCCGAACTCGGAGGAATACAGGCATCCTATGCAGAGCGGAAGGAGGATGGATGCCCTATTTTGGCAGTCTCCTCCCCTCCTTGCCCCCCGGAACGCCCCCTAAATTCCTCCTCCGAGGTCGCTCTTATGACCACAGTGAAGCAGCCAGTGCGGTTCTTTCTGTGCCAGCTGTGAGGGAGAAGGGAGGATCCAAGCGCGGATCCCCAGATCTGAGGTCGGAGCTCTTTTTCAACTCTCAATCTGGGAATCTGAAAAATCCTATGGCCCTCTAGACGCTGTCTAGAGGGCCATAGGATCGCTCTGCCCTTCTTTTTCTGGGGGGGGGAGTCCCATTTGGCCCTATGAAGGTGCCTCCAATGCCCAGCACTAAGAAGAAAATTGCTGGGCCAGGCAGCTTGCAGTTGCCAGCACTTTCATTTTCCCAGAATGCCTCTGGGCCCAAAAATAGCTTGGGGGATAATGATGATGCTGGGCCCTAAATTTTTAATTAAAAATAAAATATAAGGAAGCTGGTGTCAGCTGTGATGAGCCCTCTACAGCCCAGGGGCCTCAGAATTTGCCCAATTATGCTGTGTAGTGATGCTGGGCCTGGAAATCCCATAGTTATATCCCTATGAGCACTTAACAGTCTAAACACGGTTTGAAACCACACTTGTTACATCAAAAGGAAGGATGTAAAATATATTTAACTGGATTGTCAACATATGATTAAGAAGCAGGTATAGGTTTGTCGCATGTTTGACAAGGACACAGAGCTTTTAGACATTTCTGTTTTCTATTTATAGGTTGACGATAAAACTTTTTGTTTTGTTCACTGACCCTTATCACCTTGGAACAACATCTCCCACTTTCAAATGTGAAAAATTATGCCTCACATGACATTAAGATAACATATAAGCTTCTTGAACTCAAGTATATTTCACTGTTGAAATGATGCACTTGCTTCGAAGGAAGATGGCTAAATTGAGGCCTATCACCAATTTGGATGAGCTGTATTACAAAATAGTGATTTTTTTTTCTTTTTTGCCAGCACCTAAAGTAATTTATAAAGGCTGAAATAAATGACTGAGCCAATACAAGGAAGGGGAAAAAATTATCAGTATAACAAGACAACAACCCAAGCTATTAAAAATATTTAGCAACCTAATTTCTTAATAAGATACCATTCAAGTTAATTCTTAGAAAGATGTTTAATACATTAAGTAAATTAAAGACTGTGACACTGCAAATCGCTGGCTATTTCTTCTGTACTAAGTAAATCTGAGGCTCTCCTGGAGAGATTTAGATAGGATAGTACTAAATGTGTTGCCAAGCAACCATCTCTACCATCTCTAGTTCTAAAGCTCATAATCACTAGGGGGAACATACTAAAAAAGTTTTTCTTTCCTAAACAAAAGGGAACTGGTGGTGAGTCATTTTCAGATGCTGGTAAATAGAAATCTAGCAGAAAAGTGTTCTCTGTGTTTCTGATCTCCCATTTAGGATGTTTGGCACAGCCACACCATCTCCAAATGTTGGTGTCAATAAGATTTACAAACAAGCTAATGAATCCTACCATGCTAAAAGCATCCAAGGTGAGAGACCATGGGAAACTACCCTCCTTCAAGTAACCGAGACAAATGGACTGGATCCGTTGACCTTCCAATGGATTTCCTCCCAGAAGATCTGGAAATGGATGATGAAGATATCCAAGGCCAAGTATTCTTGTGTGTGTGTACTTGGAGATGTTCTATTTAATACTTAGCATCTCATAATGCTTGGGATCCAGCAATTTAAAAGAGGTAATGTAAACAAGGTGCTGGAGGTCGGATATGTCATTGTGTATATTCATGAAAAACATGGCTAAAAGGAAATTAGTAACTAGGATTGGTTTGTAAGTGGCCATGCCACATTAAGATCTGTTTGCTAACCATTGCTTTATTAAACACTCAGGGTTTTTTTAAGCTGAAAGATTATCTCAGCAAAGAGATGCTGCCTCTGTGGCGGGCCTGGTGTCTTGTATGGAAAATGCTTCACACCGAACCTTTGCTGAACATCAATTAATATTAATTGGCATTTATTTGATCTGCTGTCACTGGTTAAATTGGGACGGTTCTTGAAACAATATGGCAACTGATGTACTAAAAAGAATGCTGCTGTAAGTCTGCAACTTTGCGAAAGGAACCCACAACAGAAACCCTTTCTCTGCTTCAAGAATCTGAATTCTTTAACATCTATGGATATTGAATAGGGTATGCACACTGAATATGGAGGATACTCATACGTGTTTACAAAGGATTCAGTATGCATTTTAATTTACTTCTGCCCGTCAATCTATTTACAATCAATTTATGTCTGCCTGTTAACTTTAAAAGTGCAAGATCTGAATTGTAGTCTTGCTAGTTAGCACAGAAAAGATGTGTGAATAAAATCTATCATGGGACAATTGGGACTCTGACAAAACAATTGATAAATAGCTTAGCAAAGAATCTGATGTTTTCTGAGAAGAACCATGTAATATTAAAAGTGGCTTAAAAGGTGAAAGTCGCTGCTATATTTTGAACAGCAGTACCAAAATCTGGAATTTGCGTCAACTTCCATATATATTAATTATTAAATGTAAATCATATTACGGAGTGTATCATTTATCTTAATTTGGTTTATCTGCCATCTGGCACCTCAGTCTCAATCACATTTGCCTTGGAAGTAAATCCATTTCTTTCACGAGAACCTATTTTCTTGTGTTTAGGATTGCATCATCTGGTGGAATTTATACTGAGTTTGTATTAATGGATAAAAATCTAGCTTCCAGCAACTGGATAGTAATTAGAACAGTGTGATGTTATTCATGTTGCAATCTGGATGGGGTTTTTTTTTTGTGAACGTTGCTGTTCAATATGGTCACTGTAAGAATTATAGAAAGTTTCTTTCCCAAATTATATTAAATGAAATAAAAGACAGAAATTAAAAGAAGCCAGAGAACTCACCCTGAATGGGGGCCCCAGTCTAGTGATAAATGAGGCCTAAAATATGTAAGGAACTCAATGCCCGGGTCATAAGGATGGCATGGGATTAGTAGATGATAAATTATGCTTAGATAGGGATGACATTGAATAAGTAGGTAACAGATAAATGAAGAATCCTCCCTTTCTGGAAACACAGACCAGGCATAAAAATGTGTCAAAAGAAGAGGTGTCTGCTGATGGGAGAGTAAGAGGTCAAAGTTAAAATGAAGTTAAGGAATGTGTGGAAGAGCCAATAGGAAATTAGAGTAACAGGATGCCACACAACAAGAGGAGGGTCGGTAAACAGGGGCGGGGAATAATGTATTCGGTTTAGGCGGTCGGGATAGGCTGTGAACCTCAAAGTACCCAGCCAATGGGGGAATGAGGGAGGAACCCTGCGGCCGGGCATAGGGAATAAAAACACGCTGCTTGAATGTTAAGGTGTGCCTACCTGCATAGCGCACCCACTCTTGCAAGACTGTATTCAATAAAAAGTGCTTTGCTTTCACCAATTTTCTTGTCCAGAGAACTATTTCTTTTTACAGGACTTGAACAAAGTCACTTCTAACAAATTGGGGGCTCGTCCGGGATCCTGCCATCATAGTCGCTGGCTGCCATTGCCAACCAACGGGAAGACGCGTCCTACTGAGTTCAGTAGTCTCCTTGGTGCCAAGGGTGGTCAGTGACGGACTGGCCAAGGAAACCCGAGATGCTGGACTGGTGAAAGGCACTTAGGAGAAACCGGTTGGGTAGGCACGAGATCGGTCAACCAGGCAACTCTGTGCACAGACCAAGGTAAGAAAAATTGGGCTATTTATTTTACCTTGGTGGTTGGGATAAGGGCAGGAAAATATTCCCTTAAAGTACTGCTCTTGGATATCGAGACTGAATGTGGAGTGTGTGAGACGTGTCCCAGACACGAAGTGAGTGTGGAGTCCCAATCTGCGTTTCCGTTACCTCGCGAGAGGGCGGCCAGAGACAGACGAAGTGATTGTTAAGGAGCGTGAAAGGGTCTCGATGGGGAACTATAGTTCCAAGGTTGGGTCAGGAAAGATCCAGGAAGAAAAGGTGCCTAGGGAAAGGATTGATATTCCGCCAGATAGTCCCTTAGGGCGGATGTTAAAACTATGGAAGGAAATTCCATGTACTCAAAACAAGGATAAAAAGAAAATGATAAATTTCTGTTGTTTTGTCTGGACTAAGGAGAGTATTAGACCACCTGCAGTCTTCTGGCCTAAGTTTGGGGCAGGGGAAATGTGGCTGTGTCAGACATTAAACATCCATGTAAATAATAAAAGACCATATTCTCAGGAAGAATCTGATTATGCCAAATGTTGGGTGGAGAATGGGATAGAAAATATGTGCTACCTAGGGGAAAAGACAAAGAAAGAGAAAGAAAAAGTTTCTGAGAAAGACCCTGAATGTTGGGACCCTCTGTCTCGGCTACCGCCGCCATATGCACCCCTGGGTGGAGGGGAAGGGGCTGGCGGAGCCGACCCAGAAGTCCCAGCTGAAACAGCACCCCAGGTTAGGGAAGCTCATGTAACCAGAGAAGTAGCCCAATTAAAACAAGACACACAAAACCTTCCCTTTCCTGAGGGAACTCGGAGAAGAACAAAGAGTGCCACACTAGGGTCAGATAGAGACAAATGGGGAAGATCAGAGGATCCATCCCCAGATCTGACTCGTGGAGGGACAAACATGTACCCTCTAAGGGAAGTCCCAACAGGTCCAGGGCAAATGGGGTATGTAAATGCCCCACTTAATAGTTCAGACATAAGAATTTTTAAGAAGGAAATGAAGCCTCTGATGGAAGACCCAGTGGGGCTGGGAGAACAAATAGATCAATTTTTGGGACCTAATACGTATACATGGGAAGAGTTGATGTCCATCTTGGCCATCTTGTTCTCTGGGGAAGAACGAGCCATGATCAGAAGGGCAGCCCTGTCTGAATGGGACAGGGAACACCCTCCTGGACAAGGGGTGGAACCAGCTGATCAAAAGTATCCCAATCTTGACCCTGGGTGGGATCACCAGAGGAATTCACAAAGGATTAAAATGAAAGACCTTAGGACCTTAATGATCAAAGGAATTAAACACGCAGTCCCTAGGTCCCAGAATCTGACCAAAGCCTTTGAGGTACAGCAGAACAAGGAGGAGTCACCATCTGACTTCCTTCAAAGACTAAAAGATCAAATGAGGAAATATTCTGGTATGAGCCTTGAAGATCCAGTGAGTCAGTCCCTCTTAAAAGTCAATTTTGTGACAAAGTCATGGCCAGATATTAAAAAGAAACTTGAGAAAATAGACAACTGGAGTGATAAAAATATCGAGGACCTTTTAAGGGAGGCACAAAAAGTGTATGTAAAAAGGGAGGATGAAAAAGAGAGGAAGAATATAAAATTGATGGTGAATACAGTAGACCAAGTTATGAAGAAAAAGATGGAGGCTAATGGTCAGAAGGGACAACAAGGAAAAATGGGGAGGGGAAAGTGGAAACAGGGAAAACCAGGCTCAAGCAGACAAAATCAGGATGGGCAGTTGGGGACAGGAAGAGGTCAAGAAAGGGGAGGACAGAGAGCTGGATGTTTCCGGTGTGGAAAATTAGGACACTTTAAAAGAGATTGTCCCGAGATCCAAAGGGAAGAAAGGATTATCCCACTAATGAATATGGAAGAGGATTAGGGGAGTCAGGGGTATCCTTTTAAAAGGACCCACCGGGAACCCTTGATAAATTTAAAGGTGGGGCCAGGAGAAGAGGATACAGTATTTCTTGTAGATAGTGGAGCAGAAAGAACCTCCCTTAATTACAGACCTGTAAGAACCCAATTGTCCAATAATTTTGTACTAGCGTCAGGGGTAGGAGGCCAAATTCGGACCCCAATGTTTGAACCAATGCAAATTAAACATAAGAAAGAAGAAATAATGTGTCAGCCTCTTTACTTACCAGAATTAGGCACAAATTTGTTAGGAAGAGACATGATGACAGAACTAGGGCTAGAAGTAAGGGTGGAAAACAAAGAAATGGTAGTAAAGGTGGCAGTTCTTTCAGAAGAAGATATCAAAGAGATAAACCCCGAAGTATGGGTTAAAGAGGGGAATAGAGAAATTTTAGATATACCTCCATTAAAAATAAAGTTAAAAAGGGAAGGTAAAGTAGTATGTCAGAAACAGTATCCTTTACCATTGGAAGGAAGGAAGGGCTTGAAGCCAGTCATAGAAACTCTGGTGCAAGATGGGTTGTTAGAACCTTGCATGTCACCTTATAACACCCCTATACTACCAGTAAAGAAACCAGATGGTAGTTACAGATTGGTGCAGGACCTAAAGAAGTTGAACCAAATAGTTCAGACCAGACATCCTGTAGTGCCTAACCCATACACTCTTTTAAGTAGAATTCCACATGAACATGGGTGGTTTAGTGTAATTGATCTTAAAGATGCATTTTGGACCTGTCCTTTGGCTGAGGAGAGTAGGGATATGTTTGCCTTTGAATGGGAGGATCCAAATACTGGAAGAAAACAACAATTCCGGTGGCGAGTCCTCGTACAAGGATTCACTGAGAGTCCAAACTTGTTTGGACAAGTATTGGAACAACTCTTAGAGCAATTTAAAATGCCATCAAGAACGCTCCTCCTCCAGTATGTGGATGACCTTCTAATTTCAAGGAAAAAGAAAGGCCCAGTGGCGGAGGCCACAAAAGCGCTGTTAAATTTTCTAGGACAGAAAGGACTGAGAGTGTCAGAGTCCAAACTTCAATTTGTAGAAAAGGAAGTAAAATATTTAGGGCATCTCATAAGTGAGGGGAAAAGAAGAATTAGTCCTGAAAGAGTAAAAGGAATAGTCGAAACACCCCTACCCAAGACAAAAAGGGAATTGAGGAAGTTCCTAGGGTTAACAGGATACTGTAGGTTGTAGATAGATTCCTATGCGGCTAAAACTAAAGGACTGTATCTGAAATTATTGGAAGAAAAACCAAATGAATTAGTGTGGACAGATAGAGAAAAAGAATTAATAAAAATCCTAAAGCACGATCTGATAACTGCTCCAGTATTGGCTCTTCCTTCTTTAGACAAACCATTTCATTTGTTTGTCAGCATACAAGAGGGAACAGCTTTGGGAGTGCTCACCCAGAAATGGGGAGGACAGCGAAAGCCAGTAGCATACCTATCAAAAATTCTGGATCCAGTCTCCCGAGGATGGCCAGAATGTATTCAGGCAATATCAGGAACAGCTCTGTTGGTAGAAGAAAGCAGGAAGCTAACTTTTGGAGGGGCACTAGTGGTCAGTACGCCTCATCAAGTTCGCACCATTTTGACACAAAGGGCAGGGAGATGGCTAACAGATTCTAGAATCTTGAGATATGAAGCGGTCTTAATGGAAAAAGAAGATTTAATCCTCACCACTGAAAATTGTCTGAATCCAGCCACGTTTCTGACAAAAGGGGAACATAAGTGTGAAAATTTAGAACACAATTGTCTGGATATCATTGAATATCAGACTAAAGTGAGACAAGACTTGAGAGACCTTCCATTGCATGAGGGAACTTGCCTATTTATAGATGGGTCCTCCCGTGTATTGGAAGGAAAAAGACACAATGGGTATGCCGTAATAGATGGTAACACTAAAGAACTAACAGAATCAGGAAGGTTGCCCAATAACTGGTCAGCCCAAACCTGTGAACTGTATGCTTTAAATCAAGCCCTCAAGGCTTTAAAAGAAAAAGATGGGACCATCTATACGGATTCTAAATATGCTTATAAAGTAGTACATACATTTGGAAAAATATGGCACGAGAGGGGATTAATAAATAGCAAAGGAAAAGAACTAGTACACGGTGCACTAGTACAAGAAGTGTTAGAAAATTTACTTTTGCCTAGAGAAATAGCGGTGGTCCACATAATTGGTCACCAAAGAGGTGCATCCTTTGAAGCAAGAGGGAATGCATTAGCAGATGAAGCAGCTAAAGAAGCTGCTATGGGAGAAGAAGTAGTAAAAATGAACATGCTAACCCCTAGGTTGCCAAAAACAAAAGAAAGGCCAGTATGGACGGAAAGGGAAATGTTAGGACTAAAAGAATTAGGAGCAACTGAAGTAGAAGAGGGAAAATAGATACTCCCAGATGGCAAAGAAATGGTCAACAAACAAATAATGAGAGAAATTATGGCTATTTTACATGAAGGGGGCCATTGGGGAGTCCAAGCTATGTGTGATTTGGTACTTAGAGAATATGGGTGTATGGGGATACACACAGTAGCAAAGCAGATCTGCGAACGGTGTATGATCTGCAGAAAAATCAACAAAAAGGTGCTAAGAAAGCAACCACCAGGTGGGCGCAAGCCAGGATTGCGTCCTTTCCAAAGTATCCAGGTTGATTTTACAGAACTCCCTCCAGTAGGCAGATTGAAATATATACTGGTCTTAGTAGATCATTTAACCAACTGGGTAGAAGCATATCCAATGTCAACTGCCACTGCAACTGGAGTAAGTAAAATTATCCTGGAACACATTTTGCCCAGGTATAGAATAGTGGAACATATTGATTCAGACCAGGGGAGTCATTTTACTTCCAAGGTATTGAAAGGAATCATGGAGGGAGTGGGAATTAGTTGGGATTATCATACACCATGGCATCCTCCATCTTCTGGAAAAGTGGAAAGAATGAATCAAACGTTAAAAGCCACCTTGCGCAAATTGATTTTGGAAACTAAATTACCTTGGACTAAATGTTTGCCCCTCGCTTTGTTAAGGATAAGGACCGCCCCACGGAAAGATATAAGAGTATCCCCATATAAGATGCTGTTTGGTCTTCCATACATGGGTCAACTTGGAGAATTGCCCCAATATGAGACCAAAGATCGGTTTTTAAAACAGTATATACTTGGGCTGTCGTCTTCTTTATCTTTTCTTAGGAGGAAAGGACTCCTAGCGCAAACGCCACCCCTGGAATTCGCAGTCCACAATATACAACCAGGACAGTGGGTGTTGATCAAATCGTGGAAAGAAGCCAAACTCCAACCGGAGTGGGAGGGGCCTTTCCAAACGCTCCTGAATACAGAAACCGCAGTCCGGACAGCCGAAAAAGGGTGGACTCACTATACGCGAGTGAAAGGGCCTGTAAAAGAACCTCCAAACGCTAACAGTTGAACAGTAATTAAAACACAAACACCCACGAAAATAGTTCTTAAGAAAGTTACCCATTAGATGGACAATACCATAGGGGATTCTGTACCAGGGTGGGATGCGGGACCAGATAACAACCCGGATTGGGATCCAGAGGAAAGATATGCAACAATAGTAGGTCCATTAGTGGACAGCTGGACTACAGGCCCAGGATCATCTGTGATCTAGGAAGAAATCTTGTGCCCATTCTGGGAATTGAGGATAGAGAAAGGGGACTTAGCGTTACCTAAATTAGGAACTGGAGAGCCAGTTCAGTTTTGGGTCATAAGATACCGACGGGTAGGAACTCAAGGACAGTGGCATGAGTAGTTTTTTCTTAGGAAAATCGGTGTCCGAGAAGTAGAAAGATATGAGTTACAAAACGAATTAGCAGTTCAAAATCGAAGCATTAGGCGTTGGGCCCACCAGGTGATCCAATTACCCCCACAACTGAATAATTTCCATGAGTTGGAATGTAAGCAGTGTAAGTCAAGATTTGGATCAAATAAGAAAGGACTACTAAATCTGGACGACTCAGACGAGGAACTCCCATACGCAACCTCTGATCCTTGGGAAGGAGAAACAAAGGGGTACATGTATTGTAGAGAAGGACTGTGGGCAGACCTGTAGTGAATGGGAGGGCCAAGTCCACTAGTGCTAGAAACTAGATCCTTACCTGTCCAAATCCAAGGTCAACAAAAGGTGATAATTGTGCAAAAGAAGTCCCGAGGTGGAAGACCTCAAATAATAGGAAATATTACTGTAGACATAGGATCCACACCCAGAGAGATCCCTCCAGGGGGAATCCCTTTGTTCCCAGGGTGGAAGATACAATATAATGCAAACTAGAGAATTAGTTGTAGCTGAAATAATCCTTATAATCTTTCTTATTCTTAGTGGGTTAGTAACTATATGTTATATCTATAAACACAAGTTCTTTGGGGTTTCCGTGTCAAAAGAATTGACAGAAGATTAGAAACCTTCAGTTCCTTAAAAGATTGTAACCATGACAGCCCGATTAATTTGTATAGGTATACTGATATCTCTGGTTGGCAACATCTCCACTGCGTTTGTAATAAAAATTAGAGAAAGTAGTCAGACTCAAGTTGTAAAATTCGATGCCTGCAGCTTGTTGAAATGTGGAGATTTGAACACTCAGAGACGGTGGAGTTCCCAAGACAAATATATGTGTGTAGGGACGCCCTGTCGTCGCTGGTCCAAAGTCTTGTAGACCACACAATCCCAAAGATGGACGGCAGCGTCTCCTCACTCTAGAATAAAAAGTATGGTTTCAATTCGTAAAGGTCCTACTCGGTCAGATTGTGAAGAGGGGACTTGCAATCCAGTATGGGTATCCATCGTCCAAACATCTTAGAATGAATATCCCTCTGGTGGCCGGCCAACAAAATTCTCAATAAATCAGACTTCGTTTGGCATGGGAATAAGTGTTTCTGGAACTGATCCCGTTGCATGCTGTTTTAGATTAATAGTAAAAAAGTCAGATTCTAACGACCAAACCTTAGAGGCAACTGTCATGCCCAAAGTTAAAACTTTCCAAGCTCCTCTGAATGATCCGAAGGTAGTGACAGTAGTTGAGATTGAAGATCTGCGCCAAACATTTGAAGTAGAAACAGGGTATAGAGACACGAACACCTGAGTTGAATGGGTGAAGTATACTGCTAAAAGTTTGAACAAAAGTAACTGTTATGCCTGTGCATCAAGAAGGCCTGTAGCACAAGTAATTCCCTTTCCTCTGGGTTGGAGCAAGGACCCCCTGGGAATGAGTTGTATAATAGCTCTGTTCCAGCATAAAGATGCTTGGGGAAATGAGACTTGCAGGTCTCTATCCCTATTGTTCCCAGCTTTAAAGTCCAAAAGTGAAAGAATGCCTCCGACATTCTCTACTAGGCACGTCAATCACACTGCTTGTTTCTCACGACAGGTGGGGGGGTTGGCCAGGCCAATGGGAGAACTGAACACATGTAAGAAGGTATTGAACATCACATTAAGCAATGGAAATTACTCTAACTTGAGAGTGGCCAGAGCTGACTTATGGTGGTATTGTGGGGGAAAGTCTATAAGGCCAACCTTGCCCGCCAATTGGACTGGGACTTGTGCTATAATACAATTAGCAGTACCATTCACCCTGGCCTTTAAAAAGGAAGTTAAACCCAAATAGCATAGTCGGAACAAAAGGAATGTACTAGTTACATCCTTTGATAAAGGGATATATATTGATGCCATAGGGGTGCCCCGAAGAGTTCCAGATGAATTTAAAGCCCGAAATCAAATAGCTGCCGGATTTGAGTCTGCTCTCTTTTAGTAGTCAACCATAAATAAAAATGTTGATTGGATTAATTACATCTTTTACAATCAACAAAGATTCATAAACTATACCCGAGATGCAATAAAAGAGATAGCGGAGCAATTGGATGCCACCAGCCGAATGGCTTGGGAAAATCGGATGGCTTTGGACATGGTTTTAGCAGAAAAAGGTGGCGTCTGTGTAATGTTAGGAGGACAGTGTTGTACCTTCATACCCAACAATACTGCTCCTGATGGGACAATAACAAAAGCTCTAGAGGGTCTCAATACCCTGGCAGCGGAACTTGCTGAAAACTCAGGAATAAATACTTCATTGACAGGATGGTTAGAAACATGGTTTGGGAAGTGGAAAACCTTAGCAATCTCAATGTTTACTTCCCTGATTGTGGTAGGAGGAGTCTTAGTAGCGTTAGGATGTTGTATTATCCCTTGTGTCCGAAGACTAACACAAAGACTTATTGAAACCGCCCTATCTAAAAAAATGCCACTGACTCCTCCGGCTTATGATACTAGTATGATGGTATTAGAAGACGAAACGTCTCCACCATACTATATTAAGATAGAGGAAATTGACTAAAGTGTTGGAAAAGAAAAGAGTAAAAAGAAAAAGAGGAGGGATTGTAAGAATTATAAAAAGTTTCTTTCCCAAATTATATTAAATGAAATAAAAGACAGAAATTAAAAAAAGCCAGAGAACTCACCCTGAATGGGGGCCCCAGTCTAGTGATAAATGAGGCCTAAAATATGTAAGGAACTCAATGCCCGGGTCATAAGGATGGCATGGGATTAGTAGATGATAAATTATGCTTAGATAGGGATGACATTGAATAAGTAGGTAACAGATAAATGAAGAATCCTCCCTTTCTGGAAACACAGACCAGGCATAAAAATGTGTCAAAAGAAGAGGTGTCTGCTGATGGGAGAGTAAGAGGTCAAAGTTAAAATGAAGTTAAGGAATGTGTGGAAGAGCCAATAAGAAATTAGAGTAACAGAATGCCACACAACAAGAGGAGGGTCGGTAAACAGGGGCGGGGAATAATGTATTCGGTTTAGGCGGTCGGGATAGGCTATGAACCTCAAAGTACCCAGCCAATGGGGGAATGAGGGAGGAACCCTGCGGCCGGGCATAGGGAATAAAAACACGCTGCTTGAATGTTAAGGTGTGCCTACCTGCATAGCGCACCCACTCTTGCAAGACTGTATTCAATAAAAAGTGCTTTGCTTTCACCAATTTTCTTGTCCAAAGAACTATTTCTTTTTACAGGACTTGAACAAAGTCACTTCTAACAGTCACTAGAAAAGCTGTCAAATTTATGCTCGATTTTCTGCTGATCTCAGTAAAAGTGGTGTTGAAATAAGGGGAAAGCACTGACAATTTACATGGCTTTGGGGATTGTCAGTGGGCTGATAATCACCCCATTGTAAATGAAGAGTGTATCCACAGAAGAATGAGATCGGGGGTTTTTTTTTATAGGGTTGGGGACGAACTGGGATGAACAATGAAAAAGAATGGCAAGAAGTTATGTTTGTTCATAAAACGATTTTGCGAATCTGAAAAACTGCTCTGCTATTGGTTCAAAGCTGTTATATTCTGAGTTTGCTCTCTCAAATGAGCAACTTGTAGTTGTCTCTCTGAGTTATACATGTTGTATGCTAAGCCATGTTTAGTTCCTGTGACTTTTTGCCTTGTGTGGAGCAGTCCTTCTTTTGAGCTGCACATCTCAGTGCTGACGTACACTTTCACTGAGCATACAGTGACCGGTGTGCTTGCATATGTACGCACACGCATGCACAGTCGAACACAGAGTCGGACATACTCTACTCAATGGGCATTGATTTGAACTGGACATTAGTCCACATGTAACTGTGCAGCCGATTGTGGTGCTCAAAAGTACATACATGCAATTTATGAACATTTTACATCTTCCCCCCACCTAAGAATAGCATAAAATGGTTTTTGCATAAATGAAACTCCATTCCATGAGCTTTAATGTTCCAACACTGAGTGTCTTAATTGTAAAATATAATTGTACTACCTAGTATTGATAGCTGTTCCAGCAATTCTCTTCATTTTTAAAGTTTTTTCAGATATCACAAATGCAGGAAATAAAGCTACGTGACAATATATATTTTTTTTCAGCGCTGGTGTCCTGGCCCTGAAATGCCCTCCCTAAGGAGGCACACTTGGTACCTGCTTTGCAAGCTTCTTGATTGCAGGTTAAGACATTTTTATTTACCCAGGCATATAAGGACTCTGCATTGTTTTGTGATTTTATTGCTATCTCTTTCATGATATTGATGTTTATGGGAAAATTCCAGAGTCCTGTGAATGGAAGTCCTCTCTCATGATGGGACTTTCTCCTGCCCTCCTCCCACCTGCAGCCTACCACACCCTGCATCTCCAGAGTCGATTGTGAGGATGCACAGGAGGCTGCAGTGGGAAGGGAGAATCGATCCCTCTCTGTCCCACTGATAGGGGTAGTTTTAGCACTGCGAGGACTTAATTGGATAGCACCCTCTTTTAATGTATTGTGATATGCATGTGTTGTGCATCACCCTGGATCCTAATTTGATAAAGGGAGGCACAGAAATATTTTAAAGAAATAAATGAAATAACTTCAGTGACAGAAACATTAAGGGAAAATAGTTAAACACTTATCAAAGCATAATCACAATCCAAGGACTAAAAGGAGAAAGTAACCTTCAAGAAGAAATATAGTGATCAATTCTTCTAGACCAGGGGTGAGCAACTTCAGGGGATCAGGAGGACACTTTCCTCCCACTGACTCCTTGCAGGCCGGACACCTGCAGCCACAAGACCAAATTAGGCAGCAGCACGCACACACACACACACACACACACACACACACACAAAGCCCCCCCCCACACACAAAGCCCCCCCCACACACATGGCAGCTTGCCACCAAATTCAGCAGCAAACAGCTACAGTGCCATAGAGAGGCCAAATTTAGCTTGAAAACCTAATGTTGTGCTTCAGAGTTTAATATTCATAATAAAATGACTATCAGAGATATGTGTGATTAAGAATATAGGCTTACAGTGCAGTCTCATATACAGTAATACCTTGGATTGCAAGTAACTTGGTTTGAGAGCGTTTTGCAAGACAAGCCAATTTTTAAATATTTAATTTTTTTTTAACTCGATATACAAGCGACGTCTTGCAATACAAGTACTGTAGTATGGCTTAAATTAAAAAATCTCTGTACAATTTTTTTGGGGGGGGATTTTGATTTGATATAAGAGTGTTTTGGATTACAAACACATTTCCGGAACGAATTATGCTCTCAATCCCAGGCATGACTGTATCTACTGTGTAGACTCTACTCAGGAGCAGCAACTCTAATGGAGTCCAATGGGGCTTACTCGGGTGAGTGTGTATAGGCCGGGTTGCAGCAGCCTAAACTCTCAGTCTTAACTCATTTGCAGACTTGTGTACTTACTGTGTTTTGACAAACACACCTTGGGGTATGCAATGTGACACTAACTTGTGTGTTGATGTTTGTGCTGTGAAGATACTTCTTCTTTAAAAAAAAAAAAGTAATCAAATTAAAAGCTGTTGGATTATATTTTCGTCACTTGTCCTCCTCTCGCACCCACAGATGTGAAGGCTGCGTATACCTTACTAAACAGCACAATTATTTCAATAGCTGTTATTGGAAATGTTAAGTCAGCCTTCCCTAACCTGGTGCCCTCCAGATGTTTTAGACTACAACTCCCAGCATTCCTGACTACTGACCATGCTGGCTGGGGCTGGTAGGAGTTGAAATCCAAAACATTGGAGCACACACACACCAGGTTAGGGAAGGCTGTGTTAAGCATACAAACTGGAAGAGAGAAACAAAGGAAAAATAATGTGGAGTCGTTGATGTTTACTCTTACAGATAGCGACATTTAGCATTCACAAAGAAAAGAAAAGAAAAAAAAGAAAAGTCTGTCATTTGAACCTACTATGCATGTGCAAGAGAGATTACAGTGGGAACCAACAAGTTTATATGCTACAATAACTCAGAATGCCAAACGGCAGCTGGTCTCTTTGGCAGTGGGAACAATTATGGCAGAAACAGCAAATATGTATCACTGTTTGCGATATATAATTTAGGCCATTGATCGTGACCTAAATTTGCCAAGCCATGGTTTAGTCATTATTATAAAAGCAAAATGCTTTTATAGGCTTTACAATTCATCAGAGAATAAACACTGCTTTTATATTAACAGTGAGAATATAAGGGTGCAATCCTATGCATGTTTAGACTGAAAAATGTCCCACAACTTTCAGCATGCCCCATGTTCGAAGTTGTGGGACTTTATTTTGGTCTAAACATGCATAGGATTGTGCCCTAAGTTATACACATTAAACTGTTCTAAATATTAAACTGTTTTAAACCCAATCCAGAGATGCATGCCTGATCCCTTGCACATGTGAAGTGCTTCATTCAAATGTATTTCTTCTTTGGAATTAATGGGGGGACATTCTTTAAGGTGGGGGAACCTTCTATACCTGTAAAAAGTACTGGATAAGGTGTAAATTTTAATTATCTTACTCTTGATATTAGGTTTTGGATTTTCAGTTTGCTTTTTGTTATTTTTTAAATTATATTTAAGTGAATATATATACCCCATATTCCTTCTCTGTTGCCTTTTGCTTTCACCATTAGCCAAGCACAATAACTGCAATTTATTTTTCCTCTCTGGAGATTTTTCTTTTATTGTAATATTTCAGGAAGCAAGGCTGTAATTCTATACACACTTATCTCAGAGTAAGTCCCATTGATTGAACTCAATTGGACTTACTTCCAAGTGGATGTGCATAGGATTGTACTGTAACTCTCATAATAGTTTTTGTAAATAATGAACATCAATGTTTGAAACCCTTGAGATTTTTATTCCATTTCTTCTGAGTAAACAAAAGTACATTTTTAAAATTAATTTCCGTCTATGGTGTTTTTCCTCCCTCAATTTAATACTGCTATATGTGTATTTTGAAATTTTGACTATAACTTCTTCCTATTGGCATCAGGCATCTCTCTATTTAATGAAATATCTAAACATATAAGCTTGATAGTTTGTACGCACATCCTGCATTTAAGAACCAGTTTTCCTCCTGGTCTGGATGCCAGTTTTATCTCCCTTGATTAAAAATCAGGGATTCCTTTTCCTTCTTGTTAACCATGAAATTCAGCATTGGGTGGCATTTATTTAACCCTGCACCTACAATTTATCCAGTGTAATGGGAAATTGTACAAGAAATATATATTCCAAAATACATATTAGGGCAATACTTAATATTGCCATAAAAAGGATTTTGGATTTTTTCTTATGGCCAACACAATTACCTTTGCGCATTGTATGACTAAGACAAATATAATCTATTGAGTTCAGTGACACGCAGGAGTCATCTACCCCTCTTCTATGAACATGGTAAATTTTCTATTTAAGTATGATCAAGTAATTTGATCTGCTTTGTTTGTAAGAGACTTGTGGGGGAATACATGGGTTAAGGCCTTTTCAGTTGTTACTTTGGAACTCCCAGGTTTTGGAACTCTCTCCCCTGGGATGTCTTCCTGGATCCCTCACTTCTGGCCATCTGGTGCTCTGTAAAAAAAAAAGAAAAAGAAATGTGCAGAGGAAAAAGATGGGTATACAAAGGTTTTAGCGTGCTACCCTGGTGGCAGGGAGGAAAGTTAGAGCTGATCAGAGTTTACAGCTCCTGGTAAAGACATTATTGAGCTGTTATAGAATTAGCCTTAGCACTACAGCAGTGTTCTCCAACCTTGGGTCCCCAGATGTTTTTGGCCTACAACTCCCAGCATGCCCCAGCCAGCTATGCTGGCTGGGGCATGCTGGGTGTTGTAGACCAAAAACATCTGGGAACCCAAGGTTGGAGAACACTGCACTACAGTAAAGCTATTTTTGACATTACTTTTTCCACATTTCTTTAGTCTTAGTGACAACCCAAGGGATCCTTGGCCAACACCAAAAGCTTCCCCTCCCTTGGACAGAAACGTCATTTTTGTTGTCGTTATTGAGCCTCACCAAACCATACATACTATGTCAGCCATATGTACTGCGCAATTTCTTATCTTTCAGTGGGATTTCAATGCAAAAACAACACGTGCACAGCTAGGATAAGTGTTAGCAATATTCGTCGCATTTTAATATGCTACTTTTGATTGAACAAAAATAGATGTCTAGCTAAAGTCTAGACAAGATTCCAAAAACCAATTCCTATCTTTGAGCTGTGTAATGATAGTTTGTCTGATTCAGTTTCAAAGTCCCAATCTTCCTGGTGTTGCGATTTGGGGAGTAAAGAAACAGGATGCTCTCCTTTCCCCCTGCCTGCTTTTAATCAGAATGCTGAAACAGTATGGGAGATTAGGATGGTGAGAAAGTTCTTCAAACCCTAGAGATAGTTAGAGAATTCACCTTTACCAGATTATTCCCCAGATTTTAAAGTACCGTATTCCCTGATAGGGTTTCTGGAGCATCATCATCATCAGGCGATCACTCGTGACCGAGTAAGATTGTCTTCCAGGATAAAAAATTTACAAAAAGAAAAGTTTTAAAAGAAGGAAATTCTAAAGAAAATTGTGTAGACTCTAGCGATGGGTCCATAAGTGACTGTGGAGACCAATTCTAGATCCACACAGCTTCCCAAAGTGAGGACACAGGTTACCAGATGGAAGATGGTCCTGTAAAGGATTCGTTTGACGTGCTTTTCGCTTAGCACGTTTCTCCCTCTCGCCTTGCACTCGGGCTTCTTCAAAGTCCATGGAACCTTTGTGAGAGGCCAACCTCCATTTAGATCGTTCATGGGCCAGAGCTTCCCAGTTTTCGATGTTTATATTGCATTCTGCCAGAAAGGGTTATTGAAATGTCAGAACAATCTCATGAACACTTAATATTTTATTCTTTCTTAATAGGCATGGTAAAAAAATTCTACTAAATCTGCCTTTTTGTCATATTGCAAAGCAGAGTCTTATTCCATTGTGGCACATTCTTCATTGTGGAAGCCTTGGGAAATCTTGTCTTTGGAATTTTTAAAACAAGCATTTGTAATTTTAGGTGGCAGTTAAAAACAAAAAAGTGTCTGAACACTGGCATATTGCTCAAGTTTTTTTGACAGTTTAATTCTCAGAAGGGCAAAATAAATAAGAAACCTAAGATAGAGCAGCACTCCTAGAAGACAACAGAAACCGAGGTCCCTGAAACAGAAACTTTTAAATAAGGATTGGTGTACAGTTCAAAGTAATTTGTTTTTAAAAGATACCATTAAACACTCGCTATCTGTTTAACCTGCAGTTGTACAAACTTGGGCTGGTGTTTTTTGTTGTTGTCGTCTTTTTGTTCCCATGAGTTACTTTAGGGAAGGCCTAATCAGACCTTAGACACAGTGAAAAAAAAAATTAGCTGATGCAATGCCGCTCCCTCTGATTCAAAAATTAGGGGCCATATTGAGCCTGGTCTTTCAGAATTACATGGAGCCTTTCCCTAATTTCCTCCCTGAATTTCTACCAGCTTAAAAAAGATAAATAAATGGCCATTTTCAGGGCAGGGCTTAGTAACTGCGGTGTAATAGGCTTAATAAATTGTGCCTTCCTTTCTACCAATGGTGTAATGAACCTCCTGGGCCCAACATGCCCACTTGAAACACACTGCCTGTCTCTTGATTTTTTAAGGTCCTACCTTTAGGTGTGTGTAAGGAACTTTGGGCCTGTTTTAAAAGAGAGTGAATGAGGTTCTTTGGATGCTAGGGGTGCCTAAGAAGCATAATTTACTCCACTGATCCTTCTATGTTTGCTGCTCTGCTTTTGCATATTCCCACCCCACTTTTTCAATTTCACAGAGACCTAGTTCATATACTGCCACGTCCACATAGTCCAAGGCCACATGCTTCACATTTGCAAAGAGGAACCACACTGGTCAACAAATGACCACGGTCCTTTCCTGTGCTGGTGATGCCTCTCCATCGGAGGCCAGCAATGGTGGTATGAAGACAAAAGTCATTTCTGTGGGCCAAGTAGTTCCTCTTTACAGATTGTTACTGCTATGGTAGGGACCAGAAAATGTGGAAATAGTTTCCACACTGCAACAACAATATATGTATTAGGCCAACGGCAGTGGGGCATAGGGTGATCATGTGTCTTGCTTTACTGAGGACAGTCTTCTATGATTTGAAGGGCTATCAGAGGATGGTCCTCTATTGGAAGGCATCCTCTATTGCAGGGGTCACCAACACCTTTGGACCTCTGGGCACACTGGGCATTTTGACTGGAAAAGTGTCAAAATGGGAACCACCACAAATTAGCTGCTGTAGTGGGGTGGAGGGACAATCACAAACAGGTTGGTAGTGCCCCCCTTATCTGTGCTTGTGTGTGTGCAGGCATATGTACCCTATGTGTGTGCTACTCACTCTGGCTTCTCTCTCTCTCTGGTTGTTTTCTCTCTTCTCTCTGTTTCTCTCTCTCTGAATTCCCCCCACCCCTTTCTCTCTGAGCTTTTCTACAGGAGGCTGTAAATCAGCTGTTAATGCGCTATATCTACTTTCAGTTTCACTGCAGAATTGAGATTTAAGCACTACACCAAGAGTGTTTCCTTTCCTGCTTTTCCACTACACAACTTCTAGGTGGCAGGTATAGCAGAATAGTGCAAATACACAAGTGAAAAAGTGTGTGTGTGTGTGTGTGTTTTCGCTTTCATGATTAAATGCCGCACTTTCCTGGCTCTAAAAAAACTTGACAAATTGCTCATTAGATACGGAAGTGAAACTGGAAGGTCATGATATCGTCTAAAGAACCCATAAAAAACCATGAGTAGGGAATGATGAGTGCATAATAAATGCCTTGTATAGAAAGACCCTCTCTCTGGCTTCTCTTTTCTCTCTCTAGTGCAGTGTTCTCCACCCTTGGGTCCCCAGATGTTTTTGGCCTACAACTCCCAGCATGCCCCAGCCAGCGTAGCTACGCTGGCTGGGGCATGCTGGGAGTTGTAGGCCAAAAACATCTGGGGACCCAAGGGTGGAGAACACTGCTCTAGTGCCTCTTTCTTTTCTTTCTTAACTTTCTTCTCTCTGCCTGGCTCCTCCTCCTCTCTCTCCTCTTCTCCCCGCTCTCTTTGGCTCCTCTTTCTCTCTCTGTAGCTCCTGTTTCTTTCTATCTTTCCTTCCTTCCATCTCTCTGGATCTTCTCTCTCTCTCTCTCTCTCTCTCTCTCTTCCCTACCTATTCAAGCCAGTGGAGCAATTCATCCAGTTTCAATGCGGAGAGGAAACACCTCCCTGATGAAAAATGGCAGGGGTGTGTGTGTGTCAAAGGTCACCTCCCTGCCAAGAACCCTGTTGCTCCGAGAGTCCTTTGTGTGGGGTGGATTTACCCCCCTCCAGCCCTTTTTCAGCAGGGGGCATCTTTTCCTTTCCTATTAAAGCCAAAGCAGTAATTCATCCATTGGTTTTAATAGGGAGGGGGAAAGCCCCCCTTCTGAAACTCAGCTGGAGGCGGGGCGAAAGTCATCCCCCAGCAGGAGCCCTGTTGCCCCAAAGTCCCTCTGTGCCAGTGAATGGAGGAATTGTTCCATTCACTTGCAGAGGGGGTTATAGTTTGGTGGGCGCCTTAGCCGGGCCTTGTGGGCGCAGCATGGGTGCCACATTGGAGACCCCTGCTCTATTGGAAGGGCTGTCCAGTAAAAGTCTGCTTTATAGATGAAGAACCATAAGAAGGGAATGCGAGGGCCTTGGATTTGCCCATGAACAGTGAGAACCTGGACAGCAAGACTATGCAAGCACACAGGTCACCTGGCCGCAGTCTTGCCCTGTAGGATGATAGGTATTGTATTTCTGTTTAAATTGCAGTAATGATTCTAAACCTGCATCTGTACATATGAATTAGAATATGCAGATTTAACACACATCTGTTCTTTTTTGGCGATGTGGAACTGGACCCTCTAATGCGGGCAATCGCTTAAGTTTGCCTGTATTTTTTTTTTTTTTTAAGGGGGATATTATTTAGGCCTAAGCTGACAGAAAGGTTCCTACCCTTTTGAGGGCTCTTGTGGTGCTGTCATCTCTTGAAGAAACAAAATGCAATTTCAGAGGCATCCAAGTGGTGCTAATGCTAAGCCACTTAAAACTTCATCTGTCTGGTGATCTCACTTGGAATTCCTTCTGTCTGTGGCTAGCATGAGTTACCACAGGTGTTTTGCCCTCACGCCACCACTTAGATCAGTGATGGCGAACCTATGGCACGTGTGCCACAGCTGGCACGCAGGGACCTCTCTGTGGGCACTCGAGCCATTGGTCGCCAGATCGCAAAAAGACCATCCCCTTCTGCACTCAGCGTCGGGTTTCCATAGTAACTCCTCTCCACTCATTCCTTGCTGGCCTCCACAGGCAGGCACACTCCAACATCTCCACCCCCAGAAGCGGACTGCGCAGGCACCCAGCCCTCCTTCTAACTGAACAGACAGCTCAGAAGCACAGCGCGCGCGCGCCCGAATCTTTGCGCACCCGGTGAAGAGCCATGCCCTGAGACAGAGTGGGGCGCGATTAGCTAGTGCCCCCTCCTCCTTCCTGCCAAATTTAAGGCACTTTGAAATAAATAAGTTGGTTTTGTGTTGCAGTTTGGGCACTTGGGCTCAAAAAGGTTCGCCATCACTGACTTAGATGAAGGGAGGGATATGTTCATCTAACACAGTGTTCCCCAACCTTGGGTCCCCAGATGTTTTTGGCCTACAACTCCCAGCATGTCCCAGCCAGCGTAGTCAAAAACATATGGGGACCCAAGGTTGGAGAACACTGATCTAACAGAAACAACGGCTAGGGCAGGGGTGTTGAACCTCTTTTAGCCTGAAGGCTGAGATCCGAGGAGCTCTTGGGGGCTGCGTTCAAGTGATGGGGGGGGTGAAGGCAAAAGGGGTGCGGCAACAATACCATCATATTTTAGCGTAAAGTTCTTGCCAGTAACTAGGCCTTCGGAGGGGCAACCGTTTAGAATGGGGGGGGAATGGCACAAAAGATGGGAAACCACCAATCAGTGGTTGGGGGAAAGGGGTGGGGCCAGAGAAGGGGCATGACCATCTGCAGAACCCCGGGGGGCCATATTGATACCCCAGGCAGGCCAGATTCGGCCACAGGCCTGAGGTTCTGCAGCCATGCTAGGGGTTGGACACATACCTAGCACAATAATACCTTGGATCACGAGCATAATTCGTTCTGGAACCATGCTCGTAATCCAAAGTACTCATACATCAAAGCAAGTTTCCCCATTACAAATAATGGGAACTCCGCTGATTCGTTCCGCAACCATTTAATCACTGCTTTGCCGGCTCCCTGGCAGGGAGCCCCATGGAGGGAGCCAGCAAAGCAGTGATTAAATGGTTGTGGAACGAATCTGCGGAGTTCCCATTATTGCTAATGGGGAAACTCGCTTTGATGTGCCGGCTCCCGGGCTCCCAGCCGCGCCTCGCCTCGCCTCGCCTCGCCTCGCTCTGCCAGGAGTGGCCAGGAGGCGGGGGCTTCCCTGGAGGCGAGGCTGGGCTCGGCCGCCGCCTTGCGCTGCTGTGCTGGCCAGCCGGCTGAGTGGCCAGGAGGCGGGGGCTTCCCTGGAGGCGAAGCGCCTCTCGCGCTGCCATGCCGGCTCCCGGGCAGGGAAGTGGCATGGCAGCGCAAGGCGCCCGCGCCGCATCTCCTTGCCAGGGAGCCGGCAAGTGCTTTGCCGGCTCCCTCGCACGGAGATGCGTGGAGCCGCTCCCGCCGCTCCCTACCTTTGCAAGCGGCGGCTCGCCTCTCTGCGGCGAGCTGCCCGCGGTCCCATCGCGTCACATCCGGCCCCGGATGCGACGGGTTCGCGTCACTGACGGGGCTGGATGTGATGCGACGGGACCGCCGCCGGCGCGGGCGGCTCACTGCAGAGAGGCGAGCCGCCGCTTGCAAAGGTAGGGAGCGGCTCCACGCATCTCCCTGCGAGGGAGCCGGCAAAGCACTTGCCGGCTTCCTAGCACGGAGATGCGACACGGGCGCCTCGCGCTACCGCGCTGCTTCCCTGCCCGGGAGCCAGCATGGCAGCGTGCGAGGCGCCAGCGAGGTGCTTCGTCTCGAGGGAAGCTCCTGCCTCCTGGCCACTCGCTCGGCCGGCGCAGCAGCATGAGGCGACGGCTGCGCCCGGCCGCGCCTCGCCTCCAGGAAAGCCCCGTGGAGGCGAGTCATGGCGCGGCCACTCGCTCAGCCGGTGCCTTGTGTTGCTAGCATAAATTTAAATTTGAAAGACATCTCGCAACAGGAGCCACATGCGTCAACAGTGGCTCATGTTGCGAGACTTGCTCGTCTTTCAAATGTAAATTTATGCCAAATTTTTCCTCATCTTATGAGAAGCAAACCGGGTTACTCGTAATCCGAGGCATTACTGTATAACGATCTGCTCAACCAGTGCAACTCCACAGTTCCACCTGATGGCTGCTGTTCAGTTAGCAACCCGAGCAGCACCCCTCTCTTCACAGGATCTGGCCCCATACCGCCAGCTGCTCTCAGGCCTGCTGATGCGGAGCTGCAGGAAGGCCTACTTAAGGGCTCCCTCTTGCCCTAGCCTCTGCCACAGCAGCATGATTCCCCGTGCTGTCTGCAGCCAGCTCCTGACCTGTGACCAGTGCTAGCCCTTGCCTTGACCATGCTCGACCTTCGCCTGCTTCTGACCAATGCTTCTCTGCCTGGTGTGTGCCTGACCCTAGCCCCAACCTCTGCCCCTTGCCTGACCTCTGTCTGCCTTCCGGACTTGCCTCTGGCCCTTGTCTGGACTCTTGTTTGGTCTCCAGGTTTGCCTCTTGCCCCCGTCTGAACTTGGCTGCGTACTGGACTTGCCTCCTGCCTCTGGCCCCCACCTTACTTTATTTGCTTACTATGTGCTTTGACCTCGGCCTGGCTTCTGGACTTTGCTCACTCCTGGCCTGCTCCCACCTCTATCACCCCCTGGCTCCAGCATTCCTGCTCAAGACCCTTGCTGCCCACGACCTGGACGTAACACCTAGGCAAGGTTCCTGCTGTCTGCCACAGACATAGCAGCTATCGATCCCCTACCTGTGTCCTTGGCCCATCTCCTGAGAACTCCCATTTCATGTTATGGGTTGTATGCTGACTTAGTCATACTGTACTTAAAGTAGACCAAGGGAAGTCCTGCTGATTTCAACGGGTCAACCCTAAGTATTGCTAAGTCTGGATACACAACCAACCAAATGTTTGCACACATGAGCAATCTGTTCAGGATGGCCAGGACAACTTGTGTGAGCAAAATGACCTGGAAAAGCTTCACTGGAATGATACTGAGAAGATACAATGGTAGTGCAAAAGAATTCTTTGCCACCATCACTGTCAGAGCAAAGGCTCAACAGTGAGATTTAACCCATTGTTCAGTTAAAGTTGGCATGCATCTTCCTGCCCCTGCATTCAAGCTGTCTCCCATCTTGCTTCATGGCCCTTAGTTCAGGGTATACCAAGGAGCTGCACGGGCTCTGCTCAGAGGGAGAGGGCACTTGGGACACAACTGTCAACTGCCTGATTCATCTCGGTATCCCACACAGCTTGGACAGGTGTGCCAGCCAGCCATACCAGCAGGAAAAAAACCCTCAAAGCGCTCTGGAATCCATTAGCTGCTGGGGACAGAGTATTTTAATAGGTTCCCCACCTTTGCAGAGAGAAAAAGCTGCTGGAAGTCTAAAGCTCAGTGATCGGACCACGACAAGGAGACAGATGTTGAATTCCCCACCATCCTCCTGCCATGTAGAGAAAACTGGATGAAGAGGGTGTCCTGCTGCTACATATGTTCTTCAATTACATGTTGGGACAGCCCCATGGTTGTTCTGAAGCAAGATGAGAAAGCACAGCAGATGACTTGCATTCCCAGTCAGCTTCTTCACCTCAGCCTCAGGTCTACCCAGCAGTGCATGAATTATGAAAGCTAAGGAAAAGGGAAGCCAAGGGAAAGCTAGGAGGCCCTTAGTGAAAATCCACAAGCCCCACCTCCTTCCCCAATTTCAGTTAAATCATGCCCCCCTTGTACCTTTATAAAAATAGCAGTTAAGGAAGGGTCAGGGTCCCTGTGCCCCCTCCCTGTAATTTAACCACGGCCTATAGGCCAAGCAGGCAACTCATCAGATTTGTGTAGACTTACAACAGCTAGAAACTTGAGCATGGACTTTTTCCATTGTCCCTAGGCAAATGTGGCGAAGGTTTCCAGCCTTACTGATTATATCTCACACAGATACTGCAATTGCCTTTTTAACACCCACCTTTCCCCACGTACTACAATAGCCATGGGAGGAAAGATAGGTTTGAGATCTGTCAGAATTGGAGATATTTGTGTATGTTTTAACTGGTTGTTTTTATTGATGTTTTACCTGCCTTGTTTTAATACTGTTTATTTTGAATTTTGTTTTATTGTGTTTTATTGTTTTATTGCATTATTGCTGTAAGCCACCTTGAGCACCCTTTGTTGGAAAGGAGGGATACAAATTTAACAAATAAATACTTCTCTCCCCCCAATGAATTATTTAGGAATGTCTTATATACGAGCCACAAATTTGGAATGGAAACTGAACTAATCATTGCTGCCTAAGAAGTATGAATGCAAATTTAAGAAGCCAGTGTGCACACTTTCAAAAATAGCGCCAGCAACCATGACTATCCCCATCTACAGAGTAATGTATGCACAAGTGTTTACTTTGCTGCTAGCCCACGTCTTGAAAACCCATGTCAAAAAGATACTCAATCTATACTTCATACAGTGCTATACATATTTTACGATACATGGCCATCATCTTCATTCAGGAAAAATGGCATGTGTGAAGCAACCCACATATGTGAATATTATATGGACTGTGGACAATAATAAAATCTTACAAACTGAAGATGGAAAGAGAAAAATTAGTATATCTTTCAAAAAGCAGTGATATTCACCTACAGAAGAAGAAGGAAGCTGGACTGGTTTGAGACTAGTTTTTAAAAGGGAGAGAAAGTGAAGAAAATGCGACAGAGCAAATCAGATAAAAGTACTATTCCAATTAAGTATGCATTATAGCAAAAAAATATCAATTGCACCTCCTGGTGGCAACCAAAAAAGTTACCAACTTTCAGTGTACCCTATATTTTCTATATAGGGAGCATACATTTCCCACTTTGAAAACAAAACACACACATTTTTAAAAGATTTTGAATGAAGTATACATCATACTTATCAAGTTATATTTCAAATCAGAATTTTAAATTTATCCATACGCCATTAGTAGTACTAGTGACGGGTTACAGAAGTGAAAGGCTGCAGACAAAGAAATATGTGAATCTTGCTGTTAAGGTGGTGGCGGCGGCGGCGGGGGGTATCTATCAAACAAATTACCCAAACCAAAAAAACCACACCACAAGTATTATATTGTGTTATTTATTTATTTACAACATTTAAATACTGCTCCATATTCCAGTATGAAGACCCCTCAGAGTGGTGAACAATGAAAGATAAAACAAATAAATGAATAAAACAATTTGTTAAAAATAAGATCAGTAAAAACGTATCAATAAAACCATGGCTAGTTAGATCAGGAAGGCTTCCTGAAATAAAACTATTTTAAGGAGGTGTCAAAAACAATACAATGTTGGCACCTGTCTGACCTCCAGAGGCAGGGAGTTCCAAAGAAATGGAGCCTCTATAGATTCATAGATTATAGAGTTGGAAGGGGCCTACAAGGCCATCGAGTCCAACCCCCTGCTCAATGCAGGAAACGAGAGGAGGGGTCTCCCATCCAAGTAATAACCAGGCCCAGCCCTGCTTAGCTTTCCAGCAGCCTGGCCCCCACTGCTCGACCCGTGGCCGTCCTGCAGGGGCACCCCCGGTCGGCGTTCGCATGACACGGGAACCACGGGGGACTTCTGCTCCCTCGCGGTTCCCGTGTCGTGCGAACACGCCCACTCTCTCAGGTATCCTGGTCCCAAGTTGTTTAGGGCTTTATACACTAGTATCAAAACCTTAAACCTGGCCTGGTAGCGAATAGGCAGCCAGTGCAGTTCCCTCAGCAAAGGAGCTGCTATTACCACTGCATTGAGGCCAATTCAGTTTAGATGCAATGGGTGGAGTTGTAATGGACAAGGATGTTTATGTGAATAAATAGGCTCAAAAGAGCAGGAAAATTTCTTATTACCAATATTAAGCCATCAGAAGCCCTTCCATTCTTTCTGTAACATTCACATATAAGAAAATGAACTTTGCTTCCCTGGGATCAACTTTGTATAAAGAACATTCTTTAGAGCAAGGGTCCCCAACCTTTTTGGGTTGGTGGGTACATTTGGATTTTTGAGAGTGTCATGGGTGCTTTCGCAAAATGGATACCATGGGGGGCTTGCCCATTCATAAAATGGCTGCCATGGTGGACACAAAATGCTCATTTTCCAGAATACAAGCTGGTGAGCCTAAAAGGAAAGCAACTTGTCAAGAATCTAAGTAGAAGGCTGAGGTGGGGTCTGGACTCCGCCTCCAAAACACAAAACCATTACTTTGAACATTACTAAAGATGGCGCTGGAGGGAGCAGTTCACCTTGGCAGCCTCTCAGTTCAAAAAATAATTAATTAAAAAAACTTTTTAAAAAATCAGGAGGGGCAGGAAGCCTAGTGGGCACTAGGAGAGGTGTCCGCAGGCACATTGCTGTCCATGGGCACCACGTTGGAAACTCCAGGTTTAGGGATATTTTCTGTATTTCCTGTAAGGGTTTTCCTAAAAGTGCTGCCACAGATACCAGTTGAATTATGGAGCCCAGGCATCACACAGGTGCGATAAAGGGAACAGCACAATACATGTGCATTTGTGCCTGCCTTCAGCAAGAATTCTTCTCACTGCTCCAGAAGCCCCTTCAGACTCAGGTGGGGACTTAATCACTTGACTAAATGCTCCTGCCTACCCCAGACATAAAAAAATCCTTAGATGTCAAGAACGTTCTAGCCCAGCTTGTGAAGGAATCTTCACCCACTCCCACAGACAAACAGTCCATTGAGTGATTCCCATCTGCTGCCTGAAATAGTATAACTGGGACACAGGCAGACCACCTCAAGACGAACTAGGCCTCAGGGCCTAGACAAGGTGGGAAAGGGCTGCAGCTCCGTGATAAGAACATGTGGACGATCCCAGGTTCAGTCCCTGGTATCTCCAGGTAAAGCCGGGAAAGATCCCTGTTGGAAACCCTGGAGAGCCTCTGCCAGTCAGTGCAGGTAATACAGAGCTAGATGGACCAATGCTCTGACTTGGTGTAAGGCAGCTCCCTAGTAAGACATGGGAAATCTGTGATCTGATCTCCCAATTTTTTGTTTGTTTGTTTAAAAGCAACTGGAGTGAGGATTGGATTATGGCTGTGGTACTGGGAGAGGAGGGGTTAACCCTCCTCTATTGCACTGTTTCCCCTAGAAATCTCACACGCACACACCCAGCCTGCTATTAGCTGAACAGAAGAATTAATGTATTCCCTTTTTTGGCTAATCACGGCTCCTGGGAGTGGTGGGTGGTAATTTTGATCAGGGAAACGGTCAGGTCATCTCAATATGCGTTGGATCCAGATTGGCCATTCTGTGAGTTGAAGGGGTTCTTCTGTTCATGGAAGGCACCGGGATCCAGCAGAGGTTCCCCACTGGAGGAAGGAGGCATGGAAGCGATCTCTGCCAATTCTCCCTGTCCCGAGGCGCGGGTGGCCATGGCAGGAAAGGGGAAGAGGTCCTGGTGCAGCGGGGAGCCAGGTGGCGGGTGATCTGGCAGTTTCCCACCGGCGCGCTCTCCCTCCCAATCAGCTGTGCTGTGGGCTGGTGGGGAACCCCCCCCCCAGGAGCAGGCTGGGAGGCAGTTTTCCCTCTAGTCCACAGCGTGGCTACTGAAAGGCCGCAGTCCGGGCTCAGCCTCTTCCCCCCACCTTTGCCACCGCATTTTGTTTGCCCCAACCCACCCTCCTCGGGAGCACGGTCAGATTGCTGCGGACATCAGTCAGCCACCAGTTGACGAGGCTGGGAAGGAATTTTACCGGACAAGGCCAACAGCCTCGCCTCACAGGGTTTTCGCCTTTCTCACAGCAAAGCAAGTATATAGTACGATATATATAATATGCTTTAAAGAACCTAAATGAGAAGTATTCTAAGAAGGAACAACAAACAAAAAGCACAATTTTAACAGGCCCGAATGAAAATAACCCCACACTTCCTCAACGTCATTAAATGAAGTAGAAGGCCAGATCGGGGTCCTCCATTAACAGCCCTATTTTGTTAACCTGTGAATCAAGACGTTTCCCCACCTCAACGTCCCAATTCCAGCAAATCTGGCTCCAACCAGCTTTTTCTTGCTCCATAGCACCTGAAGAAACTGGTAAAACACAACGCCCGGCCCAGCTCACATCAGCTAAGCAAGATAAACACAGTTGCAGAATAATAAGTTAATTTAAAACATATTTTCATAACCATTGCATCTGGGATATTGCAGTTCAATATTTAATAGTAAAGATACATTATTCATATCATATACCCCCTAATCTAATGTTATATATTAGGTATAATTAGGAGATCAAATATGCCTCATTGATCTCTAGCCCTGATGGAGAAAGTTGTTCACAATGGGCTTCTCTACACAAGACAGTTATTGTGTCCTCCTGATTCCTCACTCCTGCCCCACTATTTTATTCCTTACAAGGCAAGGGCCAGAGAATCAAGCTTAGGGAGCCATGACCTCCTCCACCACAGGAGCTCTGGGTGGTGCTAAGTACCAGAAAGATCTGGGGCTCAGGCCCACAAGACCAAAAAAAAAGAAAAAGCACATATATTTGCATATGCTAATTTACATATGCTCTAAAGTCTGTAAAAGACCCTGTCTCCTAAGGACACCCCTATTTGCAGTGCTTTTTTTCTGGAGAAAAAGGTACCGGAACTCTTGGATTACATTTCCTCGGGAGTAGATGGCGATTAAATTGTAATGCAATTAATAGAAGAAAAGGTGCTGCCAACTCTTATGGACAGAGGAGAGAGGAGGGCATTTGATTTCAGAAAAAAACCTTAGGCAGAAAGATCAAAAAGGGCGAGGGAGGCAGCCGCTGCGGGAGGGGAAGAAAGCCAGCTAGTCCAGGGGGATCAGATGCAACAGAGATCATCAGGGCCCCTGTACTTTTGTTTCAGCAAATGCCCATGGACAGCAGAGCGGTGGGGCAGATGGCCTCCCATAGATTTGGGGTTCCAACCCTAGTGGGCCACCCCCTAACCGCCTCTGCCTCCCTCCCACCCACATACCAGATCCGTGTGTGTGTGTGTGTAGGCTGTGTGATCACATTCTGTGGTGGGGAAAATGCACTATTCACATGCTCAGAAATACTCTCACTTTCGACCACCCCGCTTGTTCCAGGGCCGAGCCCTAGTTGGCACCGCAGCAATCGGTTCCATCCTCGCCTCGTCGCTGAAGCTTTCATCCCGCAGGCAGAGCCCCACGCGGCAGCGTCCCCGGCTGCGCAAAGATCTTTGGCGGCCGCGAGGGAGGCAAGCGCGGTGCTCGCGGGCCGGGTAAAGAGAGGCTGAAGGTGGCGCCCTAGAAAGGGGGAAAGCCGCTGAGCTGGGAGCGCAAGGGCAGGAGGGCGGCGCGCTCACGTGTGCGATCGCCTTTGCTGTTGGCAAACAACAAGAGGAGCCTGGGGCCGTCGGAATCAACCAAGGGAAGCGGCGCAGGCATTTGCCTGCGAATGCAATATAGACAGCTGTTCTGCTGCATCCAAGGACAGGAGGTGAGCGCGTGCTTGCTTACAGTCAAGACCTCGATGGTTGAAGAAAGCGACGCCTCTGCGTGGCAGGGTTGGATTGCCCCATCAGGGTGTGTGGGTAGACTTCGGGGCTTGCAGGAGGATCTACTTTGTTCTTGTTTCGCTTTTGCTAGAATCCCCGAGATCCACCAACCTGGTGCCAAAGACATGCACACTGAATTAAAGAATGTTAAGCCCAGGGGTTTGTTTTGAGTACAAGAGCTGAGCGGAGCTCACAGTCCTTCCACAGAAAAATCAATTCCTGGTTATCTCAAGCTTTCAGCAGTGTCATTTAGGGCAGGCAGGGGGGATCATATCGTCACCGTCATTGTTAATTGGGAGAGAGAAATCCTTGCCGATCTACTGCATATCACTTTTAAGATCTACCACCTAACCACCTCTGGCCTAGAAATGCTTTCCTTGCAAAGGCTACTCCTATACTATGTATTGAAGTGCTCTATGGGGGGGGAGGAATGGGACTAGTTCTTTACGTAATTCTAGTTGTCGGGAAAGCATGGGAAAACAAATCTTTAATTTGATTTTATAAGGTGGTTTAACAAAGCGACGAAGAAAGCCACTTTTTTTTAATGCAAGGTGAATATGTGAAATAGTGGTAACCAGAAGTGCCTTTGAGTATGTGCAGAGTTCCTTTATCTCACCCATGAGCCATGCTTTGCAGGTTGCCAGGAAATCGTAGTAAGGGACATGTCAGTCACTTGTGTATTCTTTTCCCAGCTTCCTCTACAGTCCAAATTGAAAATGTTCAGTTTTCCTTTTTGCAGAATAGATGTATGCACTCCTGTCCTGTTGCTGGAGCAGTTGATTCATCTCCTATAGGGTAGATGTAAAGGGAACCTGCAAGGCTCATCATACACCTTCTGTTGCTCCTTCCTGGTAAGGTGTGACCCAAGACTTATTAAATTGTGAGATGATGAAGGGTTTCCTGAGAGGGTAATCTAGGCAGGTTCAACCTGTGTACGGTATAATTTAGAAGCAGCAATTTATTGTTTGTAGATATATGTAAAAGTACTCTGTTCTGGGGTGCTACCAGATGGGGCTTTTATCCTGCAATCACCATACCTAATTCATGGGATTTTACAGAGGGTTGAGATGACATCCTCTTCCATTTGTAAATTCCACTTGTTTTCCCACTGCTTCTTCTGCAGAAAGTCAATAGGCGGAGAAGACAGAATAGCTGCACAGTATCTTTTAACTGCTAGGGCCAGGAGGAGCCCTCCGTCTGGAAGCACCCTTGGTCTAGTTACCTGTAAAAAAAATAGCTCTTCTGAACATATGCGAAATGCCTTTCTCTCACTAATGAGCAATCACAATCGGTCTACGCATGACTATAGTTAATATATAGTGCCAATGGTATGCAAGGCAAGGTAAAGAACATGGGAGAGAGATGATAGTCCCTTCATGAAAGACAAAAATAGAGCTTTGTTAAACAGGAAGGGTGCAATCCTGTGCATGTTTAGACAGAAAAAAAGTCTTACAACTCCCAGCATGCCAATACTGGGAGTTGTAGGGCTTTTTTCTGTCTAAACATGATAGGATTGCACCCTAAGAGTTCTTTGTTTTTCTTGAGTTCATTCTTGCAAATGTTGGTATTGCAAAGAAGAAATGAAGCCATTTTAATACAATATACACTCCAGCAGATATAGAAACTCATACGGGAAAGGAAAATAAAAATTTAAGCATCATTTTAAAAAAATGGCTAAATATATTTCTATCTTCCTCATCCTTAATATTTCTATAAGGGGAAAACATTTTTGTGGATGTAAAAATGAAGCTCTAACTCTTGCTTGCCTTTTAGAGGGGGGCCTTTGTACTGCTATGGAGAGAGTGAGTTAAAATCTTGTTTACGTTTTGATAAATCTTGCACAAAGTGTTATCCAGAATTCCTTGTTCCTAAAAATAACTTCAAATTCACTCAGTTCATGAGAGTGAAGCCAGAACATATTCCAGGAATTCTGCATCAAGGGAAAGGAAGGTTTGCAGTAAACAGTTCCAACTTCAGGGGCACAAACAGGGAAAGTGCAAATCTGTTCAAAGTACATACCCTGCATGTGCAATTAACTACAAGAATATCATAAATATGACTTCAACACTCAGTTCAAAATGTCTTCAAGACATCTTCAAAATACAGACTCCTCCAACCAGAAAATAAAATAATTACATATTCTGTTTTTGTTAGAAAATACCTTGGGATTTTCTAATTACTGTGTTTTCCCAAAAATAGTTCCATCAGATTCTGTTTCTATAACCAGGCTTCTGTTTGTCTGCATGCATTCTCTAGTGCTGGGGTCTTCAACATGGTGGTCATGGGCACTAATGTGCCAGTGGACATCTTTTTTGGCTCCCACCAGACTCCCTCCCCTCCTGGTTTTTAATTATTTCTTAAGTGTTTTTTTTTTTAATTAAAAACTTTTTAAAAAACTTGGGAGGCTGGCATGCTGCAAAATGAAATGGTTGTGTTTTGGAGATCAGTCCCCACATCTGCCTTGTACTTAGGTGCGTGGGCAAGTTACTTTTCATCTCACCAGTTTGCCTTCTGGGAAATGAGTGTTTTGCGACTGGCCATGTTCACCATGGCAGCCATTTGATGGATAGGCAAGCGGAGCCCCTCCATTGCAGCCATTTTGTGAGAGCTCCCATAGCACTCTCAAAATTCCAGATGTGCCCACCGGACCAAGAATCTTGGCAAAGAATCTTTGCTAAGAATCTTGTAGCCAACTCCTGTACATGCATTAAGGCAGTGGTTCTCGACCTTTTTTGCCCCATGCACCCCTTTGGCCCTTTCACCATAAAGTAATACCTTGGATTGCAAGTAACTTGGTTTGAGAGCGTTTTGCAAGACAAGCAAATTTTAAAATATTTATTTAATTTTTTTTACTTGATATACAAGCGACGTCTTGCAATACAAGTAGTGTAGTACGGCTTAAATTAAAAATCTCAGTACATTTTTTTTGGGGGGGGATTTCGTTTTGATATAAGAGTGTTTTGGATTACAAGCACGTTTCCGGAACGAATTATGCTCTCAATCCAAGGCATGACTGTATGTCAGAATGTCATTCCCCCCTTTCCAAGATTGTCTGACTTAATCTGTGCCATACAATAAGGTGTGATGCCCTGTAGATTATGTACAATCTGTATAATTGTAATTTGTAGAAAGATCAGTATTCCAACAGTTTGAGTCTGTGGTCCCAATTCCCCCCCTGAAACCTTAAAATTCCCCCCCTGGTTGAGAACCCCTGCATTAAGGATTACTGCAAACCTAACTGTGAATTGTCTATACTAATGCTGCTCTGCAGGGATGTTCAAATCTATTGCTGCATCTTCAGAACGAGGGCTTAATTTAAGCAAAGTGTTTTCAAGGTTAGGGCTTGGCAATGAATTAATTTGAACCAAAAGTTTACAATGGCTAGGAGTGTCCTCCTCTGCTTTAGAACGTGTGAAAAAATAGTACTTCTGAGCATACATAAAATATTTTTCCCTCTTTAGCACTCAACTACTTTCCATTCTGTGCATATTGGGTGGAATAGCTTTCAGAGACACCTGACCTTCTCCTTTTAGAAACAGATGACTGATGATGATCACCCTGTTAGCACTGTGGAAGTGTAAACCCTATTCATCTAGTGGTAGCTACAACAGCAAACCAGAGGCCAAATGCTAGAGTGAACACGCTATGTAAAGTTTCAGAACTTTGTACACACTTACTTCGAAGTCAAGCCCCATCGAACACACTGGGACTCGATGTGCATCTGGTTGGATGTAGCACATTTGGGTGGATTGATAATAAATGTATATTATCATTTCAAGTTATCCTATGTTTACAGAAATTATAAAACCAACTGCTCAAAAATGTGAACACAGGTAAAAGAACCCAGACTGACTGATTTAAATAACCGTTTATATTTTCACTTCAGGTTTATCCTCAACCATGAGGTCTACAAACTGCTTTTTAAAAAATATGCAAAGAGATTCAGGATTTTAACAGGATTCCATATGCTGTATATTACCTAAACCTCTGTTAGTGAATAAAAAACAGAAAGAGAGGTTCTATTCCTGGCATGTCACAGATTTCTGCTCTTATATTGGTCGCTGTTAAAACCAAGAGTATTTCTTCTTAAGGTGGCTTCTCACTGAATGTGGCAAACACCTTTAGTGTGTCCAGTGAATATCATGTTTTGCAAATGTTTCATAGGGGTCGCTCTAAGTGCAAAGGTTTGTTTGAAGGAGAAATGCACATCTGCATGCATGGTACTGTATATACTGTGTACTTACTCATGCGTAGCTCCATTTTAAACACTATTGGACTCACTGGCTGGGTTCAAGCAACACAATAACCCACACTCAAGGGTTGAGTATGGGTTGAGTGTGGGTTGTCAGTCACTGAACTGTGGGTTGTTGTTGAAACGTGGGTTGTCGTGTTGTCTGAACCCAGCCATGCTAACCATGTTTGTTAAGTACCAACAGTTCACAACCCAACAACAAACCATGGGTTCTCTTCATGGGCTGTTTGTGGCTAATAAACCATGGTTTGTTACGTGACTGGGTTCAGACAACACGATAACCCACATTTCAGCAACAACCCACAGTTAAGCAACAACCCACACTCAACCCATACTCAACTGTTTTCATCTGAACCCAGTCACTAAAAGCATGTGAACTAATTCAGTTATAAAGTAGACATTTAGAAAGGGTTTGCATATATGTGCTTATGTGTTTCAGACTCTGTTTTCTTATCTGTGCATGGAAACTGATGCTTTTGCCTATGCTGCAGAATAGCTTTCTGCACCCAACCTGGTACCCTCCAGAGGTGTTGGACTACAGCTTCCATCATCCCCAGCCAATGTGGCCATTGTTGTAGTCCAAAACCTCTGCAAGGCACCAGGTTGGGGAAGGCTGCTCTGGAGCTACAACGTAGCTCTGAACTTAGTACTTCCAAAGTCCTTTCTGTAGGAGTAGCTGTGTAAGTACAAAGTATTGTTTGCTTTGTACTTACAAAAAAATAATGGAAGAGTTTATATTGCACATGCATACCTTCAAAATTAGTATTCTTCTTTCTTCTTATAGTATATATTTATTAACAATTTATAAGTGTTACAATAATAAAAAAATAATTTATTTATTTATTTATTTATTTATTATATTTATATCCCGCCTTTTTTCCTGCAAGGAACCCAAGGCGGCTTACATAATCCTCCTTCTCTCCATTTTATCCTCACAACAACCCTGTGAGGTAGGTTAGGCTGAGAGTCCGTGACTGGCCCAAAGTCACCCAGTGAGTTTCATGGCCGAGCGGGGACTAGAACCCGGATCTCCCGGGTCCTAGTCCAACACTCTCACTAAAAGTAGTTTTACCATAATGGGGCCAGTAGAGAGTACATAAAGATGAATGATTCTGGAATTCCTTGTACAAGTAGACATGGGCTTTCATCCCAGGGTGGCAAACGTGGGAGAACCTCTGAAACCTTGATTGTATGAAGAAACCCTGAGATCAGGCAGTAGGAAGCAATTGGTTTCTGTTGTATGGAAGGAAGTTGACCTGCATATATATTGCTATTTCACATATCTGCATGTCCATACTTTTCTACAAGAAATTATTGAAAACTGTAGTTTCAATTTCTGGTATTTTCCTTTGCAGATCCTTCCTTTTCTGAAAATGAATTTTGCAACTCCTGAGGAGGTTTCCTTTTCAGAGGTGACCATTGCCTTAGTTATGGTGGCATCCATTTTAATTTCTATAAAAATGTTAATGAAGAGCAAACAACCGCGTCCACCAGGCCCTTGGTCACTACCAATTTTGGGGAATCTCCTCCAGCTTGGAGAGCATCCGTATGTTTTCTTTGATCACATGAGGAGGAAATATGGCGATGTGTTTCAGATAAAGTTGGGGATGGTCCCCGTTGTGGTAGTGAATGGCCTCAATGCTGTGAAACAGGTGCTGCTGAAAGACGGGGAGAATTTTGCTGGCCGACCCGACATGCACACCTTTTCTTTTTTTGCTAATGGGGAGAGCATGTCATTTTCTGTGAAGTATGGGGAGAGTTGGAAGCTCCAGAAGAAAATTGCCAGCAAAGCTTTGAGATCACTCTCCAAATCTGAAGCAAAGTCCTCAACTTGCTCTTGTCTTCTTGAAGAGCATGTATGTGCAGAAGCTTCAGAACTGGTGAAAAACTTTGTGGAGCTTTCAAAAGGTGGTAGCTTTGACCCTACTACCGTTAGTACCTATACTGTTGCTAATGTTGTCTGTGCCCTCTGCTTTGGCAAGAGGTATGACTATAATGACCAAGAATTTCTGAGTGTGATCAAGCTAAATTATGATCTTCTAAAAGCCAGCAGTGTCTTCAATCCAGCTGATTTTATACCCTGTCTTCGTTACCTTCCACTCCCTGCTGCAAAGGCTGCTCGTGAGTTTTATGGAAAGTTGAATAAGTTCATTGCACACTGTGTACAAGACCATTATACCACGTATGATAAGGTAAGCTATCGACAATGGAAGTTTAAAAACCCAGAGAGGACCTGTTCAGATGATATGATACCCATAGAACCACTACAGACTGGTAGATTGCAAGTACAAAAGTTACCCAAAGGGTCAATAAATGGAATATCTCCCAGTTTAGACTTTATATTTCTAAGCGTTGTGGAAGAATTGAATGGTGTTTTGGATCACATTTCCTGTTTTAAGATTCATAAATTTCCTGAACACGCAGGCTTTCTAACTGGTTTCTGTAACAGTTAAAGCATATCGGTTTTCAACAAAATATTGTTCACTATTTATACTTTAAAATGTTAGCCTGCTTTACTGGAAAAAAAATACATGAAAATGAATTTTCTTACAACAACAACGAAAATACAAAGTACAGTAGTTAAAACGTGTTGGTGGCAGGGCCGGCGCTACCGCTAGGCAAACTAGGCGGTTGCCTAGGGCGCGTGGCTGAAGAGGGCGCAGAAACGCTGCGCCCGGAGGTAGTGGTGGGGCCGAGCCTGGGCGCTGCTGCTGCTGCCCGCCCGCTGCCGCCGGACACCCCCTGCTGCCGCCAGACCCCCCCCGCAGCTGCCGGACCCCTCCCGCAGCTGCCGGACCCCTCCCGCAGCTGCCGGACCCCCCCGCAGCCGCTGGACCCCCCCACAGCCACCGGAGCCCCCGCCACCTACTTTCTCCGCGCCGCTGCCGGAGCCCCGCCCGCGCTCTCTTTAAATAACCCTGTTGCCCTGGTTTCCCTGGCCAAAAACAGAGCGCTGGGGTCCCGTTGTGTCACTTCCTCCTCGGAGGAGGAGGTGGCGGCCAGGATGGGGGGGGAAGGTAGGTGGTGGGGGGGTGTCCGGCGGCTGTGGGGGGGTGGCGGGGTGTCCAGCGGCTGTGGGGGTTGGCAGGGGGGTGTCCGGCGGCTGCGGGGGGTGGCGGGGGGTCCGGTGGCTGCGGGGGGGTTTGCAGAGCAGGACTGCTTTGCTCCGGAGCCCCCCCCACGGCACGAGAGGGGGGCGCTAAATATAATTTCGCCTAGGGCGCCAAACTGCCCTGCACTGGTCCTGATTGGTGGCACCTCACTCCAAATTCCATGATGACTTCACCCTGTGGTGTCATATAGATCAGGGGTGGGCAACCTGTGGCTCTCCAAATGTTTGGGCCTAAAGCAGCCTCCATGTGAATGCTGAAGTCCCCAGAACTACTCTCCTAGGGTTCACCAACACCACGGCCGAAACCACCTTAGCCAACTTGAGCAGGGTGCTCTGTATACCAGCAGAATCCCTAATCTGTCCCTCTGGCCCAACACCAGATGCAAATACTCAGACCTGGCACTGAACAGACTGATCTCCTGGTGAAAGGAATAGACTCCTTATAGATGACAACAACTCCCTTCCACCCATTGTCAGCATGCACTATGTACCCAGGCAGACAGAACTGGGACAGACCAAAGCCACCTAGCTCACTCAGCCAGGTTTCGGTTACACACACCGGGTCAGTCCCTTCATCCACAATCAGGTAATGGATGGAGAGTGCAAATAGGTGGAATAAAATGCAAAATGTGCAGTTAAATGCAGTACAGTGCAGTCAGAGGTAGAGTGCAGAAATAGTCAGGTTCCCAACAGACATATTAAACAGCAGTCGTAATCAGACGCAAAAGCCTATCTTTTTCATCAGTACCCGTACTAAGTTATCACTTAGTCAGGTTCCCAATAAACATATTAAACTGCAGTCAGAAGAAGAGGTTGATAACCTAAAAGCCTTTCTCATCAACACTCCTTAAAGGGCTACGTTCTATAAGGTGGCTATAGTTCTAACCTACATGCCCCCTAGAAAGTTCAATAGGATCCCAACAGGTATACAGATGGCAGCACACCTTTCAGCACCAATATAAACTAATCAGGGCTGGGCTTCCTAGTCTGGTTTCCTAGGCACATTTTCGTAATTTAAAAACAAGTGCACACACATATATATTACGTTAACGTTTTGAAGTTAGTGTTTCCTGAAATAACAATGTGGCACTGCCGTCCCCTGCATCAATTATAGCATTACTTTACTCCCAAGTCAGTGTGCATGGGATTATTGCCAAAGGAATTTATTGCTGCTGTTAGCATTATTAATCATTGATTAATGTTTACTGATTAATGTTTAAATTAATGATTATTGTGCCCCAAATAAATTCTCTCCACAGATTCCTAAGCTCTTTGCTTGGCTGGGAGGAAAGGTACCAAGATAAAATCCATATAGCTTGATGTAGAATTAAACAAAGTTCTGGTTACCGAGTCTATAGCTTTAAAAGTGGCTAGATGAAAATAGCATCAAGGGTTTTGTTTGCTTCCTTTAGAACCATCTCAGAGACATCACTGATGCCCTGATTAGTGTTAGCAATGAAAAAAGAGCTGATGGGAAAACTGCAGCCATATCTAATGATAAAATAATAATTACTGTCAATGACATCTTTGGAGCTGGTAAGTATTTAAAAAAATTACCGCTGGGGGCCATTTTAAACATGTCCCTCAAAACACAGTTGCTATTGCAGACCTTTCAGGCAGAGATGATGTAAAGACCTTGTTGGGACATCTTTGTTGCTGGGTACAGCAAGTATGACTTAAAACTGGTGAGAATAAAAAGAAGCATGGTAGATTTGCCCTAGTGTCTTCCAGCCTGATCCACATAGGTCAATTTTGTGTTGAAATCAATTGTGTTGAAGTCATCTTAACTGGTACAAAGTATGTTAAATTGGAATTTGTCCAGCACCTATAGCACAACTCAACACTATCCACTTTATTATTCAACATGAAAAATATTCGTAGAATCATAGAAAAGTAGAGTTGGAAGGGGCCTATAAGGCCATCGAGTCCAACCCCCTGCACAATGCAGGAATCCAAGTCAAAGCATCCCTGACAGATGGCTGTCCAGCTGCACCTTGAATGCCTCCAGAGTGGGAGAGCCCACCACCTCCCTAGGTAGTTGGTTCCATTGTCTTATTGCTCTAACAGTCAGGAAATTTTTCCTGATGTCCAGGTGGAATCTGGGTTCCTGTAACGTGAGCCCATTATTCCGTGTCCTGCAAACTGGGATGATCGAGAAGAGATCCTGGCCCAACTCTGTGTGACAACCCTTCAAGTACTGGAAGAGTGCTATCATGTCTCCCCTCAGTCTCCTCTTCTGAAGGCTAAACATGCCCAGTTCTTTCAGTCTCTCCTCATAGGGCCTTGTTTTCAGTCCCTTTATCATCTTTGTTGCCCTCCTCTGAACCCTCTCCAGTTTGTCTATATCCTTCTTAAAGTGTGGTGCCCAGAACTGGACACATTACTCAAGATGAGGCCTAACCAATGCTAAGTAAAAGGGGAATTATCACTTCACACGATTTGGAAGCTATACTTCTGTTAATGCAGCCCAAAATAGCATTTGCCTTCTTTGCAGCCACATTGCATTGCTGGCTCATATTCAGTTTGTGATCTCCTTGTCTAGGAGGAGGAGTCCAGCAAACGTATTATTATTAATAATAATTTTATTTATATACCGTACCACCCAACAGCCGAAGCTCTCTGGGCGGTTTACAACAATCAATAAAAACAACAATACAATATAAAATATACACAATAAAAACATTATAAAAAATTTAAAACCAAATTTAAAATGACACAAATAGCTAAAACAAGTTATTTCAAAATATAAGAATGCCCAAGCTTGGTGTGTTAAATTTTAATTTAGCCATTAAATATCCTAATGCTTCATTTATTTTGTAGGTTTCGGTACTATGTCATCATGTTTGGAATGGGTATTCCTGTACTTGATAAGCAACCCAGAAATTCAAACTAAAATTCAAGAAGAAATTGGTAATGTTCTTGATTAAAACGGGGGAGGGGGGAATGAAAAATGAAACAAGACTGAATCCATAAGTTGTGACATACATTGCATTAATAAAACAGAGGAGGAGGAGGAGGATTATGTAAGCCGCCTTGGGTTCCTTGCAGGAAAAAAGGCAGGCTATAAATATGATAAATAAATAAATAAATAAAGTATGCTCTGTTTTGTTCTTTGCAGATGGAAAGATTGGACTAAAGCCACCAAGGTTTCATGATCGAGAAGATCTGCATTACACAGAAGCCTTCATCAATGAAGTCTTCAGGCACACCTCCTTTATGCCATTCACCATTCCTCACTGGTAAGAAGTAATGTTGGGGAGCGGTTTTGTTTAATGTAAGCATTTTCTGCTAGTTCCACTATTTAACATTTTATACAGTGTTGTTGACACAGAAGGGCCAAGGCCCTGGCAATGCAAGATTGCAGGCTGCACCAGGGGTGAGGAACCTCTTTCGGCCCGAAGGCCAAATTCCATTTGAGAGAAGCTGGGGGGGCTGCATTCCAGTGGTGGGTGGGGCTGAAGGCAAACGCAGGGTGGTGGGGAATACCAGCATAATTTAGCTTAAAGCTCTTACTGCCAGTCACTGTTTATTCATTTTTTAATTTATTCACTGTGTTTTTATCCTGCTTTTCAGGCAGTTATTGTCTCAAACCATAGAAGAAGCATTTCAACCTTTTAGAATGGGGAAAAAGCCAGCACAAAAGTTGGGAAACCACCAGACGATCAGTGGTTGGCAGGAAAGGGGTGCAGGCTGGGGAAGGAAGGGTGCAAGGCCATCTGGGAAACCCAAGAGGGCCAGATTGGGGCTCCACGAAGGCCAGATTTGGCCCCTGAGCCTGAGATTCCGCACCCCTGACTGAACATTTTTAGAAGAGTAAATTTGCTATAGGTTTAAGAATTGAGGTCTTACCTCTCTAGGTTGTGAGCTGGAATTCCTTCTCTGCCTTATGAGTGGTTTCCGCTGCATTCAGCACTGAGACAGCTCCACCATGTTTAAAACTGGATTGAAGGCAGTGACATGCCCACCAATCCCACCTTTTCTAAAAGTGCAATCCTATGCATGTCTACTCAGAAGTAAGTGCCATTGAGTTCAATGTGATTTACTCCCAGGTAAGTGATTATAAGATTGTAGCCTAAGTGTGGGAGCAATGTCAGAGGAAGAAAACAAGAACCTGTGGGGAAACTAGTCAGTCTGGTACATAGCCAATATTTAAAAAAAATAATACAGAATCTAAGCATCCCATTATTATTATTATTATTATTATTGATATTTGTACACTGCTTAAATATAATAAACCCTCTAAGCGGTATACAGATCCCTTTATCACTGCGGCGATGGGGAAAGGGTTCTTCTTTGCGATTACATTTGTTTGTACAAATGCACCATGACTGGCTTAGCAGGAAATGCAGCCCAAAGGGGACCAGTTATGAGGCCTTTCCCTGGAGGGTAGGAGCAAACGGGTTGTCCGCCCACATTTTGATCAAGGTTATTTTGTACATGTTATTTGCTGACCATCATGGCAGAGTTGGGATGATATGAAGCTGTTGTGCAGATCCGCAGGCACTATGCTGAACTAAAATACTAATGTTTTGTTTTTTTAAAATTATATTTTCCAGTACCATCAAAGATGTCATTCTCAATGGGTACAATATCCCCCAAAACACTTGTATCTTCATTAATATGTATCAAGTAAATCATGATGAGTAAGTATCAGGACAATATTTTGGATGGTGCTGATGATAATTCATAATGGCATTATAGTCAGTTTCCACCCCCACCCCCCCTTGCATTTTACCAAACCTGGGTGTACAGCATATATTATGTACTCAGCACTATGTGACATTAGTGCTGAGACAAAGCACTTTATTTATATTTATTTATTACATTTCTGTACCACCCATTAGTCAAAGCTCTCTGAGCTGCTTACAAGACAAAGCTTAAAACCATAAGATACAATAACATAGTAAAACATAAAACCAACAGTTTAAAACAGAGTGAAATCAAAATAGTAGGCAAGATAAAAGCCAGCAACAGGGCAAAGATCTGAAAACGTACTAACACATTTTTAAAACTGAAGGGCTAAAAATAGCTTGGCCCAGTTTCTTTTTGTGTATGTGGCACTTTGGGGGAGGGTGTGGTGTGGTAAAGCCTCCTTGAAATTCAGAGGTGCAAACATTTTGCTGTGTGGATGTATGGAATAGTACTTACTTTAAACAAGGTGGTCCAAGGGTTTTTCTTCTTTCTTTCTTTCTTTCTTTCTTTCTCTCTCTCTCTCTCTCTCTCTCTCTCTCTCTCTCCCCCTTTCCCCCCTTTTGATACTAAGCTAAACCATTATCTCAATATTCTCAAGACAGTTGTACTGAACTAGGCTTTACCAATCTGGCCAGGGTGCCCCCCTGGGAGAGACACCATGTGATGACGTGGGTCCTTCCCAGGGGCATTCCTGGGCGGGGTGGGGGTGGGGGAAGATGTCTGCCCCATATGGGGCTTTGTTTTAAAGGAAAAGAACAAAAGAAAATTCTTTGGACCACCCCATCAGTGATGTTCATCTGCCCTCCCGAAAGTCACCGACATTCTCCTTTCACACACCTTGACCCAGGATGAACAGTCCGGCAAAGGTGGCAGGAATGCTGCTCCGCCCTAAGTGAAATGTCTATCATCATGATGGACAGGGTCTGGGGAGGAAGGGCAGGAGAAAGGCAGAATATTGTGGTGAATCCAGAAGGAGTCAATACATCTCTGCAAATAGAAACACATATTGGACCCTCACCATGATACCGCTGTCAATGGAGGTGATGCTGCTTCACTTTTTTCTCTCTGTGATGGTTGCTTTCAGGAATTATTTGGGCAATCTTGGAAGTACTGCCTATATACTCCCTGGCAGCAGCATGGCTGATAAGGCTCAATCGATCTCTTCCTAACCATCTCTTAATTGGCCACGCTGGCTGGGAATGATGGGAGTTGCAGTTCAACACACCTGGACTGCAGTTCCAACACACAGTGTATTTATGTCTTGGGTGGGTGACTTAATCTCTACTTCTAGTTCACTACCAAGTCTTTTTAGCACTTTCATTGATCAGTCATCCCATTTCAAACCCATCTCTGGATACATGGGGGGAAATGATAATACTTTTCCCAGTGAAAAGTGGACTTCTCCAATGTTCTAATAAAAATCTGCAGGGGATGTTGCTTTCTTCATTGGTTAGACATAAATACACTGTGTGTGGCCATGTGATGTGAAGCACAATGTTGAATTCAACTGTTGAAATGAGATGGATGTTCTTTTTGGCCACAGCAGCTGCCTTTGCTTCTTGTTTGAAGGATATTTTATGGAGGTCTCTAAAATATAGTTCTTTTTTTTCTCTTTTGCTTTGTTTTTTACTACAGAACCTTATGGGTGGACCCTTACTTGTTTAAACCACAGAGATTTCTGAATGAAAATGGGGAGCTCAATAAGAGCTTGGCTGAGAAGGTTTTGATCTTTGGAATGGGGATACGGAAATGTTTGGGAGAAGAAGTAGCCCGCAATGAGGTTTTTGTTATCCTTACCACCATCTTGCAACAGCTGAGGCTGGAGAAACCTCCCGAAGATCAGCTAGATCTAACTCCACTGTACGGACTGTCTATGGCACCCAAACCATACCGAGTTCAAGTTGCGCTGCGCACTTGACTTGAAGAAACATATAAAGACAGAACAGCTTTGCTTTAAAAACCCAATGGTTATGCAGAATTGTATCATGTAAAGTAACCTTCCCAACCTGGTGCCCCACAGATATTTTGGACTTCAAATCCCACCAGCCCCAGGCCCAGCCAGCATGGCCGGTGGTCAGGAATGCTGGGAGTTACAGTCCAAAACCTCTGGAAGGCACTGGGTTGGAGAAGGCTGGTATAAAATAATCCAGGATCTTTGTGGGACATTCGTAGTGATAGCCAGCTGTTTTATGGCTTTTATTGCCCTGGCTACAGCACTCATAATGTGAGATTAGCTGAATTGTTTGACTTTAATCCTAGCGTGCCATTATCAAGTTGCCTGTGAACCTGTATGTTTCCCCAAGCAGGGCAAATAGCTTTGTCAAGAAGGGTAATTCAGATTGGGAATATACCCCTTCCCCAGCACCATGGGTCTGATCCAGTCTCCATAGGGAAGCTGCTTTTAACATTTAAAAGGAGATCTGGTGTCGCCACATCTCATTTGGCCCTCAGTGACAGGATAACACATTTCTTCTGGCAGTAGCTTCTTTCTCTAATCCTCTTCCTGATGTCATGTTGGAAGGATAAAAATGAGAGAAGCAAGAAGAGTCATGTGAATACATTATCTTGGTGTAGTACCCCATTTCTCTCTTCCCTGCCCCACATTCCAGCATCCAATTTGATAGGAGAAGAGGCAGTCACACAGCATGGATGTTAGTTAGTATTGTCTGTCCACACACAAGAAGAGAGGATATGAATGGAGCAAAAGGTTGGTAAGGGAAATAGGTGCATGTGTGTGTGTGTAGTGTGAGAGAGAGAGATTGAGAGAGAGAGAGAGTGAGTGAGAGATAGATCTGTGGTGCGCAAAGGTGAGGAGAAAGACACATACTGAAAGATCTTACGTTCTAAAAATATTGGTATGAGGTTGTGTAAGGGCAGGCAGAGTGTTTGGCCTCATGATTCTCCCAGCCCTCTCATGTCTTTTTCCTACGCTACAGTCATTAGCTAATGGATATACCTAAGAACCTCCCCACATAACAATTTTCAACATTCCTGGGTGCCGAAATGGTAATGCGGAAAGCCGTTTTAATGGAATATTGTAGCTATCAACTGTCTATGAATAGTTTTTAAAAATCACCTTTGGTGTTCTTGCACAAGAATCTAACGATGGCTGAGGCCACTTCAGTTGTACTTCCCTTAGAAAGGAAACGTTTCAAATGATACTTGTCAGAATTATCTGTGATTCTTTTACTTCTGAGTACACATGGATAGGATTGCACTGTTTGTTCAAACTAAAAGGAGCACCCTATCAACACGATGCGGAACTCCTGGAGAGGTTGCCTGGCTGCCACCACTGCCAAAGAGAAACCAGCACTAGCAGAAGGAAGCTCTTAAGGGCATCTATTTAAAATATTGTATGTTTTTCTTCTTTAAAAAGTACATCCATGCTTATAGATACGAAATAATTTGCCTTGCAGTCCTATACATGTCTACTCAGAAGTAAGCCCCATTGAGTTCAATGGGTCTGACTCCCAGGTAAGTGGGTATAGGATCACAGCCTTATTGGCTCAGTGATTAAAGCCTTGGGTTTCGCTCAGGCGCTTGGCATTTTATGTCTGTTCTGTTCTTGTCCGTGAACATGTTCATTTGGTGTTTTCTCTCATATGTTATCTCCCTTGCAGGGCTTTTTTTCTGGTGGAACTCACCGGAACTGAGTTCCAGCACCTTTTCTTCTATTAATTACATTACAATTTAATCGCCATCTACTCCCGAGGAAATGTAATCCAAGAGTTCCGGTACCCTTTTCTCCCTTGTAAATTAAAATAAACACCAGTAGGCACATCCGTGGCAGAACTTTGCACTGTAGATAAAATCCTACAATCTAGCTGAACTGAAGCATTTTTAAGTGCCACTGATTTTTATGTAACAGATCAACCCTATCGTGTCTACTCAGAAGAAAGTCCCACTGAATTCAACTGCACTGCCAGATCACTGTGTGTACGATTGCAGCTCAAGAGCTTTTTTACTTGAGGTATTTATTGTGTGCTCATGATTCCTCCTCACTCATGGTAGTTTGCCAGTACTTTAGATGATGTCGTCATCCTCCAGCGCCTCTCCTGTGCTTTTCAAGCATTTTTGCATCTTTTTTTTTTTGGATCAGGGAAAGTTGGGAATTTTGGGGAATGCCGAAATGAAAAGCTAGTGTAGTTGTGCAGTTCTGCTACATCACAGCGCTACCTAGAGGTTATGCAGCGGAACATATAGAAAGGCAGAGAAAGAAAAGACCCAGAAAAAACGTGTAGAGGATCCAAACATAATCCCACAAAGAATCTGGAAACAGAAGCTACAGTAAAGTGGCGGGTTAAAAACCTCATCTAGAAAATCCCTAAAATGTACGGATTCTGTTAAATCCATTCCATCTGTGTTTTGTGGATTGTCAGGCATCTTTTACTCCATCTGCTCATTAACGGAGTCAGATTTTTCCCCCTTCAGAAAATTATGCAAAAAAGTCCACTACGATTTACAGAACTTTCAGTGGCACGTGACATTTTGCGTATTTTTCTTAGCTCAGTGTACAGTCAATTGAGCAGAGCACGCACAATTTCTTGTGTTTCTCCATCATAATACTAGAACCTGGGGGCATCCCATGAAGCTGACTGGTGGGAGATTCAGGACAGATAAAAGGAAGTACTTCTTCAAACGGCGTGCATAGTTTAAATTACGGAATTTGCTAGCACAAGATGTAGTGATGGCCACCAATTTAGATGGCTTTAAAAGGGGATTAGACAAATACACGGAGGATAAGGCTATCAATGGCTACTAATCTTGACAGCTATATGCCACTTCCAATATCGGAGGCAGTATGCCTATGTATTCCAGTTACTGGTGAACATAGGCGGGAGGGTTCTGTTGCACTTATGTCCTGCTTGTGGGCTTTGCACAGGCAGTTGGTTGGCCACTGTGTGAACAGACTAGATGGGCCTTTGGTCTGATTCAGCATGGCTCTGCTTATGCTTTGGTTTCCCACCTCCATTTGGTTGGGGGCGCATGTGCAAACACTTGCACCCAATCCCAGCTACATTAAATTCTGTAATTTCTCAATTGATGTCCATGGCCATCTCTCAGTTCTATCCCTGGGAACAAAATGCAGAAAAAGTAAAACAGCAGTGTCCATCTTCATAGATTTCATAGATCATAGAGTTGGGACTTCCGGGTGGAGCTTAATGTCGGACTGAAGCTCCCTTGAAATCGAGGGAGACTGGCACGGCGAGAAATCCAGTCAAAGGTTATCTTGGCTGCTTAATCTCCTCGGAATAAGAGGATGATCTAAGAGTGATTCCCAGCATATCTCTTAATTGCTCTCTCTGTGAGTTTTTTTGCAGTTGCTTGCACAGCTGCAGCTTCTCTCGGGGAGGGGTAGAGAGTGGGAGAATCCATAATCGCTCACCGCCGCGTTTGGAGTTTTTTTTTTTTTTAAGAACCTGAAGAACGACAACTCCATTTCTTAAAGATTTATTGACAATTGGTAATAAAGAGGAATTTTATCCACAATCAGGATCAAATACCCTTGTCTCTGGAATACTAAAAAGAAAATGTACTTTAAAATCTTCATAATGGGAAGATCAACAAATGTGTTTTGAAACGAGAAAGAAAGAGGTACTGTAACTCCTTTTACTTTGAATTCTGGAAAAGTTTAAAGTAGCTGTAAATTCTTACTGCGACACAGACAAGATGGCTACTTATGATTTGTTGTGGCAGCTAGCCGGAGAACTGTTGGAGCTGTTTCAAGCATTCCAAAATAAACTGCTGGGGAGATTGGTGATATCGGAAGTGCAGAACAGGGAGGACAAGGCGAAGATTGATACACTGGGAGAGATAACAACTGGACCTTTGAAGAGAGACAGCAGAAAAGGGAGGGTTACCAGTGAAGCGGACAGTGAAGATGTTTTCGGGAAGCCATTCATGGAGAACTGGAAAGGTGATTGCTGCCAGGCTACTTGGAGGAAGACAGCTATGGGGGCTCATACGGGGGGGGGGGAGTCTTTTCTGGAACATGAGCCTGAAAAAGATGCATATTGTGAATACTGTGTTTGATCGGGGAAAATGATTTGCTGATTATTGGGTGGGATAAATGGTTTGACCTGTGTTAGGATAAAAATGGTTTGCTGATTATTTGATGGAATAAATGGTTGGACTTATATTATGATAATTGCTGAATATTGGGGGAAGGGGGAGGTTCTTATGTAAGAAGTAAGAGGGTCCAGCTTCCCAAATGGATTGGTGGGAGAAATCCAAATGGGAGAAACCTAAATGGATTGCTGATAGTGATCCAAAGAAAATATATATAGACCTGAACCTAAAGGGGCTGGTGAGAGGAACCCCTTTGAGAGAAAGGAGAACTTCTCCAGTTTGAGGTGGTTGATTATTGGTAAAAATGTATTGAGTCTAGATGAAACATAGCATAGAGAATAACCAATGGAAAGGAACCAACTAAATATGGAATAGAATTTGAGATGTGAAGTAATGTGGAAATGTGAAACTTATTTTAAAAATAAAAGAAAATAAAAGCTAGGTTGTCTGTTTATAAATAGAGGGAAAGAAGATAGAGATTTTTATTAAACATAAATAGAAATATTGAATATTGTTTAACTAGAAGGATTATTACAGTCATGCCTTGGATTGAGAGCATAATTCGTTCCGGAAACATGCTTGTAATCCAAAACACTCTTATATCAAAACGAAATTCCCCCCAAAAAAATTGTACAGAGATTTTTAATTTAAGCCATACTACAGTACTTGTATTGCAAGACGTCACTTGTATATCAAGTCACATTTTTTAAAATAAATATTTAAAAATTTGCTTGTCTTGCAAAACACTCTCAAACCAAGTTACTTGCAATCCAAGGTATTACTGTATATGTGTTTAGGAGTAAATTGCTGTAAGGTTTCAAGGTTTTGTGAACTTGTGAGGTTGATGAATAAGAGAGGGGGGAAATCCTTTGCTTGTTTCTTTTTTGTTTGTTTAAGGGAAAAAAGGAAGCAATTTCTTTATAATTATCATATAGAATATCTGATGTTACTTATACTTGGTTGTGGAGAAATCGGAAGTACTTTTTAGTTTAATGTTGTTTTGTTTCTGTAGTGTATGCTTTTTTGGTTCTTGTTTTGTCTTGTTCTTGATATTTTGTTTTTATGGATTTTAAAATTCAAAATAATTTTTTTTACAAAAAAAAAAAGATCATAGAGTTGGAAGGGGCCTACAAGGCCATTGAGTCCAACCCCCTGCTCAGTGCAGGAAACTAGAGGAGGGGTCTCCCATCCAAGTAATAACCAGGCCTGACCCTGCTTAGCTTTCCACACTTAGGCAAGCATTAAGCAGAGTCTCCTAGAGCCAGGCATTTTCAGCACCTTGCAGCTTAACCCAGCGTCAATCCTTCTGCTTTTAAATGTATTTGTATACACTATAGCTTAAACTGAACTCATTAAGTTTCCTGCTTGGTTGAACGTCTTGCACTTATCTTAATTGTCCCTGGAACTGTTGTCCACACTATTTTGAAAAGAGTGGGGAAAGAATGTTTATTTCTCTGTATATTAATTCAGAAACAGGCATACTTCAGTGTATCCGAGTATTGGATAGCTTGCTATTTCGCATCAAGGCATTTCCACTTGCTCTCATCTTAGCTGTACTTGACATTTTCCATACTCTGAACAACTTCTATCCTTTTAGCAAAATGGATACAGTGTTCATTTTCCTAAGAAGCTTTACTTTTCATTAGGTAAAAGAAAGTATATTCCATGTACAAGAACGAACATAATGGAATTGTAGTGGGGGTGGGGGTGAATTGCAAAATTGTTAAGACAACAGGGAAGGATGTAGGTGACAAGACAACAGGGAAGGGTGTAGGTGACATTAGATGGATCTTGATGGCACAGACCTACCTTTGTTGACCTCCACTTGAAAGAACAAAACCAATTATCTGTTGGATTGCAGCCTGGGTTTAACTGTTATGCTCCCAATAGGGAAGTGCTTCCCTGCAGGATCAGAGTCTGTGGTGATCAGGCAAGAGAGGACACACACTACTGCCTGGATGTACCCTCCCAAAGGAGAGAGGCAAGTCAGGTTGTTTAGTTGAGGAATGAAACAGCTTGGATTGTTGTTGGCAATCCAAGCTGAGGCCAGATCAGAGAAAGGATCCTGAGCAGGCAGGGTGGACACTAGAGAAGAGAGGGCTGTGTAAAAGTGATATAATAGGGTTGGTGAGTTGGGCAACGTCCAACAGGTCAGGGATGATCCTGAGTTTGCAAGCTTCATGCAGGGTGTGCTCAAATGCTAGCAGGAAAAGAACATATAGGAGCAGGAAAAGTCCCCAACCAATCTTGTAGGGAAAGGGTAGGGGACAGAGCTTGGTGAAGCTGGTTGGGTTGCATCTGAGCTATTCAAAAGGCAAGTATTGGCTCATGGAACAGGGCTTCACCTCCATTCCCAGAAGGTCTTCAGTGTGAGATCTGCAGCTGGTGCTCCATTCCTGAGTCACATCTTCAGTAGTGTAGTGGTAAACCTTGAAGGGCAGGCACTCATCAGGACAGCCCCCATAGTCACGCCCCCAAGGAGAGGCCGAAAAGAAAATGCAGGCAACTGTGTTGATCCATATCAACAAACCAAAACCAATTACAGCAGTTTTTATCTCCAGCCAAGCAAGTCTTTTATAAAGCTGTCAGGTCTTAATTGCCCATTCATAAGCAGGCCACCCCAAAATACTTTGCATTACAATAGGGATAGATCACACAACTATATATTGTCATCCTTCCCCACAACCAGCTACTGAGGATTGCAGCTAATTTCAGAGGGAACGGGGGAATTTCTCTGAGCCCATCCCATGTCAATCAAAAAGCGCCAGTGCTGCGTCCCTGAGAAACCGGGTGCCACCACACCACTGCACACCTTTTAAAAAAGCAATGCCGTCTTTGACACCCATGAGAATCAGGTTGCTGTGCAAAAGGGCAGCACTGCAGCTCCGAATGGGCATGAAAACTGAACATGTCACATCGAAAATTGTTCACATCTGGAAAGGAGCTGCAAGCCATCAAATCCCCCGCCCCCCAGCATTGTGCACTGAGCCAAGACCTCAGTCAGCAAAGAGCAGGGAGAACTAAAATGCATCATGCCAAGGGCAAAGGTTATTTCTTGGGGAAGTAGGCTCTGCACCAGGAGGGGTGGATAGCTCCCCCTTATTCAGCATGTCTGGCCAGAGGAATTTGCAAAGCTAAAAGCCCTGTGGAAGGGGATGCAATCATTGGGTTAGCTGTGTATATGCCACCTGCACATTGGGTGCCAAACATAGGTCAAGAAGAACTCCTGTACTGCATATCCTCTGGGCAACATGGGATGGCCACTGGGCATCTCACCAGCATCTCCATGGGTTGTTTGCACTGACAGGCCTGGTGGTGAAGATGTCATTTCTGGGCCCTAACTACATTTAGGACACTCTTAGGATACACTTGCAATGTATGACTGGCCCCAGCCCCACACATGGATTAAAGTTCTGCTGCACATGCAGTTCTAAATGGCCATCAAGTGGTGCTGATAACTGAAACTAGCCTTTTTTTCACATGAAAGCAGCGCTAATTCTTAGTTCTCCCCGCCCAGGCCCCCTTTTAAAGGAATATTTAAAATAGTTTTATGCCATCCTTTAAGAGCAGCAGGCGGCCTTCCCAGTGGGCAAAAGGAGTTGCAGTAATATTTGTACAGAAAATATGTCACCAACATTGTCTGTGATGGGAAGTAGGATTCATTATGGAAGAATCAGCTATCTCCAGTTTTGCTTCTTTGCATTCAAACAACAACCCTGCCGACAGACAGACCACCTGCACATGACAAATATATTATCCTTTAAAAAGTGGTCAATCTTGAACTGGAGCGCCACCTGCTGTGTGTCCCGACCACTTCTTATGCTTTAATTTCCAGCCAATAATGGTATTCAATAAGGCATTTTCAACATTATTCTATGTGTGAAATCACATCCAGAGCTATAAATATTGGTTTTTTAAAAAAAATAAGCATAAGCGCTGGTAAAAATTCTAATGGGACAAAAGTTACTAAGCTTGTTCTCTGTTATTTTAAATGATTGGACAAGAAGAGTGAGCTTGTTTCAAAACTAAACGTAACGAAAACCATTTCAACCATTTGTTCTTCTTGGTTAAACTTGTAATCATTTAGGATCCTAAACTCTGATCTTCTACAGTGATTCGTGTTCCCTTTGCTTGATCATCAGCTCAATGAATTAATTGGTAATGTGTGTGCATGTGTTGTGGGGCAGCGGGAGAGAGAATTTACATGGGGTTTTAAAAATAGTTTTCAAACTAGTTTTAACACACTCTAAAATGCACAGGGCAGATTTTCCGCAAGTGACCACCGCATATGCCCTTCCGTTGAATCTGCTCTTAGGATATTGTGAAATTCCTTTGAAGGTCCGTCCATGACCGTTCATACAACATTCATTGGGTTGGATCCAGCTTTCATTCCACCTGAACAGAGGTCTGCTCAGAATGCTCCTACCAGCAGAAAGGGGTGGAGTCGATGATATCTGCTAATTCCCACTCCCTATGCAGCCCCCAGTGCCACCTCCCTTGCCACTCCAAAGGGTTCCCCAACCCTGCAGAGCAGTTTTTGGGGGTATATAGGGGACTACAGGGGGACAGAGGAATCAACGAAGATCACCTCCCTGCTTCTGACAGTGGAATCCCCCCACTAGATCGGAAGCCTCCGGAGGACAGAAGGAACTCGTCCATTCACAGGTTTATGCTGGTGTCCAGGCCCCCCTTCCTTCCCCTCCTTCCAAGAAGATCAGCAGGCTGGCTTCAAACCGAAAAGCTTTATTAGTTAGTACAGACAGAGGCCAGCTCAGCAGACTGGCTTTGAATGACAAAGAAGTGATTTGCAGAGTCAACCACAAGGCCACACGCTGCTTAGTTAGAATAATAGCCATTAAGGGAAGATTGCCCTATTGTTGAGCAGTTGATTCCAAACTGGGAACCTCTTCTCCCTTCCAGACTCAGACTACCCACACCTACGCCCCCTAAGGTGGGTCCTTATTCTTAAGAGCCAATCTCTTAGAGCACCTGACATTTGTCAGCCATTCCCTGCTCCCTTAGTGATGCTTGATTCACCCTCCTCCAGATCAGAGAGCTCAGACTGCTTTCCCAAGGAATTTGACACCAATTGTTCCTGCCTGCCTGTAGAGTTTATCTCCAAGGCTCCTGGCCTCTCCTCTCCCCCACTTTCAACTCCCCCTCCTCCCCCTCTTCCTCAGAATCTGTTCTCAGATCCTCCGCTGTAGGAAGAGTGGGCCCAATCCCTATGGCTGGATGCATCGCATAGATTCTAGACTTTCATATTAAAAATGTTTGTTAGCTACAACTACCCTAGTATTTGTTAGAAACCCATGTAAGTTGGGGTACCTAGATACCTATACCAATATATTTTTCCCAACACATTTCGAGGTGTGTCTCCTTTTCAAGTGCTTGCTTCCAAAGCTTCCTAAAGTGCTACTTGTTGGGACCACCTCACTTAGCCCGAAGTGAGGTAGACCCACTTTAGAAAAAAGTGAAGACTTTCCCTTCATAAAGAAAACATCTCAAAATGTCTTTTTTTAATGTCTTGTATAGCTGTCTTTTTTGTTTTGTTTTGGGCTTTGACAGCTGTTTTTCTATCCTGGTTGTTTTTGGTACCTAAATACTCACAAACTGCTGACATGAGTCTATGCACCCTCCCTCACTACAAACAGGTGGGTTTACAATTATAATATGAACATGCACGAGTTCCAGCAATCACTTAAGGCTTGGTGGCTGGTTAGTTTTCAACAACCCAGGAGTCAAGCCGAAAAATTATTTCAGAAAACAAAAACCAGGCATATCATAAAATAAAACAAAACAGCATTTTATCTAACTCTAGGTGTGTTACCATATAGACTGTATTGGGGTTTACAGGTTATGTATTACAGAACTGAGTCAGTTCGGTCCATATTGTATCATGCACAAGAAGGCCTCTTTGCTAGGCTGGCAGGATGTTACCTGCAAGGTGTGTCTAAGGAGCTAGACACAGGGGACTGAGAAAACCCAGGGACAGACCTCCACTTCTCCAGGGGAGAATTATTTTGAAAGTGGAATAATACCACAGCAGCCCCGTCTCTGAAGAACGAATTTCCAGATAACAGTGGACTCCTCTGCATGAGAATTAAGCATGGAGGTTGTCTCAGCAGAGGGTAATTAAATGTTAAACCCTTATTAAAATAAACCCCTGTTAATTGGATCTGGGCAGTGTGTTTTACAGGAAACTTAAGATGCATTTCAAACACAAAGCAGAGAAAAGAAAAGAACTGATCAAATACACATTCAGAAAACAAAAGATAGGATCATCTGAAGGCTACAACCTTTTACCCAATGAAGCTTTTCTTTTTAAAGATGCTTACAAAATAGAATATTGAATGGAGACATGTTCATATACTTGTAAGGTCTACTTTAAGTGCTGCAAAAGGACCGGGGGCTTGGGGGAAATGGGGAATGGGAGTTCCTTCGCAGGGTTCTTCCTGGAGTATGTTTATGTCTTCCATTTTTTGTGGGTGTTATGGACTCATTTTCAAGGAGTCTTCTAGTTGTTCCCCCCCCCACTTCCCCCATCTGTTTCACTTGAGTTTCTACCCATATACTTACTACACAATGTTTTTGCTTTTACAACAGGAGCTTCTCTCCAAAGTTGGTGCATTTCTTTGTCCCCTTTGTCTCCTCAGATTTTTATTTTAAAGAGTGCTAAGAAGATGGAAAATATATATTTTTCTAACAATAATTTATCAGTATAGTGGCTTACACATACGATGGCAGAAAACAAACAAGAATGTACTCAGAATCAAGACTGTACATGCCCGTGCCCACAGTCTCTGAATGTACATGGTGGTATAAAAGTTCCTTAGAAAGCAGAACACATACAAGGACCCTCCTGATATGGGGCTAATGCTGTTCTCTATAAAAGATGGACAGCATAAACCAAAGAGTGTTGAGTGTATACCTGCTTCCCAATGAGCACAGGCTTCCTGCCAATTGCACCCTTCCCGCTGCAACCTCTTGCATTGCATCAGAGAGCTTCTCTACATGAGGCGTGTAACCTGCCACTTCACCGAGGCTTCTTCTGCTTTCATATTCTTTGCGGGATTAAGATCGGCTCCTTTACACATTTTTTCCACAGGAATTTTCTTTCTCTGCCTTTCTATATGTTCCATTACACAACCACAAGGTGGCGCTGTGGTATAGCAGAATGGGAAAAATACAGAAGCTTCTCATAACATGATTTCCAGATAATACTACACTTTCCTCACTCTAAAAAAAAGCTGTGGAAATGCTTAGAAAACACAGGAGAGGCCCTGGAGGATGATGATGTCATGTAAAGCACCTGCAAACTACCGTGAGTGAGGAATCACAAGCACACAATAAATGCCCCATGTAGAGAAGCCCAGAGGCCACGCGGGACAGTTCCTCAGCCTTCAAGAGTGGCTTTTCAAGGAGCGCAGGATGGAAGCTGGTGGGAAGGGGAGCGCACTTGAAAAGTACTGGTGTTATGTGCAGATGGCCATGTACAGCCGTTGGGATCTTGGGCATCGTTTTTATAACAATTAGATTGAGTCAAATATAAAAATGCACAGCAAAAGTGGACTGTGCTGCATTCACATTACTTGATTGGGTTCTTTTAGTAGCTTTAAGAACCTTGGAAAACCAAGCAAATGACTTCGGTCATTAAATATGTAAAGACTTTGTCCACTCATTTTGTCAACAATATATTTGGAATGTGAGTGTTACACCAATGTTCACTCTGTAGAAGTTCATTGATCTCTGTCTCTCGTTTGAGTAAAGACCCTGTAACCAACTCCAAAGTGCTTCTCACCTCCAACAGAAGTTTTTTCTGTGGCAAACCATGTTGCACCTCCTCCATCTCCACCTGAGAGATATCAACAAATCTTGATCACCTTTTCGAACAATTGCAATGTCTAGTATGATATGAGACAATGTATTTCTGTCGAAATTAGCGAACATACATCGGGGCTGAAACTATTATAAAAGAGCAAGGTTTAAAAGCAAAAGTAATAAACTGTACACGTGTTTTAAAGTGCACTGGATGAAGCAGCTCTTTCTCTGAGCTTGCTTGCTTTTCTAGATTCTCACAATGCATAGTGCAACAAATGAAGAGTTGTTGCTCATTCATTGTGTGGTGTGGAATCCAAATGCCATCCCGGGAAGGAAGTACTTCTCTTTAAAGGATATCATGTTTTCTCCGTACTCAATCTGCAATTTATTCTTGTTGTGGAAATGTGATTCCCAGCTATTGGAATGACTCAAGACAGTCTGAAGTTTGCTTTGGAATGTGGCTGCATGACTGTCATCGGCACCTCTTGGACAGTGCCTGCTACAACACTGCCGATTAGGCTGTGCATGACACAACTCCCCAGCACCATGTCTTAGCCATGCTGTGACCCTAACACCTATTGCTCAACCTGCAAAGAGGGGACTCATTTAAATCCTCATTCTATTTCGTCTCAAGGCAAAGTCTGGAGAGAAGCTCCACATCAGTTTCACCTGCCGTGTCTCACACGTTCCATCTGCCCCCTCCCCTTTACACAGGACTTGTCTAGCAAAACATTTAATGTGAAAGTACAAAGAAAGGACTTGTTGCAACAGCGGTTCGAGCAGTCTCTCTACAGCAAAAGCAGGATAATACCTCCTAGTTCACAACTCTATAACCCGTCAATGGGAAAGTCATAAAGAAGCAACAGTTGATCCTGAACTGAGGAGCTTTCCGCACACTCAGCGTCAAATGCAGCGTCCCCCCTGCCTCTAAGGCGGATCATGATTTTTGCTAACCAATCGGGTGGAACGTCAGAGGGACGTGAGCTGTTCTTGACGACGGAGGCGGCGCCTCCCGGATCTGTCTGAAAGGACGGCCCTTCATCCGCTCCCAGCGAGAGCACCTCTATTCCCACGGAGCTTTTCAGCCCCTCCTCCCTCTCTGTGCTATCGGTTTGGGCTGAGTCTAGCCTTGAAGGCCCGGGTGTCTCGACGTGGTCACAGGGTGCCTCTTCCCCCTTTCCTTCCGAATCTATTCCCATGGGAACTCTCAGGGTGTCTGTTGGGTTTGTGGGGTGTGAGCACAATGGGGGAGGGGAGCTAACCCCAACATCACCCTTGGCACTGAGCTTTGTTGGTTCAGATGGTAACAGCGGCAACAGTGATGGAGTGGCACTGGCCACCTCTCCCCTGTACCATGGATCTAAGACAGGGGTGTTGAACCTCTTTCAGCCTGACAGCTGAATTCCATTTGGGAGAAGCTCTTGGGGGCTGCATTCCAGTGGAGGGTGGGGCCAAACTCAAAAGGGGTGGAGCAAAAAATACCAGCATAGTGTACCTTAAAGTGTTTACTGCCGGTAACTAAGCCTTAGGGTAGGCATTTTAACCTTTTACAATGGGGAAAATCCTTCACGAAAGCTGGGAAATCCTTCACAAATGGTGCTTGGGGGAAAGTGGGCATGGCTATCTAGGAAACCCTGGAGAGCTGGATTGGGACCCGAAGTGGGCCGGATCTGGCCCCTGAGCCTCAGGTTCTGCACCCCTGACCAAAAATCACAGGTTTCAGGCACCCGTCAGGTAGGGATGGACAAGTATGTCTGCTCTGCTTTCTCTCACATGCCATTGGTTTTAAATTTCTCAAGTTTTCTATCTCATTTATGAAGAATTTTGCTGATTTTACTATGTTCTCATCAAAAGATGAAGCAAATCAAATTCTCACCTATCTGCACTGGGCCAATTCAAAGGGTACACAGCTATTCCCAGCATAAGGTTGGCAAGGGGCAGAATTGGTCCTCTTTACCGGGTTTGAAATCGAGTCACTGTTGAAACTGAACTGAAAGTAAAATCTGGAGCAAATTTGGTGGGATCCTGCTTGGGCAAAACCTTGGAGGAATGTCAAGGGGAGGCCAAAGAGTTTAAATCGGGGGCACAGAACCTCAGTCTGGGAGCCAAATCCAGCTCTCTGGGAGACCAGGCCATGTAGCCCAGACTGAGGGGCCAAATCTCCATCTCAGGCAGGTATATATGGAGTTAAGCCATGGAATTCGCGATTCATGGAGGATAAGGCTAGCCATGGCTACTACCTGTGTCCTCACTGTGGGAAGCTGTGTGGATCTAGAATTGGCCTCCACAGTCACTTACGGACCCATCACTAGAGTCTACACAATCTTCTTTAGAATTTCCTCCTTTTATCCTGGAAGACAATCTTACTCGGTCACGAATGATCGCCTGATGATGATGATGATGACTAGTCATGATGACTGTATATTACCTCCAGGATCAGAGACAGTACGCCTCTTTATACCACTCGCTGGGGAACACAACTGAGAGGACGCTATTGCACTCATGCCCCTACTTGTGGGCTTCCCACTGGGGCATCTGGTTGTTCACTGCATGAGCAGAATGCTGGACTAGAGAGGCCTTTGGCCTGATCCAGTACAGCTCTTCTTGAGCAGAGATCACCTTCCACAGCCACAGACCGAGCATCCTGCATGCGACGCAGGCGCCCTGTTGCGGGGCCGTGGGCCCTTGCTGACTCCGGGCTGCCAGACCTGCAAGCTTGCAGTCGAGGGCTTCCCATGTTGCAAAGATCTCTTCTCGGTCATCCCAGTTTGCAGGACACGGAATAATGGGCTCAAGTTACAGGAACCTAGATTCCACCTAAACATCAGGAAAAATTTCCTGACTGTCAGAGCAATAAGACAATGGAATCAACTACCTAGGGAGGTTGTGGGCTCTCCCACTCTGGAGGCATTCAAGGTGCAGCTGGACAGACATCTGTCAGAGATGCTTTGACCTAGATTCCTGCATTGAGCAGGGGGTTGGACTCGATGGCCTGGTAGGCCCCTTCCAACTCTATTTTTCTATGATTCTATGATTCTAAGAGGACCATTGTGCCTGCCTGCCATGTTGTAGGGGGGAAAAAGGTGGCAACCCTAATTCGACACCACAAACATGATTGAATACACAGGGATTTAAACCCAGACTTTTAAGAGTGAAGAACTCTAAGTCCTCTGCCTGGATGGGTGAATCTGTCAGTTTCACTTTCTCACACATTTGAGATTTGTAAATCTTCAAGTTCTTGCTTTTTGAAGAAATCTGCAACTTTTAGTAAGTTCTTATCAACAAACCAACTGAATAAAACTCTCACCCATCACTACCCTCAGGCTGTCCATTCATACATTTTTTTTCTTCCTTAAAAAGTATGTATGTGAATTGTGTTAATAGGTGGCGTTAATGGGTGGCTTTATATGCTACTTGAGGTGGAGAGAGGGGCACCCACACCATGCCACGCCACACCACGCCATCACACAAAGCTTGTCACCAGGACCAGGATCTTTTTGCTTCAATGCTTGCCTTGAGCTGGATGGATTTGCTGTTGAAGTGAACCAACAAGAAGCTTTTCTAGACTGTACCTTGTGACGGGACAGTTTTAGCTCCCATATAAATTCCATCTATGTATGCAAGCACTCTATTTTCCCCCCATCTTGGGGTGCTGCACATCACCCAGCTGTTCAAAGTGGGGTGGAGGTACATGCAGCAGGGCTATTCCTCATGCACTCTCAATTTCCAATCCATGGGTTGGATCCAGGATCTGCCTTCTGCAGGAGGAAGGGTTCCGCTCATGGAAGGTTCTTCTGCCTGATTTTTGGGGAACCCCCCATCCCCTCCACTCGCCCCATTCAGCAGGCACTCCAGAGACTCTGTGTAGCATTTTCAGGGGGCTGGAGGGGCTGCCATGGGAAGATGGAGGCAGGGAAGTCTACTTCTGCCAGTACAATTGATACAGTGTAAATCTGGATCCAACCCCATGTTTGTAATTGAATATTGTGTTACTGCTCATGAAAGGTGAATGGAAAGCTTACCACAAAAGATGTAGAACTCTGACCAGTTTCTGTAGTCCCTGAATCATGTGCTGCAAGTGCAACATCAGACTTCTTTTTATTTGCATTCTTATCTGTGCTTCTGTTTTCTGTTATCTGAAAGAAACTTGACTTTTGGTATATATTCCAGTAATTATACTCCTTTTACTAAAATTCTAAAAATGTTTCTGTTACTATAAGTATAACTGTCGACAATACAGAATTTGAAGTGGTATTCGAAAAACACCATCCTGTTATCTCTACCAGTTAAATTATTTTTAAAAATACATCAAAGCATCTTATTCTCAAAAGGGAAACTGACCGTTTATTTTACTTCATCGGAAATACAAATGTTTACCTCATCTGACATAATTAATGCTCTTTGCTGATCACAAGGCAAGTCCATCTGGAAATCAACAATTTTTTGCACTTTTTCAAGCTTCAACCTGCTTCTCTGAAGTTCCTCAATAGCTGAAGAGCAACCAAAAAAAGAAGAGGGAAATATAGCAAAAATCAGTAGTAGATTAATAGGTTATGGGGCATGGCATATATGATCAAGTTATGACATATATGAACAAGGAAAACAGGGAAATAAGTTTATAGGCAAGAGGAGTCTGTTCATCTATTAGAATAATAAGGTCCAGGATAATATTAATCCATATGCATTGCTGGGTATGATTTAATGTTGTTTAAATATTATATTATAAGGTTTATATTTATTCAATTTACTTGTATACTACTACTATGTATATATTATTACAGTACTGATATTTATATATTCATATTTTGATTGTTTTTAGAGCTTGATTGGAGTTGCAGAATGATTTTGATAGAGAGTTTATTGTAATTATTTGTAATTTATTTTTTTAAAAATGGAGAAAAGAGCTTTTCCCTGTTGAGCACTGAAAAAGGTTCCCTTTCTCAGCATACTGTAGGGGCCTAGGGAGGAAGCTGTTGGGTGATTCAGTACTGCTTATTTCTGATGCTTGTCCTGCTTACTTCTGAGTAGACGTGCAGATGCTTGGTATTTGGAATGCAATTTGAAAGTGCTGCTGAGTGATTCGGCCCTGTTTATTTCTGAGTAGACATCCCAAGGCTTGTCCTGCTTACTTCTGAGTAGGCTTTAAATGGGTAAGAATCACGTTTTGACCCCACCAACTCTGCCTTTGGCCACACTCACTTTGCTTTGGTCCTGGCCACAGATGAGATGCCACACCTGCGACCTTTCCCAGATTGGAATTCTGCCCTTGGACTGAAAAAGGTCCCCCACCACTGCCTGAGAGTACAGTACACTTGCAATGCTTCCAGTCCAGGCCCCCAATGATCTCTCTGCTGCTCATCCTCCTCTGCTCCATTCTGCCATCCTCATCCACCAAAGTTGCTCCCAGCCCTTATGCCTACCCCCACCATGGCTCCACCTCCCTCCTTGGATGGTTTGATGCCTCAGTCTTTGAAACTTTGCTCTACCAATGCGAAAATTTTGGAATTTGTACAGCATTCCCTTTACATCTGCATGACATGCAGTAATTCAGCAGATCATGGAGATGGAGCTAAACACAATGGAGGGGCTTCTTCTTCTCAACAATTCTGAATAATTCTCTGGAATTGCACACTTACTTGTCTGTAATTTCAATTGAAGTAAATGGAACATACATGCACATAACTGTGCGAAAGACCGCAGTTTTGTTTTTTGCAGTAGCATAGTTTTATGTCGATTTAACACCTAGAGTCTCCCAAATAGGATAAAATCTCTTGCATTCTCCAGGGAATAATATAATGCTTTGGAAAGTCCAGCAAGAACCTCTTCTGTTCTATTTCTCAGTTATGACATGATTAGAAGCCCCTGGGGAAACCTCTCATTGACCAAGAAGCATTAGGTTGGAGCAACAAAGTGCAAAGGAGGTATAGCAGTGCATAAAGCATTTGTTGTTTTTAATTCACTGAAGAAGAGGCAAAACACTTACTTAAGGTATGCTGGGTATACAGACAGTCTAGCTTTTGAGTGGTACTTTTTAGAAGCCAAGCCTGCAAAAGATCATAACAGTTCAACTGGAAATGAATGTCCTCAGTTATTTCATTGATCAATAAGAAAAGCAATATAATACATATAGTGCAGTTCTGATGTTGTAACCCACTTAGAGTCAGACAAAACTGGAGAACATCCTACATAACCCAATGGAAAAGAGAGCTAATTTGAAGAATAAAACTTTATTTTCCCATATCCTGAGACTTGCTCTCTTTTTTCCCATTGGCTAACCCGCTTGGAGCCTGCAGGGCGCAGCAGGCTTTAGAATAAATTGGTGTTATACTAGTGCATTATGTATGATACATACTTTAAGTGAGGGAATGGGGAAAGCATGTGCTTACTCTGAAGTGTAGCAGAGAATAAAGATGGATGCTAGACTGAAGATCAAGCATTGTCTTTTGGCTCTGTCCACGCATGCCCACCTGATCACCTCCAGAACAGACTGGTGCAATGCGTTCTAGATGGGGCTGCCTTTGAAGGCTCCTCTGAAACTTCAGTTAGTCTAAAACACAACTGGTTGGTTAGCAACGGGTCTGGTTGAAGGGAAGATGTCTCGCCAATTCGTAAAATACCATCACTGCCTGCCAGTCATAAGAACATAAGAAGAACATAAAAAATTCTGGATCAGACTGAAGACCTATCTAGTCTAGCATTCTGTTTCCACAGTGGCCAACCAGATGTCCATGGGAAGCTCACAAACAAACCCTCCCACTTGGGTTCCCCAACAACTGGTATTGAGAGGCATACTGCCTCTGATACTGGAGGTAGTATATGGCCATCATAACTAGTAGCCCCTGATAAGCCTTATCTTCCATGGATTTGTCTAATCCTGTACTTTCACTTGGTATTCAGAGGCATACTGTCTGTGATGCTGTTGGTAATATATAACCTTGTCCTCCGTGACTTTGTCTAATCCTCTTTTAAAGCCATCCAAGTTGGTGGCCATCACTACATCTTGCAGTAGTGAATTCCATAGTTTTAACTATGTGCTGTGTGAAGAAGTCCTTCCTTTTGTCTTCCTACCATTCTGGGCTCTAGTATTATGAGAGAGGGAGAAAAGCATCTCCCTATCCACTATCTCCATACCAGGCATAATTTTATACACTTCTATTATGTCCCCCTCCCACTTACTCACCTTTTTAAAAAATTGATACTGAAGAACCCTAAACATAGTTTAGAGGAATTGCTCATAGAGGAATTGCTGCAGCCCCTTCATTATTTTGATTGCCCTTTTCTGCACCTTTCCCAGTCCATTTCCAAGTAGAATTCTAAGTACTGGTGCTTATATGGCTCGGGGCCTGGACACTTGAAGGAGAACATTCTCCAATGTGAACCTGCCCATGTACTGAGGTCATCCTCAGAGGCTCTCTTCTGGGTACCCTAGCTATCTGAGATGAGGCAGGTGGGGACAGGCAAAAGTGTCTCGTTGGTGGTAGTGCCATCTTATGGAATGCTCTCCACAGGGCGCTCGGTAAAAACACCCCAGGCCTTTTTAACAGTGCAGGTCTATGCATGTTTACTCAAAAAAATAGTCCCTGTGTGTTCAGCGGGGCTTGCTGCCATGTAAGTGTGCAAAGGACTGCAGCCTAACAGCACAATCCTGGGCATGTCTACTAGTAAGCCCATTGTGTTCAATGGGACTTACTGGTTTGCTGAACACAGTGGGTCTTACTTGCAAGTAAGCATGCATAGGATTTCACTGTCCATGTCTTTTTTTTTTTTTTTTAAATATTTTATTAAATTTTAAAACAATACAAAGAAAATAACATACACACATAACTAATATTGTGCTCCCATCACCATGGGACCAAACAATCCAATAACTCTATAATTGTTCATTATTCCAAAAATACAATAAATCTTGACAGGGTAAACTCCCTTTCCCCCTTTTAAACACATATTCCAAAAATAAACCCCAAATATCTTGAAAATTATTTTTCTTTAATTGACCCCTTTTGCATTTAATATTACAAGTCAACATATCATTCAAAGCCATATCCCATACTTCCTTATACCATTCAGTAATAGTGAAAACTTGCTGGATTTTCCATTTCCTTGCTATCATTAGTCTACCTGCCGTTAACAAATTTATGATTAATTCTTTAACATTTTGAGAACCGATCACCTTTTCCGTTATTGTTAGCAAAGCTAGTTTAGGGCATACCTCTAAATCAACTCCAACAATTTCTGATATTTCCTCAAAAATCATTTTCCAAAAATCCATTACATTTTTACAACTCCACCACATATGAGCATATGTACCCAATTCCTGACATCCTCGCCAACACATTGGAGAACATTTATTATCTATTCTATTTAATCTCACTGGGGTCAGATACCATCTCCAAATTAGCTTATAAAAATTCTCTTTAATTCTTATAGACATATTTTTCAATATTCGCCTATCCCAAATCTTATTCCACTCATCCTTTGATATTTCCTCTTCAAACTCTGTATCCCAAACTATTTTAAGATTTTCTGCTTGCTCACTGTCCATGTCTGAACTGGTTTTACTCTGCCAATTTTATATGTTTATTGTTCTGCATATTGTTCTGCAGTTGTATTGTTTAAATTCTTTAGTATTATTTATTAGCCTCCTGGGGCATAAGAATACTGAAGGTGGATAAGAATAGGACAAAAAGTGACTTCTGTGTCACAGCCGGGTATATTATGCATACACCTCAGATCAGCTCGACATGTAACTGAGATCAATCAGATTTATCACACTTCATATCACACTGAAGTCTTCTATTTCATACAGACCAGCTCCACAGTTTACTGGGAAAGTGATAGATCTGGCAAGTAGCAATGTATTCATTCACATTCACAGCCTGATCCTCCAAGCAAAGAGAACACAACTTTCACTGAAAGTAAAAGATCTGATGCCAGTGAACAAATATAAGGACCATTAATTAAGATTACAGGAGCTGCTTAAAATAATCTACCTGTGTGCAGAGATATCTATGCAGCTGTGGTAGTCATGTAAGGATTGGGGGTGGGGCGGGGTGAATTCAATATAATTTTAGCTTTTTAAAAAAGTTGAATGCTCATAAGAAGAAAACACCCAAACTAATTTTGAGTTACCTTTTCTTTGTCCCACTTCTCCCTTTCCAGTGTGATCTGGTTTAGAAGCTCTTCTTTTTCTTGTCTCAGCTTCCTGTTTTCTTCCTCCACTCTCTAGATGTATAATAATTCAGAAATGACATTATTATTTAACAGACTGTAGAAAGAAATACTTGCTTGCTTGCTTCTGATTTGTGTGCTACAGTAATTATATTATATTCTTGTGGTCTTAATTTATTTATTTCAACCACTTATAATCTGCACTTTTGCCTTAAAGTAGATTTCAGGGTAGTACAAGAGATAACTCTAAGATACTTCCTCCTTACTAATACAACTTTCATAAAGAGCTAAGCAGCCCTTCTCCAAGAGGCGAAAGAAGAGGATTCACTGTTGATACTAGTTTCATGCCAGGGTGAGCCATAAGTCATGCACCCTCTTGGAATTTCCACCCAGCTTCAGCGCAGGTCAAAGTAACGGCAGTATGCCATTGAAATGTATGGACCAATGTCTATGGATTTGTGATGGTGTTGAACCTCATGCGATCACTGGAGCCAAAAATGAAGTGAAAATATCTTGTGCAAAGTAGCCCACCTTTAACTTCCTTAATAAGAAGACTCTGAAGTCAATAAAGGAGAAATGTGCAATTGTTGCGGATGAAAGTAATTCAGTTTGGTTTCAGTGGGCCTATGCCAAAGAAATGATCTGATCCTGAATATTGTTCATAAAATCCCATGAATCTATAGGAAGCAGTTCATAAAGCGTGTATATAATGATTATGCAGTTGTACACCCTTCATTCAAAGTGATTGTATCTTCCTTTTTACCTTTGTTGTGTCTTGCCAATATTGGCTTTTCTTGTCTACCGTCTCCTGATAGGCTTCTAGCTGAGCTCTCAGGTTCTTCATTTTACTGCCGTATTGATTTTTCAGAGCCGTTATGGCTTTCTCCTATCCAATATATGATGGTAAAGAAAATCAGCTAGCTTTATTTATTTAAAGTATTTTCAGCCCATTTCTCAGCCCAAAAAAAGCTCCCGGAGTGACTTACAATCAATCAATCAATCAATCAATCAACAATAATTTATCCAGTCATTTTAGAAAGGTGATGTGTTTTACGATCCTGATCTCTTGCATCTCCCTAACAACCTTATGGATGGTGAATAGGAGCTGAGAAAAGAGCTGCCCTGATACAGCAATCCAGTTCTGTTTGAGGAGGGACTATATGTGCACAGCTGTTCTGCACATGCAAACCCTAAACCAGACAGGTCCCTCCACGCACACACAAATTGGTCTGAGATGCCTCTGTGCACAGGTAAACAAAGAAAACCGTGTGGAACGGTGGAGTACTTTCTGCCTCTGCTCTAAGCCACAAATGACTATCTACCATTGTATCTGGATCCAAACAGAACCTTTTAATTTCCTGAGAACAGAACATTTTTTCTCATGCATAATATATCTAGATCAACCTCAACTTTTCCTAGGTCCTGATTTGATTCTCACTTCTGGTGAGTCGTGTCTTCGTCTGACATTACCACCATGCAGCACACAAACTTTAGAAAATAATAAAAAGTGATAAAATATGTCATTTTTCAAATCTAGCGCCTCATTCTGTTCTTAATTATGCAAGTTTAATAACACTAGCATTAAAAATGTATTGGGTGTGTGATCCAGAGGGCAGATGATAAAATCATTATGCCCCAGGACAACAAATCAGCACAGGGCAATTGTGTGAAAAGAGGATGGCGCCTGAGTCAGCTTGAATTTTGATGATAACGTTTCCCTGGTGGTAACAATTTCAGATGACAACACCATCTGCATAAACGTGCATAAAAAAATATAAGAGGGCCTTCGTCTGTCATTCTTTAGCAAGCGGGAGAAGCTAGTTCCTCAGATTGGAGGGAGAAATCATGTAAACATGTAAGCCATTCTGCTGAAGGTTCAGAAACTAAAACGTCTCTGAATGGAATTTGCTGATACGAAGAGGAAGAATGCTTTCTGCTCCTCAGAGCTCTCCCCCTGCTCTCCCTGGTTAATTGTTTGCTCCAGGACCTCTGTACTCCATACAACTAAGGGGCAGAAATGGAAAAGATAATCTAAATTTGCATGCCCCCTTGTAGAGGGCCATTGCCCACATTATGAACATAGTTCCTTTTAATAATTTCCAGAGGGACAGACACGCCGTGTTTAATCTGTTGCAGCAAGAAGAATGGCGTGTCTTCTGGCACCTTAAAGACTAGCACATTTAGGGCACAATCCTATGCATGTTTAGACAGGAAAAAGTCCTACAACTCCCAGCATGCCCCAGCCAGCATGGCTGGCTGGGGCATGCTGGGAGTAGTAGGACCTTTTTCCAGTCTAAACATGATAGGACTGCGCCCTTATTCTGGCATAAGCTTTCGTGGACATGTCCACTACTTCTCCCTCTGCCGCCGCCGCTGCCGCCCCTAGCATGTGTATATAAATCTGCCAATTTTAGGTTAATACTTCATGCATCTGATGAAGAGGACAGTATCCACGAAAGCTTATGACAGAATAAAATTGTTAACCTTTAAAGCACCACAGGTCTCATTCTTTTTATTTAAAATTCTTTTCATTTTAAAGCAACTGGTTTTGCTCGCCCAAAAAACCACCAGAGGGAGCTACCATCTAATATGAAAAACGAGCCTGGGTTAATGTTATAGACACTCCAATGTGTGTTCATTGCCCTTGACATTGTGTGTGTGTGTGTGTGTGTAGATAGTGAATATAGCATGTAAAACAGCATAAATACAAATTAATTAGGCCATAGTTGAGAACTCTCATTGCAATTCCATTAACATTAATATGACCATTCCAGAAAGTTAGGCTAGTCCTCTGGAGAATTAGGACTAGCCTAAGGCTGCAATCCTATACCCACTTACCAGGGAGTAAGCCCCACTGAACTCAATGGGATTTACTTCTGAGCAGACCTCTTTAGGATTATATGGTGAACTGATTGTTTTCAATAGGCTAAAAAGCATGCCCATCTCTGCGTAGGATCAGGCTGTATGTAAAAAATCCCTCTAATGGTGCAATCCTGTACATGATTAAGAAGTCTTATTGACTTCAATGGGATTTACTCCCAGGTAAGTGTGTATACAATTGCAATAAGTAAATCACATGTCTTTAAGGAAAAGTGATTTCCTAACCATTTAATGGTTTCTGTGCACATATAACTAATTTAGAATATGTTTTGTTGAGCCATGTTTGTTCTCACAGTAAAGTGGAAGAACTGGACACTTGGGTTTTATTTTTGTCATGAGAAAAATCACCTGGCTTTCTCTTCCAACATGTTCCAGCTCTTTGATTACCTTCATGTAACCAATTTTCATCTGGTGCATGTCTTTTGCAATCTATAAGAAAATCCAGACAGAAACAGCCCTCTCAATAACCAGCAATCATGTGCAAACTAATCAAAATATAGGACCATAAAAGGGGTGTCACAAACATCAAATTTACTTTTGGATGTAGTATAAGGCAAGCGATGAATGAATAAAGCTAAAGTAGCAGAGCCAGACTGTAGATTCAGAATAAGGATTTCTTAAAATGCATTCTATTTCAGCATGTCATATAATTTATTATATTTTATAGTATTGTCCTGTTCTGGATTGGCATCTGTGATTTTTAAGATCTTTACACCTGGGGCTGGATCCAGGATCTGCCTTCCATGAGAGGGGGGAACCTTCTGTGAGAAGGACCCCCCTGCCTGATTTTTGGGGATGCCCCTCCCCCCACACACCACAGCTCCATTCAGCAGAGTCTCCTGACTTTCTCTGCAGCATTTTCAGGTAGCTGGGGGGGGGGGCTGCTGTGGGAAGGAGGGATTGCACGGTCATGCTCTGCCATGTCTTGATCCCACTGATGTCCAGGATCTCAATGCAGCTTTTTGGTTCTGGGACTGGCAAGCGGTTGTGCAGTGAGGACTTATAGAATGTAGGAAGCGACGGGACAGAACGTCAACCAGAATCTGGTAAATGACTGCCCCTTAGGCAGAACAGCAGGGCATCTTTAGTAGTGGTGTGCTATGAAAAGAATGGTAGCAGACCAAAGACACATGCATAGATATGCCAGAAGGTAATCAGATCGCAGTGGAAGATATGATCTATGATATTTATACAGTAATACCTTGGATTGAGAGCATAATTTGTTCCGGAAACGTGCTTGTAATCCAAAACACTCTTATATCAAAGCGAGTTGCTCGTTTATCAAGTCAAAATTTTTAAATTTTTTTTGCTTGTCTTGCAAAACGCTCTCAGACCAAGTTACTTGCAATCCAAGGTATTACTGTACCTCCGTCTTAAACAGGTTTACAAGTTGTAATTAAGTTTCATTGATTTAAAACGGAACCTAACCTGCACAGATGTCTGGGTGAATGGAGAGGCAGAAATGGTTATCGATCATACTTTAATCGAAAAGCTGACCACCAATAGCCAAAAGGAGACTGGCGTGGTCGAAGCTGACTAGCATGTGGGGGTGGGGGAAATGGCAGATGATTCTTCTGGGGGCAAAAACAAGAAAGACGGGCAGAGAGGGTAGACAATCCTTATGACTAATATTCAGGATGTTTATCCTAAAGTGTATCATGCTTATCATAAACAAATGAAACATAGCAAAGGGAAGATGATAACTATAAAATATTTGTATTAACCACGAAAGGCCTCTTCAGACATTAGGGCTCCTCCCCACCCGTACAAAGAACACAAGGCCAGTGGATGGCAGAGCGCCCCCTTCGGCCGAAATGCACACCTTCAGGCATGTGTCGTGGGGTGGCCGAGCTCCATACAATCAAACGTTCCTGATGCTGCGAAGCCCTGTCACGTCACCACATGGCACCAAGACTGGCGTCAGGCACAGGCATAACTGGGCACTCGCTGAGGCTCACACTCTTGCAGGGGTCCCACAACCCACTCCTGCTCCTCCTCGCTGTTGCTGCCTCTACACCTTGCTCTCTCTGATCATGCACGGAGAAGCATCCTCTCCTTCTGGGTGGTCGTGCGGATTGCCAGCCTGAGTGCCATTTTTTGGCAGAAAGGCAGGATATACATAAAATAAGTAAATAAACTTGGTCTCAGAGGGAGAGTGTGGGTGGAGCCTTTGAGGGTAGGAAGGGATCCACTGAAGGCACCTTGTCCAAGTGCCCCGTGCCATGTGGTGGCTGGCACTATGCGACACACGCAGTAGGTTGCGTTAGAGTGCATGGACAGTACAGGGAAGTGTTTGGGGGAACAGCCTGCCACCACCCACCCATTCACTGTATGTGCAGACAGGAGTTCAAACACCTGAAGAGGGATGCAGCAGTAAAGTGATACAAGATATATACAAGACATTTCACATAAATGTCATCCCCTATGGCTCAACTAGGCTTTAATGGAAACATTTTACACTCATGCTTTATGTTTCATTGGTCTGGATGAACATCTGTACATTAGATGACTTTTGTGAGCTTTATCCACCAGGCTGATCCACTGTACCATAGTGACTTTGTGGAATAAGACAACTTTCTAGCCAGGTATTGCAAGTGAATATCTTTGATCCTATCCTGGGCCATAGTGCAATAAAAATGGGATATGTTTGTCTCTAACTTGATGTAAACACAAATCACACCTCAAGCATTTGTCAAGAGCGGACCAAAACAGGTGCGTGAGGACACTGATGTATGATTATTTATTATTTATTTATTATTTATTACATTTATATCCCACCTTTTTCCTCCTGCAAGGAACCCAAGGTGGCTTACATAATCCTCCTCCTCTCCATTTTATCTTCACAACAACCCTGTGAGGTATGTGAGTCAGTGACTGGCCCAAAGTCACCCAGTGAGCTTCATGGCCAAGTGGGGACTAGAACTCAGATCTCCTGAGTCCCAGTGCAACCATTACACCACACTGGCTCTCAAAGTCCTTCCTTGACAAATCAACAGATGCAGACACAAAGCAAAATGTCCTTTGGGCATCTTTGCACCAAACACTTCATTTGCTTCTTGTTCAAGTCTCAGACCCAAAGACTTATTCCCCATTGTAGACAACATTTTATATAAACTTTTCTTTGCTTGAAATACAACGATTGGGTTACACTAGTTATAAAGCAAAGAACATGGCAATTTGCAGGCTACTGGGTTTGTTTGTTTTGTTTTGTTGCTGATAAAAAAAGGTTTATCCATCCAGATAACCTCAATTCATCCTGAAACATGAACTGAAGCAGAAGTGGAGCTGCCAAGATTGGGCAAGCTTTAGACAGCAAAAAAACAAAACAACCCCCCCCTTTATTTTATCTTCAGTAGGTGTGACCTACACTGCACAGATCCAAGAAGTATAATCAAGAAGACAAATTACTTTAGCTCATGCACTATGACATATTGTGGGTGCCAACCCTGTTTTGGGGCCTCATAACACTCTGGAACCATGTTGTGACAGAAGATGCTTCTTGGGGCATGGGGGCACAAAGCCAGCCCTTCTCATCTGATCTCAGATACCCTGACTCCAGGGCAAATGTATTAGTACAGGAATTTCTAGTTTGGATAAGCACTTCAAAAACATCTGATGCATATTAGATGTGAGCCAGGACTCCATCAGTACACGCCCCAATAAAGTAAAGGTGTCTTGCCTCGGCAGAATTCTCAATGGATCAGGGCCAGAAACCATCCCCACGTTAAAACAATCTCACCAGTTAAATTGGCCTATTTCTTTGCAAAAATCAAATCTGATTGAAACTGAAATTGAAAATCACTTACATTTCATATGTTTACTAGGGATAAGCACCGACAAAGGCCAGAAACCAGTAAGTAAGCACCAGTGCAAAAGACATTTCTTATGTTTGTCAGGTCTGGCATCAAGGATAGGCATGGCTGGGCACCTGCTGAGGGCCCACACTCCAGCACGGCCCCAATGACAAGACCCTCCTGAAGTTGCTCCACCTCTTCATCATTGCAACTACTTGTTTACCTGCCTCTCACTCTGGCCAAAACAATGGTGGTGGTGAGAAGGAGTAGTAGTAGATGGCCCTGCCTACTTGCTCACTGGCTCTCTGCCTGTCAGGCAAACAAACAGTAGCAATACGCTGGCTCAGCTTGTCTGAGCAGTGGAAAGCTAAGCAGGGTCAGGCCTGGTTATTACTTGGATGGGAGACCCCTCCTCTAGTTTCCTGCATTGAGCAGGGGTTGGAGTTGGACTCGATGGCCTTGTAGGCTCCTTCCAACTCTATGATCTATGAAATCTATGAAATGATGAGAAAGAGGATGAGAAAGTAGACTCAGTGAGGTGGAGGCCTATTGAGGGTGTCTTGCACAAGGGCCCTCAAAAACCTGAAGTTGGCACTGATGTTTGACATCCCTTAAATGGACAAATGAATTAAAATTAATGTGTCGGCCCTAAGAGAAATACCCACCTCCAGTAGGAAAAGTGGAAGAAATAACATAAAAAAGAAGGCTCAAATAAACCAGTGATGCATTAGCAGTGAGTTATCTACTGAGGTCAGTTCATATCAGAAATTACTTCCATTGTCTGCTTTACCTTGGTAATATGTAGTTTAGCTAATCTGTATGGAATGTACGGTTGCTCTTCTTTGGACAGGCATCTCCCTAGTTGATTGTCATGAGAGGGCACTCCAGAACTTGGATGACCTACAATATATAAAAAAATATAATTCTTGACTATGGGAGACATGAAACAAAATGTACCAGAAATGCTCATAGCTGAAAACATCCCCTAATACTTAACATGGGAAGTTGATTTAAGAAGCAAATCACCATGAAGAATGAATCACTCATTCATCCAGAAAGAAAGACCAGGAAAAGAAAACACACATTACACATTTATCAGTAGACAGAGGACAAAAGTCTATTAAGAAAGGTGAACTCAAACCATATAAAATATAGCCAAGAAATCCTGCAGTGCAGGCACTAGTGATAGGGTCAGCTACATCTACACAGGCTAGAGGATCTTACCCAGATCCATCTACTGTGTGTAAAATTACAATGGTAACGGTGGTGCAGTCTGACTTGGAGGAATTCAGTTTACAAATTCCCCCAAAATGAGGTGAGCAAAGGCCCTCCAAAATTTGGGCCTGGGATTGATTTGCCTTATATTGGGTTTGAAACCCATTACCTCTGCTGCTTGCTAATTGGCTCTACAATGTTCATTTCTCATCTCATTTCCTTCCTTGGCCACCTGCTTCCCTTCTTCCAAACTTACTTATTACTAATGCAGTGGTCATGATAAAAACAAGCTCTTTCTCACTCTCCCCACCATTACTGGGACACCACTAGACTCAGGAGCCCAGGGCTCGATGGGAAATATAGTTCTCCAGGGCTCCTGTGTCCAATGAAGTCACCAAAAAATGAGGAGAGTCAAAGGGAGTTCACACTTATTACAAATAGAAGACATGCCCAAAGAAACGCCCATGTCTTGCTGTGGGAATCTTAGTGCGATATGTCAGGCAGAATGTTTACTTCTGCTAATGTTGCCAAAGTACCTTTTTGTGCAGCTGTTTTGTTTCCTTTCTTTTCATTCAGGCATTTTACAAATGACAGCTTGTTCTTGTTGAATGGGCATTTGCTCAAAAACGATTGTCCCCGCCCAGTTTCACCTGCTGTAAAGGAAAGTGGGAAATGTTACATGATTCTGTAGTGAGTTGCCAGAATGTTCTTGAAGAGAAATATCCTCTTGGTGTTAAAATTGCTATTTCAGTCAAAAAGTTATTTGCGTTGCACCGTGCTTTACCTTTTGCTTAAACTGGCCCAAACAGAAAGGAAATTGAAATGCACCCAAACATTTGTGTTTGTAGCTGCATTTGCAATAACAGTGTTCTGCTGAACTCTGTAATGTTTACAATGTCTAGAGACTCAAGGGATTAAAATTTTGGGAGGAGCTGGATCTAGGCTGATATGCTTGCTGGTGGTCCAGATGATTGGGAACAGCCATGATAGTTTGGAGGTGGGGGATCCAGATTGCTCTATAAACTGCAGCCACACACTTACTCAGGCAAGAGAGCCTACTGTTGCCAAGGTGAGGAGATGTAATCAGAACTAGTTCTAATCAGCGGTCCCTCTCCAGGAGCCCCTGCTAAAGGAAGTGAGGTGGGTGGCTACTAAGAAAAGGGCCTTTTCTGTTGTGGCACCCTTGCTGTGGAATGAGCTTCCCAGAGAGGCTTGCCTGGCACCTACGTCATACTCTTTTTGGTGCCAGGTGAAGGCCCTCCTATTTTCCCAGGCATTTTAGTCTTTCGGTTTCTGTTGTTATAAATTGGTTGCAGTATTTTAAATCTTTGCACTGCTGCTAGGTTTTATTTTGGTTTTTATTGTTATTTTATACTGCAGTTTTAAACTTTTATACTGTATTTTATTGTGTTATACTTTATGATTTTAATTGTTGTGAACTGCCCAGACAGCTTCGACTATAGAAATGTAATAAATAAATGAATAAAACTACTTCTGCTTCCCATGTGGGCTGCCCTTGCTCCTGATCACAGACCAAAATCCTGTAATGCTGGAGTCTGCAATGTGGTGCTGGTAGGCACCAATGTGCCCACAAGGGCCTCTCTTGGCACCTTCCAGGCTCCCTGCCCCTCCTGATGGTTATTTTGTTTCTTAAGATTGAAAATAAATGGGAGGCTGACATGCTACAAAGTAAAGGGCTGCCCTCAAGCACCATCTTTATTTGGTTTCAACAGAATGGTTGTGTGTTTTGGAACTTAAACCCACCTGTGTCTTGTTCTTAGGTTCTTGCACAGGGCAGGTTACTTTTCTTTTAATCTCACCAGTTTGCCTTCTGGGAAATGGGTGTTTTGTGCCTGTCTGTGGCCACCATGGCAGCCATTTTATGAACAAGCAAGCCTCCCTGCTCCATGGCAGCCATTTTATTGGATTGCCCACAATACTCTTTCAAAATTCCAAATGTGCCCACCAACCCAAAAAGGCTGGGGACCCCTGCCTCCCAGATTGACATACTGGATACTTCCTGTCTCTGGTGTTAGTGGAAGTGTACAGGTCAATGCATATGTAAGATGAGTGATACATGAGCTACAAGCTACAAGTGTTAATTGTCCTAGAACATGTGACTTTTCTCTCGTTCTTTGAAACCAGAGGATTTCACTCCACGATAGACACCACTTCTCAGAGCCATCCCTACTATTAGGCAGAGTGAGGCTGTTTTCTCAGGTGGCAAATGTTGAGGGGTGCGATGTAGTGGCAAATTGTTAGGGACAGAGCTGTGTGTGCTGTGCAGTCTGGCCTGCATTTGCTAAGCTAGCCTTCTGCCCTCAGGTGCAGTTGAAGACTCTGCCCCTTCAACAGTGTGGAAATACAATTCAGCAACCAACTCAGTCAGCTTCTTTACATGGAATGGGAAGAGGTGCCATTTTGCTCTTTGCCTCAGGTAGAAAAATGTCTTGGGCTGGGCCTGTCACTTCTGAATGGTCCAATACTTCAGAAATGGGTAAAGATGGGAAGAGTGAAGCCACATAACCAGGGACTTCATAAATATTCCCTTCCCTTCCCAGGCTTGTGTTAGGCCACCTACACTGTCATAGTAGCTATAAGTAGGAACAGCTTGAGGAATTCCTATATAAAATGACCTGATCTGCACATCTTGGACTAATGTGCCAATTGGAACTCAGCCATGCACCAGATTTTGCACTTCTCCACTGTTGCAAGCAATACAGTTCTTGGCAGTTTAAATGTTTCAAAATATATTGAGCAAAAATATGTTTTTTGAGAGGATTTTTTTAAAAAATTGATCACAGACTAATGCAGAAATGGAACAGAACAGACATTGGGAAGCCCGGCTCGTTTGAACTCGATGGACTTCCTGCCTGCTTCCAACCCAATGATCAGAAGCGAGCCAAGTTGGGGGTTTTCCGTGGACTTCCGTTTCTAAGACAGGCTGCAGTTTGCGTATCTTTTTTAAACACTAGGGAAATTTGCGCAAATTGCGTAAGGGTACACAAATTGCCCTTGTAATTGTAATTTGTAATTTTGCATAAATTGGGGTATTTTACATGTTTTGTGCAAATACGCACCTGAAAAATGCATGGCTCTAGTGCAATTTGCATAAAATTGGATTATTTTATGCAAATCACGCTAGATCCACGTGCTTTTTGGGTTCTTATTTGCGTAAAACATACAAAATACCCTGATTTATGCAAATTGCACAACTTTACACAATTTGCACAAATTTTCACAGCATTTTAAAAAAATGCACAAACAACAGCCCGTCTTAGAGACGGAAGTCCATGAGCTGGCTCAACTCACTTCATAGTGAGTTGGCGCCAGCACAGGGCTGGCATACTGGAATCCGGGGGACCAAATCATGAAAATCCATCGGATTTTCACCCCCCCTATCAGATTCCTCACACATCCCTATTAAAAGCATACAAAACTGACACAGAGTGGAAGTAGATTCGCCCATCCCTGCCCACAAATCAACTCACTTTTGTTATCTGGATGAAAGCTTTAACTGTAATCATCTTCCTTGCAGGAAACAGTGTGTAGCTTGACCAATAGCTTTCTACCAGCTAATAATAAGGCAACCTTGCCAATTTACCTGGGACAGGTGTTAGGCTCACAGGTCTGTATTACCCCGGAGGGGGATAAACTGGTGTTCACTGGCTACCTGCTCCTAAACATAAAGGAGACTGGTTTTAATGAGAAGTATCATAGCACGGACTCTTAGCTATTTAGCCTTAGGATTTCCAAATCCCTCCCCCCCTCCAGTGTTCTGTGCCTTTGTCAGGTACACTGAAAAGCCAAAGTTCAGCAGGTGAAGGTTTTCCTAGCATGAGATACAGTGATGGGAAAGCTTCGCCTGCTGAATTTCTGATTGTTATTTAATGATCCGTACTTGATTTAACACCTGATGTAGCTTTGCTTCTGTAACTAAACTGAACTAGGAGACACCTTGGGAGACCAAATAGGGTTGCTTGAATACAACTCTCCTCTGGTTGCTCTCTGCCAAATGTCTGAGAGCATAACTGGATGGCTACCAAGGAGAGGGCCTTTTCAGAGTTGGCACCCCACTTGTGGAATTTCCATTTAAATTCATATGTAGATCTGCACAAATAATGATATGGTGAAAAATATAGGTTGAGATCCAGAGAAGCTTCTTCTGATGGAGGAAGCTTCTCTGGATCCAACTCACACAGATACTTTTAATATTTCTTGTGCATTTTTGGAAGATGTTTAAGTTGCTATGACTGTACAATTATGGCTATGAATGGTGTGATTTTGTTAGCCAGTGACAGAATGCTTACCACGACCACCTTCCTCATCAATGGCCATGCTTTTTGTCATGCGTGAAGGATGGATCTGCATCTCACCCACGTAGTCAGTAGCACTGCCTGGCAGAGGGATAGATGAGATGATGGTTGTTTGTGATTTGGGTTCGGCACCACTTCTCAGCGACTCTTCAGTTACTTGAGAGCTTGATGGGATCGCCGCTTGTACCCAGGCCTCTGGAACAGTAGGACAGGGATCATTCATACAGAAACAGGAGTAGGGTTATAATAACTAGAAGGCTATAAAAACGTAGAGGGAGAATTGCATTGTGCTCGGTAAATAACACATAGAATAACTGTGCTTCAAAACTCTGCTGCATGAAGAATGCAAATATGCACTTGCTGGAAAAGAAAACACTTTTATTAAAGAGGTCCTAAAGTTCAAAGACTGGCATCCCTGGCTTAAGGCAATGTGGCATGCCTCGGATACCCAAACACCCATGACCATGACTGCTGTTGCATTTAAAAGCTGCAGAATTGTGCACAGTTTTCATAATGGCGTTAAAATTATGTGATGCACACCACGGCAGCAGAAAATGTTTTGTACAAGTCATTATTTATCCCCCCCCCCTCATTATTTCTCCTGTCAGGCCCAGAACCTTCACATCTGGCATGAAGAACACAGGAAGCTTCCTTATAGTAAATCAGACCCTTGGCCCATCTAGCCCAGTATTGTCAAGACTGAGTGGCAGCAGCTCTCCAGGGTTTTGCATAAGAGTTTTTCCAGCCCTACCTGGAGATGCAGGGGATTGAACCTGGGGCCTTCTGCATAGAAAGTACGTGCTCTACCACTGGGCTATGGTTTTGGGAGGGATTTGCCTCACTGGAAACGCAGCATATAAGTATGTAAATGTGTCTCAGTGTACTTCCCCAGAGCTGAATATGTCATAATAATATTTAGCCAGCCATCTTACACTGAAGATGTCCGTGAAAACGCACCTTTCTCCTTCATGGAGTAGGTTACATGAGATATGTTATTTGCACTCTGTAGCCTCTCTCCTGCAGGCAAAGCAGGTGCTCTACCACTGAGCTGCCTACGGCCCTTCCCATGCTATTATGAATTTTACCCAGCCGTTCCCTGTGCCTTCAGACAGCTCTGCTTTTTCGGCCTTGTGTCTACCCATGCCTGGAACATCTGCCCAGACATTTCCTTTGTGCTACCTTTCTTCGGATCCCACCAGAAATCCCTCAGCCATTCCGTGAAACCTTCTGGCATAACCTTTAATTCCTCACCTCCAGTAGAAACAGAACCCACCATGTAAGTGCTTTGCCCATACTCATCCTGTTAACCTTAATCTCCCCCTACTGTTTAAATAGTAAACTCCAACAGGCAGGGGCCTGTCGTTCTGTTTTTGTTTTGATTATGTTACACCAGGACTGGGAAGATGCAGGTTCAAATCACGGCTCAGCCACGAAGCTCACTGGGTGATTATGGGCCATTCATACTCTGTCTGTCTGGCCTACCTTGCAGGGTTGTTCTGAGGATAAAATGAGGTGAAGAATCATGTAGGTTGCTTTGTGTTCCTCGAAGGAAAGTAAGGATATAAATGTAGTACTGTTTTAAGTGTATTTTAATCTATTTTGTTTCATTGTATGTTGTACATCGCCCAGAGTGGCCGGGTACCACCTAGATGGGCGATCTAGAAATACAATAAATAAATAGTAAATAAATAAAACACAATGTATGCTATGTATCAATCAATCAATTTTCCCTGTGTTTATTGTATATCAACTACACATCAATTACACAAAGTTTACAAACTTAAGCAGAATAGTATACATACTTCAGTTTCCTGGGTATGATTCAAGCAGTGGACAAATAAGTGCTTCACATATGCCATTGTAAAAATTGCATTATATATATATATATATATATATATATATATATATATGTGAGTCAGGTTTCTGCTTCGTTAGATTCACATGGACATTCTGCATGCTATATAAACTACTACTGCTACCAACAACACAGCAATTTTGTTCATTTCAGAACGTTTACCCCACCGTCCCATTCCAAAGGCATACTCTAGGCAGCTATGATGATGATGATGATGATGATGATCATAATCATCATCATCACCACCACCACCACATATATTTCCTCTACATCATTGAGCAGCCTTCCCTAATCTGGTGCCCTCCAGATTTGTTGGACTACAACTCCCAGCTGGCTGGCTGATGCTGGGAGTTGTAGTCCAATACATCTGGAGGGCACCATGTCGGGGAAGACTCTCATAGAGGCTAATTTTGGCAATGAAAACTCCTTAATGTATTTCCCTGATTATTTTAACCATTAGGAACCTTAGTAGCAAACATGTTCAATATGTCACGGCTTATGTGAAGGAGCATGCTGCATGATGAGTTGATTACTATGAAAAATAAATACATTTTATACTATTTAGCAAGGCAATAGGAATGAGAACTGAAGCTCTAATTTTTAAACCATGTGTGAATCATGTGCATGTAGCTACTCTTTAAAGGAGAGAACAATTGCTACCTTTGATAACTTTGCATAGAAGTATACTTAAGTAAATATACTTTGGTTTACCCAGATGAAGTGCAGAAAAATATGCATCATATAGGTCAGGGCTCCTTAAATGTGCCAGATATTAGCAAAATTCCTGTACATATTTGCATCTAGTCAATGGAATTTAAGGCTAGAGAACTGCGGCTACCACCTTCATTCTGGATTAAATGAATACATAATAGAAGTAAACATGCTAGATATTTCAAGATCTGTGAATAATTATTGCAGTGTAGCTTATTTACTGCTGTTCTAATCAGATGACAGTCATGAGGCCAGCCATGTCTCTTGTGGCACAACCCAGCAGGGTTCTAACTATGCCTTGGTAATATTACTAATATTTTGCTTAATGAAGGAAGATAATAAATGAAGGAAACATTCAGGGTTTTATCCCTCTGCACAGAATACCATGATATGTGGAATGCATGTGCAAACTCAGCCAGTTCTGCATACAAATAATTCTTTCCCAATATTGGCTCACAACCCTTTGGGTGAAACACTCTGGAGTTACTCAATAGGCATTCTGAACACAAAGCAGCTATTATCATCAGCATTTATATATCCCAAAGGTATTTAGATGAAAAATACAGTTCCCCAGGTATTTGGACTTCAAACTGTGCTTAGATTTAGCCAATAAAAGAACCACATCCTCTTCTTACTCTACCACAAGTGAGGCAGAAAAATTTCTACAAATTTGGAAAATATCTGTATTAAAAACATATGCATACCAGAATGTCCCCTATTGGAAAGCATTCTTCAAGTAATTTTTGAAAGACTTACATTTTCAAATAGAATATTTACAAAAAAAAATACATATAACAACCTTGTCTTGCATTGTACTTGCGGTGGTGATGCCTTGTCACAAACAGGAAGGAGTTTGGGGAGAGGGAGAAAAAGCGGTGTTTGAGAGACAGAAAGAGATGAGCATGAGAGACATGGGCAAGAAAGGTGGTAAGAGAGGGAGAGAGAGAGACTGGGTTTGCACAACATGATAAGTCACAGTGGGTTGTGTGAGTGGCTTGTCATGTTGTCTGAATCCCAGCAGCATGGTTTGTTAACCACACATCAGCCACTCTGGCTGGGTTCAGACAACATGACAAGTGACTCTGAAACAAACATGGCTCACAACCCACCGTAGCTTATTGTGTTGTGCGAGCCCAGCCAGAGAGAGATACGACGATGTGGTGGCCAGAGGCAGGACAGCAGGTGGCCAGCAAGACAAAAATTTGCCAAAGAGGCAACAATGACTGGGTTCAGACAACATGATAACCCATACTGATGGGTTGAGTCAGGGCCTAGTGTGGGTTGTTGAAATGAACCATGAACAACCCATGAAGAGAACCCATTGTTTGTTGTTGAGTTGTGAACAGTGGGTTGTGAGCCATGGTTTGTTATCTAGGCTGGGTTCAGACAACAATGATAACCCACATTTCAACAACAAAACAAAACAACCCACAGTTCAATGACAGCCCACACTCAACACTTGAGTGTGGGTTATTGTGTTGTCCGAACCCAGCCATTGAAAAGAGGGAAATGGGACACACACACACAGAGAGAGAGAGATGGTTTATAGCAGTGTCCTCCAACCTTGGGTCTCCAGATGTTTTTGGCCTACAACTCCTAGGGGGCATGTTGGGAGTTGTAGGCCAAAAACATCTGGGGACCCAAGGTTGGAGAACACTGGTTTTTATAGGGATGAAAGAATAAGTGAGACTTGAGCTTATCGAGGTTCTCCGAGTTCCACCTTGAAGCTTGGTCTGCCTTGTTCCTATTTCTGTATGCGAGCTTTTGTTGTTGTTTGAATGTGAAAATTGCGCATTTAGGCTCACGTTTTTAAAGTACGCACCCAAATGTGTACTTTCCCCCCATTGACTAAAGCATGAAAATGCTTCTTTTTCTTTTCTTTTTCTTTTTCAAAATGCACATTTTTAAAATGTGTATTTTCCTAATGAATACATTTTGTGATGGCAAGTCAGGAATATGTGAGTTTTGCCCGGAAAAATGCACTTACATTTGGGGGGGGGTGTGTGTGTGAATGGGGCAAGTTCTTATTTTTAACAAACTGAAACAGAATTCTTGTACATCCCTCATGGCTAAGAAGGCTTACAAGAGAGACAACGAGATGCCAAGTGAAAGAAACAGGAGGTTGGGTGAGAGACAGAGGCCAATAAGAAGACGGTGAGTATGAGAGACCCACCGAGATATGTTTTCCCCTGGTTGTCTGATTAGGCACCTAGGTGCCATGAAAGGTTATTTGTGAGGGAATGTATCAGCCAAAATATTGACTGCAGTTCTCTAGGGCTATTCTACAGTTAAATTCCTAGTGGAGATGTTTTGGCAAAGTGAGAGTTATCACAAGATTGCACCACTGCCTCCAAATAGATTCAGGCATGCAGCTAAACTCCCTTATTATCTTTCTCATGAAGCTCTCAGAGCACTGATGAGATTCACATGGGAAAAAAAACCTGCAGCCACGATTTATTGTTGTTAGAAATACTTGCTCTTAATACTGACAGATTAATAGAAGAAACATAACTTTTCAGTTACCAAATATGCCACAATAATAGCTTGCACTGTTACGACATGAATGTAAGAGATCTATAGCTTACCTTCCCATACATCTTTTAAAAAATGAAAGCAAAAGGGAAATCTTCATGCTAGGCTCAGAATGAACATCTGACTTCACATGTTCAACCACAAATGCTGTAACCATGATCCATTAGCAGGTCAGGCATAGTTGGGCACCTGCCCAGGGCCCACACCCTAGCAGGGGCGCACGGACAAGAACCCCTGGAGTTGCCCCTCCTCTCCACCATTGTAAACCGCCTCTTGTTCTGGCCCGGACAACAGTGGTGGTGAGAAGGAGGAACAGGTGTCACTAGATACTGGCTCTCTGCCTGTCAAGCAAACAGTAGCAGTGATAAGAAAGAGAATGAGGAGCAACAGCCACTGGTGACAATGGTGGTGAGAAGGTAGGGCCCACTGAAGGTGTCTTGCCTAGGAGCCTTCAAGTCCTGGGGTGAGCACCGTCCAGTAGCACAGTTTTAAATGGCCAGCAAGTTCCTTTCCTGTCTCCTTGTCTTCTTCATCTCCAGCAGTCTTGAGCTTGATTCTACCCCTCCCTCCCAGCTCACAGTCCTTCCATTCTCCTGCCTCACAATAACAGAGATTGTGAGGTCAGGCTCCCATCCCTGACACCTGCAACAGGTCTTATTTCAGGCAAAGACCCCACTACCTACAAGCACCGTGCTTTCTCACCTGGGGAAGAGGCAAGTTGGATGGGAGCTTCAAAATTCCCATCCATCTTGCCTCCCCAGGCATGAGCAGCAGCTAGGGATGTGTGTACAAGCAAAACTCAAGTTCGTCAAAGTCCTCCAAATTCCGCTTTGGAACTAGTTCCGTCTGTCTCATGTCTGTATCAGATTGCAATCTTTGTTGTTGTTTTTTTCTTTTCGTGTGAAAATTTGTGCGTATTTTCATGCAGATTTTTCCAAATGCACACATCAGTTGTGCACATCTTTGAAATGTATGCCTTCTTCTTCCATTGATTAAAGTGTGTTTGTGTGTATCTTTCAAAATTATGCATTTTTCATGTGCATTTTTCAAATCGTAGGCATGCTGTCGAACATATTTATTTTAGTCTGCATACTCAGAAATGTACGGACTCCTACCACCAATTGCGTTCGGGTCCATGTTCAGTCCGGAAGGTGTGAACTGGGTAAATCCTGATAAAAAATGAACTGAAACAAATTTCACATGCATCCGTAGCAGCAGCATAAGTAGGCAGCAGTTCCAGGCACTGGCAGTGGATGCCTCCTCAGCAGGGCCAAACTAAATGTTCTTCAAATCAGGCATAGCAGCAGGGCTATGCATAATTGGGTTATATACTTCAGTGGAAGCGCGTGCAGCTTCAATTCAGTTCGGGACCATGGCGCTCCAGGAAAAGGGGCAGATTTAAGCCCCACAATGAAGACATTTTTCTTTTTTTAACATATACCCCTGGCGTGTGTGTGTGTGTTGAATTTCAGGACCAAAACAGAAGGGGAGAAAGCTTAAATCTCCCCGCTCCCGGAGCACCACAGTCCGGATCTGAATTGGCCGGGGCCTCATGCACTTACATTGAAGTAAATAATCCAATCCAATTTGAAGAATGTTTAGTTTGGCCTTCAGAGGGCTTGGCAGGAGAGACAGTGCAGTAGCTTCCATGGTGGCCGTTTCTCCGGTGTATTTTTTGTGCCCTTTGTGCTTGCTCTCCGTGTGCCTTGGCTTTTGCCCCATCCTAGACTGTGTCTCTTTCTTGCCTCCGTGCTTTCAATGTATTCTCTTGCTGTGCTCCCCCGTGTGTTCTTTGTGTGTTTCTTTCTATGCTCTCTCCTTATGTATCTTCTTTTTCTGCACCCATTTGCCCTCCATTTGCCCTGTGTATGTTTTCCCCCTTTCCCCTATATACCGTATTTTTCGCTCCATAACACGCACCTGGCCATAACCCGCACTTAGATTTTAGAAGAAGAAAACAGGGGAAAAAAATAATCATGTGCAAATTATTGGAAAACTAATAACAAGAGAACAAAATAATATCTCCATACATTTATTTATTGCTTTTTTAACCCTATATTTCTTAAAAACAATCCAAAACAGGTTATAAAGAAGAATAAAACTCAAATTATTTTGTTCTCTTGTTATTAGTTTTCCAATAATTTGCACATAAATATTTTTTTCCTTGTTTTCTGATAACCATTACCGTACTTTCACGCAGGCCTACCTGCCTCCTCGCTGGCTCGTGCTCTCCCTTCCCCCCACCCTTTCATAGAGAACCTTTGATTTTATTGTCCGTGTGACAGGCATCAATTCAACAAGTGCAGCTTTCACCTAGCATGGTGCTTGGTAGCACCTGTTGCCTGTTCTGGAGAGCAGCTCTCCTTTGGTGGTGGTGGGGAGAATGGCAAAGCTGCAGGCTGGAGTTCACATTGCAGGGGAAAGGATTGGTCTGCAGGGGTCCGGAGCAGCCGGATGTGACGCGGCGGCGGCGGCTCCGGCGGCAGCATTGGCTCCGGCGGCGGCAGCAGCATCGGCTCCAGCGGCGGTGGCGGTTCCAGCGGCACGGAGAATGCTCCGCGCTGCTCAGAAGAGCGAAATCAGGCCGCCCCCGCCAATGGGATTGGGCCGGATGTGACGCGGCGGCGCAGCTTCATCGGCGGCACGGCGGCATCGGCTCCGGCGGCGGCGGCTCTGCGCCGCTCAGAAGAGCGAAATCGGGCTGCCGCCGCCGGGATCGGGGCCCATGAGCTGCTCTGCCACCACTGCCTGCCCAGCCGCGCGCCGCTCTGGCCCTGCACCCGCCCGTCCCTGCTGCCGGGGGGGGAGGCTGCCGCCACTTGCCCAGCCGCGCATGCGCCGCTCTGGCCCTGCACCCGCCTGCCCGCGTCCCTGCTGCCGGGGGGGGGTGCCACCGCTTGCCCAGCCGTGCGCCACTCTGGCCCTGCACCCGCCCGTCCCTGCTGCGGGGGGGCCCTGCACCCGCCTGCCCCCATCCCTGCTGCCGGGCGGGGGGGGCGCCACTGCCGGAGCAGCTGAGAGGTGGGGATTCAGCTGTGAAGTGGCAGAGGGAGGTATGAAAAAAAAATTACGTTAAATTTTTTTTTTTTTTTTTACAATATTTTTACAGTATTCACTCCATAACACGCAAAGACATTTCCCCCTATTTTTTTTGGGGGGGGAAAGTGTGTGTTATGGAGCAAAAAATATGTATGTTCCTTTCTGTGTGTGGGTAAACATGTAAACCATAATACCCAAATAGGGCCAAAAATATATTCTAAAGTATCACACAATTTTCTTATTTTGGTCTTTCTGCTAACTATGAACAAACATACAGAAACTGTAACACTTATTTGCATTAAGCTCATTGGGTTGTATCCAATGTTAGTCCAACTTCTAGTAGACCCATTGAAATGAATGTGACATAAGTTAGTCACATTTCATTTCAATGGGTCTACTTTAAGTTGGACTAACATTAGATACATCCCATTAGCTGTGATCATAAGTACATTTACTTAGGTAAGTCCTGTTGAACTCAGTGACTATTATTTTCCAAATACTTATGTTTAGGGTACTGTGTGTAAAAATTTACACTGTGGTGTAAAAATTTAGAGCTGAGCAAGCAGTCGTCTTGCTGTCTAAGGTTTCACAGTTTCCTTATGGTCATTTTGTAATTCTGAACTATCAATGATATTTGAACAGAAGCTGGATTAATTTTACCTGTTTTGCTTTGGCTTTCAGCAGCAGGGAAGATGGAATTGCTTTTTTTCTTCCAAAGCCTGGACCGTGACGACATGGGGATATTTTCTTCAGATGTAAGATACATGGCTAGATGGAAATAAAATACCGATGTTACTTTGAAAACCATTCATTTATTCATATAATCCCTATTTATCAAGAGTTACATTTGAATTTCTGATAAATAAGAAACAATAGTCCAGATCTGGCTAGTTAAACACACACACACACACACACACACACAAACACATCAGGGGTATGTGTTAAAAAAAGAAAAATGTCTTCATTGTAGGGCTTAAATCTGCCCCTTTTCCTGGAGCGCCATGGTCCCGAACTGAATTGAAGCTGAATTGAATTGATATAGACAAATTGACTATACACTGATTTGTAATTAATTCAGAATAACTGCATTAATTTACTGCAGATCTGCTTTATATCTGAAAGGTTTATTCAGTTGTTAAATTGTCCAGGCTCTGCTAGTTCCCTCAAAGGCTTCCAGGTTCTGACATAAGGCAATGACAACATCACCAGTCACATGACTCAGTCCCTAATTTGGTTTTAACAGCACATGTTGCACTTCCTGGTTGCCCCTACCCTGCCTCGTTTCACTTCGTGCAGGTAAAACAGACAGTCAGGAAAGCCTAACTGATGCTGCGAATGCCACAGGCACAATGAACTTGAAGGCCTTAAGAATCTGTGAGGCGTCTGACCCTGAAAGAGATACATGAGAAACCCCAGAAGCCTGCTGTGACAAATTTGCAAGGCACTTTGAGGATAAAGTTGTTCATATCCATTCTTTTCTTGATGCTTCTGTTAGAGAAGTTCCTATGGAGGCATCCTGGACAGTGTCTGGTCTGGTTTTGTGGGATCAGTGTCAGGAGTTGCGGCCCGAGGATGTGGACATAAGAACATAAACACATAACACAAGGAGAGCCATGCTGGATCAGACCAAGGGTCCATCCAGTCCAGCATTCTGTTCACACAGCGGCCAACCAGCTGCCCACGGGGTCCCACGAGCAGGATATGAGTGCAACAGCACCTTCCCACCCATGTTCCCCGGCAACTGGTGTACATAGGCATACTGCCTGTGATACTGGAACTGCCTGTGATACTGGAAGTGCTTGAACTGTTTCAGCCAACTACCTGCGTACTCAACCCTTCTCTATTGTGGCAATTAAATCTATCCAGAGGGGATTGACTGGGTGGATCCAGAAGGTGTTCATGCCTCTATGCAAGAAGGAGGGATCCCAGCAATCCTCTCTGGACCCATAAGATTGTAATAACCATCACCAAGGGCTTCTCTACATGAGGCTTTTAACCCACCACTTTACCAATTCTTCTGCTTCTCTTTTCTTCGCGGAATTAAGAGCGGGTCCTTTACACGTGGGTTTTTTCCCCCCTGGGAGTGTTCATTCTCTGTCTTTCTATATGTTCCATTACACAACCACAAAGTGGTATAGCTGTGATATAGCAGAATTGTGAAAATCCATGAGCTTCTCATACCATCATGTTGCAAGATTAGGAAATAATACCCTGTCGGGAGAGAGATAGCAGGAGTGTGACCCCATTAGTTCTCCAATTGATCATGGTATCCTCCTGGACCAACTCTGTGGATTGGCAGTGGGAGGCACGGGGATATACAGTGGTTCTGCTCCTACCTGCAGGGTTGGTTCCAGATGGTAGTATTGGGGATTGCTGCTTGAATCCATGGCATTTGTGTCATGAGGTCCCACAGGACACCATCTTGCCCCCCATTTATTTATTTTATTTATTTAATACATTTTTATACCACCCAATAGCCGAAGCTCTCTGGGCGGTTTACAACAGTTAAAATAATAAAATACAGTATAAAATATAAAATTTAAAACCACAGATTAAAAACAAACAGCAGAGCTAGCAGCAGCAGTTACAATAACAGAATTAAAAACAATTACAAGATTAAAATGATTAAGATGATTAAAAGGATTAAAATGCCTGGGAGAACAGAAAGGTCTTCACCTGGCGCCGGAAAGAATACAAAGTAGGCGCCAGGCGAACCTCTTTGGGGAGCTCATTCCATAACCGGGGTGCCACAGCAGAAAAGGCCCTCCTCCTGGTAGCCACCTGCCTCACTTCTTTTGGCAGGGGCTCTCGGAGAAGGCCCGCTGATGCAGATCTTAGTGTCCGGGCAGGTACATATGGGAGGAGACGATCCTTCAGATACCCTGGCCCCAAGCCATTTAGGGCTTTAAATGTTAGCACCAGCACTTTGAATCGGGCCCGGAAACATCTATGTGAAGCCGCTGGGGGAGGTCCATCAGGAATTTGGAGTGAAGTGTCATTGGTATCACTCATCTCTATTTCTCCTTGATTCAGGTGAGGCTGTGAAGGTGCTGAACCAGTGCCTGGACTTGGTAATGGACTGAATGAGTGACAATAGCCTGAAACTGAACCTTGACAAGATGGCGACATTGTGGGTGGATAGTTCCCATGCCTGAGGGGTGGATGTTCAGCCCATTTTGGATGGGTTTTTTGCACTCCCCCTGAGACAGCACGTTCGCAGCTTGGGATTGCATCTAAACCCAGCTTTATCACTAGATGCCCAGGTCGCCTCCGTGGCATGGAGTGATTTTTCTCCAGCCTTGGCTGTTTTGCCAGCTGTAACCATTTCTGAACAAGGATAGTCTGGCCATGATGATTCATACTGGGGTAACCTCCTGGTTAGATTACTGCAATGAGTTATATATGGGGCTGTCTTGGAAGATGACTTGGAAGTTTCAACTAGTGCAAAATGTGGCAGCTAGGCTTTTGACTGCTGTGTCTAGTTTCATGCATATTATATTTCTTTTAAAAGACCTTCATTAGCTGGCTGGCTGATTCCAGAACAAATTCAAGATGCTAGTACTTACTTTCCAAGTCCTAAATGGCTTGGGTCTCAAGTACTTGAAAGAGCGTCTATTTCCATATCAGCCTGCATATGCATTAAGATCTTCTTCTGAGTCCCTTCTTCAGGTGACCCTTGTATCAGAGTTTTGTTATGCCAGAACAACGGAGCGGGCTTTCTTAGCTGCAGTGCTCCCAGTTATGGAATGTCCTCCCTAAAGAGCCCTGCCTGGTGCCTATGTCACATTATTTTCGGTGCCAGGTATTTTAATCTGCTGTTGCTTTTAGCTTTGCTTAAGGGGATTAACGTTTGATAGCTTTTATTATTGTTTTACATTATTTATATTTAGATTTTTAATTATAGTTATGTGTTGTTTTATATACAGAAACAGGGGCCTAGTGTTGTGCCTCCAGTGGGTCAGACGGAGACCAGCCGTGCCGGAGTGTGTTTGGGGTGGGGTCAGGCTAAGTGCAGCCTGACCCAGCTGGGCAGCCTTGCCAATCAGCGCCTGCTCAAAAGGCAGGTCCCAAGCACACTCAGATGCTGGAAGCAATTGTTTGCTTATACAGCTTCAGCCAGACGCCTTGACACCCCCGAACTCAGACTTGTGCCTTTGGACCTCAGAACGACCTTGACAACACTTTTGCCTGCTCCTGAACTGGTTTCTGTTTGCTGCTTTTCGGACATATATATTTTGGCTTTGACCCTTGGACTGATAACGACGACGGCTTAGCTTGACACTGGGCGGATTTACGACACCTAGATTTGAAGGATGCCGCAAGCAGACAGGCTCTGGGGACGCAGCCGTGTTGCCGAGCACGCCTGGCTCTGCCTGCATTAAAAAAAAACAACAGATTGGAGAGAAAGGGCCGCCCCCCCCGCCCCCAGGCCAAATACCCCGGAAGGAGTGAGCCACTACTGCGGCTGAAGCAACTCGCCTCCCTCCGCCCCCGGTAATCAAAACAGGCAGGAACACGCCGGCTGTCATCAAGTTCGATCAAGGCGTAATGGAGGGCCATGTGTCGGCAATCAGGCGGCATGCGGAACCTCTTCATAGGATGAAAGCCGCAAAGAGAAAGAGGCCAAGCACGGGGCAGCCAGGCCTAATATCGGCCCTGGGCCCCCGCCCTCCTTCATCCTCATTGGGTGAGATCACCCATGGTGGCCTCGCTCTCATTCCCCCCACCTGCAAAATTCTCCCTGTCCACAGCTGCGTGTGGTCAGGGAAAGGTTTTTTTATTATTTCATTGTGAAATCATTGTTCACTGCCCCGCCGAAACAGAACAGGGTAAACCAAGTTTATTTCAGACATTTGAAATAAATACATGCATATGCAGTTCTATCTGGCAAAGCTGGGAATCATGGGAAGATGCTGAGCTGCCCTGGATGCTCCATACATGCAGTGGTGTCATGAGGGCATGACTTGGGGGCAGAAGTCTGGGGATCCGCTCAGCAGAGTGAATGAGTAGGGCGGGGACCAAACCAAAGTTTTAAAAAAATGTTCTGGAGGAGGAGTGAGCAGGGATGGAGGGATCGGGAACTCCAGTGACAGGAGAGCTGGCAGGAGAGCAGAGTTCCTGCTGAGTGCCTGCTGTATGAACGCTGGCCCTTGTGTTCGCACTTGCTGAGGCAACGTGTTTCCTGCTGTTGCCGCTGCTGGCTGTCGGCTCTCCTAACACAGACAGTAGTTACACATAGGAGGAGATGGGGAGAATGTTATCAGTTTTGGTGGGTCTCTGCAGCGTCCACTCCTGTGCCAACAGCGTTCTTCTCCCTTTCCTGTCTTCTTCCTGCAAATGTACTGGGGTGGGGTGGGGCGGGCCTTGCAACCAAGGCTACATGTTCTGTGCACGTCCTTGTGAGTAAGTCCACTGAATTTGGCAAGACTTATTTCTGAGTAAACATGCATAAGATCAAGTTGCATGCCCACTATCTCATCATTAAGAATGCTTTTCTTTTTTTAAATTACATTGCCTCCTGACTCTCCGTTATTTCCATAACTATTACTCATTTACCAAACCCTGACCTTTTCTTCTCCAAGGTCCTCTCCTCCCCCAGCCTAGAGGCAGCCAAGGCATGGGAACGGCTATTCAGGAAAGCCCTGAGACACAGCTATTGTTCAGAAACAGAAATATTGTTGTTATTATTATTAGCACAGGGCCTAAAACTTTTCTTACTGCCACCTAAGTGGGCTTAGAGAACAGCTTGGCCTGACTGCCTATGGTAGCCTTCCCTAACCTGGTGCCTTCCAAGTGTTCTGGACTACAACTCCCAGCATTCCTGACCATTGGCCATGCTGGCTGGGGCTGATGGGAATTGAAGTCCAAAACAACTGGAAGGCACCAAGTTTGGGAAGACTGGTCTGTGTGCTGGCTGACTGCAGTTCCTACATGGCCAGATGATTTTTTAGTTAGTGAGGTTTTTAAAGTCTCATTTTCTTATATAAATATATAACAATTTACTGCTATCTACAAATTAGCACTGCCAAACTTTCTTTGTTGGTGCAGGAGGAGGAAACCCTCAAGCCTTGCTAAAATCAAGCAAACATTCAAGTAAGTTCTAAGTTGCTTTTCTGTAAACTGGGCTTATATGTGTTGGATTTTTATTTAAACTTGTCCTTTTTTAGAAACGGTTCTACATTGGCTTTTACCTATAGTGTACGGCATTTGGAGCAGTATCCAACAGGGCGCTTCCGCTCCTGCCGATTCCCTTCCGAAAGTGGTGTCCACCCCTTGCAGAACCAAGATTTAGTGCTTCCGGGGGAACCGGAAATGAGCAGAAACACTTGTTTCTGGAACGGGGCAAGGCAGCGGAATTTGCATAAGGGAGCTCCACTGACCTGTGCCAGTCCGGAAATGAGTGTTTCCACTCGTTTTGGGACTTTCTTTAGGAAGGGTGCGCAACGGAATCAGCGGGACCCACCACTTGCACAACAGAATTGACAGGGCGTAAGAAAATCGGTGAGGGCATAAGCACCCCCTTGGCTACTGCCCTCTGTGTTAAAATTTGCTCAGAGTATTGGAAATAAAGATATCTCATTCCTATGTTCACAACAGCCTTGTAATATAGGTTAGGCTGAGAGAGAGAGAGAGAGAGAGAGAGAGAGAGATGAGATTGCCTCACAGTGGCATATGACTCCTGTGGGATGTAGAAGAGTCATGACCGTATGGGTGAGAGCAGATAAGTCATGTTGGACAATACCTTTTTAGTTTTAAGGGGAGGTCAAAGCTTGAACACAAGTAGAACTCTCCACAGCATTGGGAACCCTGATAAGGCAAGGTCCATGACTCTGCAGAGTTCTACTTGTGTTCAAGCAAATGCAAGCCAAAGTCCTTTTCAGACCTTGCTGGTTCAACAAGGCAAGGTGTGAACTGAGTGGGGCAGCATACAGAGATGCAGGGGTCGAGGCCAGCATACGTGGCCCCCACTCGGTACATGCTTTGAGCCCTCATGCATTCAAGCAAACACCTGAATAGGGCTCCTGACTATTACAGTTCTGCTGCTAGGCAGATGCCACACTGTAGTGGAAAAGGCTGGAAGCCCATTGTGATTTTGAGGAGATAGTGGTGTTATGACCATTGTTGTAGAGATGGGGACGAACCTGCCCGGGGGGCCGCCTCGCGGCCACCTCGCTTCTCCGTGGCGGCGGGCCCCCACCTCATTCTTCTGAGCGGTGCGGAACGGAGCTGTTCTCTGCGCCGCTTGAGCTGCCGGCGCCGGCCGCACTGGTCCAAGCGCGTCACTTCTGGCATGCCGGAATTGACGCGACTGGACCCCCGCGCTATGTTCTTTGCGGGGAAACCAGGGCAATAAGCCCTGTTGCCCTGGTTTCCCCGCCAAAAACGTAGCGCGGGGGTCCAGCGCACCGGCGCAGGGTCCCATCGCGTCAGTTCCGGCATGCCGGAAGTGACGCGCCGGGACCAGCGCAGGCGGCTCGCCACAGAGAGGAGAGCAGCCACCAGATTCAGGTAGGCCTGTGCGAGCCTCACGCGGGCGTGAGCAGGGCCGATTTCGGCCTGCTATGCCCCGCGAGGCAATACGGTCCACCTCTAGTTGTACTTGTGTCTGGGTCTCTGTTGTATGAATATACCTACTCTTTGTGTCTCCAGCAGGCCTCAAGCCTGATGTTTCTTGCTATTTCTCACTACTTAGTGTTTAGTATCAATGAGCTCATAATGTTTAGAGTTTGCCTTGAGAAGATTGCCAATTAAAGTCTGTTTTTGGACAGGCTGAAGCTTGGCAAGGATGATAGCTGACAATTAGAAGCACATTCCGTTATCAGTGGGCTGGACTTCAATGCAGGGCCAGTGCAAGGCAGTTTGGTGCAGTTTGGTGCCCTAGGCAAGATCAGATATTTAGCGCCCCCCCTCCCACTTGAGCCCTCCCTCCCTATTTCTGGTGCCCCCTTTAGCCCTGCGCCCTAGGCAGCTGCCTAGTTGGCCTAATGGTAGCACCGGCCCTGCTTCAATGGCATATAATTGGAAAGAACTTGGTTATCAGTTCACCAGATTTCAATGGCGTAAGTAAGTAAGTACAGATAATATACTGTATTGGCTTTAGCAGGGCATTAAAAAAAAGTTTAACTCCTCTCCCAAATTTATAAATTTTATCAACTTTATAATTCGCCCTGTAGCTTACAGATCTCATGGTAGTGTACAAAAACACACATAGAAAATCCAAAATCCACATACAAACAGCAACAGCATAATAAATTTTCACATGAAGCAACTTTCACATGAAATAAGACCCAAGTAAGGAAGAGCATGAACTCCTTTCTTTGCTGCTATTCTGCCCAACCTCTGCTATGCTATGCTAAAATCCTGCATTTCCCCATTGTTTTCTATAGGCAGCTCTCATTCTGTCCTGGCAGAGAAAACAAATAACTTCAAAAAGGAAACAACCATTCCATCTCCAGACAATTGGATTGTCATTCTACTACAGTATACTTTCGCTATCTCTATAGTTTACTTCTCCAGTCTGTGTGCAGGAAATGCTTGCAGGAACCAAGGGACTCTGGGTCATGTAGTTCTTGGGGGAAGATGCCACATAGGAAAGTGCACATCTCTCAAGCTACAAGGCCTAGATTTTTCTCATAAAGCCTCTCTCTCCCGTTTTAGAGGAGTGCTTGCACCAGCAGCTTACACCTCAGCATATTGCTTGTTCGGTTTTAATATACTGCTTCTGGTGGGCTACAGCAACCTTCCCAAGCTGCTACAAGATCCAAACTGCCCATATAAAAACACAGGTGCAGTGAAATATATTTGTTTCAGGATCTTCATTAATGACCTATAATTTAACTTCAAGCCCTCCCCCTATGTGATAATTCATTGATTTATTTTATTTATTTAAAATATTTCTAGGCTACCTTTCAGGTTAGAAGCCCTCCCAAGGCAGCTTACAATATTTAAAATGCATATCATTAAAAAAAAACAAAAACTGATACAATAATAAGGTAGCAAACATTTATAAAGCAGCAGACGCCAGCAATAAAACATTACTAAAAAGCTACATCATAATTTCAGCTACAGAGCAGAACAGTCCAATAAAACAAAGGGGAAGGCCAGAGTAAACAGGTAGGTCTTCAGGACTGTCCTAAAAGCCTGCAGTGATGGGGCCTGACAGACCCATTCTAGAGGTGTGGGGTCAATGCGGAAAAGGCCCTTTCTTGTGTACTCACCCACCTAACTGCCCTCAAAGGTGGGCAAGTGAGAGGGTCATTCCATGTAAAATCAACCCCCCCAAAAATGAAAAATTACCTCACCATCTGCGATTTTTTTTTAAAACTGGCATACTGGTAGACCAGCATGAGAAATGAACATACACCAAATTATAGGTCATTATACCTCACGATTCAAAAGTACAGCGTGGTCAAAAAATGCCCCAAACACGATTTTTCAGCATTTGTGACTACACAAAAAGTATCATAACTTCCTTCAGAATTGACCTAGAAAGTAAATCATGGTGTCATATGAAAGCTCTCAAACTACCCTTTTATATGATATGTAACATGAAGCATGCATGTGAAATAAAATATTCAAGGTCATAGTTTCTTTAATTTGACCTTGAATTCCAAAAAAACCAAATGGTTTTTTTTTGTGCTGATTTTTTTCCTCAGATAACCCATGTTTACCTTGAGTATATGTACTGATTTCCAGAACGGGGTTCCGAACAGTTCAGAAGATGTGAATGTTCTTATACATGCACAGTACCTCCCTACAATAACTTCACCCCCTTATACACACTTAAAACAGAATTTTTTGGAGGGAAATTAAACTTGAGCCAGCCCCCTCCCTTCCGGAGCTTCCGGGGCCTTCAGGCTGAAACCAAAGCAGGCATGAGTAGGCCTCAAACCTTCACAGAGATATATCTCTTTGGATGTCTACATTACCAGTAAATCAAGCTTTATTCACAGATTCTGATAAGAAAGAAAAAGGCAGGCCTGAAGCCGTGACAAGTGCTGACCCCACTTCTGCTGCAATGTGTTCATGACTTTTCAAATTGTTGAATTCCTGCACACCATTTCTACAGGTAGCATAACTAAGATCTATTATTTCCCTGATGGTGCAGCGGCACAGTATAAAAATGGTAAAAACTTCAACAACTTAAGTAAGCATAAGTCAGATTTCGGTATCGATGCAGAATGGCACTTCTTTGCCACATCGTATGGAAAAGGGTCTTGCGATGGTTTGGGTGGCACTGTGAAAACTAGGTTAGCTGCTCGAGCAAGTTTGCAGCATCCGTATGAAAAACAAATCATGACCCCTCGTCAGCTCTTTGATTGGGCAAAGGAGAACATCACACAGGTTGCATTTCAATACACCACAAGTAAAGATTATGAACTAGAAGAAAGGCTTCTGAAATGTTGCTTCGAGAATTCAAGACGATTCCTGGGACACAGAAAATTCACGCTGTAATTCCATTAACAAAACACACTGTTGCTACTAAAAGATATTCAATTCAATGCGAATCCAGAAAAGAGACAGTGACTATTAAAGAAGGAGAACTGGAATTGCAAGAAATACGAGAATTTGTTACATGCGTTTATATCTCACAATGGTGGTTAGGTTGTGTTTTACAAACAGATGATCAGAGAGCAGAAGTGTTAGTGAGCTTTCTTCATCCAGCTGAACCAGCAAAATCATTTATGTATCCAGATAAACAAGATGTCCTATGGATACCATCTTCAGATGTTTTGAAAAAGCTGATCCTTGTTGCCCAACAGGACACTTCTATACACTAACAGACAAAGTGTCAAGCAGCAACTTCAAGACTAGAAACTACTGTTATGAAAAGCTCCTTAATTTAGGACTTGTTAACAAAATGTTAGCAAGTAATATTTGAACTGCATAAAATCTGATCAGCATATATAAAAGTAAAATGGAAAATCTCATCTATGCACAATAATGGTTTTTCAAGCCCACATCTAAGTAAATCAAAATAACTATGCTAGTAAGAGTCCCATTTTGAAATCAAGTTCATGTTTCCAGGGATGTTAAACGTTATTTAAAACAAAAGGAGTTTTTTTGTCATTATTCAAGGTCAAACTTCTGTATATTTGAAAAAAATAAAATCAACATGTTTTTCCCAAGCATACTGGTGAGTACCTTTTTAAAAGTACCGTACATATTTTAAACCTCATTCTTCTGAAAACAATAGGCTCTGCATCTTATTTTTTAATAAGCAGAACAAGTTCACCAAATCTTAAGCAATTTGCTTTCAGTTGGAAATATTCTTTGATTGATTTCATACCAGAATGACCACCCAGAGGAAGTATCATTATTCTACACAAAATGTCAGAAGTATGCTATTGTGAAAAAGGATACCTAATTCAGAGCTGCACAATTATGACAGGGTATCTTGTACTTGTGCACAATATTTTATTCAAAACCTAAGTGATAATGCATATTTTCTTAAGATTCGTACAGTGAGATAGCAATTCATATGAACTATGACACACACACACAGAGCGTCCCAAAAGATGTAACTCGTTTTCTGTTAAGAACCCCATTTTGAAAATTGGTACATGTATTAAGCACTGTCAGATGAAATACTAAAAGAAAAATCACGGAGAATTTTTTTTTAGTTTTTGCAGAATTCAAGGTCAAATTTTACTATTTGACCTTGAATATAAATGTATTCCAAAAAACCATTTATGTTACATATCAAATGAAAGGGCATTTCAAAGGCTTTCCATCAACACCATGATTAACTTTCTAGGTTCTGTAGAACTGGAATTACTGTAATTTTAATATTGTCAGACACACAAAAAATAACATTTTTCTTCATATTTCTTCATATTTTGGAGATATTGCCATATCTCCAAAAGTTTTTGTCCCAGAAGTCTAATTTTTGGAGCCAGCTTATTTTCTCAGCAGACCCAACAAGTTCACCAAGTTTTTTCAAAATCGGTGACAGTCAGGTAAATTCATTGGTTGATTTTACATGGAATGACCCGAGAAAGGCCTCCGTTGCTGATCTTAAAGTATGGGCAGGCTGATATAGGTGAAGGCAGTCATTCAATTAATTTGAACCCAAGCCATTCAAGGTTTTAAAGGTCAAAACAAGCACTTTAAATTGGGCTCAGAAATGCACTGGTAACCAGTACAGCTTGGGCAGTATAGGCGCTATATGATCTTACTGCCTCGCCCCCATCAACACTTGGGCAGCCACATTCTTCACAAGCCGAAGTTTCCAGTTGTCTTCAAAGGCAATGGGCTTACAGCATGGGGCAGGCCCCAGTAAAGTGCAGCCGTTTCTTCCCCTCGGCCCCAACCGTACCCTGCCTATTGCTTGGGTCCTAAAAAAGCAAAGTGCGCAACTACAGTATGCGCAGTTGCATGGGTTGCTGCTAGGCCTGCCATGCAGCAGCCAGCAGGTGGAGCTGGGGAGTGACAGAGCAGTGCCCTAGGAATGTTTGTCATTCTCTCACTCTTTTTCTCTGAGTAACATCAGCTAAGTGTTTTCCGGCTGATTTGCATATAGGTTTCCATACATTACTTCACATATATACACTCACAAGCTTTCAGTCCCCACACCCCAAAGGAATATTCTATTGTTACCACTTTATTTTGCATATAATTTGTTTTCCACTCTTGTGAATACTTTTCTAACCACATAGCTCTCTTGGCCATTTTGGTCCCTTAGCCTTGGGCAATAAGGTTGCCTAACATCATTACCTCACAATATTCTTCATTCTGTCCCTTTGAACCACTTCCAAACTCTTAGTTAGCTGTGTTTTTAAAAAGACAGGCAGAAACAAAACACCATATGGCTTTAGGGCTGACTGCCTTCTTACCCCTATGATAGTAAAAATAATTGAAGGCGAATTTATATACAAGGAGTGATATATGAATACAATTAACAGATAAAGCAGGAGAACAAGAGCATAGCAATTAATACCTCCCGTTATTACTCTCTATAATTTATTATGCTTATGGTATTTCTGTGCCCTTTGGCAGTGCTGTACTTTGTTCCAACTGATCAAATTAAAATTATACATGTTGAGGGAATAAATTGCAGAACTATTTTAGCTGTCCAATTTACCCTAACAATTATCTATGGTATATTGAGTGGGGGCAAAAGCTACTCATTCCACTAATTAGAATATTGCTCAAATTATGTTAGGAATTCTTAGTGTTTATATAAAGGCACTAGGTGTTTAAAATGATCCACAGATAATTGACCTCCCATAATCCTGAACAAGTAATACAGAGGCTGCAAGTCTTAGGACATGGAAGATGCTTGTTGAAATATTTTGTATTCATATAACTCATTTTGTACTCCTATAACCATGATCATGGAATCTTTTATGTTCTGCTTTTCACATCTTTTATATGACATATCTTTGTGCATATGCCTTTTATACAGACTACGTAAATAAATGAGTGCGTGGGAGGTGTGTGTGTGTGTGTGTGTGTGTGTGTATGACCAGGCCACCCCAGTATTCATTTTGAGCATAACACAATCTTATACTCACTTATGTTGGAGTAAGTGCCACTGAACTCTACTTTTGAGTAGACACGTTACATAGGGCTGTGCTGTAATTTAATGTTTTATTATTTATTTCATTTCTATACTGCCCAATAGCCGAACAATTCACAAAATCACAAACTGCAAGATAATAAAATACAGCATAACATTGCAATATACAAAATTTAAAACAATTTAGACAGCTAAAAAAAATATTCAATAAAATACCAGACATGTAAAAAGCAGCTAACATAAATGCCTCATCATATGCCATTAAATGCCTGGGAGTAGAGGGTTAGCATAGATTTCATAGGTGAAGCAGTAAAGCTGAGGGGGAAATTATGCAAATTTCATAATGGTAGACTTTCACATCTGCGCACTTGTGCAAGACCATATATATATATATATATATATAGGTTGTGAATGCGTTCTGGATACTCTCTGGTGTCCTTTCTTCTTGATTTTTGGAGCATGGGATGGAGGGCACTGACAAGGGTTGAGGAAGAATGGTGGCGGGCAGCACTAGCGAGATCACGAGGAGTGGCAGGTGTTTTCGCCACTCTTGCCAGGCAGCTCTCTAACCGTTTCCAACAACCCAAGATGAAGTCACCCTGCTGGGTTTAGACATCACAAGAAGCCTGAAACAACCTGGGTTTGGATGTCACAACCCTGAAAACAAGCCACCCTCAACAACCCGACAACAGATCAGGGTGGCTTGTTCATGACAATAGGTTTGTGACGTGTATTGTTTGTGAAAAATAAGCTACCCTGTGGAAACCGCACCAGGTTCAGATGTCACGATAACCGTGTCATGCAAACCAGGTCATAGTGGTGCACAGAAACTTAATCAATAGAAACAAAGAGACTGCATTTCAAGACAATTTGTATTAAAGATATTTTCAAGAAACTTTAGGACATTTAGTGGTAACACACATTTGTCGATTCATAACATATGAAGTAGCTTCGACTAACTGAGGCTGCAATCTTATATCCGCTTACCTGGGACTAAATCTCATAGAACTTAATGGACTTACTTCTGAATAGACATGTATAGGATTGCAACGCAGAGCATCTACTGCCTGGTAAGTCACATCTGATTAGTTCCAAAAGACCAAATATTCTCTTACTTCATTACTGTTTTGTTTCCTTTCATTATAAGCCATGTTTGGAACTTGCTTATAGACGCATTCAGATTAATAAGAATACCTCCTTAATGGGAGAGTTTTAGGTGTGACTTAAATTGTACAGTCTTATTTAAGTGTATTATTTCTCGCCCACAATAAGACTTAAATTGATGACTACTTCTGTTTATTGAATACTGTTTAATAAGGCTGAACACATTAATAGATGCATCAGTACAGTGCATTAATTAATTAATCCATATTACAAATGTAGCTTTCAAATTGCAATGTGATTACAGATTTGTTCCCTATGGATGTGTGCCCAGTGCTGATGGCATTAAGGGATATTCACTGCATTGTACAGTGAATACCACTCATATATGTGCATTTTTTGACTTGATACTAGTAATGCATCTAAGATAATTTTTGAAACAAATTTTATGTCATTGATATTTACCTGATGATATTTACCTGTTGTGTTATATTCACTAAATATCATTCAGGATCACCAGTGATAAGTTAATTGCAGTAACTTGGGTTGCTTCTACACCATGGCCCTTTAGTTCTGTTGGGTGTTGCTTTTCTGCAGTTAGCTGGAAGTGGAATTGAAACATTGGCTCTACTCAGCTCTTAATATAGTGCTATATTATCTGGCAATGCCTATCTCCATGGCCAAGATAATTCTATCATGTTTATTCAGAAGACCAGCAAAGGTCCCCTGCAACTTTAATTGGACGCTTTCTCCTTTCAGTCTCCCTCTAATTGTTTCCTGTTCAGTGCTATTGGGGCATTACTGATGAAATGCCTCTTAATTAGACAGTTTTTGTTTCCCACACTTATGTTTTAAATAGTGCAATAATTAACCCCCCTATAGGAAACAGGAACTAGCTAATCAAGGCCCGGTAATGCTCAGTAATCCACAACTGTTACTGCCATGCTGAACAGGAAGCAAGATGTAGGAGTTATAAGGAGGAAGCTACTAATTAATGCTGCAGGGGATTTTTTTTTGCTGGGCAAAACCAACTTCTAAATAAACATTATAGAAGTATCTTTATAATTGGGATGGGAATTGCTCAATAATAAAGTTGGCTGATGAAATACAGCTCTATATCCCTGTGACAACTGAATCAGGAAAGGCTGTGCAAGTCTGGGATCAGTGCCCGAACTCAGTGATGAGCTGGATGAGGGCCAATAAACTGAGGCTGAATCCTGGCAAGACAGAAGCCCTGTGGGTGAGTGGTTCCCGAGTCTGGGAGATAGGCTCATTGCCTCTTCTGGATGGTGTTGCACTCCCTTTGAAAGATCAGGTTCATAGTCTGGGGGTACTCATAGATCCATCATTGTCACTGGAGTCCCAAGTGACTGCGCGACTTGGAGTGCCTTTTACTGTCTTCAATTGGTTCGCCAGCTACGGCCTCTCCTGAACAGGGATAGCTTAGCCACAGTGATACAGGCGCTAGTAACCTCAAGACTGGATTACTGCAATGCACTCTGTGTGGGGCTGCCCTTAAGGTTGCTCCGGAAACTGGAGCTAGTGTAGAATACAGCAGCTCAGCTGTTGTTCGGAGCTTCCCCTTTGCTAAAGGAACTGCACTGGCTACCTATTCACTACCAGGTCAGGTTTAAGGTTCTGGTACTTGTGTACAAAGCCTGAAACAACTTGGAGAAGAGCCTTCAGTGTGGTGGCTCTGTTTCTGTGGAACTCCCTGCCTCTGGAGGTCAGGCCAGCTCCAACATTGTGCTGCTTTTGGCACCTGCTGAAGACCTCCGTGTTCCGGGAAGTCCTCTCTACTGTCCAACCACCATTGTAATGTTACTTTGTTTTCAATGTATTGCTCTGGTTTCTTTCATCCTTTAAAAAAAAATAAAAAAAAAATAAAAAATCTTTTTACTGTTCACCACTCCAGAATCTATTTAGATATGGAGCAGTATACAAATACAATAAATAAATAAATAAATAATATAATATATTAAGTGCTGTGTGAAACCACTGTTTTGATTCTGCCTCCAATTGATTGTGGAAATACAATGTCTCAGTGCAGTGTTTTGAATGGCACAAATCCGGTCTGAAAAAAGATGGGAGGAGGACAACACTGAAAAAAATGGAGTGCCATGGACTGGCAATAATGTGATCTGGATCCTCTGTAAAATATGGAAGAGCAAATAATGTCAATTCCAGACTAAATTGTTAGCATGGATTGGAGGCAACCTTGAATTGGGTCAGTCCAAATCAAGACAGGTAATTAAGAAGCTGTCAGTCCCCTTCAGACATTCTAGCAATGCTCTGCACTTTTACTGACCTTTGTAAGTGCCTGATCATGTGGAAAGGTACCTACGTGCATAAAGCATATGTGTATAGATATGTGAAAAAACTTGCTCCCCTTCCTTCCCTGTAGGTTCAGTAACTGTATGGAGTAGGGATGCTGAAGAGTTTTGTCTGCATTTTGAAGCAAACTGTCTTGATCCGCAATTACACCTTCCAAACTATGCGTATAAAAACATGTATTTTACAGTAGAATGCGTATAAAAACGTGTGCATTTTTATGTGGATTTTCCCCTGTAATAAACTCAGATTAATGTGGAAGTGGGATGGAACAGACTTATGAATGAACACATGCAAAACTGACACGTGTCCTGGTGCTGGGTGTCATGCCTGCACTGGAGAAATCATCCTCAGAGGATGAGCTTGAACCCTCAGAGCCGGATGTCCCCAGGGAACAGGTTGCATCAGAGGACCATAGCACTAGCCAAGATGGTCCTGGGCACTCAGGGACGGTGCCTTCAGATCTGCCTCTTGGAAGGAAGAGATCTCAGCTTCTGGGCCAGAGGCGGATGCTGAGCCACCACCTAGCCCCCAAGAATGCTGACACCTTAAGATTCAGGGTAGGACAATGGCCAGGTGAAGGAGTGCCCACTTGCTAAAGAGGGCTCTTCATGAGTGAAGGACTCCTCATGAATTGGGCCTTCCTCAGTGGAGGACATCTTACGCAAGCCTCTAATCTGATGCATCATGCAGCTGAGTCCTGGCTGGGGCTCTGGAAGCTCCAGCATATAAGCCTTCGGTTTAGACCTGCTGCTCACTGGAACATCTTTCTATCAGTTCTAGTGCCTTTAACCCCTTGCTTTGTGACTGATCCTCTTTGGTGTTGACTTTTGGACTCCTGCTAGACCCTGCTGTTTGGACTGTGTTTGTGTCGATCTTGGCCATGCCTCAGACCTTTGGAACTTTCCTTCTTGATTGGTAATACTGTGCTCTTGACCTTTGCTTGTTTACTGACTTCTCCTGCTTTGAACTGGCCTGTTGCTGGACTGATACAACCATGCTTGACCTTTTGGCCTGTTTGTTGACTTGCTATTGAATTTGCCCCATAAGTAGCCCTAGAGCTGAAGCCGACCCAGCCATAGCAGAACAATAGGCTGGAAAATAGACTGACCTGTATATCCCTCATTGTGGAGTGTCTCTGAAATGTCTGAAAAGGGCAGCAGAATAGTAGAAGCTCCTCATTCCTTTCACTTGGCTTTTCATAGGAACACAAAGTCTCTCTCTCTTTCTCTCTCTCTTTTTTTTTTTACATGTGTCACTTTTTGACAGTTTTGTCATACAACAGGAAGTGTTGTAATAATGGGTGACTTCAATTTCCCTCACATTGACAGGATAAATGCATGTTCCAGTCATGACAAAGAGGTTAGATGTCTCAATGCCCTAAATGATCTCTCAGTGCCCTAGAACAATTCCTCACGGAACCGACCAGAGGGGAGGTAACCCTGGATTTAATCCTCAATTGTACAATCCAGGACCTACTGTGAAAATGTGATGTTGTTGAACCAATTGGAAACAGTGACCACAGTGCTATCAGATTTAATATATATTTAAGTGGGAAATTGCCAAGAAAGTCCAACACAGTCACATTTGACTTCAAATGTGGCAACTTCTCTAAAATGAGGGAACTGGTAAAAAGGAAGTTGAATGGGGGAGTCAAGAGGGTTAAATCCCTTCAAAATGCTTGGAGGTTACTCAAAACCTCAATAACAGTAGCTCAGCTAGAATGTACACCACAGGTCAGGAAAGGTAGCACCAAGTCCAAGAGGTCACCAGCATAGTTAATGAGCAAGGTCAAGGAATAAATTAGAGAGAAGAAGGCTTCCTTCAGAAAATGGAAATCTTACCCAAATGCAGAAAACAAAAGGGAGCACAAGCTTGCACAAAGGAGATGCAAGGAGACAATAAGAGATGCAAAAAAGCATTTCGAAGAGCTTATCACAAACAACATCAAGGCCAATAATAAAGAACTCTATAAATATATCAGAAACAGGAAACCAGCTAGGGAGGCAGTTGGACTGTTAGATGACAATGGAATTAAAAGAATACTAAAGGAGAAGAAGGAGATGGTGGAGAAGCCAGGTGATGGGGACTCGAACTCCAGGACTCGACTTGTGAGTCGGACTGAGTCCCCCCTCTGACTCGAGTCAGACTCGAGTCCCAATATTTTTTTAATGGACTTGAGACTCGACTCGGGACTCGAGACCAAGGACTCGACTCGAGACTCGTGTTCCAAAATTGTGTTCCTCAAATGCAACATGGATAGGTTTTAGGAAGTACAGCAAGTTTATTTTTAAAAATCATTTCCCTAAAATGCAACCTTTCAGACATTTTGGGTTTGGCTGCCTCTGCCTGCCTGTTTGGGGTTCCCTGTCTCCTCTGCCTGCCTGGTCTCTTCTTAACCAGTTCCACAGTTTGAATTGTCCAAAACAAAGGCCTCTGCCTGCCTGCTTTGGGGTTCCCTGCCTCCTCTGCCTGCCTGGTTATTTTGGGTTTCTCTGCCTGGTCTGTTCTTGCCAAAATCAGTTGCAGAGTTTTGAAATAAAAAGGCACACTTGTGCCTAGAATTTATTTAAGCCACACATCTGAAATAGCCTTATTTTGTTGGGAAAAACCCCCCATTGATTTTAATAGGGACTCGTGGAGTCAGCTTTGGGAGTGACTCGTGACTCATGACTCATGAGTCACCATTTTGGACCCAGGACTCGGACTCGAGACTCGGGTCCAAAGACTCGTGACTCGACTCGAGACCAAGGACTCTTCAACATCCCTGGGAGAAGCTGAGTGAATTCTTTTCATCTGTCTTCACTGCAGAAGACATAGGACAGATACCTGTGCCTGAAATGATGTTTTCAGGAATGGAGTCTGAAGAACTGAGGCAAATAGTGGTGACAAAAGATTGACAAATTGAAAGTTAATAAATCACTGGGTCTAGATGGCATCCATCCTGGAGTTCTTAAAGAACTTGAATATGAAATGATCTCCTACCAAAAATATGTAACATGTCCCTAAGCTCAACCTCTGTACCAGAGGACTGGAGAGTGGCCAATGTAACACCAATTTTTAAAAAGGGATCTGGGAAATTACAGGCTGGTTAGCTTAACGTTTGTTCGGGGTAAATTGGTTGTAAGTATATTGATGGACAAGCCCAGCTGAAAAAGAATCAGCATGGTTGCTGCAAAGAGGCTTTAGCATGAAACCGTTCCAGCGGGTGATATGGGCTGCACCTGATTCTTGAGATCATCCCACTAAATAAACATCCTGATTCCTGAAATTAGCACCAGACCTCCCCATTCCAATATGGAAGCCATAAAGTTCATGCAAGTATTATAGTTCAGCAGTAGCTGTGGTTTTGTTTAAACTTTGTAAGAACACCCTAGCTTCACTTTTGGGAAGGGGAAGGTCAGGTGCTTATTGCATTTACTGGTTTTTCTTGTTTCTCATATCTGTGTAGGGCAGTGCTCAGTTTCTTCCGCACCAGCAAATTCACTCCCATTTAAAATATGAAAAATCAGCTTTCTTTTCTTTCTCTCTCCCCCCCCCCCGCCTTTTTGTATGTGCTCTTCTTACAATCTTCTCAAAGCTTTCAGGTATGAGAGTAAATACAGTATTTTTTATAATATATTTTAAAGCAGTGGCATTCAACCTTTATAAACAAGCAATCACATTTAAGTTATTTAACAAATAATGATTTCATAAGTCAACTTTGCCACACCCGTTAAGTCTTAGATATTTAATAATGCTGCTGAACAAACGATTGTCCTTAAATAGAGGGGAAAAAGCCAGAGCAAATTTACCTTCTTCCATGGTGAACAAACACCAGATCGGGGATAATGGATTTACTCAGGTTAAAAAAAACAAAACAAAAAAAACAGAGGCAGCCACATCATGTGCAAGAATCTGACACAGAGCATGTTTAAAAATGCAGAAGGGGAGAGGATATCATTTCCTGTGGAAATGTACAGTGCTTCTGATGGAGAATCAGGTTTCTTATCTGGCTAGCAGTCAAGCCATTAGTTCAAACTCAAAGGGCATAGCTGCAGCTCAGTAGTTCTGCTGCACTGTCCGGAGGTTCTGCAGCTCACCATTCATTTCAATGTTTGGGAAAACCCCATGTGAGGGATGACTACTAAACAAGCTTGCCCCAACACTGAAATCAACATGGCATGGCAGTCCCTGCTTAAGCAGAGCTCCATAGGTACATCAGAACCATGTGGATCATAGATAGCGTCAGGACTGATGCCTGCCAGTATGTTGATTCCTATGCTTTTGCTATGGTCTTTTTGTAGCAATAGGAGTGCTGGGAGGTAATGCTGGTAGAATGGGAGGAGCCATCAGCAACATTGTTTCTGCCAGTATAGACTAGAGACTAGTCTGATTGCAGTTCGCCTTATCTAATGATGCAGAATTGGATGAGCATCACGGGCGAATGTTGGGCTTAGTGTGGCCCACAAGTATGGGGTGTAAATGGCTCATTTGGTAGGGCAATTGTACATCCAAATCCTGGCATGAATCAGTTTCAGAAAGTGTAGCTGACATTATCTAGTTGGAAAAAGAAAATATGGGATATAGCAATCAATGAAAAGTTGACACAAAAGTTAAGATTGTATGGAGGAACAAAGAAAAAAGATACTTTTAAGAAGGACTGGCGACAGTACATAGAGTATATGAAAAAAGATTCAAATAGATCAATGTTGATGGAAGCATATAAAAAATTGTGGGATTCATGAAAAGAAGTAGTTTATAAAGAAGTAGTTTATAAAGAAGTGAAATACAATAATTTAATGTGGATTGAGTGGGGAGGGATTGGGGTGGGTTTATGTATTAAAATTGTTAAGTTTTATTTGTTGCTGCTGCTGTTGTTACCCTATATGTATTTTGTTTTTGTTGGTTTTTTTAGAAATGTAATAAAAATTGAATTAAAAAAAATAAAAGAAAGTGTAGCTTTCCATGTGCTAGTGTGGGGTGGGGATGGGAATTACCTGCAAATATGTTGTTTTTTGAAACTACAGTTAGGCTGCAATCCTCTACTCATTTACCTGAACGTAAGCCGCATTGAACTGAATGGGGCTTGCTTCTGAGTACACATGAACAGGATTGTACTGCCAAAGTGACAAGATTCCTACTAACACGGTTGGCTGTCCCTGCTTTAAAAGCTTGTAAGAAGTTGTATCCATTTGTTTCTGTCCACCAGCGGAATTGACACTGCTGGCAGAACAGATCCGCACCTCCCTGTAACTCCTGGGAGCCCCAAATCTGGTCTGGAGGGTCGCTCTAAAGCATATGGGGGGGGGGAGGTAGGAGGAAGGGGAAGCCCTGTTGCGCAAGTGGATGTCTGCTTGTGCGACACTGGATATCGCTCAAGGTATGTATTTATTCATATCTATGAATGAAATTTCTAATTGGGATAATCTCCCTGTGATGCTGGGGATTGCTTTCTTCTGGCAGTACTGCAGCTGGATCATTTGGTAACCAGAAACTCAATGCTTTCTTTCCTACAGGCCTATGAATCAATCATTCAGTCAGCTTTTGCTATAAATGCTTTCACAACCACAACTATGGTAAGAGCACACATCCCACCACACAAAGAATTTGCAACAACAAGCCAGCCAGAAAAACCTGTAAGATGCATTGTTCCTTTCGGTAGTAATAATCCTCAGATGTTATCATGTCATGCCTAAACCACTAGTCTCTACTGCGATGTATTATTATTTCTATTATTCATTGCTCATCGTGTGTAATACTTTACTTGTACTTTTTATTAACCTGGAGCACTGTTTCCATTTTTGACTGTAAAACAATCAGACAACATGGATGTATTTCTTTATTAAAGTGGTAATTAGTATAAATTATCCCTTTAGGGCACAATCCTATGCATGTTTAGACAGAAAAAAGTCCTACAACTCCCAGCATGCCCCAGCCAGCATAGCTGGCAGGGGCATGCTGGGAGTTGTAGGACTTTTTTTGGTCTAAACTTACATAGGATTGCACACTTAGTTGATGATCAGCTGCTTGCATGGTATCTGAAAGCACCTCTGTGATAGGAAATTAGATGCTACTTATCTCCACAGTTTGTGGGCAGTTTAACCTGGAATACTGGGCATGCATGGGGAGGTAAAACAAGAAGCCATGTTGTGTGGAATAGTAAATGTTTTGGGCTGATTTGATATGTCTAGGAATAACCTCAAATTCAGAAATACTAAAAGCTTCTCAAACAGTCTGTTAATCATCGATCTAAAATTGAAGGCTATTTTCTATGGGTGCTTCCAGCAGGGCCGGTGCTACCATTAGGCCAACTAGGCGGCTGCCTAGGGCGCCGGGCTGAAGGGGGTGCCAGAAACTCCAACTCCCTCCCGAAAACACTTCACATATATCTACGGGAGAGAAAAGCTTTTTTTTTTTTTTTTTAAAGTCTTTCTGGGTTGTTTGAACTGCCCCTCGCTAGCTGCTCTCCTCTTCCTCTCCCCCCTGCGCGTCTCTCTCTCTCTCTCTCGCTCTGCCTTCGCTTCCAAGGAACACACAAACTGACTCTCCCAAAGATTTCTTTTGTGATCACTTGAACTGAGGAGCGGCGGCGGCAGCAGGGAGAAGAAATAAGAGGGGAGGGTGGAGGGGAGTTTCTTTTTTTTTTAAATCGAGCAGCAGAAAGAAAAGAAAACGGAGTACTGTGTGGATGGCAGAGCATGTGTGTTTTTACATGACATCTCTCTGTGCCGGTTTTAGCAGATCCCCACTGCAATTTTTCCTTTCTTTTTCCTTTTCACTGTTCAGTTTTACAGGGAGGCGCAGCAAAACAAGAGAGGGAGAGAGGTTGAGAGGGAAAGCTGCAAAGAGGCTTATAGAGGAGGGGGGGCTGCACGCTTACTTCGAGCTCCTCATGCTGTCAGCGCCTCAGCCAATCAAAAGGCTCCAGAGTTGGGAGATGCTGGAGGAAGCGGCGGCGGGGGCGGGGGCGGCTTTGTAAAGACAGGCTAGGGGCTGGGCAAAGGAGGCAACGCGCGCACGTGCACACACACGCCTGCCTAGACGAGGCTACAGTTTCCTCAGGGGCTCTCAGAGCTGGGCTTTCCTTCGTTCCTGCGCTCTAAAGACTTCCAGTATAAAAGTGTTTTCTCCACACTCATTTCAAGCCAGTCTTCTCCCCACACCCCATTTTCAAAATCCCGCCAAAAGACACATACTTATATTAAAGTGATTCCTTTCATGGACAATTCACTCCCGCAGCCCCTGATAATGCCTACTGTTTGGGGAAGTCCCCCTCCCCTTCTAGTCCCCTTTGGTACCTTCATATGAAAGTGAAAATCTGTATAATGGATCTTCGCTTTATCCAACGCGATAACTGAGGATATCTTGATAGATTTCGAGAAATGTAGCAAATTGGTACTACATCAACATGTATTTTATGTATGTTTGTCAATGTTTATGATAATACATTTTTTAGGTTTTGCCAATTGACTTTTAATGGGCATAGGGCTGGAGGGAGGGAGGGCTCAAGTGGGAAGGGGGGGCGCTAAATATCTGATCTTGCCTAGGGCACCAAACGGCCTTGTACCGGCCCTGGCTTCCAGATGGACTACTCCTAGTGCTATCTATCAAAAAGCATTGCACACATATTCTGTCTTCTCCTCTTTACTGCAGTCCTGATTTGGTTCATACCCCCCCCCCCAAGAAGATCTAAATACAAGCTGTACATTTAAAGTATCATTTAGCTTGCCCTTAAGCTTTGATCTTCCCATACCGTTACATCACATTAGTAATGATCCTATCTCTTCCCAGTGGGTGGAACTTATAGATTTCATAGATTAGAGTTGGAAGGAGCCTACAAGGCTATCAAGTCCAACCCCCTGCTCAATGCAGGAAACTAGAGGAGGGATCTCCCATCCAAGTAATAACCAGGCCTGACCCTGCTTAGCTTTCCACACTCAGACAAGCTGAGCCAGCTTGAGGACAGAATTGCACCTTTACCTTGGAGTAAGTCTCATCGAACTCAGTGGATTTACTTCTGGGCAGACATGTTTAGGATTGAACGGTTAAAGTATTCTCCCTTCTGGTTGCTAGAGAATGGGAAGCTTTGTGGGGTTTTTTTTTTAAATTTCCAGACGACTCATCTAATGACTGTTTGTTTTTTGCTTTTCCCTCTCTAGTTTCACAGTTTACACAAGTAAGTATATAATTGACACATACGCACATTACAGGGTTGTTTCTTGATTTCAGCATAGCAAGCAAGTGAGCTGTGTGGACCTGTGCAGGCAATAACAAAGAGGTCAGCTTACTGGGCTGCAAAGCTGAGCTGGCAAGGGAGTGGCAGACAAAGAAAGCAGAAAATGTTTTTTCCCCAGGAGGAGCTGGAAGAAGCCAGAGGGAGTGCCTCTGAATCATAGAAGCGGCTCCTTGTCAGGGCTAGGCTTAAAGGCACACAAACTTCTTCCTGAAGAGAGCAGAGTTTCCCCCATTCTCTTCTTACAATCTGCACTGCAGACAACATCCAGCCTGACCTACATATCTTTGGCCAAACCTACCGTCCTTTCCCAACTGGGCATCCTCCACATGTGTTGTACTGCAACTTCCATGCTGGTTGGGGGATGCTGGGAGTCTGCTAGGTTGGGAAGGCTGAGCCAAGCTAAACATGAAACACATTATTAGCCCTTGCATTTCTATTTTAATTAATAGCAGCTTGGGCAGGGGAGAGGCATGGGGGAGCAGGGCTTAACCCTTTGTCCCTCCACAGTTGCAGTACAAATCAGCTTCCCCATGCCTGCTATTTGCCCTGGAAAGAAAGCTTATGTTGGCACCAATGGGAACTTTCCTCCTGGGGCAAATACTAGACACATGATGGGCCCTGATTTGGACTGGCAAGGGAAAGGGGGTTAAACCTCCTTCCTACTGTGCCATGGTCCTGAACCAGTTCCTGCCCCCTCCTCCCCACATGCAGCTACTATCTATCTTAAAAAAGTAAGGCAAGGGCAAATGATTGTGTTCCTCCTTCCTCTCTAGACTGATTAAGCTGGACAGTCTGCATTTTAAGTTAAAAGCACCCTAACTTGATGCTTACGGCCATAGTAGATAGAGGTGGGTTTCGTCATTTTTCTAGGAGCACTTTATAGTATACTTCAATCCTGTACACATCTGTTCAGAAGAAAGATCCATTGAATTAATCCATTCTCCATTTTATAGCTTCACTCGGTAAACATTCATTTTTTAATAGAAAGTACTAAACCAACAAAGGAAAGAGGCAGTGTTTCTTTTTCTCTTCGATGTTTTAAAAAGATATTCGCTGTTGCTCTCGAGTCTCTACTGAGTCTATTTTTTTTCTTTTTTTTCATTTTTTAAGAGTGGGGATTTCTGGTTCCCTGAAGCACGAGTTTGAGTAATCACTTCAAATCTGCTACATAAATCGATGCAATCAGACTGAACATTTTTAGAAAACCAAACTATTATCCACCTAGGGTACAACCCTCTGTCCCCCCGACCTTGTCCTGGAAGCCTTTGGCCTGGAAGCCTATACACGGAATGCAATTTTGTATTAAAGGAGAACTCTAGTCCGAGCTCACACGGAAGAATTTGTTACTTTCTGAGTAGATGATGAACTAAGGGTAAGTTCACCCATCACTACTTACATCCAAGTGGGCAGAAGATTGCAGTCTCGAATCCATTAATACTCTGTTGAATCAAACACACCAATGTTAAGTTATATTTAAAAATACCAGTTATACTACTGTCACATATAATAAGAGTTGTACTTCCTTTTGTAAAAATGGGAAAGGGCAGCAAAAAGCGATCCTTCTGATATAAAGAACTTGATCTGGTGATCCTCATACGCAGGATGGAGTGGGCTGCACAATGTGTCTCTAATCCAAAACTTTGTTGTGATACCTCCAGGCCAACATTTACAAATATGGAGGGACTAGAGGTTTTGCACCCTCAAATAATCCTTGAGATACCCTAGATCAGGAGTGGGGAGCATGGGACCATCCAGATGTTGTTGGAATCCAACTCCTACCTGTCCCAGAAAGCATGACCAATGGTCAGGGTTTTCTCTCTCTCTAAAATTTCAACAAAACAAAACCATAAAGAGGAAAAAAAATGTAGCTACATAAATTTGAATATAACAATATATATATATATATATATATATATAATGAAAATACAGCTTTCTAAGAATTATACATAAACTTCAACAAAGGCAGACCAACTAGCCATATATATATATATATATATATATTGTGAAGAAAAGAGCCTCTAGGGGCTCCTGAACATGCACACTCACACTCACACACACGCCTCCTCATGTGTAAACCAAGTAAAACCGGTTGGGGGTGGGAGGAGGCAAAATGTGCATAAAGTATCGGATGGGGCATGGCGCCTAAAAGTCCTGAAAAGCCGGAGACCCGGCTTTTAAATGCAAATGCCATGAGTCATGAGTCCCCCTCCCCTGCCTGGCCAGGTGAAGTGCATCCTGATTGGCTAAAGAGGAGGGGAGGGGGGAAGAGCTATATTCTAAAGTGTGAGTCTTTTGTCTTTGTCTTTTGGGTCGTTGCGTGGTTGCTGGCTGTTGGAGCAATGGCGGAAAGCCAAGCAGAGGCCCAAGCCTTTGGGCGGCCTCAGGATCCGACCCCAGGTAGCTCTTGGTGAAATTAGCTGAATGAGGGCTTTGGTAAAGGCAAGCCTTGTGGAGGGCTACCCATCTCGGACCTTCGGGTAGGTGTGTAGTCTCCCCGGGCGGCAAGGCTGTGCTGGACCCAACCCTGAAGAGAACTGACCCCCAGGTAACTAGTTGTGTGCCTGGGAGATATAAGGGATCAGTAGGTTTTGTTATTTTGCAGCTTTACTCTGTGTACCAAAGTCTCTCTCTCTAATTTCGTGTGCTTCTCTCATTTCCCTATTCTTGTTGTAAAATGCTACCTGAATAAACCTTCTTTTGGTTTTTTACCCCACATGGTGTTTGTGATTGCTCTGTGGTTCCAGCAACTAAATCCAGGTTACTGACAAAGGCAAGTCCCTGAACAGAGATTCAAGTAGGATTGCAGACAGCTGAGGCTGGCAGTCTGGTACCTTGAGATCTCTGGGGGTCTTGGGTCCTTTGGGTAGGAAAGGGTGGGTTGTGGCAGGTCAGCCACACACACACACACACACACACACACATATATCAATTCGCATGTGGCATCCGTATACCACCCGTTCAAATGATGGATGTGCCCTTAAGTCCTCAATCCATCGCATTATAGGAGACGAGCATTTATCTTTCCAGTATCAGTCTTTTAGCTGTCAAAGGGGTGTGGAGAATCCATTTGCACTGACTGTGCCTTAACTTTCAGGAAGCACGGAGATAATTTAAGAGGACATGTACATCAGTAAATATTAAATGGTAAAGTATGATGGGAGTTGGAGCCCAACAACATCTGGGGGTGGGGCACAGATTCCCCACCCCTGATCTAGAGTGTCCCAAGGGTTATTTCAGGGTACAAACCCTCTATCTCTTTATTCCTAAATGATGATCACAATGTTAGAGCATGTTATGATTAGAGATGATGGCGGTGCCTCTCGAAGGGGACAGCATCCCAGTCGAAGAGGAGTATGATTTGGGGTGGTTCAAGGCTTATTTAGTGCTGCAAAGGTGTGTAAGCCTCAGTTCTGTGTTGAATAAAGTACAATTTGCATGGCAGATGGAGCCTGTGAGATCATGAAGGAAGGGTCAGAAAGGTCAGTTCTCAGATGCAGGATGAAGGGGTCTGCAGAGCTTTTACATTATGTGGGTGTGAGTTCATGGAAGGAAGAGTGGAGGGGTCCTTTATGGAACAAAATGGCATTTCCGCCCATTCTGGTATATAAAACATGACGGTAGTAGAACTTTACCTACCAAGTCACTTCAATGGTTAATTCCATTGGCTTCAATGCATCGCTCCGACTGTTCTGCCTCGCTTACTCAACTGCTCCCAGCAGTTTCAACATTAGCTCAGACATCTATTTCTTCACTTCAAGGGACAATTTGCTGCCAAGTCTTGTGGCTGTGTCTTTTGAATAGATCCCATGTTTAGCCTCATTCCACGCAGCAACCAATCACTGGAGTTGTAGAAGTAAGCATTGGTTGCTAGGTGTGGCTTCCTGATGGCTTTATAAAAAACAGAAGCTTACAGTTTCCTTCCTCCAGTCTGTAGTTTTCCAGATCAGAAAGTAGTTCTGAGTTTTGAAAAAGGAAAAAGGTATGATTTCTTTAGACATTTTCTTTCACTTGTTTTGATTGTAGAAATGTGTACCTTTTTATTTACTTTTAAATATTACTTGCTTGGACTTATTTTGAACACAATGTGTAGGAAGAGGATTGTTGTGGCATGTCTAAATATGTGCATTAAGTTTTCTGTTGTCTGTATTTTGCGGCACACTGGATGAGAGTGGTAAGGCTCTAAAACTTCTAAACTATAACTGCAGCTTTATTTTTATGTTTTTTAGTTTACAAAACTAGTTCTTTCAGGACCAAACTGCTCTGGGGTTGCTTCTTTTTTTTTTTGGGAGTGGTTATCATGGAAAGCGGAACTATTTTTAACCACCAAAGAATGAGTTAAGAGGGGGAAAATGTGCCTGCCTTCTATGGAAACTTTTTTTTAAAAAAAAAATATGCACCCTGTAGTTATGAGGTTGCTTAACTGTTCAACAACAGTAGAGTTTTCATTCCTTTGCAAACATTAACTGCATATGAAATTAAAATATGCAGTTGTCTTTTGAGAAGGCAAAGAAACTAATTAGCAAAACAAAAGCACCCCCCCCCAAAAAAAACCCAAGAGAGTCAAAACTCAGCTAATGCTGAGGAATATTTGTGAAATTACGAAAGCTGGCTTCCTAAAATCATATCTTAATAGGATTACTAGTATGACTGAAACCAAGAAGGTGCAGAAGAGTGTTAGAGATCTGGATCTCTAAAATCTGGCTCAAATCTTAGAGCAGAGACCACCTTGTTGGTTTTGAGCAAGTGTCTCTGAACCTCAGTTCTTCCTCTGTAACAGGAATATGAGGACTGTCTTGCTATCCCCCACTAACTCTAGTGATAGGGGGGAGTGGATCCATAAGGTTAGGAATAAGGATACACTATGCAAGTAAGGTGCTAGTGTCTCTTATATGAAGCTTTTAGGAATGGCCAACAGAAGCCCACAGGTCTCTTCTGGCCATCTCCTGGTTTCTGCCTGTCTCCCCTTTTACCACCTTAGAAGTGGTACGTGAGCGAGTCTCCCACATGCTGCTTTTGGGCTGGGCAGTGAGAAATGTACTTCCTCCAGCATGTGAGAAATGTACTTGTGGTTTCTGACGTGACCTAATAGCAGCCACTCTCAGTGCAGAATGAAAATCCCTTAGACTCCTTTGCTTCAGTTAGGGTGCAATCCTATGCATGTTTAGACAGAAAAAAGTCCTACAACTCCCAGTATTCCCATGTAGGACTTTTTTCTGTCTAAACATGCATGAATATCTCTTGGGACCATTTAGACAGAAGTTTTTATAAGTTTGAGCTTTTGTTGTTTTCTCATTGTCATGCAGTGGTACAGCACCCTTAGAGGCCTCTTGGGAGAAGAACAAGGAATGCCCTGTAGATATAGAAGACTTAATTTATTGAATGTAAATGGAGATTCTCTGACATTTCACGCTAATCTTTGCTTTCTCTTTGCAGAAACTTGAATCAACATGGCTTTTGTACAAGAATTTCTGAAGCAGGCATTCTTTATTGATAATGATGAATCACAATGTGTTGTAAGAGATTCCCAAAAGAATAATAAATGTATACAAAACAAATTAAGAAAATAGAATTAAAGGAGTGGGATGATGATGATGATATGATGATGATGAACATAATTATTATTAAGGTTTGAAGGGGCATTCTACTTGTGTTCACTTGAATGCCATTGGAGCTCTCGGTGCAATCAGGGACCCTGACAGAGCAAGGTTCCCAATTGCATGGACAGTTCGACTTCTGTCCAAGTGAACAAGAATAGAATGAACACCCCTCTGATCTTGCTGCTCAATGCAGCAAAGTCAGGAACTGAGGCTCTGGGAGCTGATGCACACTGGGACATAGGGGACAGAACCTCTTTCTGCCTGAGGGCCAAATTCCATTTTGGGGAAGCTATCAGGGGCTGCATTCCAGTGATGGGTGGTGCCAAAGGCAAAAGGAGCAGACCCAAAATACCAGCATAGTTTAGCTTAAAGTTCTTAGTGCCAGTAACTAAGCCTTAGGGGAGGCATTTCAGCCTATGAGAGTGAGGGAAAACTGTACAAAAGCCAGGAAACAAGATAACAATAGGTGGGGGGGAAGTGGGTTGGGCCAGAAGAAGGGGGTGGGGCCATCTGGGGGGCAGGATTGGAATCTCAAGAGGCCTGCATTTGGCCATTGGGCCTGAGGTTCCTCACCTCTGCCCTATACAGATCTAGCCCTCGCACATTCAGGTGAACACCTGAACAGGGTCAGTACAGTCTAATGACAAATACTGGTATCCTGCAGAAACCATGGAATTCGTAGTTGTTGAGAAATATGCAATAAGCTAAAGAAAAAGCACACCTAAGGATGCATATACTGACTGAGATCATACTCGTATTTCAAATTGATTAATCTGGAATGAATGCTATCCTTAGCTATGCATTCATAACTCTCTGCTAGAAGCAATGGTTCAAACCTTAATATGTACTGAAAGAGTAGGGGGAACTCCTTTTATTGTGTTATCCAAATCTATGAGTAGGTTTATTCTAATTAGCTATATTGTCTTATTTTGCATCTTTTAATTAATTTATACTTTAACCATCTAAACATAATTCACCCTGAACTTTTGGGAGAGAAATGCAAAGCAAATCAAGTTTCTCATTGATTCAACATTTTCTTCAGAAGAATTCGAAAACTGGCTCAGCGGTCAATGCTTATCCTAGCTTCAATCCTTCAGCTGATGCTGCCTGCACTGGACAAAGCCATCACTGCTAAAGGTAAGATGAGGGGGGAAACCACGATATACAAATGAATAACAACAACTTGGATCCAAATGTGTTCTGCATGAGAGGGAAGGCGCTTTCACTCATACAAGGAGAGAGGTTCCTGATTTTCGGTGATGCAATTATTTATTTATTTATTATATTTATACCCCACCTTTTTTCCTTTAAGGAACCCAAGGCAGCTTACATAACCTTCCTCCTCCACTCCATTTTATCCTCATAACATCCTGTGAAGTAGGTTAGGCTGAGAGTCAGTGACTGGCCCAAAGTCATCTGCTCATCAACGGAATCGGATTTCGTGCAAATGAGCTCATACGCATTTGTGCAAATGTGCACTTGTGGAAATGCTCATGTCTGAAAATGTGCAACTCCCCCCAAAATATGAAAATCCCCCCAAAATGCGCATTTTTACACTTTAGTCTATGGGGTGTGTGTGTGTGTGTGCACATTTTTGGTCAGGTTTTTAAAAATTTTCATATTTTTCAATGACCACATTTGCGTAAAATTATGGAAGGTAAAAATACTGGTCCACAAGTCCACGGAATCTGTGCAACTCAGGAAAAACCAGTCCACCACAGAATTCATGGGTTGGATTCATAGAAATCCGAACTCATTTGAATCCGCCACAGATTTCTTCAACTTCCCTAGATCTATATAAGCATTCTTGTGTAACACCTCCATGCATTTGAGATATTTGAAACCTGCACCAGCTGAACAGGAAGAGACTATTCTAATTTGTGATGAGATTACCACTAGTTTGTGGACTGGATTAAAAGATGATACTGTTTATAGGGCTTTCAAGCTGACTTTTAGCCAACCTGGTTAGAAATCTGCATGTTACCCCAGTCTCCAGAATTGTTCAAATATTCATCATGATCCATGGGGTTCAGAGATCCTCATTCTGATGATTGCTTAGTTTTTCAAGAAAATTTTGTGTAGGGCTGGGTGGGTAATCTCGACTTTCAATATTTGGTTTAAAACTAGAAAGTCTAGTTTGATGGAAATTAAAATAAAAATAAAATCGCAAAATAAAATTAAAATACTATTAAAATACTCTCTGAATATTTACATTTTCTATCCTGTTAGTCATCATTGTTTATCTTGGCTGCTGCTGCTTCCTCCTTTCCTGGATTTATCACATGGATGATGCCATCCAATCAGAAATCCCTTATTGAAGGGATTTGTTTCGTAATGTTTCTCAGCTAATCAGACTTAGATGCATGATCACAACATGGAGGGCAACTAAGGGCAGATTTAGGTGCATGGTGACAATATAGACAAGTGAAGGCAATTTACCCACAAAAATGAACATCTTGGCAAGAAGTGCTGAAATAAACTCAAAAAGAAGGTATTTTTAAGCACAAAAGTGTTCATGAACAAAGTGCGCAATTTAGGTCTTATTTGGACATCAGCATTGCAATTAGATAAAATAATTTGCTACATGAGTTGTTATGCAAAATGGACACATTATATAACTTTTTCATTTAAAAGATTTGTTCTTCTTTACTTTTCAGGCGTTGATGAAGCAACCATCATTGAGATTTTGACCAAAAGAAACAATAGCCAACGCCAGCAGATCAAAGCTGCCTACCAGCAATTAAAGGGGAAGGTATTGTCTCTAATAAAAGGTCATCATTAGCAAGTAGTTTGTGTATACATTTTTGCTTTTATCACTCCATGATTCATAATCTTGGAAATAGAAATGCAAATTTTAAATTCTCATAATTTTGATAGCTAGAATGTAGGCTTCTAAAGCTAGATGACATAAGGCACTCTAGATTTGGCATGGGACAAACAGCTTATACCTCCCTCCAACCACCATGATCTTGATCTGAATTGGGGGGGTGGGGTACAATGGCCTCTCCTTGGCTCCTTTTTTTTAAAACAAGCAAACAAACTTAAGAACATCCTATTCACAAGTCCCCCATGTCATGTCTAGTTTGACCCTACATGGGACCTAAAAGATGTGGCTAGGAGTTGAGTCAGTGAGCCAGGAACATCAGCATAGCGCAGGAGCTGCTCAAGAATGGGGGTGAAAAGAGCAAGCTTGGGACATCTTCAAGTGAAATAAATTTGGCAGGGATGCCATCAGGCCTGAGAGTGCTAGGGAGTGGTTGATTTTTCTGCATGATAATCGACTTACTTAGGGTAGAACCACAAGTTCATTGGACATAATAAATGGAGTGTATGAAGCATACAGTGGGAGAATCAGCAGTGCTAAAGCTGATTGTGGTTCTCTGAGTTCCATCTCAAAGCTCAGTCTGCCTCATACTTATTCCCAAATGCAAGTGTTCTTCTGTGTGTTTAAACAAGAAAAGTGCATTTTTTAAAAAGTGCATACCCAGATGTGCACCAACCCATTTCACATTGGCTAATGTGCGAAAACACATATTTTTTTTCAAAATGCAGTTTTTTTAAGTTCACATTTTTCTAATGAATACATTTTGCAAATGTGATCTCAAGCTCGGGGATATGCAAGATTTGCCCCCAAAATGTGTTTCCATTCAGGGATGTGAATGGGGCAATTTCTGGTCAAAAACAAATCAAAATGACATTCTTGTACATCCCTAATTAGAAGCGTAAACAATATTCTTCATGGCTAAAGAGCAGGAACAATGAATATTCTTTCTTGCCTAAAGACAGGTAGGAGGTAGATTACATTGCAACTAGACTCTCTTCATTTCTTCTTTCTTAAAGTAGTATTTTATAATCCAAATTATGGATTATAAAAGAGACTACAAGACTCTCTTCATTACTTCTTTCTTAAAGTAGTATTTCATAATCCAAATTATGCTCTAGATAGCTATTTTAGAATTATGATGCTTCTTCTTATAGCCTCTGGACGAAGCTTTGAAAAAAGCACTCAAAAGCGACCTGGAAGTTGTTGTCCTGGCTCTGCTGAAGACTCCAGCCCAGTTTGATGCTGAAGAACTCCGGTATTCCATGAAGGTATGTTTGGCTTGCAGGGCTTGGCTGGGCGTTGTGCCAGAGAGAGAGTATTATTCTTAAAAATGTATTTCATACTTCAGGGTTCACTGGAGCATGCTGATAACTTTCTCTTCTTCTCAGTGGTCTTGTTTTGGCTCTAATCCTGTTGGCACTCAACCACCCAAGATCCTTATTAGAGGGAACAAGTGGTGACACACAACAAAATATTGCAGAGTGTTTTGAATTATGTCTTTAGGAGACATTGTAGTGAAGAGATAAAAAAACAAACATTGGGTTTAGAGTCCTATGTCTGTTCGTTTATTTGTTTGATTAGTACCCTCCCTTCCAACCAAAAATGGCACTCAAGGCAGCTATCAGTAGAGGAACTTGTTTCTCTTTTTAAAGAGTTGTGATTGACCTTTTTTATAAGCTACACTTTCAATTTTCTATATTATTAGGCTTTTTATATTCAATCTTTTGCAGTCCTAAAGTAAATTTGACAAAGAGCTTTGAATTTCAGGCTACATAAGTGATGACCCTTACAAAATATATGTATTATAGGACAGTGAGTTGGGAGTAAACTGTTGTCTTAGCCACAAGCTCAGCTAAATGTGTCGGACTGGGTGCCCAGTTTCTGACAGCCTTGCAAGGCAGGGGATCCTTTCCCTGTTTTGCAAAGCTCTCAGAGGCTGGGCCTGGGAGCCACTGAGGGAGCTTCATTCCGCCTCTTCTACAAGCTTGCCAGCAAGAGACATAACTCTGTGCTTCCCCTGAATCAGGAGGAGCATGGTGGAAACCTCTGGATCATGTGCCAGGTGCCCACTCTTGCCTGCCTTATGCTTCCTCTGAGCCAGGAGCAGCATCGTGAAATCTCCAGACTGGCAGAGCTGGTGCAGGGGTGGTTGGGAAGGGTCTGTCTGTGTGTGAGGCTCCGTTGACGGCCTCCTGGCCCGTGAGTGCATTGTCTCCCTGCTCTTCTCCTTTCCTTCTGTGTCCATGCATAGCCCTAGGTTTTTGTTTTCTAGGACTTTTTCCCATTAAGGCTGGGTTTTTTGGTTTTGTTTTTTTTTTAAAAAAAATTAAATTTACTTCTGCCATCTTTGTGGTTCCCTCAAGCATGGTGAGACCTCGCTCTTGTTCTCAGTGGCTCTGTTTTGGTTACAAAGCTGTCAGCACGACGAGGGGACGGCGTAGTTCAGTATTAGTGGAAGTGATGATCACTTGTATCACAGAGCACTGTGGAAGAATTCTTAGTTTGAAAGCATCTACCTATAGTTTACTGCTCAAACAAAATGAGGGACACTTCTCACAATTACAGCCAAAGTCCTCACCATTCCACAGTGGGCTGGTTTCATCTTTTCAGTAATGTTAAAAAGGCATTTCCATACCTGGAGACACATACAGTTGGATCCAGTTATACTTAGAGTAGACCCATTGAAATCAATGGGAATTAAGTTGGTCACAACAAAGTTAGTCACATTGATTTCAATGGGTCTACTTGAAGTGTGGCTAAGTCTGACTCTAGCCCACAGTAAGCATATACCCTGGACAATTGTGGTTACTGGAGTGTGTGTGTGTGTGTGTGTGTATGTACACATGTGTACCACATGTTTTCAGACAAGTGACTGTCCTCAGAAGCTGTGATTGACTGAGACTCTTGGGTACATGTTTACTTTGTGTTTTTGGATATGCAGATACCATTTAAATGTTATAGAAAAAATGTGGCTATCCTCGGAAACTTGGATGCATCTTTTGCTGTAGCATATGGAACAGTCTTTAGTTGCTTTGCATTTTTTGAGAAAGATGATCTGTGATAAAGGACCTTTTGGGTGTTTTCACATGTAAGACTTAAATAACCTTAGAGCCTCTCTTACTATTTATATCATCTGATGGCTTTTAATACAGGTGAGAGGCAAATTGTAGTACACATCAACATTCTGGCTCATTATTAGTTTTTATTTGATTTCTTTCCTACTTCGCAGCCATGCCCTTGAAGCAGGCAGGCATTACAAAACAACTGAAGCAAAAACCTCTTTAAAGCTTGTATGAAAACACCGTTATAGTTGCTGATGTAGTACATGGTTCATTTATTGTTGCACGTCATTTTTATGCCTCTACATTTAGCACTTTGCAGATTAAGTCATTTTAGTAGGGGAAATATATCTATCTATCTATATTGGTTTCCTACCAAACAGGGGCTTGGAACTGATGAAGATACCTTAATTGAGATTCTGGTATCAAGGAACAACAGAGAAATCAGAGAAGCCAGCAAAGCATATCAAGAACGTAATTTACTGTTATTTCTTTTTCATAATGTGATAGAATATACTGTTGCAAGAGGGAAAATAGAATGCTCTGTTGAGCTGTTTTGTTTGTTAATGTGTCTTAGCTAGGAAAATGAACTTACTTCTGCTCAGTTCAGGTTCAGATACAGAACAATGTGTAAAGTAAGTGTCTGGCTGGTGTCATGCTCAGAACATAGAGAGCAGCTTTCCCATCCAACTTTTTATTACCAGAGATGGTAGACAACTGGTGGTCTGTAGGGCAACAGAGAACAATGCGGAACATTTCTCACTTGCCCACCTTGGCACCTGCACTATGTGAGAAGACTTATTAACTGTGGCATGAGGCAAATCCACTGCATTGTAATTTTCCTGAAGAGCTACTAGGCCACTGATGTTTGTTATCTCTTCTCTTCTATTTGACGAACTCTATTATAGGGCTGGAAATGCACATTATGGCAATTAAACATGAAAAAAAAATGGTCTGGGCATGCATCTATGCTTATAAGTTGCCATATTCTTTATTTGGACGCCTAGGAAGTACTGTCAGCAGATAGCACCTGCTTCCTTCTGTCTTCCATGCACACTTTTCCTGTTGTCTCTGAACCTCTGAAATAAGGCAACATTTGGATTCTGCATGTACAGTTGGCAGGTCCTCTTTGTACAAATACAGAAATAAAAATGTTGGGTGGTATCTTGCAATTCTTCCACACCCCCTTCTTGCACCCCCTGCCCAAAAGTCAGCTCTCGAGGGTCTCCCAACTTTCAGGAACAGACTGGGGCAGGCTGCAGGGGGTGTGGAGGAATTGCCTCCTCCCTATTCTGCTGATGGAAGCTGTTCTCTCAGTGGAAGAAAAAGAGGGAAAAGTCCTGTAGTGTGACATTGACTGGGTTCAGACTACATGATAACCTACACTCAAGGGCTGAGTATGGGCTGAGGGTGGGTTGTCATTGAACTGTGGGTTGGTGTTGAAATGTGGGTTATCATGTTGTCTGATCCCAGGTGTGCTAACAAACCATGGTTTGTTAACCATGAACTCCTGCATTGAGCAGGGAGTTGGACTCGATGGCCTTATAGGCCCCTTCCAACTCTACTATTCTATGATTCTAACCCATGAAGAGCACCAATGGTTTGTTGTTGGGTTGTGAATTGTGGTTGTTTGTGGCTAACAAACCATGGTTTCTTAGTGCGGTGAGGTTCAGACAACACAGTAACCCATGGATCAGTGACAACCCACACTCAACCCAAGTGTGGGTTATCGTATTGTCTGAACCCAGCCACTAGATTTCATCCATAGAGCTTATAGTCCTATGCACACATGGGAATAAGCCCCATTGAACACAGTGGGACTGTGGAAGGTAGTGGGAGTAAACATGCAAAAGATTGCATGACTATGATTCCTAATGGATGTCTTCAAGATTTCACTGGGAGGAAAAAGTCAACCAAGAAACTGTATGTAACAGAGGTGGGGAGGAGTCCTCTCACCATGACAAAGACTTTCTTTAACAGGTTTATTTTAATTTTTTGGTGTTGTTCTTTTGCAGTTTATAAGAGAGATCTCGCCAAAGACATTGTTTCAGACACATCAGGAGACTTCCAGAAGGCTTTGGTTGCCCTAGCAAAGGTATTCCATTCTCAACAATCCACAATTCTAAACGTAAAACTACAAGTGTTCCATAGTAATGTGGGATTATAGTGTAAAGTGGTAATAAGAGAAGCTGAATTTTTGCAGGGTGCCCGTGATGAAAATCCTCATGTGAATGAAGAGTTGGCTGATAATGATGCACGGGTAAGAACAGGCTGTATATTCTAAGTAACTGTTCCCTGCTTTTGATATATCTCTTTTCCATGTCTTTTACCATGGCGAGCTCCAACACCCAAGTGAATCCAACCCAGCCACAGGGACGCCCTGACCTTGTCATGCCTGCAGAAATGGAGATGGTGGTAGAGGTGGCATGGGAAAATAGGACTCCAGCTGATGACCTCTGTGGGCCCCAGTTGCTGTCCTGATGGAGTCAGGCACCCTGGGCTTCCTGGGTGTCCCAGGAAACTTAATCTCACGTTGGCTGGGGATTCTGACCATCGCAGGAACAATTAAAGGGAGATCTCTCAATAAGTGGGATGGAAGGGATTTAACCCCCAATTTGAATTCTACTGTGCAATTACTTGCTTGTGACTGAATCTGATGATTATGTACACAATATTTTGGGCTCCCGCTTCATATTATCTGCTTTATTATAATAGGCCTTATATGAGGCTGGAGAGAGAAGAAAAGGAACAGATATCAATGTTTTCATGAACATCCTCACTGCAAGAAGTTGTCAACATCTCCGCAGAGGTAGGTAGATTTTGTATGGGGAAATGCTTGTGTTTTAAAGATGAATGTATCCATGTGCAAGATACAATTTTAAAAATACAAATGCTAAACAATACTCTAGCAGAGCCTGAACAACTATTCATTTTGAAGCCTATTCCGATGAATAATGGATGTTCTAAAATGAATATATCCCAAATGAGAGATGAATGCACAGCCCCTCTCAAGACAGAAAATCCTTTAGACCTACCGTATTTTTCCGTGTATAAGACGCCCCCATGTATAAGACACCCCCCACTGGGCAGTTTCGCAACCACACGGTTCTCTCCTCGGCTTACTTCCGTGTATAAGACGACCCTCAATTTTTAGTCTAACAATTTTAGGGAAAAGTATAGTCTTATACATGGAAAAATACTGTACTTTCCTGTTTTGTTTACAACACTTTTCACAAATGAAGGAATGTGAATTTATTTCCTTGAAATGCTCAATACACACTCTCTACTCTAAATGGAGCAAACTTGTTCTCTAATTTCTCCAGAGGGCAAGGACTAGAACGAATAGTTGGAAATTGCAGGGGAAGCAGTTTTTGGCTAAACACTGGGAGATACTCCTAGCGATAATCTGTTTGACAGTGAAACAGACTGCCCCAGAAGCTGATGGGATCTCTTTCGCTGGAGGTATTTAAGCAGGGGCTGAGTGGCTCTCTGTCAGGGATGCTGTAGTTTCATCCTGCATTGCAGATCCTGTATTGAGCCCTGAGTTGGACGAGATAGCCTCTATGGTCCATTCATAGATTTCATAGAACATAGAGTTGGAAGGAGCCTACAAGGCTATCGAGTCCAACCCCCTGCTCAATGCAGGAAACTAGAGGAGGGGTCTCCCATCCAAGTAATAACCAGGCCTGACCCTGCTTAGCTTTCCACGCTCAGACAAGCTGAGCCAGCATAAGCCACAGGCCTGAGCCACATGTGGCATAAGTGGATAAGCCACATTCCAACTCTTTTATTCTATTAATTTATTTTGACATTTCAATTCAGCAAGCAGCTGTCAACATCTTCTGTAAAAACACAGTATTGTATTGTGAAATTCTATTCTGGCTCTCTGTTCCAAACTTTACAGCAGCAGTTATGGGAATGGGTCCAAATTTTAATGAGCTGATGGATAATTATACGTAGTGCTTCAGAACCTCAGCGATGAAGAATCCTTAAAAACACATACAATTTTCTCTGGATTGTGTCAAGCCTGTGTAGTGGTCCCATGGTTGAGTGTTGGTTGTTGATGTTGTGCGGTACTTCCTCCTTGGCCTTCCGCCAAATTCCTCCTTAGTTTTCAAGCTCACTGGGTGGTTTGGGCAAGTAATCATCTTTCAGCTTGGCCTACCTCATGAGGTCATGCAATAGGAAATGCTTCTCTAAGTTCCTTGGAGGAAGGTCTGAGTATCAATGTTACAAATAAATCCAACTGAATGAATGCAGTGGTTCTTGAGCAGATATGTTATGTATGATACCTATTGATCTCAGTGGGACTTGGAATAGATCACATCGATAAAACATAGCTCATGAAAGAAAAACCTGCACTGCAGGAAAATCTTGGCCTTGAGCTAGTCCAGCAGGGACAAAAAGCAACAGCAGTGCGCACAGTAGTGACAGTTGAAGTAAGCAGGAGCATCAGCGGCTTTATTTTATAGCGCATTTCTTTATTACATTTGGTGGCTTCTAAGCAGACAAAACCTGTTAGAATCGGTTCTCTTCCAACTTTATTGCTTAAAGCGATAGGCTACCACAATATAACAAGAATAATTATTTATTTATTAACAAGAATAAAACAATAACACTTATTTATACATACCATAAACCACCTCAATATAAAAACAGCAGTAAAACATGATTGTACATACATAAATAGTTACTTCCATAATATAGCATAATATAACATATCCCCCTTCCCTACATGTTTCGATACTTGGTACGTATTTTCTTTGCTGCCAAGGCAAATTTTGCTAGTAGGTTAGTAATGAATGCATCATTACCCACAAGCAGCATACATATCTGAGCCAGGGGGGTTCTGTTTGACAAAGATTGAAGACTACTAGTGAGGATCATAGGACCATAGAGTTGGAAGGGGCCTACAAGGCCATCGAGTCCAACCCCCTGCTCAATGCAGGAAACTAGAGGAGGGATCTCCCATCCAAGTAATAACCAGGCCTGACCCTGCTTAGCTTTCCACACTCAGACAAGCTGAGCCAGCATGAGCCACAGGAATTTACGTCTTGGGTGCTCATACAAAGGGCAGCTTAGTAAATAATGGAAAACATCCTCAACCTCCCCAGATCCACAGATACAACATCTTTGTTAATCTCTGTTAGAATTGAATAATTTACGGCTTTTCACTTCAGCATTTCGCAGAAATTGCATGAAAATTGTATCTTACAAGTATGCCTCATACAAAGGGCATAACTGTCTACTCCAGATCTCCCTGACTCATGCTTTTGTTTGATTTCAGTGTTTCAGAAATACACCAAGTACAGCAAGCATGACATGAACAAGGTTCTGGACCTGGAGCTGAAAGGAGACATTGAGAATTGCTTGACAGCGATCGGTATGTGACCCTATTCCAGAGTTAACTCATAGTTCTTATACTAAAAATGACTAGGTGATACTTCACGATAGCTTCACTGCAGCGGTGACAGTGTGCAGGAACAGATGGGGACAGAGAACTGGGAAAAATATTATGGAGGTCTCTTAAAACTTTCTAAACTAATTCAACACTGCCAGGGAATGGGAAAGCCATGCATGTCATACAGCCTTCCCCAACCTGGCACCTTCCAGATGTGTTGGACTACAACTCCCATCATTCACAGATGGCATGGCTGGAATGATGGGAGTTGGAGTCCAACACATCTGAAGGTCGCCAGGTTGGGGAAGGCTGATGTAATGAATGCCTGGTGGCCACTTTTTGTCATGAAAAGCAGCTTTGGGAGGAGACAGTACTTGAGTGTAGAAGAAGCAGCGGAGAGGGGGTGCTTAACCTTTTCCCTGCCAGCTGCATTTTAACTTTTAAATCACCCCAAAGCAGCTTTGCCCTTCCTTGAGGATTCCAGACGAGTGTTTGTAGCTAGGAAATGATTAATCACTGTTCCTCTGCCCAAAGTTGCCACCAGGGTTTTGTTACTTGATGCATTGGTATGGAACTGTAATTTGTACTTAATTAATTCCCAGTAGTGAGGCTGCATCTTCAGGATGTGCATTGGTTTCTTTCCACGCATCTTGTTTCTGTTATCACCCTGCCATAAATAATCGTTGCTCTGTTTCATTTCCAGTGAAATGTGCCACAAGCAAGCCGGCTTTCTTTGCTGAAAAGCTTCAACTGGCAATGAAGGTAAAATATTCCTCAGTAAGGGGGGATTGGAAGAGGGAACTCTGTTCTAAAGGTATATGCTAAGATTGACATTAGATTTTACTTCTTTCTGTAAGGATGCCAAGGGCAACCGGCAACCAACAGCCATCTGCCCTCTCCTCTTGATGATGAGGGGAATTAATTTGTATGGTATTCCCAGTTGAGACTGACAATACTGCACAAACCTCAGACATCAAACTCACAAATTTCACAGGCCATGATGTTAGTAATGCTTTATAGATCTTCCTTAAAGGAAGAGAAAGAAAACACTATTGTAAGGTAAAAGAATACAAATCAGTGGTGTGATCTTAGTACTCTTCAACATTAGTGCTCTTCAACATTTTTATTAATGACTTGGATGAAGAGGTGCAAGGGAATGCTTATCAAATTTGCACAAAATTGGGTGGAACAACTAATACTCTGGAAGACAGAAACAAAATTCAAAGTGATCCCGATAGGCTGGAGCGCTGGGCCGAAAACAACAGAATGAAATTTAATAGGGATAAATTTCAAGTGCTGCACCTAGGAGAAAGAAACCAAATGCAGAGTTACAGGATGAGGGATACTTGGCTCGACAAGACTACAAGAGAGGGATCTTGGAATTGTTGTAGATCACAAACTGAATATGAGCCAGCAATGTGATGTGGCTGCAAAAAAAGGCAAATGCTGTTTTGGGCTGCATTAATAGAAGTATAGCTTCCAAATCGCGTGAAGTGATAATTCCCCTCTACTCAGCACTGGTTAGGCCTCATCTTGGGTACTGCGTCCAGTTCTGGGACACCACACTTTAAGAAGAATGTAGACAAACTGGAGAGGGTTCAGAGGAGGGCAACAAAGATGATTAAGGGACTGGAAACAAGGAGAGACTGAAAGAACTGGGCATGTTTATCCTTCAGAAGAGGAGACTGAGGGGAGACATGATAGCACTCTTCCAGTACTTGAAGGGTTGTCACAAAGAGGAGGGCCAGGATCTCTTCTCGATCATCCCAGTTTGCAGGACACGGAATAATGGGCTCAAGTTACAGGAAGCCAGATTCCACCTGGACATCAGGAAAAACTTCCTGACTGTTAGAGCAATATGACAATGGAACCAACTGCCTAGGGAGGTGGTGGGCTCTCCCACTCTGGAGGCATTCAAGGTGCAGCTGGACAGCCATCTGTCAGGGATGCTTTGACTTGGATTCCTGCATTGAGCAGGGGTTTGGACTCGATGGCCTTATAGGCCCCTTCCAACTCTACTGTTCTATGATTCTATGATCCTTCCCTGTGGGGAAATTTCCCTGCAGGCCTTCTTGTTGCTGCTACAGCTGCTATTTTGAATATTTGAGCCACAGCAGGGCGTAGCATAGCTTGTTGTTATAAGCAAACCCACCAAGGTTGGGTTGTTGGGTGCTTGACAAGCCACCCAGAACCCATGGGCTGTTTTAGGGTTGAAGGTGGCTTGTCAACCACCCCAGCAACTCATACTCGCCAGGTTTGCACATAATGACAAGCTACAGCATGCCTTCGTCATGGCTCCAAAGATTCAAAATGGCAGCCGCAGTGACAATGAAAAGCCCCGTGTGGAAATTTCCCCATGGTGGCTTCTCATTATGTGCGAACCCACTCACGCACATGTGCAGAGCCCCATCCCTTGGAATGAAGGTGAAAATATTGAAACAGTTGCGTGAAGCAGCACCCATTATTCATATGCAATTCTGCAGGGGCAGGAAAGATCCCCCTAGGCTTCTTCGGACACTTTCCTTCCAGTACCCCTGGTCCTTGGCCAGAGGTGCTCCCAGTCGGAGGGCTCCTACCACTACCAAGTGGAAGGCATTGCACAGCAATTCTGTCTTTTCTGCCTTGAGAAATTTTCTGCTTTAAGAGAGAAGATGGAAGTAGCGGTGGGAAATGCAGGAGGGTTATGAGTTGAAGATGACCATGTCTGGACACCCACCCACCCTCCGCCTCCGGTGAATGAGGCAGGGCAATGGTAACATAAAAGCTTGTCTGGAAGCATCCTAGAGATGTGCTGCAGCTGTGCTTGTTGCTGCTCCTGATTAATGTGAGGCTTTCCTATGCCGTTACCCAGTAGCCTGCTTCTTTCCAGGTCACTGGCACACAGCACTTTTGCTGTGAACCAGGAGCAGAGCTCATGTATGTGGGATGGACAGGATTATGCCCAAACATTGTAAACCCTTTATTCCTGTGTTCATTTGCAATGGCCTCACGGATGTTTTCATCCTTGGGAGGTCAGGCATCCTGTTGTAAGGAGGTAGAATTCTACTCACCTTCCTGGACTCATTTTCTACTCTAACAGCAGAATGCATGCTGGGCCTACTATTGTTTCCTGAAATACCCATGCCTCTTTAGTTACAGAACAGGCCTGAATTCAAAATCACAAATGTGATTTTCATTTTTACGTGAAAAAACGCGCGCGCACACACCTCATTTTGGGGTAGGGGTTGTAGCTCGAAATAATGGTATTTTGCATGAATTTCAAGAGTCCTACTGTCAAAAGTAATACAGAGGAATTCTACAATGTGATTTCCTGCACATGTAAGTTGCTCATAAGCCTCTACAATTGGAGGCACACAAGATCCTATATACATAACCTGCATTGCCAACAGTGTCTGGAAGCGACTCAAAATATGCATCTTTCATTTAAGATGGTTGTGTTCTCCGTAGTACCTAAAATCAGAAAAGTTCATAGACAATGTGTTGCATTGTCTATGAAGAATCCTATCTAACAAGAGCTCATAGAGTCATAGTTAGCAGTGAGGAGTCTGGAGGCAAACTAGAAAGGGACTGAAGCAGGCAGAATTTCAGGCAGCGGCCTGAGGTAAATTCATACGGATGTAGACAGATGAGCTTTGGAATACCACTTTTTAAGTGAATGTGCAAGGACATTTATTTCTCTTGAGTGGAAACCTCTGAATTGACCTTTGTCCTCTTGATAGCTGCCACTGGAAGGCCTGGAGTAGCAGTCATTGTAATTTTGAAAATATGAGCATGACCCTTGGGCAGGACATATCCGATGGTATGGCCATACTCTTAAGACAATTATAGTAAAAAGTAAGGTTTACATAATAAGTTTGCTTTCCATTCTTTTTCACAGGGTTCTGGAACATGCCACAAAACTCTGAACAGGATCATGGTGTCACGTTCTGAGGTTGACATGAATGAGATCAAAGGTTTTTACAGGCAACTGTATGGCAAATCCCTCTCCCAGGCCATTTTGGTATGTAACTTGTCTTAAGTTTCAGCTAATTAGTGTACAGCAAACGGGGCTGGGTAGCTCAGGATCTGGACCCAGAGCACTGGCTGCTTAGCTTGCAATAGGTCTTAAAGCAGGCCTGGGGCTGACAAATGAAACAATTCTTATAGAAGTGATAGAAGTTACTCACATTAAGGGGTCTGATAACAAATCGTATTAAAACTCCCATCAGCATCACAAGGCTATATCTGTGACTTTGCTAGGTAGCGGGAACATTTTTGAGTTGCCCTGTTTTTTTACAAACTTAGTAGTCTCAAGGTTGTGTTATACAAAATAAAGTGCTAGGGAGGTGTCTGGCTCGATCCTTTATTGAACTGGGTTCCCCATATTGGGGCTTCTGTTGGCACCCTCTGGTCTTATGCATGTGCTTTGCTTTTTGCAGCAAAGTTAAGCACCTATTAGTGTATGAAATATGTTAATGATATCTTCTGGCTGGATTACAACAGGATAGTATGGACTTCCATGAGAGCTGAAGAATTGCTTTCAGAAAGTTTCAGTGGAGCCACATTAGCCACATGTGCATTCAGTGCCATTAACTCTGGGATGGCCAGCCCAGAAGATATTTCCATTTGCTGGGTAGTTGCAGTCAAACCTGTGGAAACAAGGACAACATGTTTTGTGTGAATATGGCCTTAGAATATAAGCTTGGCGGGAAAAGATCTCTTCATTGTACAGAGCCTAGCAGTAATGGACTTGTTTTGTTGGTCATTTTTAAAGAATAACATTACTCTGTTGCTCTTCCACATGTAGGATAAAACAAAAGGTGATTATGAAACCATTCTAGTGGCTTTGTGTGGTGGTGACAACTGAGCTCCATATCCTTCAGAAACCTTCCAGCTACTCCCTTCAGGATATTCCTTTTTAACTCAAGCTGTCACATATATATATGAGAATGACGAAGAGTAATCTATGAATTAGACTATGATCTAGTCTTCATAATATCTTGAAAGAAACTTTAGCCTGGAAAATATTTTTTTTAAACTATTTGTGTGGTGTTACCTGCTTTTTTATATTCATCCAAACCAAAGAGTCTACTAAGTACAGCTGTATTTGCTTTTATAGGGCTAGTCAATGTAAAAGGTAAGAGGACCTGCCTAAGTAACATTCCAAATAAACTTAATCTGTGATCTACACTGCTGTGCTTTATTGCCTCACACAGACTTTGCTGTGTTGCCCGCTGTGTTTCCTTTAAGTACGTGAGAACTGTGTAACCCCCCTTCACACGACGATCAGTGACTGGGTCTACGTCTACACCACAGGCCCTGATCTCAGCATCAGGCATGCCGCTGGCCCCATCCTCGGGGCCCTCTGTGTTCATGCAAGTAATGGCCCTCGGAGCAGGGCTAGTGGCATGCTGGGAGTGGGGCAGCGGTACAGCCCCGTTCCCCATATGCAGCACCTTCAAGCAATTACTGTTTGAAAGGGGCTTTAAAATTAAAAACCTCATAAAAGCTTCATCCTAGTATAATCATCTTCCTTCTGCATCTTTAGCCTCTGTTATACAACCACTAAGGCAATTTTATCCTAACTCAGCTCTTCCCTTCTAGCTGTATATATCTCCTTCTTCCTAGCCTGTATCAACAGCAGGACCTTTTCTCAACAATTGCCACAGGAGGCAGCGATTTAGCTTGAAGTACACCTATCGCTATTGGGCTGCATTAATAGACATATAGCTTCCAAATCGCATGAAGTACTAGTTCCCCTCTACTCAGCACTGGTTAGGCCTCATCTTGAGTACTGCGTCCAGTTCTGGGCACCACACTTTAAGAAGGATGCAGACAAACGAGGAAAGGGTTCAGAGGAGGGCCACAAAAATGATCAGGAGACTGGAAACAAAGCCCTATGAGGAGAGACTGAAGGAAATGGGCATGTTTAGCCTTCAGAAGGGAAGACTGAGGGGAGATATGATAGCGCTCTTCAAGTACTTGAAAGGTTGTCAACACAGAGGAGGACCAGGATCTCTTCTCAACCATCCCAGAGTGCAGGACACTGAATAATGGGCTCAAGTTACAGGAAGCCAAATTCCGGCTGAACATCAGGAAAAACTTCCTGACTCTTAGAGGCGCAATATGACAATGGAGCCAACTACCTAGGGAGGTGGTGGGCTCTCCCACACTGGAGACATTCTAGGTGCAGCTGGACAGCCATCTGTCGGGGATGCTTTAAATTGGATTCCTGCATTGAGCAGGGGGTTGGATTCGATGGTCTTCCAGGCCTCTTCCAACTCTACGATTCTATGATTCTATAATCATATTAATTAAGAGGTACACCTATTAAAGATAGGCTATCACCTGTGCTAACTCAGCCAGGGAGCATTAGGAAAGCTGACCTTCCCTCTCTCATTCTGTTGGAAATGAAAACATTTCCAGCTGCAGAAAACAAAACTCTTGCTGGAGATGTGATTTTCTTAATTCCTACAGGTAGGTAACACCTGGAACCATGCACAAGCAACAGAGCCTTTACACTTGCTTAAATTAGTGGCTGGCTCAGATAAAGACTCCAGAGGAGCTGCCTGCTTTGCCATGCAATTACATATACAGGCGCTAGGCTGGCGGCTGCTGCTGCTTTTGGGGGGGGGGTGTTACTCTAATTATGAAACGGGATGCCGGGTCCTGTCCTGTGATGATTAGGAACATCAAAGTGCAAGAAGACACTTGCAAAGATCAACTTCATTGTGCAAGCTGAGGCTGGGATCCTTGCCATTTTGGTAAGACAACCGGAAATCCAATGTCGCCTGCTGCAGCAGGAAAGCTGAGTGAGATCAACCCCTTTTTTTCTGAAGCAGATAATGGACCTCAAAGAGATGAGGCAGGGCTTCTTCGGCCTGTATGCCACCACTTCACCTTGGATGAAAGAGGGCTATGAAGGGAGATCAATCGAGGGTGGCCATGCGTCCTCTTTTAGAGAGGACAGCCCTGTATTTGAAAGGCTGCCAGAGGACCACCCTCTATTTTGAAGGTGGCCTCTATTTGAAGGTCTGCCCAGCCCAAGTCCAGTTTAATGAGAAAGAACCTTCAGAAGGAAGAGCTGGGCCTTGAAGCGGCCCATCAGTAGCACTCGGACAGCAGACTGAGCAAGGCACACGGGTCACCTGGTCACTGTCTGCCACACACTATGGTGAGCTGCACTGTATTCCTATTTAAATTCTAATAATTCTCTCTAAATTTGCATCTATACATATAAATTAGCATATGCAAATGTTATGCATATCAGTGTCCTCTTTCATCCTCTTCTTTGGTGATGCATGCCCTCTCTTTTGGCGATTCACAAGTGGCCGCCCTCAGCATCAAGTCACAAGATGCCTGCTAACAAAAGCCTCCTCTAAAAGGTCAGCTTTACTAACTAGTTTCAGCAACTTGGGGATTCTGCTCTTGCCGTGGCTAGTTATAGCCGTTTGGGCTTTCTAACCTATTTTTCCGCACAGTTATCCCACCACCTTGCCTTGCACTACCTCAAACTTGACAGGAGCCAGGACAGGTGATAGTCTTCACCATCTACAAAACCTTCTAACTGTAAACTGGTTTTTTAAAAAAATTATTTGTCTGTAAAAATATTTAGGGGCAGAGAAAATTTAAGGGGGACAGCCCCCCCACCCCCCCAGCTACAAGCCCGGATGGGGAGAGATAATCCTTGAGCTACCAGTCAAAAGACATTGTACAAATATGATGTCTTTCGCTCCTTAGCAGATTTGCTGTGGTGAGACAAAATGCAGAGTAAGTGATGGAAAAACATGAGAGACAAAATGCAGAGTAAGTGATGGAAAAACATGAGAGGATTACATCTGAACCGGCCCACCCCGCCCTACCTCAAATTCCATGAACGAGACAGGGCGCGTTGCCTAGAAGCACTCAAAGGCAGTTCCATTTCATGACATTTTTCAGCTCTTGGGTCATGGGTGATAGTCCTAAGAGAATAATTGATGGCACTTGCGGTATGCTTACAGCATGACGTCTTCAACTGAAAATACCAAGTTAGAGTAGTTAGAGCGTTGGGGTAGCATTAACAAGACCTGGATCCAAATGTCATCTTAGTCATGAAGCTCGCTGGGTGGGCTTGGGCCAGTCTCCCTCTCAGCTTAACCTACCTCACAAGGTCGTTATGAGGATAAACTAGCTCTGTGTATGCCATCCTGAGTTCCTTGGAGGAAGGCTGGCATGCAAGTGCAATAAATACAGGTTTATAAATTGTTTTAATTTATTTTGCATTCTTCTAAACTGCTGAGGGAATTACAGCATTGAAAGGGTGGATAAAATGTTTCAAATACATAAATCAAGCTATAAGAATGAAAAGGTAGAGAACATTCAAGAAAATGATATGCACCCCCTATACTCGCATGGTAGTCTCAGCAGGACTAAAATGGATATTGCAGCAAACTATAAACAGATTAGAGTAATAAGGCTAACTGTAAGAAACCCACATCTGCATACAGAAAACCACCACATTGGCACAGATGAACAATCAATAGACCAAAACAGCCTTAGCAGAAATAAGATAAACTAATCTAGAAATGCAAAAAGCCAAAGACCCATGAGGATAGATCTAGAAATATATGTTGTTAAAATTAATTTATGTGGGATTTATTGGTAATTTTGTCCATCTGATGTGAAAGGCTTAGAAGAAAATACTTTAACATTAAAAATAAAATAAGATGACAATGTTCCAAGTATTCTGTTCCATGAAGGCTATCCTGGCATGTTGAGAATTATGCAAAACCATGCACTTTTCATTTTCATGTGGGTGATGCAATCTGGATTTCTGGCAACTTCCCTTCTGTCTTAAAGCTGCCGTGAAGAATTTGTCCATGGCTAAAAGGCTCCTTTTATGGGTTAGGTGAATGGCAGCAACCAGGAACTCCTCTGTGGGATGGGTTTGATCGACGGGCCTCCAGCGGTTTACCGCAGAGTTAAAGTGACTCATTTAGCATTATGAATCCACACCTCTTCCCTTTCCATGAAGACCATGTCTGCAATGGTAGCAAAGGGTACCTCTTCCCTTTCCCAAAAGTTGCAGTTTGTCCTCACATGGGCATGTAGGAGATTTCTTGTGTTTTCTGGAGCTTAATACAAACTAGGACTCATCAGGGCACTTTGTCTTAGAAAATGTTTTCAGTGTGAAGGTGCAGCCCTGGGACTTTTGGACTGGATGAGAGTACCTTTGAGCATGCATAGAATTCAATCCCCCCTCCAACTAACCCAGCCTTACCCAACCAGGTGCCTTCCAGATGTATCAGATTACAACTCCCATCATCCTCTGCCAGCACACCCACTGGTCATGCTGGCTGAGGATGAGAATTGTAGTCCAACGCATCTGGAAGGCAACAGGATGAGGAAATCTGAAATAAACCATCGTGAGTCAGCTGGAACTCGAGTGAATATCAAGGGTCTGTGCTTAAAACAAAACAAGTCCTGTGCTCCAGCGAGCCAAATTCCACATCAAGAACAGATGACTGCTGCAGCCTGTATGAACTATGCAAATGTGCATTACTTATCTTATTCTGCCTAAGGACGCAATCCTATGCATGTTTAGACAGAAAAAAAGTCCTACAAATCCCAGCATGCCCCAGCCAGCCAGATGTTTCTGTCTAAACATGCATAGGATTGTGCCTTAAGTGACTTTATTTTTACTAGTCATAGGGAAAGGCCAGGAGCTCTGCAGGGCACAGATGCCCTTGCCTCCAACCCCTGGGAATCTTGTATAATTACTATAAAGGTGCCTTGAATACTCTGTAGAAAGGTGGGGTAAACATTTAATCATTATTACCATCATCATGGGTTCGATCGAGAGGTTCTCTTCTTCTGACAGAAGGACTCTTTATGCACATGGAAGAAGTCCTTCAATTGGAGGCAGGCTCCTTTAAGGAGATGAACCTTTGTGATTGATAGATAGATACGGCTTCTGAGATTCCAGCAGGCATTGCCTGCACATGATTGAGCATATCTGCACAGCCATAAGGACTAGAAATTTGCTTTAAAAACAAAACCTGCAATGCTCAGGAAGCAGAATTCTATGTGCAATGCAATGTTCTTTAGTCTCCCCCTCCCTACTGGGACTCCTGTGGAATTGCAGCATATATACAGCTCTCCTTAAGACTGCAGGTTCACAGGAGGAGACAAAGGCAAATCTGTGTCCCACTACTTCTTATTCACTGGTACTTGCTTTCCTGGAATGCCTGAGGGCTAACTCCTCCTTCTCACTGAACCCACCTAGTTTTTAAAGTCATCTGTTCCCGTGCGATTGCGCCCCCCCCCCCAATTTATGAATGATTAATAAACCCAAAGATCCCTTTTCAGTGTCAAGCCTGTGCTTGCTTACCAATGTGAACAAAGACTGGAGAGTTTTGTGGTTTGTCATCATGATTAACATGCACTGCCAGGTTGTCTTTGTGCAGTCAGGTGTGGGAATGTGAACTTTGCTGCCATTGTGGAGTTGTTGGCACGTACTACTAGTGATGCAGAATGGGTGCTTCCTCTTGTGGATTGGAAAGCCTTATGAGTCATACGGTACTGTAAATACAAACAGTAGATGGCGATTAAATTGTAATGCAATTAATAGAAGAAAAGGTGCTGGAACTCAGTTCCGGTGAGTTCCACCAGAAAAAAAGCCCTGGTCTCAAGCAATGACACTTCATACACTACAGCAGGGTACAGAATCTTAGGTCCGTGCGCAGGGCCGGTGCTACCATTAGGCCAACTAGGCGGCTGCCTAGGGCGCCGGGCTAAAGGAGGCGCCAGAAATGCCTTGGGGGAAAAAAAATACATCACGTATTTTACCAAGTTTGTTTTACCAATCATGTCCTGTGGCGGGGAAGGGAAGGCGAAAGAAGCGCACCCCTCCCTCTCTCTCCTCCAGCTCATTACCAGGAACAGCAGCAGGCAGGCTCCTCCTCACAACCAGCATCAAAAGAGGCAGAGAAGGCTACAGACTGGAGGAGGGGAGGCGGGCAGGGGCCAATGATGGGAGGCTGGTGGGCGGCTGGAAAGATGCTCCTCCTTCGCCTTCCCTCTCAAGGATGCACCTGCAAACACCTCCTTCACCTTCCCTCTCGAGGATGCACCTACAAACACCTCCTTCGCCTTCCCTCCCTCGCGCGAGCCTCAGGTTCCTCAGGTCAAGGTCCCCTGAAAGCAGTTATTTCCAGCAACCAGGGAGGGAGGGAAAGGTATTTTAAGCTAGCTGGGGCTCCAATGTTTTAATTATTTACCATGCTGTTTCTGTGTTTTGGTTTTAAATGGTTTTAGGATGCAATCCTATGCGTGTTTGGAGGGGGGGAAAATCCTACAACTCCCAGCATTCCCCAGCCAGCCATGCGCAATCCTATGCACGTTGAGGTAGAAAAAAGCCCCACAACTCCCAGCGTTCCAACAGCCAGCCAGGCTTTTTTCTGCCTCAGGCTCTCTCTTTGCTATGTTTCTACTACATGCATCCCCCCCCTGCAACCCAGAAGGTGTACGAGTCAAACCGGTGTCTCTGCACCTCCACCCTGCGAGGTAGGACAGGCTGCAAGACGCCCTTTTGTCTCTATTCCTCACAGGTAGCGCGCCAAATCTGGTCCACTTGGGGGTGGCAAATCTGGGTCTGTAGGGCAGGGCTCTCCAACCTTGGGTCTCCAGATGTTGCTGGACTACAGCTCCCAGAATCCCTTGGCATTAGCCATGCTGGCTGGGTATGCTGGGAGCTGTAGGCCAGCAGCATCTGGGGACCCAAGGTTGGAGAGCCCTGCTCTAGGGTTTCCCAGATGACCACTCCACCTTCTCCTGGCCCCAACCCCTTTCCCCTCAACCACTGATGATTTGGTGCTCTCCCGGCTTTTGGGCATTCTCCCCCCCCTCATTCTAAAAGGCTGAAATGCCTCTCCTAAAACTTCGTTACTGGCAGTAAGAGCTTTAAGCTACAATAGGCTGGTATTTGGGGTATTTTGCACACACCATACACACACACTTTGCTTTCAGCCCTGCCCACCACTGGAATGCAACCCCTGGGGGCATCTCCTTAATTGTATGTGGCCCTTTGGCTGACGGCGGTTCAGCACCCCTGCAATACAGGAGAACTCTAGCAGCCAGAAGAGTTACCATGCACTGTAACTACTAAAAGCCTATGCCTGAGGAATTCTGGGGTAGCACGGTGGGTAAAAGAATGAGCTATAACATGGGAGGTTACTGGTTCAAATTTTACCTTAGCCACAAATTAATTGCTTAATTAATTAATTAATTAATTGACTTTAGGCTTGCCACTATCTCTTAGCCCTGCCCCACCACATCTGCAGCATGGTGACAATAATTGGCCAGCCTTACAGGGTTGTTCTAAGATTCATATGATAGTGTATGTGAACAAGGCTGAAAGCACTGTATTGATGCTAAGCCTGGCTCCGCGGCTCGTCCTTCCTCCCTTCCTCCCTTCCGCTCAAGCAGCGCCCGGGCAAGCGGGGACGGCGTTAGATCCAGGGAAAGCAAACGCCGCCCCCCGCCGGAAGAAAAATAGAGAGAGAGGCGGGGGGGGGGAGGAAACTTCAGGCGCCCCCCTGGATCGCTCGCCTTTGGCCGGATCGCTCGCCTCGGCGCCGCGCAGACGGAGCCGCCGGTCCACCACGCGCCCTCTCCGCTGCGCTCCGCGAATCCGACGCGTTCGCTGCTCCGGCGTGCGGGCTTCTCCTCGGCGCTCTTCCTCCTCCTCCCTCCCTGCCTGCCTGGCTCCCTTTCTTTCACTCTCCTCCTTCCTTGACGTCAGGCCCCGGGGCGGGAGTCTGGTGGAGAGCGGCGGAGAGGGGGGCCTCCGTGCGCCCTCCCCCAGCGCGATGGCACCGCGTTCCGAGCTGGCCCCCGCCAGCCAGCCAGCCAGCTCGCCCGGCCGGCCGGCCGCGAAAGACACTTTCCTCGGGATTTCTCAAGGGGCCTCCGCGATTCAAACGCAGGTTCGGGCGGGAAGAGGATCGCTCGCGCCCCTCCCCTTCCGAAGTGGGGCTTCGGCGGCGGGAGCAGGTACGGTGACAGGGGGGTCGGGGGGTGTCTGGGGGTAGCGTGGGGGTGGCATGGGGGTGTCTGGGGGGGCTGCGGCGCGGCGTGGCTTCGACGGGGGAGGGGCTTGCGGCGGCGGCGGGTGCAGGTACGGGGGTGGGGGTGGGGTGTCTGGGGGTGGCAGGCAGGGGTCCTGGGGGTGGAGGGCTGGGGTGGCGTGGGGGTGGCATGAGGGTGTCTGGGGGGCTTCGGCGCAGCGCGGCTTCGGTGGGGGAGGGGCTTCGGCAGCGGCGGGTGCAGGTACGGGAGTGTGGGTGGGGTGTCTGGGGTGGCGTGGGGGTGTTTGGGGGTGGCGTGGGGGTGTCTGGGGGTGGCGGCGGGGGTCCTGGGGGGGCTTTGGCAGTGGCGGGGCTTCGGCGGCAGTGGGTGCAGGTACGGGGGTGGGGGGTGTCTGGGGGTGGCGGCGGGAGTCTCCCCTCGTACATTTCCCACCCTAGACTTATACTGGGGGCAATAAGTTTTCCCAGTTTTGGGGGGTGAAATTAGGGGCCTCGACTTATGTTAGGGCCGACTTATAGTCGAGTATATACGGAGTAAAGAGTAGTAGTATTAAAGGGAAGATACACAAAGACACAAGCAGGTTCACAATAAATTCCAGGTAATGTATAAAAACTAACTGGTGAGATAAACTGGGTGGATATCAAAAGAGAGAGTGTTGAATCATAAAGCTCTATCACTTGGGTCAAAGAGGAAGGGTGCAGTCCTATGCATGTTGAGACAGAAAAAAGTCCTGCAACTTGTTGTAGGGCTTTTTTCTGTCTCAACATGCATAGGTTTGTGCCCTTATTTGAGTAATGGAGGTTTGAGAAGGTATTACGCAAGGTCAAAAGTGTACTTACATTTTTGCTGCTCAGTTAATGAGTAAAAAAAAAAAGACATATAAACATCAAAAAGCTGGATATCCAAATTTCTTCTGGGGGGGAAAATATACACTTAGAGTGAATTAGTAAATGCTGAATAAAAAAGATATATCTTTCTCAAAGCTGTAAATCAGAATTTAGCCTGCAAGGTGTATGTTTAAGCCTTTGGGACTATGTTTTAAATTTTGGGAATTGTTACTAATGACAGTGGGATAATTAAAACTGTGAGGCCTAATTTATGGGACAGTAGATTATATTAGCTATGAAATACTCCTCTTCACAGGAGCTTTGTAAGTATGTTCTCATTTTGGAATGAGGTAGCTTCCCAACATCTAGACACTAACCGGGCCTGCGTACCTGTCAGCGAAATCCCTGTTCAAAGCCAAATAGAAAATGTGGAGTAGTGTCCGATACTGCCGCAGCACTCCCGCTCAATCTGTTGCACAAGCAGGACCCACTGCTCACACAACAGAAAGCTAGTGCCTCTAAATGCATCCCCGGAAGCAAGAGGAAACACTTTTTCCCCAGATCAGGTCAGTAAGTCTTCCTTCTGCAAGCTGACCTGCCCCATTCCAGAAACAATGTTTACATTCATTTCAGGTCTAGAAGTTTTTGATAACAAGAAATGTTTAGGAAATATTACTTCCTTTTCACTATTAAGGAGTCTGCATGAAAATTCATATGAATTTTTGTATGCATTTCACCGAATATATGCATTTTTGTACACAATTTTCCCCAGTATATGCATTTTTGCAAGCAATTTCCCACAATACAATGCTTTTCTGTTCCTTATTTTCCCTACTATATGCATTTTTTGCAAGCAATTTCCCCCTAAAGTGCATTTTTGTACCTTATTTTCCCCAATATATGCATTTATGTGTGTGCACCTTTCCCTAGTACATGCATTTTCATACACAGTTTTGGTTCGGTGAGCTGCATCACAAAAATAAGAAACGTGAATATTGTTGTACATGGTCTTTGGTTCGTGTGATGGTCTGCGAAGTGTGAATTAGGTAAGGTTTGCATAATATGCAAACCAAACAAATTTATTTTCCATCCCTGCTTAGGAGAAATTGTGGAGTTGGGCTAGCAGCTGACTAAGTCGAGGCCAAGATGCATCCTACTTCTATAACACCCCCATTTTGGGTGTGGAAGGTGACTTCTTGCTTTGAGATCTGATCTGCCCACTTTGCTTAAGAGGAGAGACACGTTAGCTGCTTGTGTGGGAAATGGGTCAGTGCTGCTGGCTTGGAATGTGGGAGCTGCCAAACAGTCAGGGAAGGCAGGAAACACGTACACTATTTTTCCCCATCCCTGCAATCTGGGGCAGGAGGAGACCATTGTCACACGCAGGCCTGGTCCTCGCATATAACAGAATGAGGTGGGGCGAGTTCTGGGGCTGGATCCAGGATCTGCCTTCCACATGAGGAAGGGGGCTTCTGCAAGAGGAAGGGCTCTACTTGCAGAAGGTCCCTCCGCCCAATTTTCCGGGACCTCCCCACCACCACGACAGCTCACCCCACTGAGCAGGGTCACCCCACTGAGCAGGGTCTCCTGACTCTCTGTGGAGCATTTCCAGGGGACTGGAGGAGCCGCTGTGAGAAGCGGGGTGGGGAAGTCCACCTCCGCCAATGCAGCTGATCCAGCGTAAATCTGGATCCAACCATTGAGGTGGAAGAATGGACTCTACCGCCTGAGCAAATCCCACCCCCCCTCCCATGTGCTAATTTATGATGCGCAGGAGTGGTTTTGTTCGTTTGTTTATATGGGGGAGCTAGCATTCAACGGTGACATCCCCACCACCACCTGTAGTTTGAAATGGTCCAATCCATCCTATTACCTCAGCCAGCCCATTGTTCTGCAGCTGGAGCCCAGGCCTCCTGCTTGGCAAAGGAAGTGCAGCCAGCTCAGAGCTCTTCTTCCCCTCTAGCAAACAGCTGCTTTGCCAAGGGAGAGTTTGATGGCGGCTCCCCCCTTTCTGAGAGCGCAGGGAGGGACGAGCAAGTCATTCGCAGCCCTCCAGCCTCTCCTGCCTGTAGGAAGGGGCGGGCAGGCTGGGGAAGGGAGCTTCACTATTCCAAAGAAGCAGAGCACAGCTGCGTGCCATGTGGCAGCATGATGTGTACCTTGGCTCCGAGTCCGGATCGGCCTCATCTCACTGAGAGTTCCTGAACCATGTTATTTATGAGGAGCCCTGTTATTTAGTTAAGCACTTCGCAAAACAATTCCTTCTCAAATGAAGAAGCTTTGCTAAACCCGAGCCACTTACAGATCACTTCAGCCAATGCAATGTGATGGTGACTACGGGAAGCGGGAGAAGATATTTTGCTGTATAATACCCCCAGTATCAGAGGCAGTATGCCTCCCTGTATATCAGTTGCTGGGGAACACAAGCGTGAGGGTGCCATTGCATTCATCTCCTGCTTGTGGGCTTCCCATTGGGACATCTGATTGGCCGCTGTGGGAACAGAAAGATGGATGGGCTAGGCCTTTGGTCTGATCCACCATGCTTCTTCTTATGTTCTTAAGATGACCATGGTAGCTGGGCTCCACCCAGTGTAGTGTGTGCTATAGAGTGAGAAGGGGTGGCATTTTCGTATATATTAATCGGTATGTGCAGGAAAGAAAACACTTATGGCCTGATCCTATGCAGTTTTACTTGGAAGTTAAATTTCAGCTTTGTTCAATGGGTTTAAGTGCATAAGACTGCAGCCTTAGGCTAAGCAAAAAGTCTTCCCACTTCAGATTTCTGAGGCATCATTGACAAAGAGAGTTATCGTTTTGCTAGCATTATGTTGTGAAAGTAAATTCCCTGTTAATATTATGACAATTGCATCAACGTTTCTAGAGCAACACGCCAATCCTGCTATCTGCCCCCATAAGCAGGCTTCTGCGTGCATATCACTTGCTGGATCACACAGTGTGAGCATACATTGTCCAACTACGCATTGGAATGCAGATCCTGGTGTGGAGGCCATCTGGCCACATTGTGCATAGCTCTCAGGGTCAAAATACATGTTATGGGGATTAGGTAGTGTGCAGCTCCCTTTCTTGTCTTTGTTTACTCTAAACATACAGGCCCAAATTGCTCCAAGGGATACGTCTTTCTTTTTTCAAGCCCCGCATGTACATGGGGAGAGAGGGAAACAGCCTGGAAGGGAAGGATTAAACCTCCCCTACCCATGTGTGGTGGTACCTACTTTAGAGTAAACACACCTGTGATGGGGAGCTGCACACTAGGAGAGAAATGTAGCTTGAACCTCAGTGGGATGAACATTCTAACGCGTGTTGTACTAGAAGTAGTCACATGTAAAGAAATGCCCATTTTGAATACAGTTACAGCTGGATCTCAACCTAAAAATGGGACGGTTCTGAGAAAAAGGATTATTAAATGATAAGACAAAGTCACTCAGAGAAACTACAGATATTTCTTAACCTTCCTAAGGAAGCAGAAGTCTGCAACATAAGGGTTAAAACAGCATCTACAGAATGTTTCAGACCAGCCAGATCATCTGGATTTGGTTGCCTGGTTTTGGCTAGCCTGATGGAAAGAACTCTTCAGCTTCTTCTTATGCAAGTGACAGTAAGCCCTATTTCACATAAACTAATTCTCAACAGACTGGCAAAAAGAATGCAGTTTTAGCGAAGTTAAAAACTGAGATTTAAGAAATTCTGTATTATAATGTTTTGCCATTCTTTAGTTTTAATTTCAATGCTGCTCTCACTTTATTTATTATTCATTTATTTGGTTTTTACTCCTGTGTTTCTTGTGTTGATTTGGTTTGATTATAAGTTTCAATACTATTTTTGTTGCACATTTTCCCGGTGGCCTGGTAGGCAGAGGGTATGAGTTTAATAAATTTAAACAGAGGGTGTGAGTTTAGTGTCACTAGACCACCACCATGGGTGACAGATCAGGTTCCAACAGCTGGTTGTCTTCCAGACCTCTCCCCCTCTCCGCCACCGCCCTATTTTGAGACATCACGGCTTTAACGTCAAGTCAGCCTCCCCCCCCCCTTATTCCTCCCACCTGCTTTTTGTAACATCTTGTCTGATGAAGAGAACTGGAGATCTTGAAAGCTCGCACATTTTTTGTGATCTTTTGAGTTGGCCTAATGATTGTAGTTCACACTAATGTGGATTTTGGAATCTTTATTAACTGATAGTTTGTGCAGGCATAGTGAAAGCTACAAGATCTAAATAATGACCTGACCTTTATTGGGTTGTAATCATGATCATCACAGAAAGCAGGAAATGGCAGAAATGCAGGTAACAGCATGCATGCAACAGTCATTTCTGATTTTCAAGACTGCACTGCCACCTTGTGGTGTGCCCCCATTAAAAAAAGTTGGGACGATTTCTTTTTCAATGTTAAAATATCTCATTGCTATTATGTTTTAGTAGAGGGAAAGGGGAGTAAGCCATGTCAAGATATGATGTATTTTTGGAATATTGAATAATACTGATGGATTATTATGATTGAAATTATTTCTTGGTCCCGTGGTGATGGGTGCACTCTATTTATATGTATGTTTTTTAAATTTGTTATATATATATATATATATATATATAGTTTGAAATAAAAATAAATAAAAAATAAAAATATATATCTCATTGCTACTTAAGGTAAGTGTCCCACTAGACCAGTGTTCTCCAACCTTGGGTCCCCAGATGTTTTTGGCCTACAACTCCCGAGCATGCCCCAGCCAAACCAGTTCCCTACTCAGGTTTTAAAAGAAAGGGTGGAATATGTGGCGTAACCGCACGATTTAACAGTAATTCAGGTTAATAATGCCAAGCTGACACGTAGGATTTGGGTAGCAAACAAAATAAAAATAAGTTTATTTTAATTCTCAAAGTCTTAGTTCCAGAAAATAACTTTAAACCTACCTATACCAAACACTTTGTAATTAACCTAAGTCCCTATAACTCTAAATACTTTCACTCCTCATACAAGCACTGGAGGACACCAGGTTTGGAGGAGTCTGGTGTACTGCATCTGTGAAACTCAGAAAGGTAAAAAGTGATGAAGACTACAATTTCACCCATGCTTTGCTTCTAAGTAAACATATATAGGATTGGGCTATTCAAGGGAAATCTAAAATAACCAGTACAGTTTTCAATTACAATTTATTTATTTATTATTTACATTTATTTATCGGCCATCTGACCGGCAAACCGGCCACCCTGGGCGATGTACACAAGATAAAATACAGGATAAAATACATTTAAAACAGTATGAAATTTTAAAATCTTAGCCCACCCCATATTCCCGCCTGAACAGCCATGTTTTTAGTGAGCAGCGAAAGCTCAGCAGAGAGGGGGCATGGCGGAGGTCACTCGGGAGAGAGTTCCACAGTATGGGGGCCGCCACAGAAAAGGCCCTCTTCCTAGTCCCCACCAGTCTAGCTGCTCTGGCTGAAGGGACAAGGAGAAGGCTGTCTGTGGCAGATCTTGTTGAGCGGCCTACTTGGTGTTGCTGGAGATGTTCCTTGAGATAGACTGGACCGGAGCCGTATAGGGTTTTAAAGGTCAAAGCCAACACCTTGAATTCAGCTCGGCAAGCAACTGGTAGCCAGTGCAGCTCCTTGAGCACTGGAGTGATGTGATCCCGGCGGCGGCGGCTGCCTTTAACCAGGCGAGCCACCGTGTTCTGTACCAGCTGTAGCTTCCAAACCGTCTTCAAGGGTAACCACACGTAGAGCGCATTACAGCAGTCTAGGCGAGAGGAGACCAAGGCATGAACCACTGATGGGAACAGATGATTATTAGGAAGGTAGGGGTGCAGCTGCCGTATCAGATGGAGTTGATACAGCGCCGCCCGGCTCACAGCTGCCACCTGAGCCTCCATGGACAGCTGGGAGTCTAGAATGATCCCCAAGCTGCAGACCTGGTCCTTCAGGGGTAGATGTACCCCATTCAGCACCAGGTCAACATCCCCTAACCTCCCCTTGTCCCCCACCAGAAGTACCTCGGTCTTGTCGGGGTTCAGTTTCAGCATGTTCCTTCCCATCCAGCTACCCACTGACTCCAGGCACTTGGACATGGTCTCAACAGCCAACCTTGGTGAGGACTTGAAAGAGAGGTAGAGCTGCATGTCATCCGCATACTGATGACACCGCACCCCAAACCTCCTGATGATAGCTCCCAGTGGCTTGAGGTAGATGTTGAATAACATCGGGGAGAGGATGGAACCCTGCGGTACTCCACAAGTGAGCAGCCAAGGGTCCGAAGCCTCCTCCCCGAGAACTACCCTCTGATACCTTCCAGAGAGGAAGGACCGGAACCACTGCAATAATACAGTGCCTCCCACGCCCAACGCCTCCAGGCGATCCAGGAGGATACCGTGGTTAACGGTATCAAAAGCCGCTGAGAGATCGAGGAGGACTAGAAAGGAGCATTTGCCCCTATCCAAAGCCCTCCTCATATCATCCACCAAGGCGACCAAGGCCGTCTCCGTCCCATGTCTAGACCTGAAGCCCGACTGGCACGGATCTAAATAATCGGCTTCATCCAAGTGTGCCTTCAACTGAGTCCCCACCACTCGCTCAATCACCTTGCCCAGAAATGGAAAATTGGAGACTGGGCGGAAGTTGTTCAGATCTTGGGGATCCAAGGAGGGCTTCTTTAGAAGTGGTCTTATTGCTGCCTCCTTAAGGGCTGGTGGCATCACTCCCTCCTCGAGGGAGGCATTCACCACCGCCCTGATCCCCTCACCCAGTCTCTCGCTGCAGCTGATAATGAGCCAGGACGGGCAAGGATCAAGCAAGCAGGTGGTCGGCCCCACAGATGAGAGCACCTTGTCCACTTCATCAGAAGGAAGAAGCTGGAACTGATCCCACAAAACTGATCTGCCATTGGCCTCCTCCTGCTCACTCCCTGTGTCCACGACACATGAAATCCCACTCCTAATCTGATCAATTTTATCTGTGAAGTGCTTCGCTAAAGCCTCACAGGAGGCTTTAGACTGTTCCATTGGGTCTGGAGCGACTGGACCGACCAGACTCCGGACCACTTGGAACAGCCTCCTGGGGCAGCACTCCGCAGACACAATGGAGGCAGCATAGAAATTCTTTTTTGCTGCCTTCACCGCCACCTGGTAGCGGTGAATTTAATTTAATTTAAAATCCATTTAAAATAATCAAAAACATAACTTGCTAACCCCCATAGACTGAGACATAAACGCCTATATATGTGCAGTGGTCCTGCTACTCTGTTCATATAGTCATTCTATATTTTGTGTTCCAGTTGCTCACTATTGCATATAGAATATACATCACTCCCTCCAATCACTAACTCAGGTGGAGAGTGTCAACAGGACACTTTGGAACCAAAATGAGGCCGCTGAGAAACAAAAGGAAGGTATTGGCGCTTTCAGAAAAACGCTCACATTTTGCAGAACTACAAAACATCTTTTTAAAAAACACCCCAAACAAAGCCTTTCTGTGGGGATGCCTTCTGTGGCATCCCCGCAGAAACAAACAAACAGCCCCAGTAAGCATACTGAGCATATGCAGTAGTAGCCATGGAATATTGAGTGTCAGCTGGGAAAGAGAAGTGAAAACCTGAGGTTGGGGGTGGGAAGGAATGGAATGGAGTATCCTGCAAGTGGGATGGGGGTGGGCATGGCTTACCGGATCCTTGAATAGGAGCACTGTGATTAGGAGGTGAGGATACACGGCAACATTTTGTGGCAGATCCCACTTGTTTCACCGAAAGGCGGAGAGGCTTATATTCCCTAGCCATTGGGCGAAAATCAGTGTTAATAAAAGAATTACCGTACATGTGCTACGGAATATTCTGTTGGTTGGTGGGTGAGAATGGGTGCAGAGGGCCAAAGTGGGCTAGGATGACCACAAGCCGGCTCCTTCCTTGGGTACATTCGTATGTCCTGATGGCTAACATCCCAAGGTACAAACCAAATATGGTTCTATTTTGGAAAGGACCTCAACACATACACACACACATGTGCTGTTGATAGGATGAGGTACAGACACATGAAAGGGGGATGAGTTTAGAATTAACAAATTAAACCTGCTCAGAATTATTTGGGTTTTGACTCATATACAAATCATGATACTACCTACTACCTTACCTAGAGCAGCTCTGTTCACCAGTCCAGTAGCAGCTATAGACCGAATATCTCTCATATAGCCTGTCTGTCTGTCGACCATCTTTTGCTATCTAGGCTCTTTTTATTTATGTAAACTTGAGAGCCAGTGTGGCGTAGTGGTGAGAGTGTTGGACTGGCACTCGGAGTCCCGGGTTCTGGTCCCCAATCGGCCATGAAGCTCACTGGGTGACTTTGGGCCAGCCACTGACTCTCAGCCTAAGCAACCTCACAAGGTTGTTGTGAGGATAAAATGGAGAGGAGGAAGAGGATTATGTAAGCCGCCTTGGGTTACTTGCAGGAAAGAAGGTGGGATATAAATATAATAAATAAATAAATACATTCATAAACTGCTAGCCCCCCTCCCCGCCCCCAAAAGTGCAATACAGAGAAGTGGGCAACTGTTGTGCAAAAATAAAATGAAATAAAAATCAGTGACTCCAGGGCACAAATCACTTCCTCAATTTTAAGCTTGAAAATATTCCCTCGAAGCATCAGAATGGTTAGTATCTATTCCCCAGGCATAAAATTAAAAAGGCATATTCTTGTTCATACAGAGGATAAAGGAACTGCAAGAAGAAACTGCATTTAGGACATAACACCACTAGATGGTGCTCTGGATATTTGAGCAAGGTTCTTTTTTGTACATTAAGGATGTTTTCCCTTTCCGAAAAGCTCCTGGGTGATGTGTCAGGGGCCTTATAATGTGCTTGGGTAAGCCACCCAAACTCGGTGTACCAACCACATCCAAAATAAACGACAGAAAATCCTTGTACTCTCTAGTGTGCCAAAAAGGAACGTGCCAAGTTTGAATAGATAACAGGGGTTCTCATGAATCAATAATCGGCCCCAGCACAAGGGTGTTTCAAAATAAATTAGGTTATAGGTTTCCAGCTATCAGATTGACACTGTAACTACAGTATAGCTTCGGGAGTGCAGGTTTCTGTTGCAGCGTCAATGCATTTTACATGGTGAGGATCTAGCAGTAATCCGATCAGCAGCAATTGCCACAATACCAGACGGATCCCTAAAAATAGAAGCCCTATGGTAATCTGTCTGGATTACTGAATTCAGTGAGTGCTTGGTGACAAATCAGGAAAACGCTCAGAGAACAGGATTTGAATACATACATAAAGTTGTATTTTATATTCAGGGAGATGTGCAACTTCTCCAATCTTCAGTACCACTGACTTCAGGGATGGTTATTTAAAACAAATAAAGAAAAAAAACCCCATTGATTTTTGCCGTATTACCTTCTTGGCTTTTCCCCAAGGCAAAACAAACAAAAATGGAAGTAGTCTTTGTATCTTAATTGCGGCCTAACTGTAATAATATACATTTTCTCGGTATGCTTATACCTAGCTTGTTGAATTCAACGTCAGACATTATATCTGTCTAAGCTTGTTTTCATGTCCTGCCCTCCAGATGTTTTGGACTACAACTGCCATCAACTCCAGCCAGCATGGCCAGTGGTCGAGAAAGATGAGAGTTGCAGTCAAAAACATCTAGAGGGCACCACATTGGGGATGGTTGGTTTGAGCTACTTTGGCACTCGCTCCATCACGTGGGAGGGCCCAGGAGGACCATCAAATGGCCTCTGGGAAGGATGGACTGCTGAATTGCTTGAGTTGAGAGGGCACATTTAGAATTGGGGGTGTTTGGAACTACAATTCCATGGGTAGTATCCAACTGTGACCCAGCGCTTGTGCTAATGATGTTGTGCTAGCGTAAACCAATGTTTGCACAACGTAACTAATGCTTGCTAGGAGGGCAATCGGGAAAAGTAGTGATTTGCCTCTGAAATTCGGCAGCAAAAATTAGGGTCCTAATCTCTCCTCAGCCATGAACTCAGTACCAAGTGATAGGAAAGGAATGGCTCAATCTCATCTGACCCACTCCTCATCTGTAATATGGGAACAATAATGTTGACGTCGGGATGCACAAGGATTTTATTTCCATTCATTAAACATCAGAACTTGCCTTGTTCACAATCCCAAAAGCGAGCACATTTTGGGGGCAGACCTCGCATATTCCTGAGCTTGCAATCGTGTTCGGAAAATGCATTTGTTAGAAAAATAAAAATGCACATTCCCCACCCCCAAATATGCATTTTCACTTTTTAATCTATGGGGGGGGGAGGAAGTGTGCATATTTTGGTGCACACTTAAAAAAATGCATACCAAAAAGTGCACTTCCCCCTGTCCGAATGAAAAGAAAAACAGGTTGCAGTCAAAAAACAGTAGTGAGGTGATCCAGGCTTCAAGGTGGAGTTTGGAGAATCTCGGCGATCTCCAGCATTGCTTCTTCTCCCACTGTGTACCCCATGAAGCGAATATATTCTGTAAATAAAAGGAATTTGGCCATATTGTCTAACCCAGTGTTCTCCAACCTTGGGTCCCCAGATGTTTTTGGCCTACAACTCCCAGCATGCCCCAGGCAGCATAGCTGGCTGGGGCATGCTGGGAGTTGTAGGCCAAAAACATCTGGGGACCCAAGGTTGGAGAACACTGATCTAACCCCATCAATCAATGCAATAATTGAGAAGGACTTAAACTCCCATTAAGCTGGAAGTTTCCAGCAGCCTCTCCATGTCTTGCCTCCTTGCTCCAGCTTTAAGGCTGGTCCTCCCAACTCCTAGACTAGGAGCAGCCATTGCTACCGCTGCTGCAGTACTGAAGCAAAAGCCCAATGAAGCACCCAAAATTGTAGCAGAAAAGGGTTTTTGTGGAGTGAAAAGGGGCAAGGCCACCCACAGCTTCTTATGCAGGCTCTTGAGGGCGGGAAAGTAGCTTTTTCAAGGTGTAGTAGTAAGGGGAGTTGGAGATAGTTTAACAAGCAGGTATGGCAATCCTAGGCAGCTCGTCACACCCTCCCATGTACAACAGGGCTCTCCAACCTTGGGTCCCCAGATGTGGCTGGACTACAGCTCCCAGAATCCCTTGCCATTAGCCATGCTGGCTGGGTATGCTGGCAGCTGTAGGCCAGCAACATTTGGGGACCCAAGGTTGGAGAGCCCTGATGTACAGAATGTTGCCTTTGGTGTTGCAGTGCAAGCAAAGACTTGAGTTACAAAGTTACAGCAAAAGATACTGAACTGAAGTTGCCACTCGTATTAGTATGATTTTTAACTCATTCCAATGCCCTACAAAGATAAAAAAGGATCTAGCAATCAGACTATAAAAACACAGTGTTAGTCTGTAAATGCCATGCTCTTTTGAGCTTTATTTTTTAAAATATGATTATATCCCAGAAATCATTTGCTCCCACATGCCCCTTCCCAGTATAGTTCTCCTCCCTCTTTTTTATTTATTTTATTTATTTATCAAATTATAGTTCTGGTAGCAATAAGAAGTGGTCAAATCAGTAACGGCAGGAAAGTCTGTGGATTACTTCAGCAAATGATGAGTTGGCTGCAAAGGCATTAAGGATCTTCCCGTCCCGTCCTTGATTGATTGAAAGCTGGTTGATTGCAATGATGGTTTGAGCAATCTCATATTGTGGGAACTGGCCAAATCTGCATTGCCTGCTGTGGTCTCGCAGGTTTATGAAAACACTGGTTAAGAGCCACAGCTAAAGCTGTCCATAATTCGAGGGGATTCCCCCTACCAATAATAGATAGAACGACTGAGCATTTTGGTGTTCTGTTACACACGCACCCATCTTGATTCAATGTGATTCAATCATGTCTTCTGTCTGAATTTAGTTCATCGCTGCTTGTAGGATTACTCTGGATGGGGTGATCATCAAATTGTGTCTCATGAGCCAAGTGTGGCTTCTAGGCAGTTCAAGTGTGACTCCTCAACAATCCAGAAAAGTGAATTGAAACAGAAAGAAGAGGTAGTCTGTTGTGTGGATGTGGTCCAGGGTCATAGCAGAGGCAATCTCACAGCAATCTTCTCTCCCAACAATGCGGGAGGGTGCTCAGCACCAGCAGGAGTAGCAGCAGACACAAAGTGGGGCTCATCAGGGGTTTTAAGTGGGTTAGTGTGCTGTATAAAGGAGGTGTTGTAAAAATTTGCATTTTCTGGCTCAGAAATACGAGTTGTAGACTCCCAATGCTTCTCCTCAAATATGAGGTGAGCGTGACAAGCTCTAAATTCTTTTTTGGCTTGTGCGTTAATCCAAACTGGAGATAAAATGAAGTCCCCCTTCTTTCCCACCCAGCACTCAGCCTGATACCACCATCAACCCACGGCCCTTGAATGGTATGAAAGGTCCCCTCACATCAGGATCAAGTGGTGTCGTTTCTAGACAGATTTGAGCCCCAACATCCCCTATTCTAGAAATTAATCACTGGGAAGAGGGACTAGGGAATGATTGTTCAGGAAAGTAGGAAGAGTGGCAAAGGCAGTTTTCTATCAAAAAGGTGGACAGACCTCAGGCTTGTGGGACCTACTATGTTTTTTACATGAATCTTGAGATCCACCAATGAGAGCCTGGTGCGAAAGACACACACTTAGGGCACAATCCTACGCATGTTTAGACAGAAAAAAGTCCTAACATTCCTAGCATGCCCCAGCCAGCATGGCTGCCAGGACAGATGCTGGGAGTTGTAGGACTTTTTTTTTTTTCTCTATCTATCTAAACTTGCATAGGATTGTGCCCTTAGAGAATTAAAGAATTCTGAGTCCAGGGATTTGTTTTGAGTACCAGAACTGAACATAATTCACATCCGCCCATACACAAAACCACTCCTAGTTACCACAATTTTCCTTTATTTTAGCAGAATAATTTAGGGCATTGGGAAGGGTGGGGAACCAGTCATTTTCCTGCTGCTTTTGTAAAATAACTGGGAGTCAGAAATCTTTGCCGATCTACTGCAAACCACCCAGATATCTACTAGTAGATATTGACCTACCTTCTGCCGATTTCTGGTCTATCACGTGGCTTTAGCTCACTGGAAGAATGTTGGTATATGGCTTTTAACCATCAGCAGCATGCTCAGATTGCTTAGCATTTAGTGTCCAGTCCACTTCATACACAGTAATACTGACATCCCTGTGGGCTAGGCCAACATTATTATGTCCATATTGCAGATGGGGAGTGGGTGGGATGGGACTGAGAAATCGTGCTTTGCCTTACCTATCACTTTGTATTGAATTCATGGCCAAGGAGAAGTGAGGGCCCACTGTTTCCCACCTAGCATTATATTACACTGGTCAGTTCCTTTGGCTGTAGTAACTCTGGCAACCTCTGATCTTCATCAAGTCTGACATACCAGTTCTCCCTGTCTTATGTAAATATTTCCCACAAATATTGCACAATTTTGTACATCAGACAGAATTATAGACAAGCTGCCACATTATTGTTTGTTTCTTTTTTTAAAAAAAAATGGGATGGGCTACTGTGGGAAGCCCAGGGGCCATTTTTGCCCCTGGATCTCCCCTCTGGGCCTCAGTCATGTGGTGCAGCGCAGTCTGCATGGTGACCTCAAAGGTTAAAAGAAAGGGGGCAGACTGCTCTGTAGTGCCACAGAGGATGGCGAGGGTTAAATTTACCTTGTTTACAAGCTACATTTAATCCTTTTGGTGCCCCATAGCTGCCATGAATGCCTTTTTTCCATTAAAAATTATATATATATATATATATATATATATATATATATATATATTATGGGTTGCGGTGTGTGTGGTGAGAACTGGGAGTAGCAGTGGCCCCATGTGGCCTGTGGGCCATGTGTTGCCCACTCCTGCAACTACATTGTACAAGCTGTAGGGCAGCTTGTAGTAGTGCTGAATAGAGTGGTAGTATTTACCTGTCCTATCTTATACAACACTTAAGTCAATACAGGTAACTTTCAGATTTAATCTGCAGTTGAGGGTACATCTCTGGCCACCACCCTTCCCCTTTCTACATGGCACAATGATGTCAAATGTTCCATAGGGCATGATGTTGATTGGATATAGTGCTAGTCAGTGCTTTTTTTCTGGAGAAAAAGGTACCGGAACTCTTGGATTACATTTCCTCGGGAGTAGATGGCGATTAAATTGTAATGCAATTAATAGAAGAAAAGGTGCTGGAACTCAGTTCCGGTGAGTTCCACCAGAAAAAAAGCCCTGGTGCTAGTGGAAAGAATTAGACATGGTTGCTTATTTGTAATTGGAGTTGATGTTCTTGGGTTAGCATAATGTCCTCCAAAACAGGCTCCTTCTGTCCTAATTCCTTCTGGTTTCTAAGGAGGATTTTTTTTTTTACTTCTTTCCCAAGGGGTCCTTATGTGCCACCAGAATTTTTGAAGTGGACCAACAGTGCCCTCCTAATATTATTATTCATGCACACATTTAAAGAAGGACTTACAAAAGACCTTGACTGGTTGATGCTCCCTAATTATGAAATTTTAGGCCGTGAAAACTCTCCAAAGCCCATTACTGACCCTCTTCTGGAAGAAGGGTCTTCGTTAGGCTGGTCATAATTCAACAAATACTTCTGCTTGTATTTTCAGAAATTACCACCTGATTGGACAAATGTAGTAATGTACAGCTTAAAAACCCTCATTTAATAGAACCTCAAAATATAAAGATGGTAATGCAAGGGAGGGAAGAGGAGGGCATCAGGTTTTTATTTGAGTTAGCACTTCATCCCCAAAACCTGTTTCAGTTACAGAGCTCCAGAATGGGTTGAAGTGGGACAGTAGTGCATTTGCTTGAATATCTGAAGGTTGTCTGAAAAGGCTACTGGCCCCATCTCTCTCTCTCTCTTGCTTTCACTCTCTGTAATTATCTATTTCCTCTTAAAACAATGTTTTACTTCTTTTTATTAAGAGTCCCAAAAGAAGAGGAATTTCTCTCCCTCTTTTTGGTGTAGAAATATATATCTAGTTCTGATCCTTGATGGACTGAGGGTAGGAACAGAAGAAAAAGACTTTTGATCCATTGTCTACACCCAAGATCTGAGATGTTACTAAAGGACAATTCATGATGCCTGAGAGGAAATTACTTACACACACAGAATATTGGCTAGCAACAGCATGTGAAAACCCACATAGGTTCACATCTTAAGTGAGAATGTGACCCCATTTCTCTAACTCAGTGGCTCCTGGTAATTACAGTATTAGAGAGAAACTACCAATACAAAAACCTTCCGCCCTAAAAATAGGACTCCGTGCTTATGGAGTCACTACCAAAATGAACAAAACAATGATATATTGGAATACTAGTGATGACAAAGGTTCAGGCTGCCTCATCTTCAAAGGATTCTGAAACAAAAATGAAGAGGGGAACCCTCCCCCGCAAAAGCAAATCCCTCAGTGCTTGATTTTCCCTCATATTGGTACAGTCTAGGGATGGACGGTTTCTCTCAGTCTCTCATTTTTCTAATCATAAGTTCAGTTTGTCCTGAACGTTGAGATTTATTTATTTTTTTAAAAAAGTTCTGCAAATTTCTCCTAGTACATACATTTTTGTATGCAATATTGCCTAATATACATTTTTTGTACACCACTTTCCTAATGTAATACATTTTTAACATTGTTGTCATTAATATACTCATTTTTGTGTGCACTTCCCTAATGTACACATTCTGTATGCAATTTTTGATTCGAGAACTCCATTGCAAAATTTGGAGAAGTGCAAATTTCAAAGGATAACTGAGTTTCAGTTTGCGTATTGGTTCAAAAGTATAAAATTAGCTAAGTTTGCAATAAAATGAGAACTGAATGAATTTCTCCCCCATCCTTAGTCCATTGGCATCTTTCCTAAATAATAAGAGCATTTTGGTGTGACGAATAATATTATGTCTGCAGCAAGGAAGCGTTCTGAACAAAACTGAAATTACAGGCTGTTACCAAATGTGTAACTATCACACCCTTTTGTGATCACACCCTTAGATCATAGCCTTTTGTGCACACACGTGAATGCCCTTGCCCACATTCCTATGGACATGCATTCCTTATTCCCAACAGGACTTTGGTCAGAGTGTGTCCATGGCTAAGAGGAGACCTCACCTCCCAAGGATCCATGCACATACACAAGATTTGCGGGTCAAACCACTTGGCCCATTTATTGGTAACAAATAAGAATTTGAAATTTCATAGATTTCATAGATAGAGTTGGAAGGAGCCTACAAGGCTATCGAGTCCAACCCCCTGCTCAATGCAGGAAACTAGAGGAGGGGTCTCCCATCCAAGTAACAACCAGGCTTGACCCTGCTTAGCTTTCCACGCTCAGACAAGCTGAGCCAGCATAAGCCACAGGCCGCACAGGTTGATTTGCGGGGGGTGTGTGTTAATTTGGTAGAGCAATATCACGTTAAACACAAGTACAGTAATGACAATGAACTTGCATGCCTTTCTTGAGAACAGTATTCTTCATGGAGAAATTAGCTATGTTCTTTGTGCTGTTTCCTGAAACCCAAAATGAGGCTGTGGACATGCATGAACAGTCCATTCTGCAGGGAGAGGGGTGGATTGCGATGATAGCACAAGGATTGGGGGGGATTGGATAATGTGGAGTCCCTTATGCTCATGGGAATAGGAAAAGAGAGGGGATATGAGGATTTGGGGGAAGAGTTGGAAGTGGGTTGGTCAGCTATGCTAAGATGAAGGGGGTTGTTGTGATTTGGCTACATCTGTCATTCACTCACTGCAGTTTAGAAGGCTACAGGTAGGGGTCTACCTGGAGCTTGTAACACACTCATGCACTCCCGTTTAAAGTGTGTTCTGCACTTGCCCTTTTGTGTCCTCAAATTCTTCTCAATATAATTTTGTGAGACTTCATAGTCGATCACCTCTTCTAGAAGAGAAGGTTGCCTGTGGGGCCCTCAGACTCGCAAGGAAACCAAAAGAAATGCTGCAAAAGGGTTTTCCGCTGCAATTCTTTTCACTAGCAAAGCCAGGGAAAGATGCACTTTAACACTAAGGCCAACCATATCCATTGAAAATTAGAGCCAAATTACTTACACACACACACACACACACACACACACACACACTGAGAAGGCAGGGATAGAGGGGTGGAGGATACATTTGTAGCATGACCTCCAAGAACTGGATAACTTTCCCTGGACAGAAGCCCTTTTCTGGAGGCTGGATACGAAGGAGTATTGCAACCCTGGTTGAGGTGTCACAGGAATGATGTGTCCCTTTTGAGGTGTGGTTTGCATTCCCTGCTGGAAGACACAGGCCCACCTGGCGGAGCTGCTGCTAGCTGGAGGAAACTAAAAATCATCCAACAATGAATTGTACGAAATTCTTACCCATTGCTACTTTGACTGAAAGCTGGGGGAGTGAGTGGAGTAACAGAAAATATACTGGGGAGAGTGGCCAGTACCCCTCACTACCCTTTGGAGTCATTCCTGGATTCTATGTTGTCTGTGTACTAGAATACAGGGGAGAGAGAGGAATTAGATCAAAGTTCTCAGCACCTTGTTTCTCCTCTTGGTAAAGGGTCTGTGCTGGTGCCGAGGGCTTCCCCCACTGCAAGGAGTGAGCCCAGTGAATCATGAATTCCAGTAGTGTCAGGGTAAGGGTGACCAAATATATGTAATATAGATTGTTGCATAAGGGCTATTTTTAAACTTGCACATGATGGAATGGGCTCTTTCAGATCTTTCTGATGTGCCAGGGTCAGCATGTTCCATGTTTGGCCACATCCCTTTCCATAACATTAACTCTGACACTGATGTCTAATTGATATATTACCATGGTTCAAAACCCCCACACTGAAGCCTTTTTTAAGATGTGGTCCCCCCCTAATACATTTTAGAGAGCCTGGATTCACCATAATTTGTTATGGTTTCCCCATGACTAGCCCTATTGATCAGTTCACATGCAACATCCATACATTATGCAACCTCAGGGTAGCTAACAAAGGAACCTTTTTGCTGGGTGCCAGTTTATGCTTCCAGTTGCAACACCTCATTTTGTGTACCAGCTTTAGCACCATGAATTAAGTTCCTGTCCTGCATTGCCTGGATATATATTAAATAATCTTCTAGAATGAAGTCCCTTCCATCCTGCCATCTCATTTAACACCTACTTATCTAACTTGCTTTAATAGCTTGCTCTAGAAAACTATAGCTGTTCTCAGTCATGATTGCATCAAGTTGATCTAATAATTGATGTACTGAACCACTTTTGGCCCATATGTATAAACTCACATATGCAGTAAGGCAGCCTTCCCCAACTTAGCACCTTCCAGATGTGTTGGACTACAACTTCCATAACCCCCCAGCCAGCTGGGGATGATGGGAGTTGTAGCCCAACACATCTGGAAGGCGCCAGGTTGAGGAAGGCTGCAACAAGGGAACTGTGAATGCAACTTGAGCTTGATTAAGAGCAGAAAAGTGATGCTGGATCAGAACAAAGGCCTATCTAATCCACATTCTGTTCCCATAGTGGTCAATCAAATGCCTATGGGAAGCCCACAAGCAGGACATGAGCACAATAGCCCCCTCCTGCTCAGGTTTTCCAGCAACTGGTATTACCCAGCAATTGGCATTCAGAGGCATACTTGAAGATTTCTTTACTACAGCTCCTCCACTGCTGAAAAGGCAAGCAGCTTTTAAAAGCAGCTTGCCTCTTTGGCATTGGGAGATGCCACAGAAACATGTTTCAAGACTCCTGTAAAGACCACAGCTTCCTTACTCACATGTAAATAAGATACAGAGTCCTGCTGACATTGGAACCACCACCCTCCACTGGTTGCAACATAACATTGCATTGCTCTCATGGCATTCCAGGAACTGTGGCTGGTGGGAAGCTTTGGAGAAAGCCCCCTGCTCCCTCCCACCAGCTGCACTTCGCATAAGAATGTAAGAAGAGTCGTATTGGATCACACTAAGGTCTTCCCACTCCAGCATCCTCTTCCACAGTAGCCAAGCAGGTGTCCATGGGAAGCCCACAACGGCACCCTTCCTCTTGTGTTCCCCAGCAACTGGCATTCAGAGGCATACTCTCTCTCATACTGGAGATAATATATACCATCATAACTATTAGTCATCGATAGTCTTATCCTGTATAAATTTGTCTAATCCCCTTAGCATCTAAGTTGGTGGCCATCACTCCATCTTGTGGTCACACATTCCATAGTTTACTGATGTGCTGTGTAAAGAAGTATTTCCTTTTATGTGCCCTGAATCTCCCACCTTTCAGCTTCATTGGATGATCCTGGGTTCTAGCATTATGAGAGAAGGAGAATAACCTCTCCCTCTCCCCTTTCTCTACATGATTCATAATTTCATACACCCTATCATGTCCGCTCTTATTCATATTTTTTTTTCTTAACTAAGAAACCCCAAAATGTTGTAATCTTTCCTCATAGGGGAGTTCCTCCAGCTCCTTGATATTTTTGCTGCCCTTCTGTGCACCTTTTCCAGCTCCACGATATCCTCGCTGAGGTGCAGTGAGCAGAATTTCACACAGTATTCACACCAAGTGTGGTCACACCGTGGATTTGTGTACAGGTATTATGATCTTGGCAGGTTTATTTTGAATTCTTTTCCTAATGATTCCCAACATGGAATTTGTCCTTTACACAGCAGCTGCACATTAAGTTGATGTTTTTTGTCCCAAGGTATATCACTTTACACATGCTTACATTGAACCACTTTGCCATTTTAATGTCCATTCTCCCAGTTGGAAAGATCCTTTTGGAGCTTTTTATTGTCCCTTTTTGTTCAAACCACCCTAAATAATTTGGTGTCATCAGCAAACAGCCACCTCACGGCTCACCCCTAAACAAGTTTAAAAGCACCATTCCCAGTACAGGTCCTTGGGGGACCCCACTGTTTGCATTGTGAGAATTGACCATTTATTCTTGATCTCTGCTCTTTAACCAGTTACCATTCCATAAGAAGACCTCTCTGCTTATCCCATGATGCGAAGTTTGCTCAGGAGTCTTTGGTGAGCAGGGCCGGTGCTACCATTAGGCCAACTAGGCAGCCGCCTAGGGCGCAGGGCTAAAGGGGGTGCCAGAAACGCCTTGAAAACAAAATACAGTGCTCTCAAGTGGGAAGGGGGGCGCTAAATATCTGATCTTGCCTAGGGCACCAAATTGCCTTGCACCGGTCCAGTTGGTGAGGACCTTTGTCAAAAGCCTTTTGGAAGTCCAAGTAAACAATGTCTACCGGATCACCCTTGCCCACATGTTTATTGATACTCTCGAACTCTAAAAGGTTAGTGAGACAGGATTCAGGACTTACCATTGCAGAAGCTAAGTTGATCCTTCTTCACCAGGATTTGTCTTGTCCTTCTATATGCTTGATAATTTTATTTTATTTTTAAATTTTATTTTACAAATTTTCAAACAGTATATATAAGACAACTAAAAAGACATACATAAAACTTATATAGTGCACCCGTCACCACGGGACCAAAAGATACTTTCTATCTCTATAATCAAGTATGGTTCATTATTCTAAAAATACAACATATCTTGACATGGCATGTTCCCTTTCCCCTTTATTAAAACAAAATCTAGAAATAATCCCCAAATGTCCTTAATATTATTTTTCTTAAGTTGTCCCTTTTTACATTTAATACTACAAGTTTGTTTATCATTTAAGGCAATATCCCACACCTCCTTATACCAATCAGTAATTAAAAAGTCATATTCAACCAGTTCTGGATGGGGTTGCACTCCCCCTGAAGGATCAGGTTCGTAGTTTGGGGGTGCTCCTGGATCCACAACTGTCACTCGAGGCACAGGTGAACTCGGTGGCACGGAGCACCTTTTATCAGCTTAGGCTGATATACCAACTACGTCCTTATCTGGACAGAGATAGCCTAGCTACAGTTATCCATGCTCTGGTAACCTCTCGTTTGGATTACTGCAATGTGTTATACGTGGGGCTGCCTTTGAAAACGGTTCGGAAACTTCAGCTGGTCCATAGGGCAGCGAGATTGTTAATGGAGACTGGCCAACATGAACATATTATGCCAGTGCTTTCTCATCTGCACTGGCTGCCAGCAGGACCGGTGCAGGGCAGTTTGGCGCCCTAGGCTAAATTATATTTAGCGCCCCCCCTCTCGTGCCGTGGGGGGGGCTCCGGAAAGCAGCCCTGCTCTGCAACCTCCCGCCCCCCCGCCGCCACCGGACCCCCCCGCACGCTGCCGCTGCCGCTGCCGCCCCCCACCTACCTTCCCACGCCTCCTCCGAAAAGGGACCCCCGCGCTCTGTTTTTGGCCGGGGGAAACCAGAGCAACAGGGCTGTTTAAGCCCTGTTGCCCTGGTTCTTCCCGCCAAAACAGAGCGCAGGCGGGGCTCCGGAAACAGCGCAGAGAAGGTAGGTGTCGGGGGGGGAGGCGGCGCGGAGGAGAGGCGAAGCGAGGCGAGGTGGGGGGGGAGGCGGCGCGGGGGGAGGCGGCGCAGAGGCGAGGCGAGGCGAGGCGAGGTGGGGGGGAGGCGGCGCAGAGGCGAGGCGAGGCGAGGTGGGAGGCGGCGCGGAGGCGAGGCAAGGTGGGGGGGAGGTGCCCAGGCTCGGCCCCACCACTACTCCAGGCGCAATCCCCCGCACTGACCTAGCTTTCTCGGAGAGGCGGGCGGGCGGGCAGGGCAGGAGCGCGCCGGCAGCGAAGAGGAGCGCAGCGTTCTGCGCCCTTTTCCGCTATGCGCCCTAGGCAACAGCCTAGTTGGCCTAGTGGTAGCGCCGGCCCTGGCTGCCAGTCTGTTTCCAGGCCTGATTCAAAGTGCTGGTACTACTAACATTCAAAGCCCTAAACGGCTTGGGGCCAGGGTATCTAAAGGATCATCTCCTCCCATATGTACCTGCCCAGACACTAAGATCTGCATCAGCGGTCTTTCTCCAAGAGCCCCTGCCAAAGGAAGTGAGGCAGGTGGCTACTAGGAGGAGGGCCTTTTCTGCTGTGGCACCCCAGTTATGGAAAGAGCTCCCCAAAGAGGTTCGCCTGGTGCCTACTTTTTATTCTTTCCAGGTGAAGACCTTTCTATTCTCCCAGGCATTTAAATCATTTAAATCATTTTAATCTTGTAGTTGTTTTTAACTCCATTATTGTAACTGCTGCTGATAGCTCTGCTGTGTGTTTTTAATCTGTGGTTTTAAATTTTATATTTATTTTATATTGTATTTTATGGTTTTAACTGTTGTAAACCGCCCAGAGAGCTTCGGCTATTGGGCAGTATAAAAATGTATTAAATAAATAAATAAATAAATAAATATTGAACTTTCAATTTCTTTGCTATCATTAGTCTACCCACCGTTAACAAATTTACAATTAATTCTTTTGCATCTGAGATGCTTGATAATTTTAACTTTAGTAATACTTTCCACTAATTTACTCAGAACAGACGTTAAGCTAACTGGCCTGTAATTTCCAGGATCCTCCCTGAATGACTTTTTAAAAACTGGTGTTACATTGGCTACTTTCTAGTCCTCTGGTACAGAGGCCAATTTTAGAATATGTTACATGTTTTTATTAGAAGGTCATCATGGATACCATCTGGACCCATTGTTTGTTTTCAATTAGTAAGGTCTAGAACTTCATCCTTGTCAACTCTATTTGCCTCAGTTCCTAACATTTTTTAAAAGATGCATTTAAAGATTACTTTTTAAAACATTTTTTATATTTGCAGCCTAGCCATAGTTTAAAGTCAATAACCCATGTGGATTTGTTTCCCTTCCTTGTATTCCATATGGGTCTTTCTTTGCAAGGAAAGCACATGATTAAAAAAACCTCTTCTGTCACATTTCAAAATATCCTTCTGCACTGAAGATCTTCTCATGTGACAGATCTTTTCTTCCACGCTTACTACTTTGTTGCTATACATATAGATCAGTCTTCTCCTATGGAAATGGAAAGGTCTGTGACTGTCCCTCTCTATCATAGAGATCAAATGAAAGACTGCCTTTTCTACAAGATAATGCTTCATATTGTAACTAGGAGTTGCCATAGTGCTGGGCAAACAGCACTCAAGTGACACCTAGTAGGCATTACAAATATTACAACACAATATATTATAATACATCAGCCAAAGGGAGCAGGAAGGAAGAAGGTGAGAGAGAAAGTACACGTGCATCCCATTCCTTTACACAGAATCTGGTATCCTTGCAAAGACAACCAACCACAAAAAATAAAACAAACAACCCTCCCCAATAAAACAAACAAACAACTATAACCACATGTGCCCATTGATCTTTCACATAAAATAAAACTGAAATTCACACCACTCTGGGTGTAAACAGATCAGTAGAGAACCACTTCATGGATTATTATTATTATTTATTCCAGCAGGCTGAGAGCAGGGAGAAGAGAGGGAGCGCAGGGCCATTCCACCAGCCCTGCCAGGAGTATTCATTAATATTCATAGATTTCATAGATCATAGAGTTGGAAGGAGCCTACAAGACTATCGAGTCCAACCCCCTGCACAATGCAGGAAACTAGAGGAGGGGTCTCCCATCCAAGTAATAACCAGGCCTGACCCTGCTTAGCTTTCCACACTCCCTTCTTCCCTCCCCATTCCTTTTTCCTTGTGTGCCGTGTCTTTTTAGATTGTAAGCCTGCGGGCAGGGACTGTCTTGTTAATTGCTGTAAACTGCCCAGAGAGCTTCAGCTATTGGGCAGTATAAAAATGAAATGAAATAAATAAATAAATAAATAAATAAATATTTTTTAAACTGGCAACATTCAAGGGCTGATTGTGGCAATCCATAATACATAGCATTATGCAACCTCAGGATAGCTGCATAGCAACCTATACCAATTTATGCTTCCAGTTGTGACACTGCATTTTGAGTATCAGCTCTTCAGCATTTTGTCCATAAACATTTGTTACGGTGTCCAATACCAGCATACTGTCACTTTAATGTTTCATGGCTTACGCTGGCTCAGCTTGTCTGAGCGTGGAAAGCTAAGCAGGGTCAGGCCTGGTTATTACTTGGATGGGAGACCCCTCCTCTAGTTTCCTGCATTGAGCAGGGGGTTGGACTCGATAGCCTTGTAGGCTCCTTCCAACTCTATGATCTATTTGCTAATCTTCTGCTGGGACGCACTAGCCTAAGCACTTGCATATTCATGCATCAAATATTGGTCTATTAGCAATACTTTGGAATTACTAAGATGGAACATTTCCCCCTTTTTCAAAGCGTGAAAGATAGAAATAACTAAACTCACAACTACTGACAGCATATGCTGTTGATAGTGGAGAGCATCATTTGTCACCAGTTATGAGCACATCACAAAATATGGGGATGCATTCACATGTTCTGCTGAAAACAATCACACAGTAGAAGATAGGCTGATCTTCTCACAGCTTGCTTCTCTAGAATTTAGATGTTACCTGTGCAGTGCTGTCCATAAGTTGTAACATTGAAATACTCCTGCTGACCACATACATCACTTAAATGCATGCAGAGTACATCACCACCAGCAGCCTATCCCTATTGGTGGCTGTATGGTAGGATCAACATTGCTCCCCAACGTAGGCTTCAAGGAAGGAAACCAAGGCGTAAAATGAACATCCAAGTCCTTCAAGATCCTATTAAGCAAACTCATCTTCAATCACTTCTTAAGGAACATCTACCTACGGAACCTCCTGACAACATTGAGGACCATTGGTCTAAGCTGAAAACCTCCATTACTGCAGCTTGTGAACAAACTATTGGATATGAAACTAAGAAACATCAGGATTGGTTTGATGAAAATGACAATGAGATTAAATATATAATTGACCAAAAAGGAAAGCCTTCCAAATATGGCAAAATGATATTAACTGCGTTGCCAAGAAAAAAACCTACGCTAGCGCAAAGGCTGAGGTCCAAAGAAGAACAAGAGAACTTAAGAACGCTTGGTGGAAAAAGAAAGCTGAAGAAATTCAACAACTTGCAGAATCTCATGATGCACGGGGCTTTTTTAAGGCCACAAGGGCCATTTATGGACCAAAAACCTATGGTACAAACCCTTTACAATCAAAAGATGGCACCAAACTCTTAAAAGACAAAGAGTCTATTGCACTGCGTTGGAAAGAGCATTATTATGACCTTTTAAATCGTAAGTCTAAGGTGGATAATGAGATTTTTTCGCAAATCCCGCAAAAACAAATTAAAGAGGAACTTGCAATACTCCCCACTTTGGATGAAGTAAAAAAAGCCATTAATCAAATGAAGAACAACAAAGCTAGTGGACCAGATGGGATTCCTGCTGAAATCTTTAAAGAAGGGGGGCCCGAACTTGTACAACATCTTCATAAACTCATCGAAAAAATCTGGATAAGAGAAGAGATCCCAGAAGACTTCAGGGATGCCATAATTATCACCCTCTTTAAGAAGGGTGATAGAACAGACTGTGGAAACTATCGGGGCATTTCTCTCTTAGCAACCGCAGGTAAAATATTTGCTAGGATTCTCGCAAACCGTCTTCTATCTATTTCAGAAGAGATCCTCCCTGAAACTCAATATGGTTTCCGCCCCTCTAGAGGGACAGTAGACATGATTTTTACTGCACGTCAGCTCCAAGAAAAATGCCGGGAGCAAAATCAACCCCTTTATATGGCATTTATCGATTTGGCTAAGGCCTTTGATACTGTAGACCGTACAGCTCTCTGGACTATCCTTATGAAAATTGGATGCCCCAATAAATTTGTGAATATCTTGCGACTTCTCCATGACAACATGACGGCAACGGTTTTGGACAACAACGGCTCTCATGGTGCTCCATTTAAAGTGGGATCAGGTGTTAAACAGGGATGTGTTATCGCCCCAACATTATTTGCCATTTTCATCACCATGGTTTTACATCTTGTCGAGGGGAAACTTCCCACCGGTGTGGGAATTATATATCGAACAGATGGAAAGCTTTTTAATCTCAGCAGGCTGAAAGCAAAAAGTAAGGTAATTACAACCTCCGTTGTGGAACTTCAGTATGCTGATGATAATGTGGTCTCCGCACATTCAGAGGATGATCTCCAAACTATCCTAAATGCTTTTGCAGAAGCATACGAAAAACTTGGTCTCTCACTTAACATCAAAAAAACCAAAGTGCTTCATCAGCAAGTGCAAGCCAATCCTTTGGTGATGCCATCTATCCAGCTTGGCGGGACAATACTGGAAAATGTCGATCATTTTCTCTATCTTGGCAGCTATCTTTCTGTTACAGCTAACATCGACAGTGAAATCCAGCATCGTCTGAGCTCTGCAAGTGCCGCATTTTCTCGAATGAAACATAGAGTGTTCGAGGATCGGGATATTTGTAAGAAGACCAAAACACTGGTTTATGAAGCCATTGTATTACCAACTTTATTGTATGCCTGCGAAACATGGACTATCTATAAACGTCACTTCCACCTCCTTGAAAGGTTTCATCAACGTTGCCTCCGGAAAATCCTGCAAATTACTTGGGAAGATAGGCGAACAAATGTCAGTGTACTGGAAGAAGCAAAGACTACTAGCATTGAAAAAATGATCCTTCAACGCCAACTTCAGTGGACCGGTCATGTTGTTCGAATGCCTGACTGCCGTCTCCCAAAGCAGTTACTTTACTCCCAACTCAAGGATGGAAAGCGGAATATCGGTGGTCAATATAAGAGGTTTAAAGATGTTCATAAGGCTAATCTAAAAAAATGCAATATAAACATCGAAAACTGGGAAGCTCTGGCCCATGAACGATCTAAATGGAGGTTGGCCTTTCACAAAGGTTCCATGGACTTTGAAGAAGCCCGAGTGCAAGGTGAAAGGGAGAAACGTGCTAAGCGAAAAGCACGTCAAATGAATCCTTTACAGGACCATCTTCTATCTGGTAACCTGTGTCCTCACTGTGGGAAGCTGTGTGGATCTAGAATTGGCCTCCACAGTCACTTACGGACCCATCGCTAGAGTCTACACAATCTTCTTTAGAATCTCCTCCTTTTATCCCGGAAGACAATCTTACTCGGTCACGAGTGATCGCCTGATGATGATGGTAGGAAGTTGGAACCCTTTGAACATGACTAGCAGTGGGCAAGCTCCTCCTGGCTTATCTTTTTTTTTAAAAAAAAAAATTGGGAGTGAGTCCCTTTTTTTTTAGTTTTTATTTTATTTTACCCACAAACAATACAACATGAAAACATAACTGACACCAAGCATGAAATAACCCATCAGCAATGACCTGGATAGGAATACAGATGTATAAAACCGTAATGTTAAGCTTCCTCTGGAGGGTCTACAAATCTAGCTAGGGAGTATTAATTTAGGGATGTTACCTTTAGCTCGTGTGGGCGCGAGTGGGACCGAACTTGGTCCGGCCCGCGTGAGGCTCATGTGGGCCTGTGGGCCTACCTTTCTCCATCGGCGACTTGCCTCTCCGCTGCAAGCTGCCTGCGCTGCCCGCGCAGCCGCGCCGGTCCCTTTGCATCACATCCGGCCCCGGAAGTGACGCAACAGGACCCGGCACAGGCGCGCTGGACCTCTGTGCGCCGTATTGCGCCTGCGCAGGGTCCCCGTCGCGTCCTTTCCGGGGCCAGATGTGACGGGACGGGACCAACGCCGGCGGCTTGAGCGGCGTGGAGAACTGCTCCGCGCCGCTCAGAAGATTGAGGCGGGAGGGCTGCCCCCGCGGAGAGGCGAGAGACCTATATTAATTAGGTCTTTCCAGATGGTTATATGTGATTGTGGGGGTTCATTTCATTTCATTCATTTCATTTATTTCATTTCTATACCGCCCCACAGCCAAAGCTCTCTGGGCGGTTCACAACAGTTTGTGCATAAAAACAACAATAAAAACATACAAAATAGTTAAAAAGATTAAAAACCAAATTTAAAAACACAGTGTAAAATAACAACCCAAAGTTAATAAAACTAAGCCTACAGGTGACAATCCCCCCCCCCCCGTGCTATTTTGAGCTCTTAACTATTGAATGCCTTGGCATATTAGAGGGAAGTCTTAACCTGGCGCCAAAAAGATTGTAAAGTTGGTGCCAGGCGGATCTCAGTGGGGAGCTTATTCCATAATTGGGGGGCTACTACTGAGAAGGCCCTCCTCCTTGTTGCCACCAACCAAGCCTCTCTTGGAGGTGGCAGTTGGGCCCCAGATGTTGAGCATAGTTTCCGGGTAGATTGCGGTTGGGAGAGACGTTTCGTCAGGTATTGTGGTCCTTAGCCATGTAGGGCTTTATAGGTTAAAACCAGCACCTTGAATTAGGCTCGGAAGCATCTTGGCAGCCAGTGCAAATGGGCCAGAACCGGTGTAATGTGCTCGGACCTTCCGGTTCCCGCAATAAGCCTGGCGGCTGCCGCATTTTGCACAAGCTGCAGCTTCCGAACAGTCTTCAAAGGCAGCCCCAAGTAGAGTGCATTGCAGTAGTCTAGTTTAGAGATCACCAGAGCGTGGATTACTGAGACCAGGCTATCCCTGTCCAGATAGGGGCGTAGCTGGGCCACCAGCTGAAGCTGGTAGAAGGCACTCCTTGCTACTGAGGCCACTTGAGCCTCAAAGATGGCTCCAGGAGCACCCCCAAGCTACGAACCTTCTCCTTCAAGGGGAGTGCAACCCCATCCAGAACAGGTTGAACACCCTCCATCCAGTCAAAGGAACCACCCACTAACAGCATCTCAGTCTTGTCTGGATTGAGCCTCAGTTTGTTAGCCCTCATCCAGTCCGTTGTTGCAGCCAGGCACCGGTTCAGCACATCCACAGCCTCACCTGCTGAAGATGAAAAGGAGAAATAGAGCTGCGTGTCATCAGTGTACTGATGGCAACGCACTCCAAAACTCCGGATGACCCCATTCAGTGGTTTCATGTAGATATTAAATAGCATGGGGCATAAGACTGACCCCTGAGGAACCCCATACTGGAGAGTCCATGGGGCCGAGCAACATTCCCCAAGCACCACCCTCTGGAGCCATCCATCCAAGTAGGAGCGGAACCACTGCAATGCAGTGCCCCCCACCCCCAACTCAGACAGCCGCTCCAGAAGGATACCATGGTTGATGGTATCGAAAGCCGCCGAGAGATCCAGGAGTATCAACAGGGTCACACTCCCCCTGTCTCTCTCCCGACATAGGTCATCATACAGGATGACCAAAGCTGTTTCTGTGCCAAAACCAGGCCTGAACCCCGACTGAAATGGATCCAGGTTTCAAACCCCCCCCCCCCATCACTCTGGTTGGCTAAAGAAATCCAGGGTTGCCAGCATGTGTAAAAGTCATTGTCAACTGCATTGTTGCGCATGGCCCTTAGTTCTTTGGTTAATTTTTCTAGAGAGTTCTCCAGAAAAGCATAGGTCTTTCTGGTCCCACCACCACCACCACCACACAAGAAAGCTCATGAAAAGCAAACCAAGGGGAGCTCAACCAAGCCATCCCTGTCACTCTTCCCTTCATAAGCAAGCCAAGCCTTTTGCAAAGAGAGGGGGTGAATCAGTTCAAAGATCTTGCTGGAGATATGAGAGATCTTTTGTGCCACTCCTTAACTGACTGACTTGTAACTTCTAATGCAGGCAATTTGGGGGCAATTTGAAGTGAATACATGGTGCTGGCGGCAGGTTTTTGAAGGGCCTTGGACAGGACATCCTCAATGGGCTCCCTCCCTTGGCGAGTCTACCTTCTTGCAGCCGTTGTCACCAATGGCTCCTCCTCCTCCTCCTCCTCCTCCTCCTCCTCCTCCTCCTCCTCCTCCTCCTCCTCATGGCTTGCTTGACAGGCAGAGAGCCAGTGAGCAAGTGGGCAGTGGTGGCATCTACTGCTTCTCACCATCACCCTTGTCTGAGCCAGGGAGAGAGGCAGGTGAACAAGCAGATTGCAATAGTGAATAGGAGGGGTAACTTCAGGGGACTTTTGTCAGTGGGTCCCTGCTGAGGTGTGGGCCCTCGGCAGGTGCCTAACCATGCCTACCCTTGACACAGACAAAATATATGAATGGTTTCTTCAACCTCATGAATAAAGACAAAACCGCACTCCTCTGCTGCTCTAGATTTCAGATAGGGTGTGGATGTGTCCCAGCGCTGGTGTAGGAAGAGACACCATGGGATTTGCCCTGCTCATGTATATCCGTCAGGACCAGGCCAGCACAACTAAGCCAAGCACAGACTATCAACCACATATTCTGGTCTGCTGGGTGCTGGACAACTTGTTTTTGGAGTCCCAAATGGGCCGTGGAAACAGGAAGGTTAGCAACCCCCTGATGGCTGCTCGACATGACCAATTGGCTGTGTTGGTGGGTCACAGGATTTGTAGGCCTGATCTAGATGTACCAGAGCGGAAGTGGAACTGGCCATGTTGAATGGCTCACATGTTGCTGTGGCAACAAAAGGGCGTGCCCCAAGTTCTGTAACAGCTCTTGAATGGATTTGTCTGGGAGAGCAAAACGTGGCCCTGCATTTTGGCTCCTAAGTGAAAAAAGACACCATCCCTCTCTGCTTTTCTAACCTGTCTGCGGTGCTGGTATCTCGTTCTTCCTTGTATTGCCAAAGCCGCTTCTTGTTTTCTCTTTACACAAGAACCAGGAAATGCGACAAGCTAATGACAATTTAATCTCCCAAAGAGCTGGATGGCTTCCTGTGGTCCAGTCTTACGTACACGATACCGTGTACTTGAAACTCCTTCCATTCAGCTTAACTGCTCCTGATCTGAAGATAGAGTTTCCTATTCAGTTGTTACGTTGCTAAAGTTTCATGGCTGATAAAAGTCAACTTCGGATATACTTGACCAGTCAACAACTGAACTGCACCCCCCTCCTCCTCCCCCCCCCCAATCCAACAGAGCTCTTCCAACAAAATGGAATAATTTAAATGGTGAATAGCTTGCTGGTGAGCGGGCTGCTCTGTGTGTCTGCTTCCTGTATGCTTTCGCCTCCTGTGTCTCACAGTGGCTGCAGCATTGTCATTAAGAAGTACAGCGGCAGAGACTCAGGCAGCCAATATGAAAACATTTTTTGCTTTGAAAGTGCAAGTTTGTTATGAAGAACTATTTCCACGGTCTTTAGAATAAAAAGAACTCTTTTCCCCCCTTCTTTTTTCCCTTCTTTTTTGCTTTTTGTGCAAATCTCACTGCAAATGGAACTCGGGTAACTACTTGCTTTAGACAGCCGCCATAAAGCATCCCCCTGGCAGATGGGGCAATCAGCTTCACGAGAAATTGTTATTTCCTTGGTTGGGTTAAAAGGTCGCTGCCTCCTTTGAGCTGTTATTCATTTCAACATTTTATCCCCTTGATTGGGGAGCTTGGAGGATTTGATTTGAGAAGAGGAATATTGATTGTAATATTGTTTATTTGTGCTCTAAACATCTCTCTCTCTTCTCTCTCTCTCTCTCTCTTCTCTCTCTCTCCAGGGTCAAAAGATGTGGATTTAAATTTGTTATCTCTAAGCCATTCTTTGGTAACCCTTTAAGTTTAGGAGAAATAATTGCATGGCTTAATTAAGGAAGCTCAAGCAAAATTGCTTTTGAACCATTGAAACGGATGGATTTTAATGCAGATATCTGTTACTTTTTAGCAGCAGTTGCAGCTAATTAAGGAGCCTCAGTTGTAGATGTTAATTGCTTAATTTGGAGGAAATGCAACATCAAGCTGTCTATATAAACATGCCTATGACTCGGTTCACCCTTTCCTTCAGAACATTCCGGAAGAAGGTCACAAGTTTCTCGCCTGAAGTTGTGGCAACTCTACTATTGCATCAGATCTGCTCATGCCACAGTGGTGACAAGGATTCAGGAAGGAGATCTCTGCTTGAAGAATGCCACCCAACCTCCCCAGGGAAGCGTGTTTGCTGCTGCAGGCTGCCTTGCATCCCACCGCTTCGGTGTCATCTCCATGTTTTGAGCAGTCCTTGGGCGTGATGCCCTCAGCAGGTTCCCTTCCTGAGTAGGCCCACCTCTTCCTTGCTGCTGTTACTGTTACCCATTCTCGTCCTCACCCTTTGGCTTTAGTCTGCCCAGCTGCCTAGAGGGAGAGGCCAAGGTGAGAGCAGGAGCTTCAGAGGACAGGTGAAGAGGAACAGGTGGGAAAGCACGATCAGCGGGCTCCAGGGGATTGGTAGTGGGCCCTCGACTGGGGTGTAGGCCTTGGCTGTTGACTAATGCTGCCAACCCCTAATGCTGGCCCTACACCCTTTGCTGCTGATAATAATGATTATTATTTAATACTTTATCTATTAAAAAGCCATCAAGGCAGTGTAATAAAACCTTTTTTTAAAAAAAAACCAAGAACATTAAAAACAGTTAAAACATTGCAACTACACATTTTAAAGGGCTACATTGAAAAGATGTGTCTTCACACTCTTTTGAAAGGCCAAGGAGTGGGGGCTAACCATGGTTCTTGAGGGCGCGCGCGCATTCCATAGTTTGGGGACAACACAGGAGAAAGCTCTTTTCCGTTGTTTTCTGCATGTTGTCAGCTGTTCCTGTGGCAGTCTTGATGGTTCAGTATTAGTTTTGTGTTTTACAAAAAATGGCCAGTGGCAGTGAGAGAGAAGGTTCACTAGGCAGGACTACTGGTCAATGTGAGATGCTGTAGCAGGAGGAAAGAATCCCTTCCCTTTCCCCCTTTCAGTGCTGGGAGGCTTCGGTTGTGTTAGGGCTTGCCATAAGCAGCACAGTGCAAGAGTGAATGGTTGCCGAGTAGATAGTTGTCCCATCTGTCTGTCTGTCTGTCTGTCTATCTATTATTTTATTTATTTATTTTTCCTCCTCAAGTTTTTAAATTTATTAAAACATAAAAGCAGAAAGGAAAAGAAAAAAAAATACACACACAAACACAACATACAACAACACTAAACTAAAGTGGACTCCCGATTTTCTCTACAGCAAATAAGTAACAATAATTTCTCATACTCTATAATTACAAAGAAATTTCCCTTTCCCCCCCATATTCCAAAATTTCTTTTATTTCAGCAAATCCACACAAAAAACATCAATCATTTTTTAATTTCTGGGAGAATTATTAAAGATTTCCATTCATCCCTTAATGTTAATTATTCTCTAAATGTTAACAAAATCCTTACTAAGCATTACTAAGCATTTCTATAAAACTTAACATACTATATAACCTCATTTTATTTATTTTAAAACATTTATATACTTCCCTTCATCATATTAGATTTCTGAGCAGTGTTACAAGCATAAAAGAACAAAGCCACATAAAAAAAAATAACACAACCCCCCCCCAACAACCTAGCACCCTGCACCTGTGCCATGACAATATCCATTCAGCAACTGTGGGTTTGCTTTGCACTGACTGCAGCTTCACCCCACCTCCACTCTAGTCTTCTCCCGCTTTTATGCTTTTTAGTGGCCAGCAGCAGTTTTGCCTAAGGATGCTTTAGGAATTTTACTTTGGCAAATTCCTAGATGGAATCACCTGATCCACACCGCCCAGAGACCAACGTGCGGATCAGAATTTAGCTAGCCACTGGATTTCACACTTCTTTGAATGTTGCGATGAAGTTCTCGGTAGTTTAAGTGTAACAAAATAAATATGTCTTTTAAAATAAAATGTAATATAATTTAAATAGATTTAGATTACTATAATTGATAAGCATTTTAAAATGAATACATCTTTTGAGAGAAAACGCACAGTTAAATATGTACTGTAAGAGGATTTTAGAAATCAGTTAGAAGATTATTGCAGGGATGGAATGGAACTGGAACTGGAACTGGAAGTCCGGTGAACTCGCTGGGCTCGACCCCCCGAGCTCCACTCGACCTACCTGCCTCCTCCTTGGCTTGACTCGCGTTCTCCCGAGCCGAGCTGCAGAAGCAACTTCCAGGTTCCCTGCAGGTTGGATTCTTAGACATTTGAACTCATTTGAATCCATTGTGGATTTCTTCAAAATCCCTTGTGTGTGTGTGTGTGTGTACACAGACATCTTTCTGATATATATATATATATATATATATATAATATTCTAATAGAGATTGGCCATTGACTGAGTAGCAGCAAACTTTGTTCATTAATTTTCAGTTCACACAATTTGTTTTTATTTCTATGAGTGTAGTTGTTACTCTGCTCCCCAGCCTCAGATAAGCATTCCTATAGATAAGCGTGTGAACCATATCCATGTTCATCTGGCATCCAGCAATGCAGATGTGTAAAATGCCCCTGAGAAATTTAATTACGCATGATACCCTTTGGGTTTTCTTGAAATACCTCATATTTCACCCATAGAGGAACCTCCAAATTCCCTTTGAATGTCACTTTAGGCCAAAATTAGTTTCAGTCCAGGCAGGGTTGTGCAAATCATCCCTGCAGCATTTAGCTGGGCTTATAGAAATGTTGTTGGCTTCCCGTGAAATTCCACAGATTATGGAACAAAATCAATGGAACAACCTGAAAATCCCCTTCAACTTCTGCTTTAGGTGAACTTTCAGTAGCAATTCCCAGCAATTCCCATCATGGCAAGGGCTGGAAGAAATGTCCCAAATCAGGGCTGGATTAAGAGCATCATGGGCCTGGTGCTGAGGAGGGCGCGCGGCTGAAGAGGGCGCAGAAACGCTGCGCTCCTCTTCGCTGCCGCTGCGCCGCCCCTGCCAGGCCTCTGCCTCCGCTGCGCCGCCCCCGCCAGGCCTCCGCCTCCCCACCCTCCCTCCCGCCTGCCCGCCGCCGCACCCTCCCGTCCCGCTCGCCGCTACGCCTCCCCCCGCCCTCCCGCTCGCTGCCGCTGCGCCTCCCGTCGCCGCCATCACCCCCCCGACCCCCCCGCCACCTACCTTCTCCGCGTCGTGTCGCTTCCGGAGCCCCGCCCGCGTTGTTTTGGCAGGAGGAACCAGGGCAACAGGGCTTAAACAGCCCTGTTGCCATGGTTTCCCCGGCAAAAAACAGAGCGGGGGTCCCGTCGCGTCACTTCCTCCTCAGAGGAGGAAGCGGCAGAAGCAGCAGCAGCAGCCAGGGCAGGGGGAAGGTAGGTTGGTGGTGGCGGCGCAGGGTTTTTTTTTTTTGCAGAGCAGGGCTGCTTTGGAGAGGGGGGGGCGCTAAATATTATTTCGCCTGGGGCGCCAAACTGCCCTGCACCGGTCCTGATTGTGGGCCTATTTTGGGGTAGGGGCCTGGAGCTGCAGCTCCAATAGCCCCTATCTTAATCCGGCCCTGTCCCAAATCACAGGGATGTAATTGCTTCCAGCCATACCCTTGATGGTAGTTAAGTCTGCCCATTATGTTTATCTATGGGAGCATACGCTCAAGGAAAATCAAGACTGCTTGCGCAGGCTAAAAAACAAACACACACACACACAATTTAAGTTGCCCCTATACACAATTTATATATTTAGTGGGATCTAAGCACTCCATTTTAACCCCTGTTTCATGCAAGGGACAAATTCAGATGTGTCACCATTAGTTCTAAGTGATCCTGTTTTGTCTCTGAACAATGTCCTTCTTGGAAGTGGGACGAACCTTTGAAGATGTGGCAAGCTGCATCTTTTCACTTGCTACAGAGCACAGCCTGCCTTTATTGCTTCCATCACAACTTTATTTACAGTACAGTGGGACTTTTGAGTGAAGGAATGGCAAACAGTTAATAAAACATTTGATGGGTATTAATTACTTTCCACTTAATTACCTGCCATGTGGATCTTGTTGAGCTATTGATTACTGGCAAACATACATCCCACTGGGGATAGTGTGATTTAACTTTATCCAAGGAGTCAATTAGCCCCAAGTAACACTGGGAGAGCTGGTGCTTCGCCTCACTAGCTGGGGGTGCTTGCCAAGAATGGTAGATAAGCCATTTATTTGTTCATTAAAACACAGTACTACTGTCAACAGGAGGCACTTACTAGGTGTTATTGAGATTGGTGAAATGTCACTTCGTTTTGTCAAAGATTAGCTGCAGCAGAATTAGCAAAAGGGACCTTTCTCATTTGAGAAACATAAATGTATTACATTGATAGGGCTGGGATGTTAACCCTTCCATATTGAGCTGGCAGTCTAGAATAACTTTAGATTGAACAAATATTCCAAGCAGGGATGCTGTTCTCCTTTTCATTTCTCTGTATAATTAGTACAGAAAAAGGTCCAAATCCTAAAGATTTTGTTGCTGGAAGAAGCTAAGCTAGAAATGGTCGAACCTCTCCAAGTATAGATGCTAGGACAGTGTTCTTCAACCTTGGGTCCCCAGATGTTTTTGGCCTACAACTCCCAGCATGCCCCAGCCAGCATAGCTGGCTGGGGCATGCTGGGAGTTGTAGGCCAAAAACATCTGGGGACCCAAGGTTGGAGAACACTGTGCTAGGAGTACTGACCGGGGGGTGGGGAGCACTACACACACACCAAATTCTGATTGCATGTAATTATTCCTTAGGAGCATTTATATTCAGTGATCTGTACACTGTTCGATACTTATTATATTAAATGGACTCATATACTAGGTACGCATGCCAAAAGTACTGTGCCTTTTGCTTAAAAAAGAGGGGGGGGGGAAATGTTGACTGGTCTGATAAATCAGCCCAGAGTAGGGGTGTGCAAATCAGCAAAGCTCGAGCTTGCCGAAGTTCTCCCAGTTGCATCCCGAAGCTCGTTCCAACTTGTCCACATCAGAGTGCGAGCTTTGTTTTTCTTTCTTTTAGCATGGAAATCTGTGTGTATTTTCGTAGGTATTTTTTCAAATGTGTACATCAATTGAGCACATCTTTGAGGTGCATCATGCATTCTTTCCCCATTGATTAAAGCATATGTGTGTGCATTTCCCAAAGTACACATTTTTAATGCACATTTTCCAAATGTACACATGTCAAACACAGTTCTTTTTTTTGATCCACCAATCACATTACAGGGTCAGAAATGTATGGACTTCGACTGCAGATTGAGCCTGAATTTGTGTCCAATCAAGGTGCAAACTAGGTAAATCTGGATCAAAAATGAACTGAAACGAATTTCTCATACATCTCTAAATTTTTGAAAATGGAAGCAGCATGGGACAATAATATGCTTTTTGATCCCCAAAGAAGAAGTCAGATGAAAGGAAAAACCTGGATTAAAAAAAAGAAAGGTGGAAAGTATTACATTGGTCCCTGGCATCATAAAGAAATGCAACCTGGAAGGTACACAGCTGGATTAGAGTGAGTGATCCTTCTTAGGTGTCGCAAGATGTAGTAATGGCCACCAACTTGGATGACTTTAAAAGGGGACTAGACAAGTTCACTGAGGATAAGGCTATCAATGCCTACTAGTCGTGATGGATGTATCTTACCTCCAGTATTGGAGGCAGTATACTTTTGTATGCCAGTTGCTGGGGAACATAAGCAGAAGCTATTGTACTTATGTCTGCTTGTGGACTGCCCATGGGTATCTGGTTCGCCACTGCAGGAACAGTGGCTATGTGTCTACTCAGAAGTAAGTCCTATTGAGTTCAATGAGATTTACACCCAGGTAAGTGCGTATATGATTGTAGCCTGAAACCCTAATAAAAGTGGTAGCATACTGAACAGGGCCGGCGCTACCGCTAGGCAGACCCAGGCGGCTGCCTAGGGCGCGTGGCGGAAGAGGGCGCAAACTCTGCGCCCCTTCCTCGCCTCCGGCGCGCTCCTGCCCTGCCTGCCGCCTCCGCCGCTCCTCCCCGCCCGCTTGCCGGCCGCTGCCACCACCGCAGCAACCGCCCCCCACGCGCGCGCGCGCGCCCGCCAACCATCTACCTACCTTCGTCCCATCGCGTTGGAGGAGGAGGCGGCGGCAGCAGCAGCCAGCAGCAGTGGGCGGTGGGAAGGTAGGTGGTTGGCGGACGGGCGCGCGGTCGCGCACGCGCGCGGGGGGTGTTGCAAAGCAGGGCTGCTTTGCTCCGGAGGCCCCCCCCACGGCACGAGGGGGGGCGCCTAATATAATTTGGCCTAGGGCGCCAAACAGCCCTGCACCGTTCCTGATACTGAATGACAGTCAGTTACCTTTGTTACCCTGATTGAATGCAGGAATATGGAACTATCATTGAGATTTATTTTTTGGACAAAATATTCTTGAGACATTTAGGAAAATCTTTTAACCTATGAAAGCACAAAGGTCTTTCCCCCAAATTCTCTAGTTTGCAATGAGGCTTTTTGTTGTCCCCTTGAAGGGTTTTCAAGATAGATGAATTCAAGCCAATTCGGATGAATCTTTAAGATGAGTAGTTAGGATAGGTGACAATATGCACTCCAGATTCTGAAATAAATGCAACCTGTATAAATTTACAGATAATAATGAGGAAGGTTTGTTTTGCTCCATCCCATCATCCTGCTTTGTTAGACAGTTGTCTCTGATGATTGAATTGCACAATAAAAGTTAGCCTGCAGCTCAAGAAGATAGTAGATGTATGGCGGCATCTTAGAGACAAATTGGTTGATGTTGTCACATAGAGTTTACAAAATAATGGCCTTGTGTCAGTCTTCCCTAACCTGGTTCCCTTCAGATGTGTTGGACTACAATTCCCAGCATCCCCCAGCCAACATCTCCCATGCTGGCTGGGAGATGCTGGAAGTTGTAGTCCAATGCATCTGGAGGGCACCAGGTTGAGCAAGGCTGGACTACTTCATCTGGGTCAAGAAACTGGTGAGTAGGGCCACCACAAACTCCATGATACACTCCATGTATCCAGTTGTGGCTTTGCACTAGTGGAAAGTATTTTTGCCCAGGACAAGGTGCAGCACCTGTTTTTTGCCAAAGCCCTGCCCAATCTCAGCCCCCTGCCAAAAGGCTGCTCCAGAAGGTTGGTGAAAACCAGATGCCTCATGTTGCAGGAGCCGTTGTGCTTTCTGCTTGTGCAAAACCAAAAGCCATTATTGGATACAACTCCATGCCTCTGATCTTGATTTGAAGAGTTTCCAACTTGGAGGTTGCATCAGTGACAGAATAGGCCTTGTGTTAATGTCACCAATCCAAATCCTCTTCTTCAGGTATAAGCCCAATTGGCATGAATTCATCTTTCTTGGAAATGCCTTCGGGGCTACAATGAATGCCTTCTTCCGCATAGCAATTTATGAAGGTAAATCTTGTCACAGAAGCTCTGGCAAGTGTGAAAGTACAGAAATGAGTAGCAGGGGTTGTGTGTGTGTGGGGTAGAGATTACTGTCAAAACACCTCCATCTTATCCTGTTCTGGGTTTTTGTTTGGTAATGCTAAATTAACATGCTAAAATGGAAGCAGTTGACCCATTTTAGCTGTCAGCGGTATTGCTGTGTATGATCGGGAGGAATTTTTAGCAGAATGCTGTGCTTTAATATGGCTTTAATAGTTGTACAAAAGGGGACTGGGACCTTGTTTTTTCCTGCTTATGCTGTAAACAAGGTTTCAGGGGGAATCCTTTGAAGTGCTGAGATCTAAGCTGGCCGATTTTGAATTCCCCCGTGGTACTACAGAAGAACAGTAGGTATCTGATAGTGTTTGCACTTGGAATAAATCTTTCTGGGCATCAAACACAGTGTTGACAAACAAGATAAGAAGTGGATTATTTAAAAGCAACACTTATGATAAATACGACTATTTACATCAGGTATTGTCCCTGAACCTGACAACATTTGCTACCATGGAAATTTTACTCTTTGTTTCACTACAACTGGAATAAAGCACACAATAATTCAGATTTTGGAGCTGACCACTTTGAGATGTTGTCTCCCATTCTTTCTTGTATGATTAAACGGTCAAGGATGAGCGGCTGTTTCTTATGTGTGGTTACTAGAGGAACACAGAAGCATCACGTGTGAAATGGGAGCTCAGGATGAATGGAGAGGACAGGTCATTTGGTACTAGTTGTGACATGGGTCTTTTAAACATTATTTGGAGGGATTGTTTCCTATCTCTATGTCAAAATTGTAGAATGGGTTATATACTCTAAGTAAGACTAAAATATGCTGCATGCAGCACTCTTCATTTTTGTAGGAAAACAAGGGTTGCTGTGATAACTTTAAAACCATCCACTAGCCTAGGGTCCTGATCTGGATAAGGTTCCCTGTGCCTACTCTAGAGTAAAAAATTAAAAAGATCTAGCTCAGGGCTCTCCAACCTTGGGTCCCCAGATGTTGCTGGACTACAGCTCCCAGAATCCCTTGTCATTACCAATGCTGACTGGGTATGCTGGGAGCTGTAGGTCAGCCACCTCTGGGGACCCAAGGTTGGAGAGCCCTGATCTAGCTGTTTGACACACATTTAGAGTGTGTTTTGGCCCTAAGGGTGCTTCCAGATGAAGGGTTGGATCTAGATTTAAGATGGATTAACTGCACTGGTGGAAGTGGGCTTCCCTGCCCCCTCCTTCCCACAGCAGCCCCTCCAGTCCTTGAAAATGCTACACAGAGAGCCAGGAATGGGGGTGAGCTGGGGGATCCCCAAAAATTGGGCCGAGGGACCTTCAGTGCATGGAGCCCTTCCTCTCACAGAAGGCAGATCTGACCTGAAACTGTGATGGTGCTATCATCCTGCCTCATTCATGGTATTTTATAGGAGGTCAAGATGGCATTATCTTCAACTTGTAACTGACGTATTTTCCCACCCCTTCTTCCATCTTATCACAGATAATCCGTTAAGGAAAAAAGAAAGATGGAATGGTTGCACAAGGCCTTCTCATTGGTAGTGCCAGGCTTTCTCTATCTGGAAGCACCCCTGGTTCATAGATGAGTAGAGAATTTTCATGGGATATAGATAGTTCCTTGATCTTTAAGAACTTGTGTGTGAGGGAACCGAGGACTGCAGTAGCCCTATTTAGGTGTTCCTGATCTGTGTTGATTAAACTGCACGAGGAGGGGGAGTGTAGTAGCCCTGCCCCTTCCATCATAGCTCTCAGTGCCCTCTACACATCAACCTTGTCTTTCTCCTCTGTTCGTGGGGGCTCTCCACACAATCTGGACCATTGGATAATCCATGTTCCAGATCATGTGGAGAGCCCCAAAGGATAGAAGAGGCTCTCCTCTTCAGACAGTCACCCTCCATGCATATAGGACAACAAGAGTGACGAAGGAGAGGGGCAGGGCTAGTGTACTCCCCCTCCCTGTGTCTAATCAACACAAATCAGGAATGCCTGAATAGGGCTGGTATGAAGAGCACATGTGTGTGTATAGAAGCTCTGGGCCAGTCTTCCCCAAGCGGGCACCTTCCAGATGTGTTGGACTACAACTCCCATCATCCTCATTGGCTGTGATGGTTGGGGATGGTGGGAGATGAAGGCCAACACATCTGGAGGGTGCCTGGTTGAGGAAGGCTGCTCTATACACAGCCCCTTGGTTGCTAGCCAAAATAGTTTTTTAACGTCATGATACAATAAACTAGCTAGAGTTTATAATACAATAAACTAACTAGCTCAGTCATTCGTTCCTAAGATGTGCAGCACTTTCCCCCTTGCTGCTCCGGTTACTGCTGCAGATGAACACAGCTGTCCTTCTAGAAATTGTCCTATTGTATGCAAATAATCAGGGTATTTTACTGTTAGCAAAATAGCTGGAAAAATATGGTAACATATAGTGCTACAAAACACTAATACTGTCAACGTAGATTCTTATTTTACTAAATAGTAGCCATGAGTAACACGTAATGTAGCCCATAAATATTGTTAAAATAGTTCTGTGTATGATGCATGGGATTTTTTTCAAACATATGCGCACGCACACACACACAAAACAAAACAGGACACTATTTACAGAATGCATGAAGGACAAAAATGTTTCTGTGTAGTGAATACGATGGTCTTGTTGGATGGTTACATCTTGAACGGAAGAATTGTGATGATCATGAGAAATCTAGCCAGGGGCCACAGGTGCATGAAGCTCCACCTAATAATTGAGCAATATTGGAGGGCAGTGATGATTATGAGAATTCCACCACCAGGAAATAAGTTTGCTGCCTTACATGTGGCTGCAGTGGGCAAAGCTGTTCTGGTGAGCTGGCCCTAAGGTCTAAGATTCAGCAGAGGAGTTAAAGCACATGACATCTGCAAAGCACAGAATGAGTCATGACTGACTGACTTCAAAGAGGACATCAAAAGTTAAGGAAGAGGCAGGAAGCAATGAGATTGCCTGCTGGAACTTCTCTGAAGCTACTACTGTTCTGAACTTTCATGTAAAATAAGCAGGCAACTCTCAAGATCTTGGGGTGGCTGAGAAGCTCTTGGGGATGACACTTACAGAGGTCTGAATTGATTCATTACATAAGTCCTAGTTTGCTAAGCCACGTTTTAGCACACCATCTACTACAGAATTTAGATCTTTCCAATGCTGCTGGCCCGCCTAGAAAGTAGCAGGCTTCAGCACTGTAATAAAGTTTTTGTGAGAATGGCAGTTGCATATAAAGCCTGTCTCAAAGTTTCACTGGTGCTTGGACACTGTGTACCGTCTAGTTCTGTTATTAGTTCAGTTCAGATTTTCTTGTGAACTTACCTAATTTCACAGTTTTGAACCACAATGTGAACCAAAACTCAGTTAGCCTTCAACATTTGCACTTCTTCAAATTTTGTAGTGGAGTTCTTCAATCAAAACATGCATAAAATGTATATGATAAGGAAAATAATATTAAAATGCATTATATTAGGAAAATTGCTTGCAAAAGGTGTATATTATGGAAAAATGCATACAGAAATGCATGTATTAGGAGGAATGTGAACATTAATGCTTATGAATTTTCATGCAAACCGTTAAAAAAAATTCTTGAAGTTTGAGATGAACCGAACCTAAAACTGGAAAAATGAGAAATGGAGAGAAACCAAAATTGACAGATTCATCCTCCATCTCTAGCTGAGAGATGTCAATTCCTGGCTAGTGGCTTGCAGTAATGCTAGGTAGAAAACAGTTCTTAATGTTGGTGAAGACTATTCGTCATTGTGGAGGAAGAGGGGGGGGGGCTGGCTGGCCCGCCAGACCTCCACCCTTTCCTCCTTCAAAGGAAACCCAGCACTTGCCACCATGTGGCCCGGAAGGGGGGGCTGGCTGACCCGCCACCACCCCACCCTTGCCTACTGGCAAAGGAACCAAGACCCTCTGAGATCTCAAGATACCAGATTGCCAGCCTCAGCTGTATGCAACCCTACTTGAATCTCTGTTCAGGGACTCGCCTTCATATTTCTGTAACCTGGATTTAGATACTGAACTCACAGAGCACTACAAAACCCATTTGGGGTGAAACCAAGACAAGGTTTATTTCTGGTAGCAATTTACAACAAGATTAGGCAAATAAGAGAAGCACACAATATATATAGAGAGACACTTTGGTACACAGTAAAGCTATAAAACAAGAAAACCTGATTCCTTAAGATCTCTCAAGCACACACCTGTTACCTGAGGGTGTCTTCTTCAAAGGGTTAGATCCAGCACAGCCTTGCCGCCTGATAGAGAATTACCACACCTACCCGAAGGTCCAAGATGGGTAAACTCTTACAAGGCTTGCCTTTCACCTAGAGCCTTCAAACCAGCTAATTTTACCAGGAGCTGCCTGGGGTCGATTCCTGAGGGCCCCCCCTAAAGGCTCGGGCCCCTCGCTGGCCTGGCATGGCTCCAACCGCCAGGCAGGCACCCCAAAGACTAAGACTAAGAACAAAGGCTACACGTGGGGAAATAGCTCATCCCCCTCCCCTTTTCTGTAACCTTCTTGCTTCAGCCAATCAATTTGAACTTCACCTGGCCAGGCAGGGGGGAGGGAACTGGCCAGGCAGGGGGAAGGGAACTCCTGAGTCATGGCTTGAACTATGCATATGAATGCCCTCAGCCTGGCTCCTCCAGACCTCTAGACGCCAGGCCCCATCTCATGTTCCATGCACCCTTTGCTTCTTCCCAGCCCCCACTGGGGGTTTACTCATGAGGAGGCGTCTGTGTGTGTGTGTGTGTGTGTGTTTGTTCCTGCATGCATGCATGCAGGAACCCTAAAAACTCTTTTCTCTACACGCTAACTATGCACACCCCACCCCAGCCGGTTCACACCTGAGGTGTGTGTGTGTACCCCCAAAGGCTCGTTTCTCCACAGTCATGTTGGTGGGATGCAACTAAAAACACATGCCCTCATGGAGTACTAGGCCTGAGAGGAGTGACCACTGGCTCACAGATAAAAATAAGGTCTACACATGAGGCCAAGTGTGGGCAACACATGGCCCATGGGCTACCAGCCCCCATGTGTGGTCCCTGCTGATGCCACTGCATGGGGGAAAATAGGCTTTTTTAAAAATTGTGACTTTAGTGCTACAAAGTGCTAAAAGGCTAGAATTTAGCTTGTTCTGAAGCTAAATTCTAGCCTTTTATCTCTCTGTAGCTGCTATGGAGCACTAAAAGACCCAAATTTAGCTTTAACAAACTGAATTTGAGTCTTCTAGTGCACTGTAGCAGTTTGCTGCTGAATTATGGAAGGAAAATGGAGGTGTTTTTTTTCCTGTGGGCGACCCATGGAGTGAGCTGCGCCCTGCGGAGTGCATAGCGTCCCATGGAATGTGGCCCATGGGGGGTCCTGGGGGGGCAAAAATGGTTCCTGGAATCCCCCAAAGTTGCCCACCCCTGCACTAGGCCTTAAAAATGAATAAAATGAACACATAATAAATAATATTGCCCTAATTACATAAGCATACCACTAGGGCAGCCTTCCCAAACCTGGAGCCCTCAAGAAGTGCTGGACTACAATCCCCATGATTCCCAGACAGCATGGCCATGGTGGCTGGGAATTATGGAAGTTGTAGTCCTACACATCTGGAGGGCTCCAGGCTTGAGAAGGCTGCAATATGGCTATTTGACTAAGAGAGAGAAAAAGAAAGAATCATACTGAAAATAGAAAGGTTTATGGTGAGGATTTAAATTGGATGTCAGCAGTGGTGTCAAATGGCAAATATTTCAATGTATGTATTTACAGATTATTTTTTAATGAGACTGGACAGTTACAAGGGTGAACAACCAGGGAAGAAAGATTTTTCCCCCTTTTCAATCAATTGCAAGTGTTTCAGGGTTTCCTCATATTTCAAATGAAATCTTAACATAGTTGGCTGTCAAGGTGGAATAAAAAGCTACAGGGAAGGAAACTGAGGAGTTGACAGAGCAATGCCAGGCAACCTCTCTCTCTCTTTCTCTGTGTATGAATGTCTCTAGCCCATGGGATTACAGATTAAGGATGTAAGAATGCAGTAGGCATAATTTAGACATCAATAAAAGGTTCCCAATAGTAGGAAGAGTTGAATTGTGATGTATTTCACAAAGAGAACCTGTAGAATATTTTTTTGCTCCAGGTTTTTGAGAAGAGCTCGCTAGAAGAGCACCTGATAGTTTCTGAGCATGAATGGTGAGTCCTGTATCATTCCAGATATTTCCACTACATGATTTTCATTAGCACCTATCCAGATTCCTCTTTATTTCCTTTTCCTTTCCATTTCTTTCCTCCCTCCACACTTTTTTTTTGCTTGTGGGGGCAGGGGAATGTATCTGTGCTGTGGTGGAGAGGGGGCATCACCCCAAAATTGGTGGAGGGTCCTTCCACAGGTGGAACCCTTCCTCTCACACAAGGTCCTTTCTTCTCATGGAAGGCAGATTCTGGATCCAACTTGTTTGGCTATGAGGCTATGAGGCGGTAATGGCAGGGATAAAATAAACCAGCAATGGGGAACATCTGTCCTGTGAGCCAGATATGGCCCACCAAGCCTTCTCATTTGTCCTACTAAGTCTTCTTGGCCATGGCCCTTCCGGCCCTCTGAAGCCCTGTCCCTTGGGAAGGACTATTTATAGATTTCATAATAGAGTTGGAAGGAGCCTGCAAGGCCATCGAGTCCAACCCCCTGCTCAATGCAGGAAACTAGAGGAGGGGGTCTCCCATCCAAGTAATAACCAGGCCTGACCCTGCTTAGCTTTCCACACTCAGACAACCTGAGCCAGCGTGAGCCACAGGCCTGTATCAGAGGGAGCTTGCTCCATTTCTGTGCTGCACCGTGAGAAGGGGAGAAGCCATCCTACTGCACAGCACAGAAAACACAGAAGCTCAGCCATCTGGACACAGAAGAAGAGACAGCTCTCTATCACCATGTCCAGATTATGGCTTCCATTCTGCATGGTGAGTGTGGGACACACACACCCTTGTCATCTCATAGCACATAAGTCAACCATTGGGTTGGATCCAGGATCTGTCTTTGGCGAAAGGAAAGGACCTTCCATGAGAGGAAAGGCTCCACTCATGGAAGGTCCCTCCCACTGATTTTGAGGGATGCCCCTTCTCCCCTACAGCACAGCCCACCCCATTTATCAGAGTCTCCTGTGTAGCATCTTCAGGGAGGCTGGCAGGGCTTCGGTGGGAAGGAGGGGACGGAGAAGCCCACTTATGTCAACACACTTGATCCAACTTAAATCTGGATCCAGCTCAGTGTGTGAGTGTGTGTGTGTGTGTGTGTGTGTGTGTGAGAGAGAGAGAGAGAGAGAGAGAGAGAGAATGTGGAGCATGTGTGTGAGAGAATATGGGGTGGGTGGGTGGTGGTGAATGAGTAAATCAGGGGTGTATGTATGTGAGTGAATGCATGTGTGTGAATTGGCTCCAGAGAAGCATGTTGGGGCCACATGCCAACAGTGGGCACAGCCTTGCTCACTACAGGCATGTGGCCCCTGATGTCCTGGCCTTGGAGCCAATTAAGCCCTTGGGCTGAAAAAAGTTCCCCATCCCTGCTCTAGATTGCATCTTAACATTTTCAAGCTTTAATTTTTTTATTTTTAAAAAGGCATCTTGCCTAGCCCTTTCACTTATGGTGTCACTGGTGTGGTGATGGTGGTGATGGTGGTGAACACACACACAGGCAGTATGCTTCATAACTGTCCACTGGTCCTGCCTTCCAGTTTTCTGACTGATGAGTAAGAATTTAGGAATTGCCTTGCTGAATCTAGTCCAGCACCCTGCTTCCAACCAACAGTAGCCAGCCAGCTGCTGAGGGATGCTTGCAGGCAGGGTATGAGTCAACAGCCAGTGCAAAAGGCAATGGGGTTGCTTCCATACTAGAGCCCTTTGGCACTGCAGAGGCATTGTTTTTCTGGAAGCATCTATGAGCAGAATGAAAATGGAGGTTCTACCCAAGCACTTAATATAGCACTAGATTGTTCAACAGTGCTGTTCCCCAGAACCAAGAGCCTCCTGTAATGTTTACTCACAAGTTAAGTCCCATTCAGCAAAGGCATCTGGCAACATTAAGCCAAGTTTATTGCTTGTAGGTTCAGTCTGTTTTATTTCCTCCTGTTGATCCAGGCTGGGGGATTACTGTGGAATAGCCTGTTAATTTCCTCTTCAATATCATCTCTCAATTGTCCCAAAATAAAGTTCTGTCCCTGTGCAAAGAAGATTTCCACGCATTATATATATTTTCATTTTTTAACTAGCAAAATAATGCTATTTCCCTATTTTAAAAATAAAATAAAAAACAATGCAAGAAATCCAGTAATTAAAGCTCACCCCCATTGGAACAAAAATCAATATTGGGGCAATTAAGAGAAGCTATTGAAGAGAAAAGTAACATATTCATCATTAATCCCACAGCTGGGATCAACAAGAAGAAATAAAAATTCATAGATTCATAGATCATAGAGTTTGAAGGAGCCTACAAGGCTATCGAGTGCGACCCCCTGCTCAATACAGGAAACTAGAGGAGGGATCTCCCATCCAAGTAACAACCAGGCCTGACCCTGCTTAGCTTTCCACGCTCAGACAAGCTGAGCCAGCTACCAACAGGAAGTGTTCAAATAAAGGCACAGGAGCCCAGTAAAGTCTCAGTAGCACTTTAGCCCTGTATAGCCATTATGCCTGAGTAGGGAATTCCAACTTGTGTAGGGGGCATGGGCCCACATGCACCAGCCCCAACTTCAATATACCCATCCCTGTCTGCTACACCCCCAACCTTCCCACACAGAGCAAAAGGCCTGAGGAGGCTCCTATACACTGTTTGGCTGAATGTGCGTAGAAGCCTCCTTGGCCAGAAATCCTGGTTTATCAACACTGATTTATCAACCAGTTGACTTGGAGCAGCACCCTGAACCATCATCCTCAGAGGATGCTGATCCATTATCCTCAGAAGAAACTCTGGAGTCAGTTATTATTATTATTATTATTATTATTATTATTATTAACATTTATTTATCGCCCATCTGGCCGGCAACTGGCCACCCTGGCCATGTACATAAGATAAAAACAGAATAAAATACATTTAAAACAGTATAAAAAATTTTTATAAGAGAAGAGAAGATTCAGCCATGGAAAGGCATCACAAGACTTCTATCTCGCCAGGACCCATGCCATATGCACTCCCATGTTGCTACACCCTGAGGTTGCTAAAAGCCTCAGTAAAGCCGTAGAGGTGGAGCTTAGCAGCCTAAAGTCAAGTAACTTCCTGTTTAAGCTTCAGTCTTGCTCTGACCTTTGCTGAAGTAACATAATAGGTAATTTTGTCCAGCCCCAGTTCCACTTGGAGCTTTCCATGGTGCTGATTGCTTCCTGTGGGATCTGACCCATAACAGAACCTTGCAACCCAAGAGAGCATCATCAGAACCCTTGGCTTGAAATGGTATACCACTTAATACAGGATGGTCAGAAGTGGAGAGGGCAGGGCTGGTGTGTGTGTGTGGTGACATTGGGGACAGGCTGACAGGGCCAGTGTATGCCCTATCCCCTACACAAGTTGGAATTCCCTGTTCAGGTACACAATACCTGGATGGAACTTTTGCTTGAATAGACTAGGCAGGTTGGTGTGGCAGTTTTTTTGGTAGCAAGACTCAATTGCAGCAAGTCAGGTTGGGGGAAAAAACACACCACAGGAAGACAATACAGAAAACACTGAGCTGCAATGATTTGACAGTGACACTGTCTGAATGCTTAATGAGAAGTGAGTTTTAAAAGTCTGTTCCAAAGGAAATGGCTAGTGCAGTAGCAACCTGGAATAACTGAGAAGTGCTTGCATACGGGCAATAAATGCAATTTATTGCATTTCTGTATTGCCCAATAGCCAAAGCTCTCTGGATGGTTCACAACTATTAGAACCATAAAATACAACATACAGAGTAATAAAATCTAATATAAAAGTTTTAAGCTACAGTATAAAATCAAACTCAAAATCAAACCTGCAGCAGTACAAAGATTTTAAATACATCTAAGTTATTTCTTAGATGTTAACTTTAATGTCTAATTAAATGGTTGAACTTCACTGTGTGTAAACACATTAGATGATGATGATTTTGCTGTTTTACATTACTTGGGATGGTTCTTTCAGTGCACCCTTAGTGCTCCCCACCGCCAATTCTGCGATGGGCCTGTGTAATGCCGCAGGAACTCACTTTATATACTCTATAGAATATATCCAGTATGCATGACAGAAATGGAAACAGATCTAGGTGGACAAAAGCTCTGTCAAGAGGACAAATTGTAAAAAGTATCTTTTGGGGAGCAATATGGAGTTGTTAGTAGTACACTTTGCATTTTCTGTAGAGTGGGTCAACATAAAAAATGGCACAATGTACACAATTCCCCCTTGTCAATACAAACAGTGTGGGGCCTTTAACAAACTTTGTTAGCATACAGATGTGTGATACCTTTTAAACTCCCCGCAGTGTCTTCCTACCTGCTGTGCTTAATTTCAGATTCTCGTGCAGCCATTAAGAAAAACCTGTTTGCTCCTTTATCTGTGCCCTACTTTGCATCAGCTTCCCTCTGATATTTTCCTGGGACTTATCCCCCCAAACCCTATTGAAATAGCTGGTTAAATAAATAAAAAAAATCCTGGCCCATTACTTTATTTTACATTGAACAACATACTTTCATTTAAGAAAAATCTAACAAATGGACATATATGCTCTGTAAAAAAAATATTTCCTATGAAGTCTAGTATTTAAATGGTAATATATGCACACAACTTTTTCTGCAGATGGGATGCTCTAAGCCTAATTCTCATTTTGATTTATTTGACTTTGGCTATATCACTATTAAATTAGCAAAGACAAGCAATGAACAAAACCCTGGAGATGAATTAGCCATTGTATCTGGTCCATTAATCTCTTCTTCAGTTCTAAAGATTTGTGGCTCACCCAGACCTTAAGATCAAATAAAATGCCTAATTGGGAAAATCCTAAACAAGAGTGTCCTGGGGAGCTTGAATTTATTTGTCAACTCTTCAAACAATGATGTTGTTTATATGTCTTTAAACCCCTGATAGAGTGGGGGGGAAAGTATCTTAATCCTGGAGTCTTTAAACACAGGAGGGTGATTGAGAATTGTTTTCAATTAACTGGAGGAAAGAGGGACACTTATGCTAAAACCAGATAGATATGCCATGAGTGCTCTGCCAAATGGAATGACTGTTTTTAATCGAAAGTAGGGAAGTGGAATGTTTTTGATTTACAGAACAATGGGTCGTATCCAATGGTGGTTTTGCACTAGTGGTAAGCACTTATGCTTGTGCAAGACAGGACATCCCATTTTTGCCATCCAAATCCCCTCTGCCTACTGCATCATCATCATCATCAGGCGATCACTCGTGACCGAGTAAGATTGTCTTCCGGGATAAAAGGAGGAAATTCTAAAGAAGATTGTGTAGACTCTAGCGATGGGTCCGTAAGTGACTGTGGAGGCCAATTCTAGATCCACACAGCTTTCCACAGTGAGGACACAGGTTACTAGATAGGAGATGGTCCTGTAAAGGATTCATTTGACGTGCTTTTCGCTTAGCACGTTTCTCCCTTTCACCTTGCACTCGGGCTTCTTCAAAGTCCATGGAACCTTTGTGAAAGGCCAACCTCCATTTAGATCGTTCATGGGCCAGAGCTTCCCAGTTTTCGATGTTTATATTGCATTTTTTTAGATTAGCCTTATGAACATCTTTAAACCTCTTATATTGACCACCGATATTCCGCTTTCCATTCTTGAGTTGGGAGTAAAGTAACTGCTTTGGGAGACGGCAGTCAGGCATTCGAACAACATGACCGGTCCACTGAAGTTGGCGTTGAAGGATCATTTTTTCAATGCTAGTAGTCTTTGCTTCTTCCAGTACACTGACATTTGTTCGTCTATCTTCCCAAGTAATTCGCAGGATTTTCCGGAGGCAACGTTGATGAAACCTTTCAAGGAGGTGGAAGTGACGTTTATAGATAGTCCATGTTTCGCAGGCATACAATAAAGTTGGTAATACAATGGCTTCATAAACCAGTGTTTTGGTCTTCTTACAAATATCCCGATCCTCGAACACTCTATGTTTCATTCGAGAAAATGCAGCACTTGCGGAGCTCAAACGATGCTGGATTTCACTGTCGATGTTAGCTGTAACAGAAAGATAGCTGCCAAGATAGAGAAAATGATCGACATTTTCCAGTATTGTCCCGCCAAGCTGGATAGATGGCATCACCAAAGGGTTAGCTTGCACTTGCTGATGAAGCACTTTGGTCTTTTTGATGTTAAGTGAGAGACCAAGTTTTTCGTATGCTTCTGCAAAAGCATTTAGGATAGTTTGGAGATCATCCTCTGAATGTGCGGAGAGCACATTATCATCAGCATACTGAAGTTCCACAACGGAGGTTGTAATTACCTTACTTTTTGCTTTCAGCCTGCTGAGATTAAAAAGCTTTCCATCTGTTCGATATATAATTCCCACACTAGTGGGAAGTTTCCCCTTGACAAGATGTAAAACCATGGCGATGAAAATGGCAAATAATGTTGGGGCGATAACACATCCCTGTTTAACACCTGATCCCACTTTAAATGGAGCTGCCTACTGCACTGCAGCCTTCTATGCCACATCCCATAGTGTTTCCCAAGCTTCAAGAGCAGCCTTGGGGGGGTGGGTGGGTTGCAAGGGGCTGTAGTGTATAGGGCAGTGTTCTCCAACCAGTGTTCTCCAACCAGTGTTCTCCAGATGTTTTTGGCCTACAACTCCCAGCATGCCCCAGCCAGTGTAGCCAAAAACATCTGGGGACCCAAGGTTGGAGAACACTGGAACAGGGAATCAACAAAACTTTGGAGCCCTGTCTTGCACAAGGAGAAGTGACCTCTACCAGCGCAGCCTTCCTAACCTGGTGCCTTCCAGATGTGCTGGACTACAACTCCCATAATTGCCCAGCCAGATATGTAGTCCAACACATCTAGAAGACACCAGGTTGGGGGAGGTTGCATTAGCACAAATCCACCACTGGATAACACCTATGCTTCTCTCACATTGGTTTATACTGAAATTAGGCTGCAATAAACATGATTTCCATTTCGATGCACTGGAAATTAATAAGCCTCACAGAGGCAGTTTTACGCACCTAAGGAGAAGCGCCGCTATCTGCCAGAAGGAAGGACCTGACATGGGATGATGTCGGCTCTTAAGCTGGCATACAAGAATTGTAATTCTCAAGGCAAATGCATCCCACTAGCCTTTGATGGCAGACTTCCATGGGATTGATACACCTTTTGCTTTGTTGCTGGCCTGGGACTAGGGTTGGGTGAGTTTGTTTGTTTTTTCCAGTTCATGTTTAACAAGAATTTACTAGAATTATTTGCAAAGTTTTCCATATGCGGAACAAAATGAACTTGAATTAAAAATTAAAAAAAAGGATCGTGGAAGAAATCAAAACTGAGATTTGTCCATTTAGGCCCAGGGCTTTGAGTGCTTAGCTCATAAAAGTCTGGGTTTGAATTATTGTATATTCAACCATGTTAGTGCTTGCCATCTCTTTTTTTTCTGACAGGCTTCTCTTCCTTAACAGTTATATCTGGCAGAAAAGTACATCATGGTCTTCCCCATGCTGGGAACAGCTGTGCAGGTGGCTGAGAATTTAATTTCAGCTTGTTTTTTTTTTTAATAAGAATTCCCAAATTTTGCAACGTTCTTCATATTCGGCAGAGAATATGAAGAATTGAAAATTTTTAAAAATTCAATGGAGGAGAAAGTGAAACTGACAGATCCACACACATCCCTTCCTGGGACCACAAAGAGAAGGTTATTATTAACACCTGACCACAGCTGATGGGCTGTGTTAGATTGGTGGGCTACAGGGGCTGCTCTAAAAAGTGCCACAAGTCATGTCCAGCCTTGAATGAACTTTTGATTGGTATGCATTCATTACATTCTAAGTATGTTGTGCCATTTCAGCTCACCTTCTCATTTTCATTCATACACACACACACACACACACCTCCCCAAATGCCTACCTATTATGACCAGACAGATGTTTGCAAATGTTAGATGTCCCTGACAGTAACATATGCTCTTTCTGTGCCCAGAACCTGTAATATAGTTGTCCTAAATAGTTTAGGGAGGTATAGAGGGGACCAAAGATAAGGATTGTGAATTAATACAGTAAGCTAGGATTGCACCAGATGCTCATTTTTTTTTTTTAAAAAAAATTTGGTATTCATGAGGGCTGGCCCTACCGTTAGGCAGAGTGTGGGCCCAAACTACACATTCTTCAAACCATGCACATAGCAGAGCTATGAATGATTGGCTTATTTACCTCAGTATAAGCATGTGTAGCCCCAATTCTGATTGGCACTGTGGCACGATGAGAGAGAAGATTTAAGCTTCTCCCCTATTTTCATCCTGAAATCCCACTTTTCCTGCCCCCCCCCATGGGGTGTGTGTGTTAAAAAAAGGTCTCCAGTGATTCCAATGGAGGTGATTTTCATTTTTAACCCACCCATGGGGGTGGGGGTGGGTGGTAATGGAATTTAGGGACAAAAGGGGGAAGGGGGAAAGCTTAAATACCCCCTCCCAGAACATCATGGTACCAATCTCAGCTAGGTCTGCATGTGTTTACTAGCTAATCATGCATAGCTCTGATATGCATGATTTGAATGTGTTGTTTGGCCCTGAGAGGCAGCTGTCCCAGGCAGCAGATTTTGCATGTCATGAAAGGACAGCTAATTGTTTGTTGTTTCATTTATTATTATTGTATTTTTACTGCCAGGGTAGGCGAGAGGTGCTTTTGGGATTTTCTGCCTCAGGTGCTGAAGTAATGTGGATAAAAGTAAATGGATATTATGCACCTTGACTTGCAGGGGCGGGGGCATTTGTTGCTTTGCCTCAGGCAGCAAAATGTCTTGGGCTGGCCCCATTCATCTTGAAATTGTTGGAAATTGTAATATTGCCTGCTTAAATCAATGAGGTAATATAACCACTAGTTACAGTGGGAGGAAAGGGTTAATTGAACAATTCCCAGGGTGCATGTTTTGTGACCCCTCCTCCCTACTTCCTGCCTCTCTGTGGCCAGCTCTCTCTCTCTCTCTCTCCAACATAATGGACACACATGCTTTCCCCAACACGCACACCCCAACAGCAGCATGCCATGGAGAATGTTCTAGGCCAGTGATGGCGAACCTATGGCACGGGTGCCACAGCTGGCACGCAGGGACCTCTCTGTGGGCACTCGAGCCATTGGTCACCAGATCGCGAAAAGACTGTCCCCCTTCTGCAAAACACTAATGATTTTGTTCTTTCTCACAGTGTGGAACAGAATGATTTTATTCTAGAATTCCTGTTACAGAATTCTTTTCTACATTGTTATCACATTTAAAAGATTTTGAAGAATGATGCACAGAGCATGGCTTGGATGAAAAGCCCTAACAGTTGACCTGATTGCTGCATGTGTTGCTCTCAAACTAACGGAGTATGAGCCAAGGTTTGACAAATTATCAGCATGCATGCAATAGCAAAAATCACATTAATTGCGCAAAAGCATGCCCAATGCAAACTTTTACCTAATGCAGTGTTTGCAGTCCAAGACATAAAGTGTTTAAAATGTGTTAAGCACATTTAGTTTTCTTGTTTATCTTGCTCATCCTAGTACAGGTTGACTTTTACTTTTACTAATCCGACACCTGTAGAAGCAGGGAAAGGACCCGGGGTAAAGCTTGCCCCATACAATTTCAGTCTGCCATATATAATCATATTACAAGTTGAGAATCCCTTATCCAAAAATACATGTGCCTAATTATTTTAAAAGTTTGTATAAATTCCCTTCAGGCTATGTGTACAATGTAGTACTATAATAATTTTTTGAGTTGATTTTTTTTTCAACAAAAAACTGTTTGTATCATTGAAAGCTCTGTTATTGTGTTTTTCTTTAAAGACAAAAGATGTTAATTAGTTCGGACAACTGTAAGTTGTTTTTCTGAAACTAAAACCTCGGTATTCAGGTTTAATTGCAGTGTTGGCACTTTGAAATAAATAAGTTGGTTTTGTGTTGCAGTTTGGGCACTCGGGGTCAAAAAGGTTCGCCATCACTGTTCTAGGCTCTGGCTAGCCTTTCCCTGACATACTAATTTCTTTGTGAAAGGAGAGATACTTTATGTGCGGAACATTCAAGAACTTCACCCACTGCATAAAATGGTACAGTCCAGCAGCAAATATATCACATGGCGCTTCTGCTCTTCCATTTTAGCTCTAAATGAATATAGAACCCGTAGTTCCTCATTGCTTGCCTTCTTCTCCTTCTTCTTCTGTCCTAAGGTTCATGTTTGCAACAGTCCGAGACAATACAGCAAGCTTCATGGAGAGAGAGTGTATTCTCTGCCATCCTGATCATGTGCATAATTAGATCCATTCATTGAGAATCACTTTCAGCCTGGTCTCTTTTATGATAATTACATTTGCATTAAAAATGTTCCTCTTGCTGACAAACCTGGCATGAGCAGCCCTTTGTTGAGTAATTAACGCAGATAACTGAACACGAGTCCAAAATGTTGTGCATAATTAATTGATCAAGTTACCTGTCAGAAGCAGGTAATTTCCCATTACCCTTGGGAGGGAGTTGCTACTAGTGAGCCTTTCAAAACTTGCCTGACTTGGAACATAATAGAGTGCAACAGCTGGGAGCTAAATGGAAGGCTGCCATTGTCTAGTTCTCTGAATGGAAATATGTATCTGATGTGGCTGCCATGCAAATTTATACACACACTTTACCTGGTGACAGTAAATCTGGGCACTGGAACAGAAAGGAATCAATGTAGACTCTTAAGGTTAGAGGCAGGGCCAACATTCATTATAATCAAAATTTTGGGTCAATTCTTGGGGTTAGTGATTCATGAAATTCCTTACAAATTCCATTCATTGTTTTGGCAAATCTGGTTTCTTAACATTTCAGATTGGTAGCTGTAATTCAGCAGCTGTCTGCATTTTACATTTTTATATTTTTGCAATAACAGTATTCTCTTGACAGCTTGGTTTGGACTGCTGGGCTCCCAAATGAACTGTGTTCTCTCATCATAATTGTGTTATTTTTTACAACTGTATTCTTGCAATAGTTACAGCTTGTATTAATCGGCTTCGCTTTCTTCACACCAGTTGGTTGATGGTGGTGGTGGTGGTGGTGGTGGTGTGTGTGTGTGTGTGAAGGGTGAGAGAATGAGAGAATCACAGGGCTGACATCATATTCATTGGCTTATTTATTTTGTGGAAGTGCAAGCCAGAAATGTTACATATGGATGTATTCACATATGTGTATGTTGTGATGACAACATGCATGTGTGTGGATATGATAATGCCAGACTTCTGCATATGAAAATTCAGAGAGTAATTTTGGAGAGTCCTAGATTTTTCCCGTTGTAATTTACAGTGCAATCGTGTATATGTCTACTCAGAACTAAGTCCTATTGGGTTCAATGGGGCTTATCCCTATGTAAGTGGGTATTGGATTGCAGTCTAAGAGAGTGATCCTATGGTCCCCGGGAGAGCATCCCAGGGAGAAAACCAGGCTCCCTTGCCAAAGCTCTAGCTGGAAGAGCTTCAGATGATGCTTTGGCCAGGGACCCTATGATGTCAGGGTGTGTGTGGTTCTCCACCCCTTATGTCAGCTGGCCAATGGGAGGGGTGTCCAGGGGGCAATCCAGCCCATGGGCCACAAACATTTCCCCACCCCTGAGCTATGGGGACAGCATTTGCACTGCAGTAAATACTGTCATAAGCTGATTTGATGTTGTATTCCTTGGTGCTCTTGATCTTGTACTACTTGATCTTTTGGGCTCACTCCATAAAAGAAAAGTAAGTTATTTGTTCTCTCTGTACCCAGGACATATAAACCTGCCCATGTAAGTGACCACTTCATCTGTCTGACGAAGCAGCTTTGTCCTGTAGAATCCAAGGGCCCAATATATTTGCTCGTTTTTAAGGTGCCACAGGAAGACCCTTTGTTATTTTTGTTGCAAGTGACTGACATGGCGAACCCTCTGAAATGTTTATGATGGACATGCCTTTTATAGTGTGCAAGAAGGCAAGTCAACTCAGGTTAACACGGACTGATGTCCCAGGCAGCTCCAGAGTCAAGCCAACCTTAACACTGATATGCAACCGCTGTTACAGAAACAGTCACTCTACTAAGACACTAGTTTTGATTTGACCGTCGGCTTGATCTGTTAGTATGATTTACAGATACGTTGTAGTGAACTTACTCAGCAAAACAAAGCATCTTTCTCTTTTATTGGGTCAGGTGTTTTTTTTAATGTCCTTTGATATATGAATTTATATAAAAGACAATTTTTCAGTTTTGGAAAAAATACAAAGTATTATTTTTATAAAAAGGCAATCCTATGGAGACAGGGGAAGAAGAATCTGAGGTGGAGGAACTGCTCCTCCTAGCAGGAAGGAAAGTGGGGCATGTTTGGTGTTGTTTTTTTCTCCTGGCAGGTCCTCTTGCCCAATTTCACCACCCACTGATCTCAATGGGAGGGAAGAAGCATGCCAGCCCAACGGGGCCGTTCGTGTCTGCTTGAACCCCCCCCCTTTCAAAATTCTTGAAAGGGTTGCAGTTCCTACAGGAAATTATGTTGTGTAGGAAAAAACTGGGGGTACAGAGAGATTTGTGGATGGGGAAATATGTTCAGGATTACATCAGTTTTATTGTGTAATCCTAAGCATGTTTACTCAGAAGTAAGTCCTATTGGGTTCAGTCAAGACCGGTGCAAGGCAGTTTGGCGCCTTAGGCAAAATCAGATATTTAGCGCCCCCCCCTTCCCACTTGAGCCCTCCCTCCAGCTCCCTCGGAGCTTGCTTTGGAGTAGACTTGTACGGTTAAGCACAGCTGGAACTGCTGGAGGCAAAGCGAGGCACCCTGGCTGATCCGGAGCCATTTTGGAGCGTGGGTGAAGGAGGGAGGGCGAAAGGAAGGAAGGAAGAGGTGGGAGGCGGTGAAAGAAGGGAGGAAAGGAAGAGGAAAGCGGCGCGCGTGTGCGCGAAAGAGAAAGGAAACCACAGAATGATTATTTTAAAAAAAGATTAAGGGGGGAAGAGGGGGGGAGTGGGAGACTGATGAAAAAGGAAAGAAAGAAAGACAGACAGAAAGAAAGAGGAACACAAAATGAACTGAAGTAGACCATTGGAGAAGGGGAAAAGACAAAACAGATTAAGAGGAAGGAAGAAAAATTAGACTGGCTGAAAGGAAGGGGAGATTTTGCCCACCAGCCTCCCATCATTGGCCCCTGCCCGGGAAGGCGAAGGAGGTGTTTGCAGGTGCATCCTTCCCTTCGCCCACCAGCCTCCCATCATTGGCCCCTGCCCACCTCCACCTCCTCCAGCCTGTCGCCTTCTCTGCCTCTTTTGATGCTGGTTGTGAGGAGGAGCCTGCCTGAAACTTCAGTGGCAAGACGGAGCCCTGAGGTGGAGGAGAGAGAGGGAGGGGTGTGCTTCTTTCACCTCCCTTCCCCGCGTTTCTGGTGCCCCCATTTAGCCTGGCGCTCTAGGCAGCAGCCTAGTTCGCCTAATGGTAGCACCGGCCCTGGGTTCAGTAGGATTTACTCCCAGTTAAGTGTATGTAAGATTTGAGTCTTACTCCTTAGTAAATGCGATCAGAACTGCAACCTGTTTTATCTGCACTGAAAATAGTTCCAATATCTGGATCTGGAGAGAAACCTGGGGATTGCTAACTTTGATCATTTGAAAAGCAAACAACCAAAAACAAATGTGGTGCTGGTCCATGAGGGGAAGAGAACCCCCAAATCCAAAGTTGAGCAGTACCTTTATCCAGATAAAGACATCCAGCTACGCATTTTGGTACTTTAAGTGTCCTATGATGATGAGGTTGCTAGAAATTTAATACTGCTTCTGCAACATTTGGTGTAGATTCTAGGAAATCAAGAAAAGTTAGAAACCAAGTAAACAACGTGCTCCAGAATCCCAGAAACATCATCATCCTTTGAATAATAATGAGGAGCCACCTTTGGCTGCACCCCTGTCTGCCTCCTTGCCTGGCCTGGTGGCCAGGAGCAGCAAAGCAACGTCCTCCAGCCCTGGGCTCTGAGCTCTTTGGTGGTGCTGTTGTGTTGGCTGGTGACTGATGGCAGGGCAACTCTTGATCTTTGCCTCCTTGTCCAAGGCCCAGACATAGCAAAGCAGTTGGGCTTTCCTCTGGTGCTGTTGGTCATGGGTGTGGAGGTGGGGGAAGCAAGTGAGGGCTTACTCAGAAGTAAATACCACTTTGTTTAATGGAGGTTACTCCCTAGTAATTGTGTAAGTTTGCAGTCTAAGAGCATGGGCTATTATAGTCTACAGTACATTCCCACACTCCCTTGCCAGTGTGCTATGTTCAGTTTGCAATTAATTGGTAAATGTTTGAAGAGCCATTCAGATCTTTGCTGGTCCCAGGCACTCCATCCTCCTTATCCAGATTTGGGCCTAAAAGTCCAAGGAAAAATGTGGGTGCACGGAGGATAAGTTTTAAGCCAGCACAATTTGGGAAACTGCACAGTTCTGTCCTGAAAGCAAACAAGAGGTTAATTAGCTTGCCTTCTATAAAATTTAAATTATAGTAATTATTTCTAATTATGCAATATGCAAATATATGTAAATTAGCATATGCACATTTGTGCAATTTTTGTCCTTATGGGCATGGGCCCTGGATCTTTTAGGTACCTAGCACTGCCTCTGCCTCCCAGACGAATGTATCAGAATGCATTTATTCTTTAGATTTCATACTTCCCCAATTTTGCAATGTAGCTCTCAGCTCAAATAAATATACCAAAATATAGATATAAGAAAATGTAAAAATTTAGAAATGTAAGGGAAAGAAAAATACTCCGGGTGAATGACTGGCTACAAAGGTGGTGCCCATGTGAGAGATTTGGATTCTGGGACCATGGGCTACACTTCCTGGAAGATGGACTGCTGGCAAGAGATGGGTTGCACCTCACAAGGACTGGGAAGAATGTGTTTGGCCACAGCATGAGGAACTTAATCAAGAGGCCTTTAAACTGAATCCTATGGGGGAGGGAGACGTAAACTTGGGGGTGGGGGGATGAAGACTTATGCATCACAACTGAGAGAACAGCTCAAATAGTGCCCAATAATAGTCTTCAAAAAAATGTAGGAAGAAAGACACACTATACAGCACGAGGTCTTCAATGTCTATATACTAATGCCCAGAGTATGAGAAACAAGCAGAATGAACTTGTACTCTTAATACAGGAGGGCAAATATGACTGGATAGGTGTAACTGAAACTTGGCGGGATGACTCCCATGACTGGAATACAGCAATTGAAGGATATAACTTGTTCAAAAAGAACAGAAGCAACAGAAAGGGAGGTGGAGTCACACTATATGTTAAAAATACATATCTCTGCACAGAAATACAGGAGGATGAGCTTGGTAGCCCCATTGAGAGCATCTGGATTAAAATAAATGGGGCAAAGAATCAAATTAACATGGCAGTTGGAGTCTACTACCGACCACCCAATCAAGGAGAAAATGAGGGAAATGAAACTTTTGAAAAGCAAATTGCCAATGTTTCAAGGAGGCATGATGTAGTAGTGATGGGGGACTTCTATTTCACCGATATCTCTTGGGAGACAAATTCTGCCGAACATGGCCCCTTCCAGAAATTCCTGACTTGTTTTGCTGATAACTTCCTCCTACAGAAAGTAGAGGAAGGAACTAGAAGATCGGCTATCCTTGGCTTGATTCTAACCAACAGAGATGAGTTAGTGGATAAAGTAGCAGTTTCAGGAACTCTGGGGGAAAGTGACCATGTTATGAGTTCTTGATTCTAAAGGAAGCAAAAGCTGAGTGTAGCCGAACGCATACCCTGGGTTTTAGGAAAGCCAATTTTAATAAACTCAGAACAATGATAAGTAAGCTCCCATGGCAAGCGATTCTAATGAGGAAAGGAGTCCAAGATGGGTGGGAGTTTTCAAAAAAGGAAATTCTAAAGGCACAATTACAAACAATTCCCACAAGAAAAAAAGGCAGAGGGCAACAGAAGAAGCCAATGTGGCTTCACAAGAAGCTCAGAGATGACCTGAAAACAAAAAAGGACCCATATAGGAAGTGGAAGGAAGGCCAGGCTACAAGGGACAAGTACAGGCAGGTTGCATTGAACTTTAGGAATAGTGTCAGGAAGGCTAAAGCTGTGAATGAGCTGAGGATAGCCAGGGATGCTAAAAACAACAAAAAAGCTTTCTTCAGACACATGTATAGTAAAAGACAGAGGAAAGAAATGGTGGTTCAACTACGCAATGAGGGCCAGGATCTCTTCTCGATCATCCCAGTTTGCAGGACACGGAATAATGGGCTCAAGTTTCAGAAACCCAGATTCCGCCTAAACATCAGGAAAAATTCCCTGACTGTTAGAGCAACAAGACAATGGAACCAACTACCTAGGGAGGTAGTGGGCTCTCCCACTCTGGAGGCATTCAAGGTGCAGCTGGACAACCATCTGTCAGGGATGCTTTGACTTGGATTCCTGTGTTGTGCAGGGGGTTGGACTCGATGGCCTTATAGGCCCCTTCCAGCTCTAGTATTCTATGATTCTATGATTCTAAATGCATATTTTGTGAGAACACAATCAAAATGCATATTTAAATATGCACTTTTGGGTGGATTTTTAAGAAATGCGGATGAATGAGGAAAGAAGATGAAATGAATTTGTGAATGAACACATACAAACAAAACTGACTTGAACCAGAAATAGACTGATCCATCCATCTCTATAGGAAACTACCCCATTTAATAGCTGCTCAGGGTGGTTACCATCTGAAGAGTGGGGTAACAATCTGTCAAATAAAACAAAACTGATAAATAAAACTTGTTCAGTGTGGAAGATGTGTGAGTCTGTATGGTTTTAGCAGCATGGACTGCAGTGAGCTTTACCCGTATCGAAAGTTCATAGTGCAGCATTAGTAGCATGGCACCGGGTTACACTGCTACAGACAGGGCAGAGAGGTCTCATGTATGGCCAATGAGCCAGTCCTATGAAGCAGCAAAGAACAGGATTGCATTCAAGAACTCGTATACCAGTTAAATGCTCCCATCTGAGTTCAGTCGTGTCATCGGTTAGTCTTGGCAGGACATTGCACTGGTATAGCAGTATATGCTAATGCCACTGCAGCAGTGAAGGCCTATGCAACCAGAGATCTGTGTACTTAGGCATTAATCAATGAGTGAAAGCATCAGTAGGGCTGGGGGAGAAATTTGGTCTTAATGTTTACACAAACTTACCTAATTCGCATCTCCCAAACTCTTAAGTGAACCAAAATGCACTTGCGCTCCAAAACTGGCACTTTATCCAATTTTGTGATAGATCCTCATTTACAACATGTGTACAAAAATGTTTACAATAGCCAGTGTGGCATAGTGGTGAGAGTGCTGGACTGGGACTCGGGAGATCTGGGGTTCTAGTCCCCGCTCGGCCATGAAACTCACTGGGTGACTTTGGGCCAGTCACTGACTCTCAGCCTAACCTACCTCACAGGGTTGTTGTGAGGATAAAATGGGGAGGAGGAGGAGGAGGATTATGTAAGCCGCCTTGGGTTCCTTGCAGGAAAAAAGGCGGAGTATAAATATAAAAAAGAAATAAAATAGGGAAATGTGTGCAACAAAAACCGCATACAGTAGGGGAAAGTGCATACAAAAATGCATGCTAGGAGAAATTGCTTGCAAAAATGTGCACATTAAATAAAAGTGTGCACTACAATGTGTATATTAGAAAAAAGTGGGCACAACCATGCGTGTCTTAGGAGAAGTGCACATACAAATTTTCATGCAGACTGCGGAACCAGGCCGAAACAAAGGTATGGTTGTAGAAACAAGAAACTAAGCAGAACTGAAACTGACAGATTCACCTATCACTAGCATACGGTTGGAGGGCAGAGGGCATGCGTTAAGATAGGTCAAAGCCATGCAGTGGGAGGATTCGGCCACCATAGACTTGCTACAATGGGGAAATTTGTCCTGTATGGGAGCTCCATGTGGAACACCTGTGGCTATTTGGATCACAGTCAAGGAATTTCACCCATCACAATCTGTCCCTGAATCCCACCTAGCTAATGAGTGCCATATATTCATTCCAGCTATTTCTGTTTCACTGCTTAGAGAAAAGGCTACAAAATGCAGACTTTCAACATCACTAGCAAATTGTGGTTTTTATCTGAGTTGCTTGGGATCATATGACAAGGCCTAAATTCCTAATGAAGGCTTTCACATGATTTGGGTTTTATGTGAGACGTTTTATCTTTTTACTGTACTCTTTAGCAGCTGTAAATGCCACTATTCATGGTAACAACAAAAAATACTGTACAGAATTGGAAGTGTCTGTCTCATGCTTGCAAACTTTTGTTGGAAATTTTATTTTGATGGGGAAAGAAAGATGAGCTGAGTTTTTTTCCCACTGACATTTCCTCAACAACAACAAGAGATTATTTTTTGCTGAACTATTTGATGTTGCCTCTGTTGGCTTGTTAAATAAAAAAAACCTATTAGTAAAATGCCATTATTGATGGAAATTTGCCTCAAAACAATTAGTATTTTTTAATTCTGTTTGCATGATTATGCATGAATAGATACAGGACACCCACACCCACCTTCCACAGACACACCCTTCCCCAAATTTACTGGCAATGCTGAGAATAATTTTTTAAAAAATCATATTGCAGATATCTGTACTTATATGCCAGTGTGGCGTAATGGTGAGAGTGTTGGACTGGGACTCAGGGAGATCCGGGTTCTAGTCCCCGCTCAGTCATGAAACTCACTGGGTGACTTTGGGCCAGTCACTAACTCTCAGCCTAACCTACCTCACAGGGTTGTTGTGAGGATAAAATGGAGAGGAGGAGGATTATGTAAGCCGCCTTGGGTTCCTTGCAGGAAAAATGGCGGGGTATAAATATAATAAATAAAATAAAAATAATTTCTTGCCTGCTGCTGCAAGACATTTGTTGGGTAACTAAGAAGCTGCCTTCTATTGGGTCAACAATTTGATAATTTGGCCCAAAATTATCTATTCTAACTAGTAGCAGCTTTCCAGGAAGAAAATCTCTCCCATCACTTGCTAACTAGAATCCTTGAACTGGAGATGCTATGGGTTGAACCTGGGACTTTCTGCATGCAAACTGTGTGCTCTGCCACTGAGCTATAGCCAAAGATGGCTGGAGCATGCTGGGAGCTGTAGGCCTTTTTTTCTGTCTAAACTTGCATAGGATTGCACCTTAATATGTTTATACTGATAGTTTTTAAAATGAACAAAGAAAACAACAACAACCCAAAGTCTACTCTTTAGCTAAAGAACAACTTGGGGCTGCAGATGCAGTTCTTAAGGTGTGGGCTGAGCTCCATGCATTGTTTGTGGGAACTTTATTTTCACCTGTCAATGGTGGATGTTTGGACCTGTTTGCAATGGCTAAGATTGTCAGTGTTGGAATGGAGGGCATGTCATGAAAAGAGAGTGAGAGAGAGTTTAATTATGAATGATTTTCTAACCATTTGCTCAGAGAGCTAGCAAATTGATGGTATCTCATGCATATTCCTTCCGGTGACGTGACATTAAGTAGCCAATCTGTCCTCTCTGCAGATTGACCAACTCTCCAAAAGTTCAATCCCCTGGTTTTTCAGGGGTTAACAGATATCTCATCAAACTTGTCGGTGGGAGTCCCTACACACTGAACAGAATTGCTTTCTTCTTGCCTTCTGATACATCACTAGCGGTGAAAAACTGATTCGTATTTCACAATACTACTCCCAAGTTTTCTGCTGTTGATTAACTGTGACAGAGTCCCCACCGTGGCAGCTATTTTCTCCCAGCAGCAAGAACTTACACAAAAAAGTACACCCCTTTTTGTGTCTTTCTTAGCACAGTCTTGTGGGCTCAGACCTTTTTCATATAACTAACACAGGTATAGTAACAGAAGGAGGCTTTATTCAGAATAGTAGCCTTTACAAGCTTAACTGCCATGTTCTGGCCTGAGCCAACAGCACTCTACAGGAACCCAGAAAGGACAAACATGCCAAACAGAAACTTCACTAGTGGCTGCTTGTACACATTACAACAGAAGTGTTGACAAAATCTCTAGGGTGAAGTGGCAATGTTATCAAGGTTTTATTATATAAAGTCTCTGAGCTTGTGTGATACATCTCTTATAGCATTTTAGTTCTTATTTATGTTTGTCTCTATACAAGTGGGCAGGCCAAACACAATGAATTTTGGATCTCTGACTAATAATAAATTGGTAAATACAAGTGCAAGAACTGTCTATTATAGAAGAGCTATTCAATTTGCTAGATGTGATAATTACTGATATGTCAAGTGAGAATTACTTCAAGACAGCTGGTGTTTTTCTTAACAATGCCTAGCACTTACAAAACGTTGTATAAGATCCTTGTAATTTTGCCTTGAAACCTTCTGTAAAAATGTTTTCTTGCGACTGTAACTGCACTACTCACCTTTGTAAATACTCTTGGGGTTGGTTTTTTTGAAACATTAGAAGTACTTCAGAACATGAGGCTATTAACTAGACAACATGTGTTGTATGTAGAAAGCCTCAAATTCAGTTCCCTGCATCAACAATTAAAGGATCTGAGAGAGATACAGTACTGGGCTAGATAAAACATTGATCTGACAGTTATACCATAAATAGTGCCTCAAGATAGAGATGGGTAGGAATTTTGTTTCAGTTTGTTTGTGTTAACAATTTACCAACATCCACAAATTTCTTTATAAATGGGACAGAAAGAACTTGAGTTGTTTGTTTGTTTTTAATTGAATTTGGGAGAAATGAGACCTGATAGATTTGTCCATCCAGGATGAGGGCTTTGAGTGCTTCACTCTTAAAATTCTGGGTTTGAATCCCTGTTTATTGAACCATGTTTGTGGTGCTGAATTAGGGTTGCCAGCTTTTTTTCCTGACAGGATCCTCCTCCTTGACAGCTAGAATGTAGGCAGGTACAACGTGGTCCTCTCCAAGCAGGGAATACCCGCTGTACCTATTGAATTTGGCAGCTGCAGGTGGGTGAGAATTTCGATTTCAGTTTACCAACATTTGCACATTTCTTCATATGAAAACTTGAGATTTAATAAATTTGAATGTGGGTTGAAAGCAAAACTGACACATTTGTCCATGTGACAATGGACGCAAGATTCACACCACTCTTAGTTCATTCTGGACTTGTTCACCCGTAATGCTAAACTATAGTTCAGAACTGTATAAATTAGCTGCAGGCTTTGCACTCCCTCTCTGTTCTTTACCTCCTGCACGGCCATGAGGAGGAGGCTGGAAACTTTCACATCCATTTTCAATAAACCAGTTTAGTGTCACATCCAACCCTAATTAATCTTTGCTATGGTTTATTGAAACAAGGCAGCTTAAGCCAAGGTTTGAAGTTGACTTGTTTTAGTAACCATAGTGAAGACTCATAACAGTTTGTCCATCAGTTTAGCATCACTTCTGAATGAGTCCCACCCATATTTCATCCTTATTCCATCTAGAACCCTGTTTCACATTTTATCCTTGTTGGCCCGGTTGCTCCCAGGAACCTGAAGCATATGGTTGTCCTCTCCACATTGTGTGAGGTGTTGTTCTCATGGTTCTGGCTGAATCTAACCAGGAAAATCTGTTATTTTCAGCAGGTTCTAGTGGACACCCCTTCACACAAATGGCTCACCACAGAAGGGTGGGTAACATATGAATAGGGTCTTCAGATCGAACCACCAAATAAGGATTACACCAATGCTTCATGAAACATCCTTTCAGTGTACATGTGAGTCTTTAATCCAATAAAACTGCATGTATACTCTGATGGTAACATAACATTGAGGAAAATAAAATCTGGAAGCATGGAGGTGGTATTCTACTGCTATTCTAGGATGAGATCATAATCATACACTGTGTCAGCGAACTTTAATGAGTAACCATAGCGAGGGGCCAGAGGGTGACATGTCACATAAATGTCATATTGTTGCCATTGTTTGAGAAATGATAGCGGACCAGTTGAAAATGGTAGATTATACCTTTATTGGCTTTATGGAATAACAAGGGAAAGGCTCCTTGGGACTGATGCAACTCTAACATGAGTGGGAGTAGAAATGGAGAGGTGCTTAAGTGAAGGGCCTCCTTGGGTGGCATAGCTGCTTCTGAAAGGATGTTGAGGAGTCAATTTATGGTTCTTATAATCCAGGGGGAGAGGCAAGGAGATGTGGCAGCCATGGGTGGCTGCACAAAGAAATTCACTGAGGATGCAGACCATTTATTGTGAAAAACTTTTACTTTAAATGCCATCAAGGTGTGTGCAGGAGGACTACTTTAGGCAACTCAGGAGCTTACTTTATGAGATGCCTGGTCGAACACATTTTTAAATTTTTATTACGTAATTTATTACAATTACTTATTTGCTGCCTTTCAGGATACAAATCCTATGAAGGTGACTTAAAAGTAATATAAAAATGACACCACAATAATTTTTTTTTACAAATTTAAAAATAAAAGTAAGAAATAAATTGTCAGGATCCTTCCCACAGGGCAGTTGATCGTACATGGCCCTGGGAGTGGGAGAGTCCAACTAGAACAGGAGCAGGTGCCTGATGTTCTGGTCATCTACCACTTCCTCTCTCTTGGAATTCTTCTCTCAGGGCAATTGATGGTAGATGGCCCTGTGGCGAGTGGAGTCAGCTGGGGCAGACTTTGATGTCTTCTTCTCCAGCCGCCTCTTCCCTCTCTCTTGGAATTCTTCCTGGCCACTTTAAAAAGGCTTCATTAAGTTATGGGCTTTTGGGGCCTACTTTTTCATTCATAATTTACAAGCATATACTTCTGGCCAAATTCATGAGAATAACATACTTAAAAGGCTCACAACTCCAACAAAAAGGTTAACCACCATGGGCCAATTCTGACATAAGCTGTTCCACTGTGGGGGTTTTCATTCCGGAGCCATATTGTTTTACATGTGTTCCTCCAGGAAATTAAAACATACACAACACATTGCATCAAAATTAGCAAACAGTTTAAGGTATTCAGTATATAATAAACAGTACATTTTATATTAACCATAACAATCCAGATTTTAAATTCTATTTTTCCAGCTTCCTCCATCATTCTTGAAGAATTTCACTTAATTGAGTTTGATACACACAACTTTCCTCTCAGTATAAAATATATACTGCGGATTTCTTTGTGGAGTACTTAGACTGGAAAAGCCTTACAGCATTTTCCCATAATAATACAGTAGTGTCTACTTAATTGGTCCCCTGATAAATATCAAGCTGACTTAATGGGGACTATTGGCAGGAAAAAGATTCAGTGCAATGGATTGCAGTGTCTCTAAACAATGGTTCAATGGCTCAACTAATCTGTTTAAATGGCTCACCTGTTGGTGTCTAAAAGCCCTTTACAGTAGTTTGTAAGTGTGAAATGTTATTTTCTGAAATAAACTTCCCTCTGTGTAGTCTTTTACACACCTTGCTCTGCTTACCTGCTATGTTATAATGGATAAATTAGATCTTGCTTTAATATAGATTTTCTCTATATTGTGATATTTAAAATCACGTTTCAGTGCATTTGCTACCATGAGTCTTGGATAATCAGCCCAACCATTAATAGGCACATCTTGGGTTATGGGCAGTCTGTGTGCCAATTAACAGGATGAAGTAAGGTCCTTCATAATGCTAACAAGTCGGCCAACTGGACACCCTTATCAATTATTGATAGAGATGTTATCATTTGATTTATGGAATTACCAGTTGGGAAGGCCATCTTGCCCAGCCACAAGATCCTACACCTCATCCTGTCCCTTAATTCATAGTATATGTCACCCACCTGCCTGAGCCACTGGTATCATCATCAGGCGATCACTCGTGACTGAGTAAGATTGTCTTCCAGGATAAAAGGAGGAAATTCTAAAGAGGATTGTGTAGACTTCTAGCGATGGGTCCGTAAGTGACTGTGGAGGCCAATTCTAGATCCACACAGCTTCCCACAGTGAGGACACAGGTTACCAGATGGAAGATGGTCCTGTAAAGGATTCGTTTGATGTGCTTTTCGCTTAGCACGTTTCTCCCTTTCAGCTTGCACTCGGGCTTCTTCAAAGTCCATGGAGCCTTTGTGAAAGGCCAACCTCCATTTAGATCGTTCATGGGCCAGAGCTTCCCAGTTTTCTTTTCGATGTTTATATTGCATTTTTTTAGATTAGCCTTAAGAACATCTTTAAACCTCTTATATTGACCACTGATATTCCGCTTTCTATACTTGAGTTGGGAATAAAATAACTGCTTTGGGAGACGGACCTGCCCTTAGTTGGTGGACATCAGGGTTCAAGTAAAAAGCAACGTAGATCCCACAAACCTTATGCATGCTCAGCCCTAAGTTACAGACCAGTGCAATCCTATACATATTTACCTGGAAGGTAAAGTACTAGGGGATGCATGAGAATCCTGGTTTGATTAATTTTTTTTAACCCCTTTTAACTGTTCCCCATTCACAACCCCAAATGTGAATGGGAGCACAGTTTTCGGAGAAAGCTTGCACATTTCCAAGCTTACATTCACAAAACGCATACTTTAGAAAAATGTGCAGTTTAAAAATACACCCCTCCAAGCATTTTCATGATTTCGTATATGGGGGTGGAGAAGTGCGCATTTGTTCGCACACTTCCCAAAAAAATGTGTACCGAAATGCACACTTTTCCTGATCAAATGAAAAGAAAAACAGATTGTAATAAAAAAAACAGGAACAAGGGAATCTGAGCCTCAAGGTAGAATTCTGAGGATCTCAGCAAGTTTGAACATTGTATGGCTGCATTCAGTGGGCCTTACTCCCAGGCACATGTGTATAGGATTGCAGCCTTCATTTATTTATTTTTAAATTATTTCCTGCTGCCCCCCCAACTTAGTTGTATTGACTGGTTTGCTTGTCCTTTGAAGACCACCACATTTTGCTTATGCTATGAAAGCCACATGGCAGGATGCTCGAAATTCCAGCTCCTTCTGCATTATGATGCTGCAACTGTACTGCATTCTCCAGCTAAAAATGCACATGTTTTCTGTCACTGAGAAGTGTGTCATTTGTGGTATACTGTTCAGGGGCAGTTTCAAGATTGTGGCAACCACAGATGGAAAGTCACTTGAGAGCTACTCACTTCATGAAAGGCTGAATCATGTGAGCATTTCTTAACTATCTGGACTGTCTGCTTCACATGGAGAGTCTCCACTCCACCATTAGGCATTGAAATATAATATATATTATATTATAGGGAGGGGCTGTGGCTCAGTGGATGAGCACATACTTTGCATGCAGAAAGTTCCAAGTTCGATCCCCGTCATTTCCAGGTAGGTCTGGAAAAATTCCCGCCTGAAACCCTGGAGAGCCGCTGCCAGTCAGTGTCAACAGTACTGGGCTAGATGGACCAATGGTCTGACTCAGTGATTAGGTTTGCAACACATGTGGGTGGTTAATAAGTGACTGGCACTTGTGGGGATGGTTACTAAGCTACTGTGGCTTATTAACCACCCTCATGCCGTGCAAACTGGGCCAGTATAAGCAAGCTTCCTATGTTCCCATGTTCCTATATTTCAATATCATATCATATATTCTGTTTTCATTATGGTCCTGTGGTCTGTCTGAAAGTACATGGCAGATAACCAGAGGTTATCAGTTTAAAAATCACTGAACTATAAACTAGACCAGAATCCAGACAGCCACACAACTAGTTCTGTGTCATGTCAGTTTTGGAATAGCATGAAGGTCTGCTTAAAATATATTTTTTTAAAAAAGGTGGTCAAAATCCCCCCTTGGTGTATCTACTCAGCTCTTGGACCCTGGCCCAGGAGTCTGAGTCATCACATATTATCTAATTGTAATCATACATTGTCATTGGGAGAGGAATTTCCACATTAACCGACTTCGCCTTTGACAAAATTCCATTGGAACAGATTTTATTTCATTAGACTTGATCTCTTTCACCAAAGGAGCTTCATAACGGGAAGCTTTCCATTATGTTGTTTTCATGCATGAAAAACACGTTGATCACCAAACAAAAATGCACTCAGTCGATTAAGCAAAATAGGAGTGGTGAATGGGAGTGAATGAATGGCTATCAGATAGGAACACAGGAAGCTGCCTTGTACTGAGTCACACCCTTGGTCCATCCAACCCAGCACTGTCTCGACACTGACTGGCAGCAGCTCTCCGGGGTTTCAGGCAGGGCCTTTTCCTGCCCTACCTGTAGAAGCTGGGGATTGAACCGGGGACCTTCTGCATGCAAAGTGCGTGTCCTTTTCACCTAGCCATGGCCCCGTCCTCCCACTGTTCATTCTAAGCATTGTTTTCAACTGCACAAGAATCTGGTGCAGGCCCCCCCCCATCCCCAATGCATGAGCACCTCCCAGAATTTTTCTAATGGAAAAGAATAAAAAGATGAATGTTCATGTTCCCAACTGCACAAAAACTTATTATTTTATTGTTTTTACAACTGCACAAAATGTGTCCAGCTGCACATTAGAATAAACCTTATGGCCTCTCCCTCGGCTATGGCCCCTCCCGCTAAGATGATGAGTTACTAGTGAAGGACACAGCATCGTGGTTTAAAAGACACACCCATACCGAGCGACTTCTTCCTATGTGCTCATTTAAGTATGGAAGCAGGGTGTAGGTGCCAGTACAAATACTTGTACGATGGTCTTCCCCAGCCTGGTGCCGTCTAGATGTTTTGGACTTTAATTCCTGTCAGGCCTAACTAGAATGGCCAATAGTCAGGAATGCTGGGAGTTGTGGACCAAACATCTGGAAGGAATTATGTTGGGGAAGGCTAGTGTATGGTAACAGAGAAGCCTTAATACTGGTAAGAAGGCAATGCCCAAATAGCTATATGCTACAGAACAAAGACTCATTTAGCAGTAGATGGGGGGGGGTGCCTTTGTCTAATGCACAGCGCCTGCACAGTGCCCCACAGCACCTTTTCTGCTGTGGCACCCCAGTTGTGGAATGAGCTCCCCAAAGAGGCTCGCCTGGCACCTACATTGTACTCTTTTCGGCGCCAGGTGAAGACCTTTCTATTCTCCCAGGCATTTTAATCATTTTAATCTTGTAGTTGTTTTTAACTCTGTTATTGTAATTTGAACTGCTGCTGCTAGCTTTGCTGTGTTTTTTTTAATCTGTGGTTTTAAATCTTATATTGATATTATATTGTATTTTATGGTTTTAACCGTTGTAAACCGCCCAGAGAGCTTCGGCTACTGGGCAGTATAAATGTATTAAATAAATAAATATAAATCAATAATGCAGGGGTAGGCAGTGTGGTACCCATGAGCACCAATGTGCTCCTGGGCACCTTTCTTGGCACCTACCAAAGTGCCCTCCCCTCCCACTTCTTTAATTAACACATTTTCACACCAGCAGCTGGGATTGCTGTGAAAGCGGTTTCTGTTGGTGCTGAAAACTGTGGGTTCAAAGGAGTTGTTCCGTGTGTTGGAGTTCAACCCCACCTCTGCCTTGTACTGCCAGTGTTTTGGGCAGTTTACTTGTCCTTTGCCAGGCCTCCCATGGCAGTCATTTTGTGGTGGTGCCCAGGACAGTTTCCCAATTGTGACCATAGCCCAAAAAGGTTGCCTATCCCTGATCGAACGCATCCAAGACCCATTGGTTTTATAGAAGCTGGTGTGGTCGTGGGGAAAGTTGAAAGAGAATAAAACCTAAAAGGTGCATATGCATTTTGACCGTACAAGGTTCTTTGTGGAGTTGCTGCACTTTGCTGGATTTTTATCTGTGTTTTGTGTTTTTCAAGAAAGTCTGTGTGGGACAATCATTTCAGTTTGGAGCACGCCATTCATTCAAGCTGTTGCCAATTTTTTTTTTCAATTGTAGGGGTAGGGGTAGGAGGTCATAATGCCCAGTGCCAAACATCCGACGTACATACAACCTTTCCCTCCCCCTTGCGCAACACTGCCTTTTTTCTCTCCCCTCACATCGATAATCTCTGAACATCTGGCATGCGTGCTTTGCTTACAACAATGAACATGTCCAGGGACTTAGGTTATCATTTGCTTCAGCTTTGTTTTTTTTATTATATACTAAAAACTATATTAAAATACAATTATGGGCCTAGATTAAACTGGTGAAAGCCAGAAATGCAGAATGAAGGATTATCGTTCATCCTTAACTCGCTCGACTAGGGTTGAATCTTACTTTCAGTGGCTGACAGGATAAGAGGTTAGCCGAGCAATGAAGTTCCTTCCAGACTCTGTACTAAGATACACAGATTCTTTCTGTGCTGTTTAGAGAGTGAAGGGTTGAGAGAGACAGGCATAACATCCAGGCAGAAATTGTGGCAGGCTCTTCACGCCCTCTCTCTTCTTCCCACCGTAAGTCTGGATTCGCAACTTACATAAGAGACAGGATGCTGGCCCTTTACCCATTTTAGCAAACACCTTAATTGTAAGATCTGAGTAATTTCATAGATTTCATAGATCGTAGAGTTGGAAGGAGCCTACAAGGCTATCGAGTCCAACCCCTGCTCAATGCAGGAAACTAGAGGAGGGGTCTCCCATCCAAGTAACAACCAGGCTTGACCCTGCTTAGCTTTCCACACTCAGACAAGCTGAGCCAGCGTATTTATTTATTTATTTATTTATTTATTATATTTATACCCCGCCTTTTTTCCTGCAAGGAACCCAAGGCGGCTTACATAATCCCCCTCCTCCTCTCCATTTTATCCTCACAACAACCCTGTGAGGTAGGTTAGGCTGAGACTCAGTGACTGGCCCAAAGTCACCCAGTGAGTTTCATGGCCGAGCGGGGACTAGAACCCGCATCTCCCGAGTCCCAGTCCAACACTCTCACCACTATGCCACACTGGCTCTCAGCGTAAGCCACATGATCCAAAACAGTCCAAAATAGTTGGTGAAGGATAAATCCAAATCTTCATGACAGAATCATAGAGTTGTAAGGGACCTTGGAGGTCATTTAGTCCAACCCCCTGGAGGGTGCAGCTACAGCATCCATGCCAGATGGCTATCCAGCCTGTGCTGAAATACATTCCCCTGCTGAACAGCTCTCACTGCTGGGAAGTTTCTCCTAATGTTTAGCTGAAATCTGTTTCCCTTTAATTTTCACCTGCTGGTTCTAGTCCTGTGCTCTGGAGCGACAGAGAACAAGTCTGCTCCATCTTGTGCATGGCAGCCTTTCCAATATTTGAAGTCCATTCTCATGTCTCCCCTTAATCTTCTCTTCTCCAGGCTAAATATGCCCAGCTCTTTCAACCGTGCCTCATAGGACTTGATGTACACCAATCATCAATGCACAGGTTTGGATCCAGAGATCTTGTGAGCAGAACTCTATTCACAGGATGCTCCTGCTGACAGCGGGGAGGGGGAAAGCCATTTTTGCTGATTCCACCTTCCACTTGCAGCCCCCTGAAAATCTCTATATGCTTGGGGGACCCCCCAGAGCACCTTGGGAGGTGGTGTGGGGAGCTACAGGGGGAGGGGAATTGGAACCCCCAACCCACCCCTTCTGCTAGCAGAAGTCTCCACTGGATTGAGGAAGCTACTGTCCGTGGAAGAGCAAGTCAAGATCCAAGCCATTGTCCGTACTCTATGGTTGGTTCCTTAAAATGTTTGCCCTGCATAAGCAATTCTTCATAATATATGTGTAGCATAGGTTTATTTTATATCCAAGGAAGTATACGAGTGTGCTATGTGAATTTGGGGGCAGGGGGAATGGAATAACTCTATTTTAGCCTTACTTACAATTTCTTCCAAACCCCTTTGAATAAAAGACTGAAGGCAAGAAAGCTTAATTACTATTCATCTCCCTCTTCCTGGTGATTATTTAAAGTAAAAAAATAATAATGTATGTGATCTCTGACACATAAATTTCAATTTCATCAAGAAAGGACCACTTAGGCTGGTCATTTTTATTACTCTCCCATCTGTGATTTGTGTAGTATAAGGCTACATTTAGCGAAGTGTCAGTAAACAAAAATTATTATGGGATTTGACAGCTTTTGAAGGCTGCTGTTAGCAAGTTTGAACTCTGAGCTGATCTTTTAAATAATCTGTCGGAAACTTATATTTATGGCAACCTTTTCACTGAGGCATTTAACATTCTGAATTGTTTCTCTAGAAATTGGAAACTGTGTATATTATTTTGAAAAGAAAAGAAAAAGCTGATTTATTCCGTTGCTTATTAGGAACCACATTTGCCTCCTTTGTTGATTTTGTGCGATGATGTCAAAGAGGTTTTGCCCTCATGTTTCAAGTAGATCACTTTCTTTTTATGGTCCCACAGAGAGTATCTTGCCAATGCTTTGAGTTTTCTTTTCTGAATTGCAAAAATCCAATAATTTGCAATTTAATTTCCTTCTCTGCCAAAGGTGTATTCCGAGAAGATATGTTTTTCAGTGGCAGATCTCCCAGAAGCAGTTTGTAAGGGAGGACAAAAGGAGAGAAATGTTCTGATCAGACCTTGAGCTATTATGATGGCTTCTACTTCAAGGAGATACATGCATTGAATACACACAGATCTGGACACTTCTTTTCATTAAGTATGAAAGTCACTTTTTGGCAAACCTCCAGACTGAAGCAGGTTTATTCTATTTGTCAATTAGGATAAATGTAGTGATGACTGATCATAACCAAACATAGGGGTTGCAGGACTCCGTCCATTTTAAATCACAGCAGCACCTTGTTATGATCTCTCCATGTCAGTGACTTATTTTACTACCACTTTCCCCCTCATGCCATGTCAAAATATCTGTTCTGTTTTTAAGTTTCAAATAAAATAATTTAGACAACTGAGAGATAATAATACTGTTACGGGTTTGTTATCAGATTCCTGTAAATAGGACTAGCACTGTGAGTTTGCCTTAAGGCAATATCTGGCCAGAGTCTTGGACTTGACAAAAAAGATTCTTAATAGCCTGGGATATACAGATGATGTCTCTCAAAAGGAACTAATTGTTAAAAGATTGCTTCCTGACACAGGCCTCCTCCACAATGCTCTAAATAGGAAAAAAACCAGTTAGAGAAGGTGGCATAACCCACTCGCTGCCCCTACATCCAAGGATGATGTAGTCACCCAGGCCTATGTGTGTGAAAAGCAACAATAGAAGTGGTCCATTTTGAGTTGGGGGGGTAAGAATCAAGGAGATACAGAGAGAGGGCTGAGCTGAATTCTGGGCTCTAAGTTAAGTGCTCTGGAAGGATTTTGGGGTGCTGCTTCCTCGCTCTGGGGATCAGTGTCTGTGCAATTTGCTCTTGGGGTGTTTATGCTGTCTGCCTCTGCCTATATTCAACCTGTATCTTTGTAAATCAACATTTATTGCAAAACACCAGTAAGCCTCCAGTGACATTCTTCCAGAGGAAACCAAGCGCAGGTAAGTGCCGTGCCACTCAGACATCTTACTGCTCATAGAGAAGGGTAACAGTACAAATATAAGTAATATATAATATATGTCTATATAATGTCCTATAGACTAAAAACTCATTCAAATCAGCACCATTCACACATGAAGGAGGTATATCAGCAGGCTTGAGGAATCGCATGTTTTGCTGAACTACAAAAATATCTTTAGAAAATCCTGGGGTAGGGTGTGTACGTGTGGGAGAAACAAAACAAAAAACAGCCTCATGAGGGCTGAGAGCATGCTCAGTGGGCATGGGATGCTGAATGACTTTAGGAGGGGGAGGGGAAATGGAAATGAAAAACTGGCAGTGGGGAGGGCAATCAAATGGAGTATCCTGGAAGAGAGCATGGCTGTCTGCTAGTACCCTGAACACTCCACACTAGAGCACACAGTGGGTGGATTGGCATGTCACTTTAAACCCACAGAGGTTCTGGAATCTCTGTGGGTTTAAAGTTGCCCTGGGCCCCAGCTGGGCCCGGGCACAGTGGGGGTCCAGAGGCACTGCCTCCCCCATCATCCTCCTCTAGTCCTCCTCTCCGGTATCCTAGGAGACATGGCGTGGGACCACTGAGGGCAGCGAGAGGGGATGATAGCTGGCAAAAAGTGCCAGCTGTCATTTGCCCTTCCTTGGTGGGGGCTGCTACTCAGCTGAGTAGCAGCCACACCATGGACGGCAATGAAGCCCCATGGCACTGGGTTTCCTTGAGAGGAAATGCAGCTCCACAGGGCTTGTCCCTGGGCCTTTCTCGGTGCAGCTACAACGGGCAACGTTGGGTGGTGCTTAGGCTGATTTGCAGCTCGTGTGGCCAATCGGCCTAAGCACGCCTCCAGACGTCACTAACACTGGCGATGTCGGGGCGTGCTTAGGCTGATTGACAGCTCATGTGGCCAATCAGCCTGAGTGCCTTGCCCCCCTCCTATCACTGGCTCACAGTCAGCGCTAGAAGGGGGGGGTAAGAGGGGGGTCTGCTGCTGTGGCTCCTCCCGCTTAGGGAGGGGGGCACTCAGTAGAGCCTGCTGCCACTGCGCGCCCCCTCCTCGCCCCTTCCTTGGCTTGCAGGAAGGTTAGTGTGTTCTCCGTAGCTTTAGCAAACCGTACTGCAAGCCATGGTTTAGTAGGGTGGTTAAGGAGTCCAAAACCTTCCTGGGTTTAGATGACACTTTAAACCTCAGTAGGTTTACTCACGCGGTTTGACGTGTTGTGTGAACCCAGTCAGTGTGTGTATTTGTAATATACACATATAAATAATCTTTAGAGCAGGGATAGGTAGGCAAGCTTTTTGGCCCCATCAACACATTTGTCATATTTTGGGGGTCCTGACGGTACATTTATCCTGTGGGCATTTATTTTTGGGATCCTTTCTTGCTCCCACTTTGTTGGATCCTCTCCTTTCTTGTCTCCCTCCTTTTCGGGATTCTCTCTTTTCTTGTTCTCCACTTTGTAGGATCCTTGCTTTTCTTGCCACTTCCCCTTGTTGGATCCTTTATTTTTTTCACCCTCCTGTTGGGAGTCTTTCTTTTCTCTGTTGAAAAGTTTGTTGCTGCTGTTGCTGTTGTTTTTCTTTTACAGGGCCATTGGGCTATAATTGTATATGTGCTTTCATCTCTAACAGGGACTTCTGTCCCACTGAAGTTAATAGAGAAAGTACCCAGTGTGTGAATGGATACACATGGCCACATCCTGATGTCATTTATACTCAGCATATCTTGAAATGATGAGGAAGAGTTTGCCATTATAATGGGACTCCTTAGGACTTCACGTGATATTCTGAAACATTTTTTTTCCTGCATTAACAACGGAAGTATACAGCTTAATCATCCTTTCCCCTCCCCAAATTAAATTTGATTGGACTGATGATTCATTTTATGAGACTGTTGTGTATTTGAAATCTCTTAATTAATTTGTGGCAACCTCAACCAACTGTATACATTGGGATCTTCTGCCCACAGCCACAGTGAGACATCCCTCCTCCTCCTCCTCTTATTTTAGGCAAAAGATTTCTATATGAGTTAGAAACCTTCTCTGGTGTGTGTGGTTATCATAACTTAATCACACCCTTCGGGGATTAAAAACACTTATCTCTGGATCATGACTTGTAATACCCCAGGGGGGTGATTATCTCGGGGAAACTCACAACTCTCTGTCATGCCTAATTGCTTAATTATTATAGCTGTGAGTTCACGTTGCTATACAGGAGCTCAGGTTATGCTGGCACTTCTGTTAAGAGTCTGTGTTTTGAGGAGTTTTAAAAACATGATAAATCTGCTGTCAGTTGATATGCCAGGTAGAAGAGCTATGCCTGGAAGTGCATCTTATGACCTGATTTCTGAATTTTATCTGGACTATATTTTTATATTTGGATAAAGAAGAGTGGGGACCCAACTGCACGTATTTTACAGTATTGTTTGTGATTGGGCAGTGGGATAAATATAGCAAAATAAAATGGTTAAACTTATATATATTATACATATTCCACTATGCCTCTTAATGACTGGAGTGACTCACAAGGTCTCTAGGGTAAAAGTATACAACATTTTAGAATATTTCTTAAAGTAATACTAAGATACTTTAAAAACGAAACAAAAAGCTCCTTTTCCAACCCAGAATTGTTTTCAGAAAACTTAAATCAATGGTAACTCTCTCAGTAATATTAAGCTGGATGTGGATTGCTTTTGTTTTAATTTTCACCTTGCAGCTGGTTGGCTGTACAGAAAATGAAGAAATGCTTGGTGCAGGTACACTGTGTGAAGGGCAAAAACAGACACAGCAGGTACTGTTGAATACTGAGTATCACAAGTATTTGTGGAGAGACTGGTACTCTCACTAGATGAATATAATGATAGCTGTCATATGGCACCAGCTTTCTATATTTTTTGTACAGCCAATAATCCTCTAGGCACCATGCTAAAGAAAAGCTTGGAGATAATATGAACCTATGATGCTACAGGTGATCTGAATACAGATCTGAATACATCATGTAATAAGGAATGACATATCTCTCAACACAGACTTCAAGGGAGAAGTAGCACAATTAACCTTCCAGGTAGGTCAGTGGATTAGGTACTATCAAGATAATGTTTCATGGGGCAACAGAGTGAACCATGCTTTTGAGTAATAAATAGATAAATAAGTAATGCAACTTTCATCCTTTGTAGTAGTGAGATACTTGATTCTTAAAAGAATGGATATAATTTTATTGTAGATGTGCGATTTCACTGGTTTTTCTAAATAATTCTAGAATGTTAGGTCCATAAAAGAAGGAAGATTTTTGGATCAATACACATAGTAAGTTGCATTTGTCTACTGTGTCACAGTAATACTATGTACTTAATAGGGTTGGATCAGGGAACTGTTGGATTTAATCCAGGGGTGGGGAACATCCCTAAAATGGTGAGGAATGATCGGAGTTGCAGTACAACAATATCTGGAGGGCCACATGTTCCCCATCCTTGATCTAATCCATAGTTCCTACAATGAGTATTTGTGTGCTTCTATTGAATATGCCTTTTCCATCCATCCTCTCTTAACCTTTCTGTTTTGTACCCAAAATTATGTCTAGCCTGCTGAAAAGTATGGTCCTTTTAGATCAGAACCAAATCTGGCCCACCTGGGGTCCCAATCCAGCCTTCCAGGGTTCCCAGGATGGCCATGCCCCCTTCCCCTTGCCCCACCCCTTTCTCCTGACCACCAAGCATTTGGTGGTTTCCTTGCTTTTGCACATTTTCTCACCATTCTAAAAGGTTGAAATGTCTTTCCTATGGCTTAGTTACTGGCAATAAGAGCTTTAAGCTAAAATATGGTGGCATTTTTGGCCTCACCCATTTTTGCCTTCAGTTCTACCCACCACTGGACTGTGCCCCCGGAGAGCTTCTCCAAAATGGAATTTGGCCCTTGGGTGGGCTTAAAGGGATTCAACACCCCTGTTTTAGATGGCTTGTTGCATCTAAAAAGCAGGCAGGGAAGCAGGCAGTAAGATTAGGAAAGGCAGCTCAAATGGAACTCTGAAGGAAGGAGTCATCATTCGCAGAAGAAAATTCAAGGTTGGGTGTTTCCTAGAGATAGGAAGCTTATATACATCTTCCAGGCAATTGGGAAGCCAAAATGTGGGAGTCAATTAGGGCTGTAGGAGTACACACAAAGTATGAAAGATGGGGGAAATTCTGCAACTTTAGATTGCTGAATGATGAAAGCAATTATGTCTGGAACCCAAATAACCAGGTTCTGGTCATATAGGATGGGAATACTATTCCTGATAGCCTTATATCTTCAACAAGGAAAGAAGCAATTCTCTGCAACGTACTTAAAAACATCCTCCTGATTCATGCACAGATACATGTAATTGGAAATTTCACCTACTCTGGAATGTGTACGTCTCACAGTTAAGTAAATACTTAGATGCATTTTAACTACCAAACATTTCCAGACGGTTCCTTAAGGCTCATTAATGCACTGTCCAACTAAGTAAGCTAAATTGAAACATGATTTAAGGGTTGTCAGGGTCCCTTATTTCTTTTGAAACTAAATTAAATGTGGGGTGGGGAGGGAGAGACAATGTTATTTTAAGCATAAACAAGTGACTCTAAATTGACTTAACTTTACTTGCCATTAAAAGAAGTGTCTCAGTTTAATGGTTCTCTCTCTCTTTTTTAAAATGTAAAATACAGCTGTGTTGGTACATTGGGACTACAATAAGGAGATGTGGACTGCATAAACACAAAGTTTTAAGGGATGTTGTTGGATTATCTTTCTGCCAAGGTACTTTAATAGTGATCAAAGTTGACATTGACAGCTATGGGAAAGCGCTAAAGTACTTAGACATCTTACAGGAAAAAGATGAGAGGAAGCCAACCCCTCCTTCCCCTTGCCCACCATTTTCTGCTGAGGGCATTTCTAGACTTTTCCCCTGTTGTTGCAGTGGATGGTGAAATGAATTCAAAATCTAAACCAGCATGTCATTTCCTTCCCTCCTCCCGTCCCAAAATAAAAGATGGTTTCATTCAGGCTGTAGCTTTTCATGCATTGTCAGTTGGCATGAAAACCAGCCAAACCTCTAATCTATGATCAGGTATAGCTCTCCCAGGATTTCACTGGGTTAAGATATATTCACTGCATTTGATCGTGGGAAGTAAGACTCAAGAAAATCAGTTGTTCTGGCAGTGCAGCTTTATAGGGCGAGGGGGAGGAGAAACAAAACAAGACGCATACGCCTGATTGGGTTAGAATAGCCACAACCCTGATTGATTACAGCTCCAGTAGATTGGTGGGCATAGAGGTGTGGATCCCACCATTGGGCAGCCTGACTGCATTGTGGGCAACGTAGGTGGTGGTGGGTGGCAGGATTCTTGAGCCCATCATGGTCTAAACCAATCATCTGAGCCCTTCCTATGAGCTGGATGTGTGGTGGGTGTGATGAAAGGGTTAACATCTAGCGTTGCCAGGCAGAGTGGTCACACCTGGCAACCTATCGGGGCTCGCCTGTAGAGAGTTCTGATGGGAGGGGGAGCTCTGTATATATGTGCCTGTGTGTGTGAGAGGAGTTAGAGTGTTAGGGTAGGGAGTTAGAGTTAGTTAGAGAGGTGAGATGAGAGTTAAGGAAGAAGTGAGTTAGAGAGAAGTGAGTTGGAGGGAAGTGAGTTAGGGGGATTCTAGTCAGTCAGTCAGATAAGAGTCATAAAGTTAATTCAACATAAACTATTGCCTTTATGGAAAAGAGGTTGTTCCTGTTTAAAGAAATGTTTTACTTAAGAAAATAAAGAACTATTTGTTGGGTTACTGAAGAGACTGATTGGTAACTGTTTCCATCCTGAAGCTCACACACCTAATCACTTGGTACAGCTGCTAAGAGCAAGATAAACAATATCTACCCAGCGTAAACACCACAATAACCAGCAATGGTATTTTAATAGAGTTTATCTCCCACAGACAGATTGTCCGCTCAGGTTTGTCTGGGAGTGAGTGAAGACTTGTGACAGAGTTGGAACAGGGATAGTTTAAAATAGGGTGAACTAATACCCTTGAGCTACCATATCTCAGTCACTGGGTTAGTGAAGAAAGTGAACTAACAGCCAGGTGGTAGCGGGAGAAATAAAATTAAATAACCGGCCATGTTATTGTCACAGTGGGCCTGACAGTCCCCATGCTGGGCTGGCTTCTGAGGCCACAGCTCCAAAATCCCTAATGAGGATCCCTACCACGGGGAGTGGGAAGCTCAATCCTGCTTACCCTCAAAAGGGATCCATCCCCATGCCTCTAACGCCTACTTTGAAATGTTGTGTCAGAAACTAGTAAGAAAACAAACAAGATATGCAAAAACAATCAGCATTTACAGGTACCAAATCCCTTTGGACAGGCCTAATCTTGCTTTAAGGCGAAAAACCTGCACTGCTGGCCAATTGTGTATGTGGGTGAAATTTCATCCCCAAGAACTGGTGGCTAACCTCTGTCCAGAGCAAAGTGGCAGTTTATGACGAGGAGAGAGTGGGTGGGGAAGTTGATGATGGCAATGAAGAAGGCGGAAATTTGGCCCCCTATTTGTGGCCCAGAAGTGGAGTAGAAAGAGAAGGATCTTCCTCTGGTCCACCCCAATGCCCCACCCTCCAAGCACTGAGCAGTGCACCTGATTGGCTCCCGGGGTGGGACCCCAATCAACCACCACTATACACTGCTTCACAGTGGCGCGGAGCCGCAAACTGCCTGCCGCTCCATCCCCTGCCCACATGCCTGCAGAAAGGGGGAGCTGTTGCTTGCACAAATACCAGTGAACATGCTTGCTTCATTTTTTATACAATAGACTAGACATGAAAGTAAGGACAAATGAATTTGACAGTCCTGGAATATTCACAATGAAGGTATTCAAAAGAGGATGACATGCCCACCCCCAATATTTGTGCATATCCTTCCAGATCTGTAGAAAACCTGTGTACCATTCCAGAGTTGTTTGAAAACCACATTGTATCATTAAAGTAACTGTAGTTTCTTTCTGTGAATAAAACAGGAGAACACTCTGTTGGGTTTTGCATAGGCAGAACGAGATTACCACCTGACATCAGGATTACCACCTGACCTGGTGGGTGTCTCTTGAGTTCAAGTACACAAGGTCTCTGGTCACGAGACATAGTCTCGAGGTGATATGACTCAGCAACCTTGGGACAGATTTGGGGTAAACATGTTGATGAATAGGTTATACAACTGGGGTGAGTAATATCCTATTTATAGGTCTATGGTATAAAGCTAACACACTTGTTGATAGCTTCACTCCTTCTCCTCTCGTCTCGTCTCGACTTGTTCTGGACTTCACTTCATCTAGCCTTACCACTGGGGTATTGGATTTGTATCTGCAATGATGTAGTGAGTAATAGATGCATTGCTTGCCTTAATCCCATGTAATTGGGTCTTACAAATAAACTCTTTAATCTTTATTAACTGCTGTTATCTCCTCCTTCCGCCTGCGTGACTGGGACTGAGGGTCACTGGCTAGGGAAGCTTTTGAACCTGGGTCAGTCCAGCTCTCACATCTGGTTATGGGCCCAGATAAGGATCAGAGATAAGCCTGATGGTTATCTCAGATGGGCAGATAAGCCCACAGAGACGCAGTACGGAGAAATTCGGCAGTTATAGAGTTAAAGGAATTGTTTACTATTTGTAAGAACGGTTTGTAAACAAACCGGGAAGGCAATGTTGCTAGAGCTGATAACAGCGGCTTGGAATGCAGCACAACTGAAGAATGCAGGACAGAGAGACGAAGGATTTTTCGTTTTGGAAGCAGCTGGAACGGAGGTGCCAGTCTTGGCAAATTCCAAGGCTACAGACTGTGAAAAGAAGCTGGAACGGAGGTGCCGGTTTGGGCAGCTACCAGGCTGAAAAGTGAACAACGCTGGACACAAGGATTTCGTTTTCCACAGCTTGCTGGAGTGATTGTCAAGGAGCTGTATCGGGCAAGGAAATATCTCCAGGAGGCTCTGTGTCTACTCATTTGAGTCAAGGCTACAGCAGGAGAGGATCATATTTCTTTTACAGTTTGCTTCTTCGCTCAGCAGCGGATCAGCTATCTTTTGCATTGTATCAACAAGTGGCTTGGATTACAAATGACGTGGATTACGTCTGACGTGGGTAAAGCGTCTGGAGCGTCGTGTCGCAGCAAAGCAAAGTCACGTGTGACAGGAACGTATCTTAGGAAACTTGATACTACACGGGAGGCTGTATCAAACCAGCGGAGGCGTGGTTTTAAAACAGCAGGGAAAAACAGCGCGGCAGTTTTGAACAGAGAAAGCTGTGCTTAAAATGGGAAGCTGTTCTTCATTTTCTTCATGTGGGATCACAGAAGAAAGGAGCTTGAAATCAGCAGGGGTGCTGCTGATGGGAAAAACTTTGTGTTTTAACCCAGGACATAACAAAATGGACATTATTTTGTGTTTGAGCAGAAAGCAGTGGATTGTTTAAACGAAGCTTTCTGTGTTGGACATAAATAAGCAGAAGAGGACTATGCAAATGGTCAGGAGTTTAACAGTCATGTTTTTGAAACTGTATTTCTTGAAAGTTGGATAACTTGGATTCAAGAAAGTGTATATGCTCTGAAATGTCAGGAAATGTACTGAATGTACGTATATATGACTTGAGTATATTGTGGATTTCTCTGTAGCAAAATGTAAAATACTGAATAATTAGTAGGTATGTTTATATGGCAAAGCTAAGAGATGGATTATTTCTTTTATACTGTAATGGTGTAATAAAGAAATGGAAAGTTGTACTGTTGCAACTATAAAAGGTTAAATGCTTATATGTATGACATGTACATGCATGCATATCACATGATGTTTGGTCATTTAGATTCACAGGCCTGTGAAAGAAAATGCAAACTGTGTTGTGGGGAAAGCATTTGGAAATTGTAATTTTCACATGAGAAGAATTTTGTGCACATAAACAAGAGATGCTAGCTTCAACAGGTAAACTGGAAGGCAAGCTGAAAAACCAGTTCATTTCATTCAATTTGTTCTTGGTGATCTTGTGGAACTCTGATGGTCTTTAGAGAAAAGGCACGTTATTTCATGATGTTAATTGATCAATACACGAAGTAAAGGTTGTGTACATGTTAGATAGAAAGCTGGAGTATTGAACAGAGTCAAGGTGTTTTGTGCTTGGGTGAGAAACAAGCATATTACCCATGTTACCTATTTCTTTTGAGATATGGGGAAGTTTAATTCAGTGCATGTTTTGATGCATTTCTAACAGGATATTGAACACATGGATTGTGTGGAAGAGTAAACAAACACTCAGAAGAGGTGATACTAATTTGATTAATGAGGTTTGGGTAGAAGCTCTTAGATGTTTTGATTATGTACATGATAGAAGTTTTAGTTCTGTGTATTGAACTGTACACCTTATAGAAAGTAGTGTAGGAGTTAGAATCTTCTGGAGAAACATTTCAGGATCTTGGATCTGATATGTAGGTACATACACCTCAAAGTTAGAAGAAATCTGTAAGGGAGCTTACATGAGATTTTTCTAAAAATGAGAATATTGTGTTTTACATGAACAACACTTGGATAGTGAGATTATCTAGAAGTGTTTAGTATAATGCTGAATGAAAAGGTGAGATCATTTTTCAAAATTAATTCTGTTAATGCAGGGGATGCATCAAGCTCAGAGTCAGAATAGAAAAGCATTTGCTGAAAGACAGTCAGGTAAATTTGACAAACTCTGATACACATTTGGTTTGGTGGAGATTAAACAAATGATTGTTCATCATTGGTGCAAATTTATTGGAACAAGAACCTGATAACTGATGAGGTAAGGAACAGGTGAGTCAAACAACCTGTGAAATATCAGGATGAATTTGCAAGAAAAGCCATTTGAAACTTCAATAATTTCAAAGAGGTGAAAAATTGTCTGTTAAGGAAGCTGGACCATAGCTTCAGGCTATGCAAGCTGAGTTGAATTCTTTGGATAAAGAACAAAACATGGAAGCTGGTGAAACAAACAGCAGTCCATGGAACTCATTGTTACCAGATAGATTTTTTTAAGTGAAAACTAACCAGATTGAAAAAGGTTATATATGACAAATAGCAAGATTGGTTGCTTGTGATTTTGCTAAAGTAAAGGAGCAGGATAATCATAAGTTGAGTGCAACAACAATTTGCTTTGGAAACAGTTAGACTGATGTTTAAGAATGTGGAGAAGATGTATAAATATTTCACAGTTGAAATATTGGAACATAAGCATTTTAAATGAGAGGAAGTCTTTGGAAAACTGTCTGAGATTTTCTGTAGAAAAGCTAGAATCAGCTGGAGGCTGGAATTCTGTTTGAACTCAAACATTGCTGAATTGAGATTTGCACAGAGAGGCAGATCAATGTTTGTTTGTTAAACAGGAGGAACAGGGACATAGACTGTATGTACTTTGTTTAGTTGGATGATCTATTGTTTTTTCTGGACAGATAAAAGCAATATGATATAATTGATCCAGGGTTTGGAATTTCATTGAATTGAAACTGCTTGGTGGTGGATCAACTGTTTATTTGTAAATAGAAGTTGAGGGAGAACCAAGAGGGCAGTACTTACTGCAACAAACCAGAGAAATATCATGGATGTGATTGAGAATTTTGGAGAAAGTTAACTCAGTGAGAGACTCCAAATAATTGAGGATTTTCAAGCACATGCTGATGGAAAAGCAGTTTGAATGCTACACAGAAGCATTGGGCTGTTGAGCTTTACTGTACAAGCCACAAGGCCAGGTATTGCTGTCAGTGTAATAGGCAGACTGTTAGACCAACAGGACATGCTTGGAGAGCTCTGAAAAAGGAGTTGAGTGTTATCTGGAAGGAACATCACACTTCAGACTAAGATTTACAAGTCAGAGCACAGGTGGCTTACAGATTTACAGAAATGCCAGTTGTGGTTGTGATAGTAAGAACAACAAGAACACACCTGAAGTTTGTTATTTTTATAACCATACTTTGTTTGATTGATTTTGTTAGAAACAATCATTTAAAGGTTAGAGTTCAACTGAAATTGAACTGAATGCATTGTATTATGTATTGTGCTATTATGCTATTGTAAAGCTTGAATAGTTATTGCATTTGTTTAAATCGTTTAAATTGTTAAAAATGTTTAAATGATGCTGGGATTGATGTGAAAAACCTATTACAGTTTTTTCAGGAAACCAAGGCAGGATTGCTATGCTGCAGGCAGATAGCAATACATAACGTTTTGGGTCTGCAAATAAAACTGTGTCATGAGGAGGGATACATCAGAAGTGATTTGATGGTGGTTCAAATTTCTGGCAGGTAAAGTCAATCCTGCAGAAGTTTTTTTATCAAAGTCCATAGATGAAGGAACAGCATCAGATGTCAACAAAGCTGTTGCTGTTGTATGAGGTAAATAACCACGTTCTGCGGCAAATGCAAAAGCAGGGGGATGTTGGGTTTTGCATAGGCAGAACGAGATTACCACCTGACATCAGGATTACCACCTGACCTGGTGGGTGTCTCTTGAGTTCAAGTACACAAGGTCTCTGGTCACGAGACATAGTCTCGAGGTGATATGACTCAGCAACCTTGGGACAGATTTGGGGTAAACATGTTGATGAATAGGTTATACAACTGGGGTGAGTAATATCCTATTTATAGGTCTATGGTATAAAGCTAACACACTTGTTGATAGCTTCACTCCTTCTCCTCTCGTCTCGTCTCGACTTGTTCTGGACTTCACTTCATCTAGCCTTACCACTGGGGTATTGGATTTGTATCTGCAATGATGTAGTGAGTAATAGATGCATTGCTTGCCTTAATCCCATGTAATTGGGTCTTACAAATAAACTCTTTAATCTTTATTAACTGCTGTTATCTCCTCCTTCCGCCTGCGTGACTGGGACCGAGGGTCACTGGCTAGGGAAGCTTTTGAACCCGGGTCAGTCCAGCTCTCACACACTCTTCGCTCCAACCCAGCAAAGACAGGGATGCGGGGAAAATAAATAAATAAATCTTTGCATATTCTTGTACCAAGTGGCTACAACCTCTCTGTCTGATTAATGTCCAGGTTAGAACATTATTCATTGGATTTTGCACTGCTCCAGATGTTGTGACCCAGTCCTCAGAAGATTTAACATATCAAAATATGCCTACACATACATATCTTGAGAGAAAACACACATTCAAACATGTATTAAAATAGTATTTAAATACATATATCGGGTAGGCACAAAGTAGATCAGGATCTATTGGTAGATATCGGGGTGATTTGGAGTAGATCAGCAAGAGTTTCTGACTCCCAGTTGTCTAACAAAAAGAACATTTTTAAAGCTGCCCCCCAATAAATTATGTTGCTGAAAAACAATGCTTGGGGGGTGGAGAGGCAGGGAGTGCACATTTGTGTGAAAGGACTTGTGTGAGCTTCGTTCTGTTACTGGACACATTCCTAGGCTGAGCATGTGGTCAGAGGTTCCCTGTTCCTTAATTTTTAGCACATGCCCACCTCCCTGAGCCACTATTTTGCACCTCACTCCAGTTGGTGGACTCTGGGTTCTGGTGAAAAAACAAACTAGATCCTGCAAACCTGACGTCTGCTCACCCCCGATTTATGCTGAGAGGATTTTAAAATATAGAATTATTTTGAGGATTAATGTGGAAATGGAATAGAGCCAAATTTGGGGTAAAAAACATGTGAAAGTGACATGGACCAGAAATAGGGAGATTCATCTATCCCTAAGCAAGGGTGATGGAAACAAATTTGCACATATCTGATTTGGGATGGACAACATTCCAAATGAGGCTTTGTTCATGCAAAAGTGAGCTCTTACCACACCCCTGGTTGTTATCACTTTTTGGATTGAAGCTGTGTATACATACTTTTAAGGGTTTAATTTTTTTTTTTTTTAATAAATTTCAACAAAACAAAACCATTAAAAAAAGAAAATAAGAAAACACACACACACACACACACACACACACTTGAATAAATCCATTATACATAGTCATCAACAAAGGCAAACCAAATACATATGTATCCATTTGAGAGTGGCGTCCATATGCCATCCATTCAAATGTTGAAAGTGTCACTGGGTTCTCAATCCATTACATTATAAGAGGTGCATATTTATCCTTCCAATGTTGTAATATTAGTCTCTTAGTTGTCAAAAGGGCATGGACATTGACCATGTGTTAACTTCTAGGAAGCAGGTAGATAATTTAAAGGAACACATGCATCAGTAAATATTAAAGAGTGTTCCTTCCAATACAAAGTTTATCCATATTATAACCTCCTCCCCAAAAGAGGCAACTACTGGACATTGCCAAAACATATGATTAAAAGAATCAGTAGTAGTATTACAGCTCCAGCAGTTAGCCGATTTAGACAAACCCTTATTAAAGAGACATTGTGGCATCCAATGAACACGAAACAAGAATTTTTGTTGAATAAGACATAACCTAAGGTCCACTAAAACTTCAGATATAGATGCTAGAGTGACAGTCCATTGCTTAGACTGAATGGGACATTCCAATTAGGGAATGTCCACAAACCTGTTGCCCTGGTTTCTACGTTAAATACGTAGAATTGCAGTCTTGGCGCACCTGCGCAGGGTCCCGGTGCATCACTTCTTGCCAGCCGGAAGTGATGGGATAGGACTGGCATGGGCGGCGCGGCCGCCTCGCCACAGAGAGTTGAGTGGCCGCCGGAACCCAGTAAGGCCCGCTTGCCTCTTACGGGCGTGAGCGGGGCTGATTTCGGCTCCGCTATGCCCGCTCGAGGTGAGCGAATACATCCCTACTGTCCAATTCCCTATTCCATTCCTGCTTTACATCCTGTGTATCATATTTATTCACCAATAATAAATATTTATAAACATGGATCATCATGGGCCAATATAACTTATTAGTCCCAATAAGTGTTTCCAATAGCAGAGGAGACTGTGAGGCTCAGCTGCAGGGCCAAACCTAGATTCTAATAAATGTTGCAATTGCAAGTTTTGCCATACCAGGCAAATTGTTTTTGGCATGCAAATCCAAAAATGACAGAAACCCATCATCTACCCCTACTAATTGATCCAAAGTAAAAATCAACTTATTCATCTACATGTGCCACAAAAACATTTTCTTACCAATTTTTAAGTCTGGATTTTGCCATAAGGTCAATTTAGCATGTGAAAATGGATCAAAATGAATTTGATATGATATAATCTGCCACACGTCTCTAGCAACTGTAACAGTGGGAGGGACCCTATCCATTTCAATTAAGAGCCTAATGCCATCCATTTGGAAAGAGGATCCAGACAAGAAGATTCCTGAACTGACCAAGGTGGTAAATCTAATCCAAGTGGAAAAGACCCAAATTTAGTACAAGTGAGCAAATAGGCCTGATGATATAAAGCAAGATCCAGAAAAAGCCAAACCCACCTTCCTTGATGGAAAGTTGCATCCTTTTCAAGGATATTTGTGGTGGTGATGAAATAGAAAGGTCCAGCAATGCCTACGACAGAAGAATGGTTGGTCAAGATGCTGGAGCTGGCAGAGATGGCCAAACTCACATCATTAATTAGAGAAGGGACGACATCCACGTTTATTATTGAGTGGAAACCCCTAATTGACTTTTTGCAGAGACTGGAAAATGATGATTTGTTTGTTTGTGGATTTATGGAATTATAATTGAATTTGGGACAATGGGAAGAAAGAGATTTCTCATTCTGATTATTGAGTAAGAAAAATTATTGTTACCTATATTTGCTGTAGAAGAAAATCGGAGGTCTATTTTGTTTTGCTAATTGTTATATATTTGATATTATGTGTTTTTTTAAATATAGAAATAAAATTTAAAACTTTTTTAAAAAAGGATATTTGTGGTGGAGAGGAACCCCAGAAAAATGTGCAAAACAGAGAATTAAATTTTTGAAAATATTTGCCAGGTATAGACAGAGGTATTCCACATATAACATAGGCAATCCAAGGTATAATATTCATCTTAAGTGTATTAACCTTACCCCACAAACTTGACTTTAGCAATCTCCATCTGCCTATATCCTGTGAGATCTCATTAGTCAATTTGTTCCGGTTTAACTTAATAATTAGCGATAAATCTCTGGCAATAAGTATTCCCAAATAAGTAATGAAATCGGGGTACCATTGAAATTGCCAATTAGCTAATACACTATGTGATATATTGTCTCCAATTGGCATCAGTTCAGACTTTGACCAGTTAATTGAATAGCCAGAAAATTAACGTGAAGTATTAATCAACTGCATCAACGCTGAAATAGGTGCCTGCAGTTGCGAAAATACACAGTAAGAGACCATCCGCGTAAAGAATAATTTTGAATTCTAAACGATCGCACACAAAGCTGTGAATTATTCAGTCTAATGGCACATGCCAGGGGGTTCCAAACATAAATCAAATTTCAATGGAGCAAGTGGACATCCCTGTCTGGTACCTCTCCCAAGTAAAAAGAAAGCAAAAAGAAGAAGAAGAAGAAGAAGAAGAAGAAGAAGAAGAAGAAGAAGAAGAAGAAGAAGAAGAAGAAGAAGAAGACCATTAGTCCTAACTCTAGCTCTAGGGGTTGCACTCAATGTAGCAAAAATGAATTTCCAGTGAATTTTGTCTCTGCGTACACACTTGCCAAAGAGATGCTATGTGCCTTCAGTTCTCACAGGGCAAGTCACCTGGTTGGTGATGGGGAGACCTATTCCGTTCTTCACACGTACCACCATGTGCACAGCCTGCAGGTATGTGAAAGCATCTCAGGATTGTTGCCACTGCTGCCAAGTTTCAAAATGGGCCATTTGTAAGAAACAAAGCTCATTCAACTGGCTTCCCCCCCCTTTCTTTCTTTCTTTCTTTCTTTTTTAAAAAAAGAAGCACAGGGTGAGAGATACAGTATTTCTGCTGTGTTTTGAATTCTGCTCTCGAGGTGTCTGTTTAAAAGAGAGAGAAGGAGAATCAATGAGAACATTCATGGGAAAAGAACAAAGAGCCGCTTAAACAGCACAGAGTGTGTGTGGTGGAAAGAAAGGAGGGAGAAAGAAAGTCTTAGAAAGAAAGAAAAAAAAATTCGACATGAAAAAAAGAAAGAACAATGTCCTAGATCAACCTAGCTTTTGTTTGCTTCTGCAAGGTGGCAATTCTTAATATCATTATTACATGGACTGGTCTTCTAAGGGTGTGGATCTATGTATCCAATCTGCATCTGTACCCAACCCACTGATCATTCAGTGTGGAATTGTCGTCTGCACAAGCAAATCTACAAAGAAGGTACAGGACATTCCCACTTAAAGTCTGAAAAACATCACAGATTTCCCATTAAATAAAAACAGGCTCTCCATTCTGATATTTTGACCAAGTATGTGCTATGATGAGTGGTTTGGTTAGATAACTATTGGCCAAGCTCGGAACATGGTGATGTTGTTTCATCTCTCTCCTAGCCAGTACATAAAATGTACGGTATCAATTGAGTACAGATCTTAAGTTGATTTATGTCCTGGCATTGAATGGATTAACGAATTGATACAGTTTGAATTAACTAAGACTATCACTGTCATAAGAATTAATTACATTTAATACATTCGGATGCTGCCCAAATCTCACCTAAGGCGCCTGATGAAGATATTACAAGAAGCACATAGTTCCTATCAAGTGTGAGAACGTACAATTCAGTAAAGAAAATCTGCAACTCCTCAAAAGGAAAGGCAGGCAGCCTTTAATATTTTCTTTTTCATCAGTTTAGGAATTTTGAATATACAATATTCCTTATTTCAGTCCAGGCAGGGGGGGGGATCTCTGGCCTGCAGGGGCTCTTCATCTACCCTGTCCCAGTTCCCCCTCCCGGGCCCTCCCCCCTCCTCCCTGGCAAACACTGTTATGTCCAGTGCTTTTTTTCTGGAGAAAAGGGTACAGGAACTCTTGGATTACATTTCCTCGGGAGTAGATGGCGATTAAATTGTAATGCAATTAATAGAAGAAAAGGTGCTGGAACTCAGTTCTGGTGAGTTCCACCAGAAAAAAAGCCCTGGTTATGTCCAATCAGCTGCATATTGGAAGGTAAGAGTTTTTCCCTTCTGGGTGCTGAGCAGCTTGATCTGCATGGTGACTGTGAGATACTGGGGTGGCACCCTCATTTTGGACTGTGGCCATGCCCACTGATGGCATGTGGCCCATGGGAGGTTGCCCAGATGGTAATTCAGCCCTTGGGACAAAAAAAGGCTCTCCAGCTGTGTTTCAGTAACACACCAGAGCCACCCAAAATAACTTGCAAACAATAAAATAAAATGAACTGAACTGAACAAGTTCCACTCCCACCAGTATTTGGGAGTTGAAATACTACATTAACAGGCATAACAATTCTCCCGCTTGGGCAGAAGCTGTGTGATTTGGAGGGAAAGCTCCCTTCATCTCCCCAAAGTATGAAATCTCACCCCCTGGCTTTGTCTTTGTTCTGCTTAGTGTAGCTTGCACTGAAGTTTCTAGCGGACAAGCTAAGATGTGTATGGGCGGATCTTGTGAGATCAAAATGAAGCACCCTGAGGTATGACTTTGCAAGCCAATTGCCATGCCCTCTGACACACAGCTGGGACCAGTGGCTGTCGGGATCATGTGGCCCCACTACTTCACCAGCTTCACTGGCTTCCAAACCAGCCATTACTTTTAAAGCTCTAAATGGCTTAGGACCAGATTACGCCGCCACCCATATGAACCTGCACGTGGGGGAGGCTTCTTTTTGGCCAGGATGCCGGGGAGAGCCTACTCAGTGGCAGGGCCGGTGCAAAGCAGTTTGGTGCCCTAGGCAAGATCAGATATTTAGCGCCCCCCCTCCCACTTGAGCCCTCCCTCCCTCCAGCCCTATGCCCATTATAAAATAAATTTCCCTCCCTAGGAACTGCCGAGCCCCATAGAAAAACTTTGTAGACTTTGAAACTTTTCCTTTGTGTGTTCACGTGGAAAGCAAAGAGGCAACATCAGCCCAGCGATGCGAGGAACTCCCAAGGGCCTTCTCCTACTCTCTATATATGTAAACGCCTGTCTCCTCCTGTGGGCAGCACAAGGGATATGAAAAAAGGATGTGAGAGAGGTGTGGTGGCGCTACCTGTGAGGAATAGAGACAAAAGGGCATCTTGCAGCCTGTCCTACCTCGCAGGGTGGAGGTGCAGAAACACCGGTTTGACTCATACATCTTCTGGGTTGCGGGGGGGGGGAATGCATGTAGTAGAAACATAGCAAAGAGAGAGCCTGAGGCAGGAAGAAGCCCCACGGGGTTTTTTTCTGCCTCAACGGGCATAGGATTGCACATGGCTGTCTGGGGAATGTTGGGAGTTGTAGGACTTCCCCCCCCTCCAAACATGCGTAGGAGGATTGCACCCTAAAAGCATTTAAAACCAAAACACAGAAACAGCATGGTAACTAATTAAAACATTGGAGCCCCAGCTAATTTAAAATACCTTTCCCTCCCTCCCTGGTTGATGGAAATAACTGCTTTCAGGGGACATTGAGCTGAGGAACGTGAGGCGTGCGGTGTTTGCAGGTGCATCCCCCACCCCAGGAGGTGTTTGCAGGCGCATCCCCCCACCCCATGAGGTGTTTGCAGGCGCATCCTTACCGCAAAAATACAGCATGGTAAATAATTAAAACATTGGAGCCGGAGCTAGCTGAAAATACCTTTCCCTCCCTCCCTGGTTGCTGGAAATACCAGGAAAGTAACTGCTTTCAGGGGACATTGAGCTGAGGAACCTGAGGCGCGCGCCAGAGGGAGGGAAGGACGAAGGAGGTGTTTGTAGGTGCATCCTTCCCTTTGCCCACCAGCCTCCCATCATTGGCCCCTGCCCGCCTCCGCCTCCTCCAGGCTGTCGCCTTCTCTGCCTCTTTTGATGCTGGTTGTGAGGAGGAGCCTGCCTGAAGCTTCAGCGGAGCCAGCTTGGAGATGGAGCCCTGAGGTGGAGGGAGGGAGGGAGGGAGGGGCGCACTTCTTTCACCTCTTTCCCGCGTTTCTGGCGCCCCCATTTAGCCTGGCGCTCTAGGCAGTAGCCTAGTTCGCCTAATGGTAGCGCCGGCCAAGTGGTTGCAGCTAGATTGTAGAATTCCCTACCGAGCAGGGACTATTGGCCCACTCCTTGGTGGTCTACTGCCTTGTGAAGGCCTTCATGCATTTAATTTTGGGGAGCTGCTGATGTTTTTAAGTTTTTATAAAATTTGATTAGCTGTCTCTGTTCTTCATTTCTTAAAAAAATATTTTTAACTGTGTTATTGTTCTAACTCAATGTACATTGCCTTGAGTGTCTCTTTTGAGACAGAAAGCATAGGGTATCAAATCTTCAACATAAATAAATAAATAGTATAGCAAAGTGTTTTCTTCTTTGTCTAGAAATCTCATCTTTTGGATAGCTGACTTTAATAAACCTTGTGGAATCTGTCGCTTGACGAAAGCAGAGTTCTTCGCAAGACCTCAGCTCCTCTGCAAATTAAGGTAAACTCTACTAAATTTGAGCAGGGCTGATCCACGCAATCCCTCTGTTACACGCCACCACCAGTGGTGGTAGCCACTTCTACATGACAGTGATTCCACATAGCAGCTGTAATGTGCAAGAGCCACTCACCACATCAATTGTGCTAACCACATTTCTGGGGGCAGCATGGAAGCTCTTCACACGAGGAGGGCCATCAACAGGGTTAGCGCCTCACACACACTTTGTGGTCAGCAGGTGGAGCTACTGCTATGCCAAAGCATTTCCAGTGACTTCCCTGTGGTGGCCCTACTGTAAGATTCACTGGTGTTGTTGGGAGAGTTGCTACATCTTTGAGTTTGTTCTCTAATCTCTATACAATAGAAATAATCATTATCTCCTCTGTGTGCTGTTTTCCAGATAAATGTGATAGAGATAGTGAAACACTTTGAACATACTCAAACTGCCATATAAATAATAATCCACTGCTCCTTTGGAGATAGCCCAAATAATATAGAGAACAAAAGAATGCACAACAAAGCAAAATTTACATAGAGCTAGGTGGAACTGGAATATTTTCTCTGGACCACACAACAGGGTCTTTAATAACTCCTAGGCGGGAGAGAAGAGAAACATCAAAGCATAGAAGAAAGGCTAAAGAGGAAGGTTAATTATAACTGGCTTGCACTATTGCCACCTTTCAAGAGCATGTAATCTGAAGGTACGTTGGTCTGGTATTCCAGCCAGACATGGGGGTAAGAAAACAAGAGTCTTCCGTATGGACCTGCGACTCACAAGCAAGCAACGTCCCCAGCCTATGTCTCGACTCTCCACCAAATGCAATTGGAAATGACAGGATAACCTTGACAGTGGTTCAGTCCAATTTGCACTACAGCAATTTATTGTTTGCTTCTTTTTTTTTTAAACCCTTCTCCATTCCTCTCTCCACCCTTTTCCCAGAAGAATTTGAGGCTAACAATTGTTGATGGATGATAGCAGCCTCCCTTTCCAACAGCCACATTCTTCATATAGGAACAACACACTTTGTTTATGGAGGTTGTGGTGCAAATGAAGAGCTTCTCTTCCCAGACAATGCCGAGGCTGCAACTCTGAATTGTAATATTGAACTTTCTTTGGTACGGTGCAGTCAGAAATCCCTTTTATTGTTGTTGTTGTTGTTGTTGTTGTTTTTCAGTGGAAAGTTTGCATCCATTAGCTTCCAGGATTGCAATTAGTGTTTGGGCCAAACAAAGAGTCAATATGATGTCATGTCTAGACAACATGTAAATTAATATGAAAGCAACTGAGTTACAAATTCTATACTAATACAAATTAATCTGAATTAAGTTTAATCCACAGTTATTAACTGATTAAATGTGGCTGTTGGTAGCTACAGGGTGCTGACTTCCATCTGTGTTTATTAGGGGCACCGCTTAATCACGGATTCTGTACGGGGAAATATTTAAAGCACATGTCATCTTATGCTGCCTCTGCAGTGGAAGATCTAAAGATGCAAATCTGAGCAACTGTTTTTAAAATGGTAGAGACCCTTCCCTGAGTTGCATAATTAGCTTTGGTTAGAGGAGTGCCTCATTTTTCTTCCGATTGTAGCTGGCTCTCCTTCCACTTACTGATAATGCGTACATCTGTGGAGGAGGAATATGAGCCATTGCTGTTAACATGCAGAAAATAATTGTGGAATGGAGAAAAAAAAAAGTCCTTAAAATTTCAGGTGTTGTTGTTGTTGTTATGCAATGAATGGATAACCTGTTGGCAGGAATAAGGATATATGTGTCTGACACTGGCCCCACTCGGTTGAAGCTGTTTACATTTCAGAGCGGGAGAGTCACTAATGTAAACACGAGATGGGCAGATTTGTCTACTGAAATTAAGAAAATGTTGGTAGCAGCTGTCAGACTAAGGCTCTGAGTCAAATATATTCAGCAGAGAGGTTTTTTGTGTGGTTTTTTAAAAATAGGGATTTGGGGGGAGCTATAATAATACTACTAAAATATATATATCTTTTTCCTGCTTCCAAGGAACGTGCTATCTATCTATCTATCTATCTACATTATCAGTAGCTTTTTTTTCTGTTTCAATTACCAGTGGAAGTCCAATTATAAGCACTCTGTAGTAAAGATACACAAAACTTCCTCATCCTCACATATGGACGACTCCCCCTGCTCCGTTTATCAATAAACCAAAACTCCATTCAGATTAATCCTGCTTGGAAAACTACTCAAATGCTTGTGTGAAGCATTTTGCCTGCTTTCTTTCTAACTGTGAACGGAGAGCCGGCTCATCCAAAATCTCTCTCTCTCTCTCTCTCTCTCTCTCCCCCTCCCTCCCTCTCTCAAAGTTTTGACAAGGCTTTGAAATCTATTATGCATCTATCCTATAGGACGTATAGCTGGTAATTACAAACTATGTGATATCAAAACCAGGGTCATTGCATTGTATAGACTCTTTTATAGACATCCCCACTCATTGCCTTAATAACTGAAGCTGTCACGACAGTGGTCTGTGCCTAGCGTGAAGCCCTAAACAATTCTGACAAGCTGCAGCTCATTAAGGGACCGTCATTTTGCTGAAACGTCTATCAGCTCTCAGGGATGTACCAAGATGAATAGGCCCAAAACAATAGCCCCATTTGTCAGAGCAGGAGCTTCTCTAATGCATGATGAGACAATCAAGCCAAGCCGTCTTCAGCACAAAGACATAATTAATCAAATGGACAAATGGTTCAAAAAATGGCTGTACTATGTTCAGTAGTGGACAAGGCGTTTCCATGGAAACATTGGCGTTTGCATCATTGTTAATGACCGTTCTGTACAATGAAGTCTCCCCCCCCCCAAAAAAAAATCCAAACAAGACAGGGGGAGGGGAAAAATAGGAAAACACCACTGGGGGTGGGGGTGGAATAAACAATTTTAATAAGTAATTTAAAAAATAATGTTTTAGGATGGAAAATTGCCACTTTCCATCTTGCACGCAATAAACCCATTTAGTTAAGGTAGGGATTTATTGATATACATATATATCAGAACCAACCATTTCACAAGAGAGTGCTAAAATATGTTGTAGTAATGTATGCTTAAGTAACACTTCCCATCAATACCTTTTGGAAACCACTTCATGGAGTGGGCTTTAACAGCAGGTCTTTATGGCGTAATACATTAGCCCCCTTTATATATCTGTGTGGTATTATTACAGTTCCTCGCTGTATGGGCTATCCCTAATTTTCACAGAATATCCCTAGCCTCTGCAACCACCAGCTCCACCAAACATTAAGGATAACCCCCATATTTCAGAAAACCCTTTCTCTATACCATGTGATGCAGCATGCAACAGGATAGCTCTATTATAATTGGTATTTTAAAGTACCATATTTCTAACTATACACACAATATTTACACACATAGTAATCAGCAGCTGAGCATGACTGCAAGTAGAATAAATCAAGAATGAATATGGTGACGGATGCTGTTCAGTGAAAATGCAGTTGTTTATATCTCTGTCCTGGTTTCCCGATTCGGTTATGGTCAGAGTTTTTGTTCATTTCCCCTCTTGTTCCCCATCCCTCTCACCACAGAGATCATGGCTCACCTCTACATGCACCACCAAGCCCGCATCTTAAAGCAGGTGTTTTCATATCACATTGTCTGAGGCCTAATTCTTAATGAGGTGGTAACCTCAGTTTGGCTGTACCACTTCAGATTGCAGGTGGGGGCTCACATGACTGAATGCTCCCCTGTACAAACAAAATCCCTTCATATAGACAACTAGATATCAAGGGAAAGGGTTCTGGCTTAGCGCTCTTTCTGACATCTAGTTTTCTGTGTGGAGGATTTGGGGGTGGGGTAAGACTAGGCATGCAGTCATGCGAGTCCCTGAGAAGTGGTACAAGCAAAGCACAAGTTTACCATGGTAGTAAGGACTACGTCTGAAACCGCTTGTAGCTTAACAGGAGTGTCTTTGTTTGCAAGATCAGTTACATAGTCTTCAACTGCCCTGAAAATGCGGGGACCTCACAAAAACCCTTAAGCCATCATGGCTTCTCACTTTGTTATACAGAGTCCCAAATTCCCCTGCCTCCCACACGCTACTTTAAGTTGCTCTTGAAGGGGCCATGGGCAAAACTGCAGCTAAGCTAAAACTTTTAGCTTAGCTGCAATTTTGCCCATGGCCCCTTTAAAAGTAGTTCTGCTTAGGCTCGAATGGACCACCCATGGAGACACAGTAAGCAGTGAGGGAACAGATGCGAGGGTGTGTGTGTGTGTGTGTGTGTGTGTGTGTGTGTGTGTACGCGGCGCACATGCTCTACCTGCTGGCTCTGCTGGGTGAAAAAAGGAGGTGGAGGCTGCACCCCTGCCCTGGACCGAAGGAGAGGTGAATGAGGGAATTTATCACATCATTCCTATCTTTATATTGCCAAAGATTTAATTTCCTAACAGAGCTGACTCTGTGCCTCTAACAGGTGAGTACAGTGTCAGAAGGAAATGCAAGAAACTTCCCCTTCTCTCTGAAGCTCCATGTCTGGGGGTGTGGGGTGGGTGGGTAAGCTTCACCTGTTGAATTTGTGCCTATCCTGACAATTTTTTAAAAAAAAGAAAGGGATTGCCCTGCAAGCACTGATCTCTCCCCCCGCCCCATGAAAAACACCAGATATCAACAATTAAGGGTTTAAGTAAGGTTAAAAAAAATTACAAAAGCCACTTATAAAATATTATACAATAATATATAATAAGGTAATAATTATAGTATATAAGATTTTGTGTGATTCCTCTAATAACTTTTGTACTTGACCATGCCCGGGGGCGGATGTGACGCGACAGGACCGGCGCGGGCAGCTCGCTGCGGAGAGACAAGCTGCTGACGGAACCAGGTAGGCCCGTAGGCCTGCACAAGCCTTGTGCGGGCACGAGCCGGGCCGAGTTCGGTCCCACTCTCGGCCCGCGCGAGAAAAATGTTACATCCCTACTTTAAAATATACACACGTTCCTGTGAGTAAGTCCCATTGAATGTAATAGGACTTACTTCTGAGTACACATGCATAGGATTGCACTGTTACTCTGTTTTCAGAGCAGTGGTAAATTTTACTTGGCTCTACCTGTATACCCCATGTGGAAGTCTTTTTCTAACACATACTGAAGTGCAATGGAGAAAGCTCTCTGTAGTAATGATTAGGATTATTCTGCAAGGATTTTGGATTGTGTGTTGTTTTTTTTAATGCATTAGAAGGGAGTTAGCAGTGGGGTCAAGAATACTGGCATATTTTAGCCTTCCCTGTGCCGGCAGCTAAGCCTTAGCAGAGACATTCCAACCTTTAGAATGGAAAAAACCCTGCACAAAAGATGCGGAACCAGCACATGATCAGCAGTTGGGGGAAAGTGGGGCGTGGCCATTGGAAAAAGCTCAGAGGGCCGGATTGGAACTCAGGAGGGCCAAATTTGGTCCCTGGGGTTCTGCACTCCCAGATGAAAAATGTGATCTTTATTGAAGCTCGCATTTCGAAGTTAGATACTCTACACCAGTGTTCTCCAACTTTGGGTCCCCAGATGTTTTTGGCCTATAACTTCCAGCATGCTCCAGCCAGCATAGCTGGCTGGGGCATGCTGGAAGTTGTAGGCCAAAAACATCTGGGGACCCAAGGTTGGAGAACACTGCTCTACACACTGAAGCACTTTCTAGATGTATTTTCTTTTCATATTTCTTCGTCATCATCATCATCATCATCATCATCATCATCATCATCATCTCAGAGCACCTTAGCTATGATTGCTGGGCAGTCTCCTTGCCCATTCACACACTGAAGTCAGTCCACACATCTTAGTTTTTCAGCAGCTAATCTAATCATGTGGACCATCGTTCCCCATGTGGACCATTGGTACCCTCCAGATGTTTTGGACATCAACTCCCATCAGCCCCAGCCAGCATGGCCAATGGCCAGGAATGCTGCTAGGTGCAGTCCAGGTTGGGGAGGTTGGACCAATCTCTGCTCCATTCTAGATAGGAATGGACTCGTGTCGTGATTGGGAGCTGAGAGGGAGTTCAAAATATAAGCTAGCGCATGTGGTATTTCCTTCTTTGGTTCCATAGGTTGGATGGAGAGCACTCACGGTGCGAGACAACTTTCCAACTCGCCTGCCCTAAGACCAAGAAGCAGCAGGAGTCATGGTAACTTTGGTAACATTGAGAACTTTCTTTATTCATGAGTAACAGATACCAACCCAACAACTTAGCAGCTTGAGCTTGCTGTATAGACAGACTAACATGCCCTAACCAGTTCTAGCTGTATCATGGAGAAAGCCACACTCACCCAAGGAGGTAGGGGAACTGCTATCACAACCCAAGTATGTCTCTTAAAGAGACAGGCAACACATACTAAACCCCCCGCCCCCATCTTTCATCAGTGTACATGCCACAACTGTCTTACTTCCAATTTGAAATAAAAATCTGAGATTTGGAGTCAGAGATTCAGGCACATCACTCTCCATTGGGAGAGGGGGCAAATCTTTACCATCTCCCTACAGAAAAGTAACTGAACTTAGGAGGAGCATGTATTACTCAACCACTCCTGTTCTGGGAGACTGTGTCTTGAGTATATCCAGACACCGCTGGAGGCTCAGACAGATGCATACAGTCCTGAGGCACTGGATCTTTGCCCAACCCAGGGACCTGCCCTTTAGCGACATCTCATGGTACATTTGAGGATGTGTGGGTCAGAGATGAATGGTCCTTTTGCACATGAATGGTCCTTTTGCAATGTTCCTTCTGAACATTGATCCATCAGGTGTTTTCGCTATAATACCTTGGATTACAAACATAATTCATTCCGTAACCATGCTTGTAATCCAAAACACTCTTATATCAAAGCGAGTCTCTGGCGGGTGTGAGCGGGGCCAATTTCGGCCCACTACGCCCGCTCGAGGCGAGCAGTTACATCCCTACGCTTGTATTGCAAGACATCACTTGTTTATCAAGTCAAAATTTTTGCTTGTCTTGCAAAACGCTCTCAGACCAAGTTACTTGCAACTCAAGGTATTACTGTATAGGCAGTCCCCGAGTTAAGAACATCTGACTTACAGACAACCCATACTTAAGAACAGACTTCTGGGTTCCCCGGTGCTATGTCGTTTATGTGGAATACATAGCGTAGTGTACTACACAATTTGCATAATTTACACAATTTGCGTAAATGCCGATTTTAACGTATAGAACGCTATGCTGTTCTGACTTACATACAAATTCAACTTAAAGACATTCTTAAGAATGGAACTCGTTCGTAACCTGGGGACTGCCTGTATACAGTGGCGTAGCGTGGGTTGTCAGCACCCGGGGCAAGGCAAGTAATTTGCGCCCCCTAACCCGTGGATTTTAGCACAGTACCATACCAGGTATTACAAACTAATCACATATTTGACCTTTGCTGAGAGGACATGAACAGAACTCTCTTTTGCCTTTAAAATACCCACCCCACCCCATGAAACCACACACGGGGCTAATCTATTTTGCAAGTGACCAACCATGCACAGTGATCCGGTCACGTGGCATGCATAACCTTTGGATAAAAGACCTGTGTCAATTTAACTTCTGCTAAATTAGAAGCAAACTTGGAGTTTACAGAAGTGGATTATCTTGCCTGTTCTCCTTCTCCCACCACCACCATTTTGTCACTCAAGGGTTTCCACCCCACAGTGATGAGATTTTGCTTGTGCTGACACCTCCATATTTTATACTTAAAAAAAAAAAAAAAAATCCTACATAGAAATGTGCAAATAGACAGTTCTTCAAGTATCTGATTCAAACCCACTTATGGTGCAATCCTATGCATGTTTAGACAGAAAAAAGGTCCTACAACTCCCAGCATGCCCCAGCCAATTATGAGAGTTGTAGGACTTTTTTCTATCTAAAAACACATAATTACTGGAATCCACATGGAGACTGTACCAATCCTGCACTGCTAGTTCAAACAGGAGAAAAACAACTGCGGCACAAAAACAGTGATGGCACCAGCATTGTCCTCCTCCCAACAAGTGCCAGTTCTTCAACTCCTCTCAAATCCTGCTTGGGGGTTTCCCATAGGCATCCAGTTGGGCACTGTAGGAAATCTAGATCCTGGACTAGATAGGCCTTTGGTCTGACCCAGCAGGGCTTGGCTTATGTATTTAAGGTGAGTCTTGTCTTGTCCCAATTCATGGTTTTGTGCTACTAGGGAATCATCACACTCAAAATATCAGTAAAAGACACCTTTTGGGTGGTAGCCCCCCCACCGCCCCAGCCTGGGGCGGGGGGGGGGCTACCACCCAAAGGTATCTTTTACTGATATTTTGAGTGCGATGATTCCCTAGTTTGGTGCAACTGTTGGACTAGTTGCTTGTTTGGAGGAGGGGGTATCCCTTTCAGTGCTCAAATTCTGCAAACAATCCTTTTCCTCCCAAATTTAGGGTGCTCCATGCAAAGCGATAAAAGAGCTCACACACAGGCATACTCACACATGCACACATAGAGCTTTACAACACGGTACTCAAGGTATTTCTAGTCTCCCTATGTTCTATTACTCTAGTCTAGCTGCTTAAAATGTGTTTCTAGACGTTTAAAATTTGTGTTCGTTTTAATCCCTGCTGGAAGACGCCTTGAGTTTTTTTCTGAGGAAGGTGTCTAAGAAATTTGAGAAATCGTAACAGGATACTGGAAATTAAGCAATTTACTCTCTGCTACATTCTCACCTCTCTCACCCCTCACCCCAGCCGGCTTAAAGATACCCTTGCATCATCATCATCATCATCATCATCATCATCATCATCAAGTCTATAGTTCCTGCCGCAGCAACCACGGAGGCGGACAGACAGAACTGCTCTTTTCAGAATATGAAGGAACCGTCTTCTGCACCTCCAAAGCTGGGAGAACCTTGGCAGGAATCAGTCTCCCGTCCCTGAGATCGGACACGCACATCCAATTCGGCCCAGCCTCTTCCCACCACCATAAAAAAAAAGTCCACCCCCACCCGCCCCCGGCCACGGGGGAGAGTGGAAAGGCACCTCCAAACAAACGAGGGGCGAGAAAGGGAGAGGAGACAAGAGGGGGGGCGCACGGTTCTAGCAAATGCGGTAAAACAAACGAACGCCCCCAGCAGCTCAACAGCGTTTGTCCCGGTACGATATACACAGCTGGCGCCCAAACTCACTCGCAAGTCCTGGAAGTCGGAATCTTTCTGGCAAGCTGCGAAAGAGTCACGCTGGGGCTGGGCTTCCCTCGCTTACCGGAGGAGGAGGAGGAGGGAGTGTATCCCCCCCGCCTTGTGCTGGCAGAATCTGCTGCTGCTGCTGCTTCTCTCGCCCCTGAGTAACGAACGGCCGGGCTCACCTCTGCTCTGTTCCTCTCCGTCTGCCAGGCAGGGGCAGAGAGCTGCGAGTGCGAGCGCGCGCCCCCAGATGTTGCGCCCGGTGCGGCCGGCCCCCCCTGCACCCCCCACGCTACGCCTCTGCCTGTATATGCTCATGCTCATCCCCCCTCCATAGTGACACAGGGTAGGACTCATTCACCACTCAATTGCATACTAACCTTGTCACCAATGTATCATAATGGGACTTCTGGAGTTGGCAAAATCATGTGTGCACCCCTGTGAGTAGTGTGGGGAACAATGCTTTTGCATGCTATGCAAAAGTAGCCCCATTAACAATTGGGCTGGAGCAAATGGAAGACCCATGACTGGTGTGTTCCTGAGGTTTAGCAGGTTCAAGTGGGGATTAGTGCCAACTTGTAATATACTCAGTCAGCATATACTTGATGGACTGGACCATACATTCAGCTAGTCCATGTGGACTGGGGTAGGTAGGACTCAACTCTGTCATGATGATGCCCCATTCTTTGGCAAATTGCTACATGAGTTGACTTGTAAATGAGACATGATCAGAAACAATCTTCCTGGGAATGCCACACCAGGTAAAACCTGCTTTCATCTTGGCCACAGAAGTGGGGGCTGGTTTGTCAGGGATCTGAAGAATTTCAGGGTACTTTGACTAATTGTCATCAGGAGAAATGAGTGCCCCTTGAGCTAAAAAATGTCAGAGCAACCTTCAACCAGGGTAGATCAGAAATTTCATGGAGTGACATGGGATGTCTCTGATTGTTAGGTGGTAAAGACTGACATTGTGGGCAATTTTTTTACCTGCGGCTTGATGTGGGCATTCATGTTGGGCCAATGCATGAGGAGTCTGGATCTGGCTTTTGTCCTATGGACTCCTTGATGTGGGGAGGTGTAACAGCTTCAGCATATTGTCCTGTGCACCTTGCAGGATTACAGTCTTTGGACCAATTATTAATAAATCATTTTTAAAAATTCAAATCTGATCCTTCAAAGGAAGATTCCCTAGGTTCTATCTTGACTTGTTTCCATCTCTGGGGTCATCCACTGAGGAGCTGGGCCTTAAAGCTCTGAAGGATGGGGTCAGTACTGGTGTAGTCTTACAACTGTTGAAGCAAGTGATCATTAATGAGTTCAGTTTCTTTAAAGCCATAGAGGACCTTTCCATTGAGGGGCACTTCTGTATCATCATGTGTGGTGTTTAGTGTGGCCCTCAATAAGCTGTCAGCAACAAAGATATCCTTGCCCTTGGCATAGGCCAGGTGTGAAGAGCCTAAAGTCCAGGGTACAAATCCAGTCCTCCTGGGGTCCCAATCTGGCCCTCCAGGGTTCCCTAGATGGCCACACACTTTTTCCCCCAACCACAAATCTTTGGGTGGTTTCCTGGGTTTAGTGCATCCCCCCCCCTTCTAAAAGGTTGAAGTGCCTCTCCTAAGGTGTAGTTGCTAGTAGTAAGAGCTTTAAGCTAAAATATGCCGGTATTCTTGGTCCTGTTCCTTTTGCCTTTGGCTCCACCCACCACTGGAATGTGGCTCCAAATAACTTTTCAGCCCTTGGGCTGAAAGAGGTTCAACACCCGGTCTACACAATTCAGATGGCATACTTTTGGAGCTGCAATAGCATCCTTTGTAATCTTGCTGGAGCCTGTCCCATGGGGTTTGAGAAAAATGCTTCCAAAGATTTGTGGTCTGATTGGACCACAACTTATTGGTGACTTCTTCTTTTCTTTTTTTTCCCATAGCAAACACAATGGCCTGAAACTCTTTTTCTATTTGTGCACAGTTTTGTTCAGCCTGGCTGAGGGCTCTGCAGGCATATGCAATTGGCTGCTTCTTCTGAAAAAGCACAGTTGCCAGAGGGCTGAGACACAATCCCGCGATGTCACTCTCTGGAATTAATCCCCTAGGTAGGAATGGAACCACTGCAATACAATGCAGTGCCCCCTATTCCAACTTCACAGAGCTGGTCCAGGAGAATACCATGGTCAATGCTATCAAAAGCAACTGGGACGTCAGAGAGAAGCAACAAAGACACACTCTCCCTCTCCCTGTCCTGCTCCCAGTAAAGGACATCCATTAGGGTGACCAAGGCAGATTGCACCCCAAAACCAGGCATGAACTCAGATTGAAGTGGGTCCAGATACACCATATCCTCCAAGAGCCTCTGCAGCTGCCCTGCCAGCCACCACCATCTCGAGTACCTTGCTCAAAAAGGGTTATTAGTAACCAGGCAGTAGTTATCGTAAACCTCTGGGTCCAGGGAGGGCCTTTTTAGGAGAGGTTGTACAATCACCTCTTTAAAAGTGGCTGGTGCCACTCCCTCGTGTAAAGATGCATTCACCATTCCCAGGACCCACCTGGTCAGACTCCCCCTCTCCCCAGCTAGACCTAATAAGTCAAGATGGGCAAGATCAAAGGGCCATGTGGTCAGCCACACATCGCTGCAAGTGTCTTGAACACATCATAGAATCATAGAAACCATAGAATCATACAAAAGTAGAGTTGGAAGGGGCCTATAAGGCCATCGAGTCCAACCCCATGCTCAATGCAGGAATCCAAGTCAAAGCATCCCTGACAGATGACTGTCCAGCTGCACCTTGAATGCCTCCAGAGTAGGAGAGCCCACCACCTCCCTAGGTAGTTGGTTCCATTGTCTTATTGCTCTAACAGTCAGGAAATTTTTCCTGATGTTTAGGTGGAATCTGGGTTCCTGTAACTTGTGCCCATTATTCCGTGTCCTGCAAACTGGGATGATCGAGAAGAGATTCTGAACCTCCTCTCTTTGTGACAACCCTTCAAGTACTGGAAGAGTAATATCATATCTCCCCTTAGTTTCTTCTTCTGAAGGCTAAAAATGCCCCCAGTTCTTTCAGTCTCTCCTCATAGGGCCTTGTTTCCAGTCCCTTTATCATCTTTGTTGCCCTCCTCTGAACCCTCTCCAGTCTGTCTATATCCTTCTTAAAGTATGGTGCCCAGAACTGGACGCAGTACTCAAGATGAGGCCTAACCAGTGCTGAGTAAAGGGGAATTATCACTTCACGCGATTTGGAAGCTATACTTCTATTAATGCAGCCCAAAATAGCATTTGCCTTCTTTGCAGCCACATCACATTGCTGGCTCATATTCAGTTTGTGAGCTACAACAATTCCAAGATCCTTCTCACTTGTAGTATTGTTGAGCCAAGTGTCCCGCATTCTGAAAAAGCATCATCAGGCCTCATCAACTGAAATTGATCCCACAAAACTAGGTAAGTTGGTGCATTGGACACCATCAACGGGACCTATCTCAGCATTGGCATTCAGTCATATCAACCCATGATCCATGTTTATAAATACTTATTATTGCTGAATAAATATGATATACAGGGTCTAAAGCAGGAATGGAATAGGGAACTGGATTGTCCCATTTTGCCTAATCAATGGATTTCTGCTTTAGAGACTGTATCTGAAGTGTCTACGGATCTCAGGTTATGCCTTATTCAGCAAAAACTCTTGTTCCGTGTCTATTGGACACCACAACATCTCTTTAATAATGATTTGTCTATGTTGGCTAATTGCTGGAGATGTAATACAGCTAATGCTTCTTTTAACCATATGTTTTGGCAATGCCCAATAGTTGCCTCTTTTTGGGAGGAGATTATGGTATAGATTAACCTTGTATTGGGACACTCTTTAATATTTACTGATGTACATAGCCTCTTAAACTACCTGCTTCCTGGAAGTTAATGCACAGTCAGAGCAAATGGATTCTCTGTACCCTTTTGACAGCTGAAAGACTGATATTACAACATTGGAAGTATAAACGCTCACCTCCTATAATGCAATGGATTGAGGACCTAGCAACGCTTTCAACATTAGAACAGGTGGTATATAGACACCACTTGTGAATGGACACTTAAATGGATATTTGGTCTGCTTTTGTTAAAGTTTATGTATAGTTCTTAGAAAGCCATATTTTCATCTGTGTGTGTGTGTGTGTGTGTGTGTATATATTTCATATCCATGCATTTCAACTGATATACTCAAATCTATGTACAGTAATACCTTGGATTGCAAGTAACTTGGTTTGAGAGCATTTTGCAAGACAAGCAAAATTTTAAATATTTATTTATTTATTTTTTACTTGATATACACGTGACGTCTTGCAATACAAGTACTGTAGTACGGCTTAAATTAAAAATCTCTGTACAAATTTTTTGGGGGGATTTTGTTTTGATATAAGAGTGTTTTGGATTACAAACACGTTTCCAGAACGAATTATGCTCTCAATCCAAGGCATGACTGTAGCTGCAATCTTCCCCCCACTTTTTCTTTTGTTGAAATTTTACAATAAAGAATTATAAAGTTATATATATATATATATATATATATATATATATATATAAAATTGGCATTCAGATCACTGCAAAGAGAAGTGATTTTGTCCTCAAAGCACCTAGCAAATTAATCACAGCAGGCCTCTGAGGGTATCAGCATACTTTTTGTTGGGACAGATGACACCATGCCTTGCTTCTACCACTCAAAAAAGATCTGCTGAATGGCTACTTGAGGTTGACTACTTTAGATGCATCTGTCTGAACTTCCAGCTGTTCTTTGGGATCAAGGAACCTGAGGACCGGGGCTGTTGTGATGTCTGTTTTAAGGCATGGTTGTGCTTTTGTTGGTGCACCAAGACCCATTGCCATGCTGTGTCCTTGTGTGGAAGAGCTTTTATGGGTTCTGCTTGGGGCTGAATCGCTTGGGGATGTATCGGGAGAGATACTGTATAGTCACAGAAGGGTTTGGATACCCTTCTTGTTTACTGATAGCAGCATTTAATGTATGGCTGGTACTTTGTCATTGTCAGGTTGAACACCATCTTTTGAAATGATCAAACATAAACTGCACTTTGTTCTGATTAAACTTGGCACCTTTCTGGTGTGCCCTGTTTAAGGATGGTTTTGTGTTCTGCCTTCATCGAGGAGGCTATAATCATGTTGTCTGCTATGATATGCACACCAGGTATATTACAGAAGCTCTCATGGTTCTTTCACTGAAAAACCTCACTTGCCGATTTAATGCCGAAGGGCAACCTATTGAAATGGTAATGACTCTACGGGGTGTTGAATGTGAACAGTTCCACAGATTCCTTGTCACGTTTGACCTGCCAAGAGCCGTTCTTCTTGTCCAGAAGGGTAAAATTGTTGTTGTTTTTTGCCAGTGAGACTTCACTGCACATCTTTAATAGGGATAGAAAAGTGTTGTCTTTTCATGGACTTTGTTTATGTCTCAGGGTCAAGGCAAAGGCAAAGCAAGCCCTTTGTGTGTGTGTGTGTGTGTAATGACAAGGCTATTAATCCATGCTGTCATTCGGGTAACCCGGAAGATGATTCCCATCTTGTCCAACTGGTCCAGGGTCTTCTAGAGTGGAGCCAGCATGGCACAGGGGACCTTGCAGTGCCCATGAATCATTGGTGGCTATTGTGGGCAGGGCCGGCGCTACCGCTAGGTGGACTAGGCTGCTGCCTAGGGCGCGCGGCTAAAGGGGGCGCAGAAACGCTCCGCTCCTGCGCCTTCCTTCCTCCTCCCTCCCTCCCTCCCTCCAGCGCAGGCCGCCGCCGCTGGCGGCAGCAGCAGCAGCAGCAGCAGGAGGAAGCTCGCTCGCTCGTGCGACTCTTCCTCGCCGCCGGGGCTGCTGGGCACGGGCAGCCGCACCAGGAGCAGCAGCAGCAGCCGCCAGAAGAGAAGCGCGGCGGGCAGCCAGCCCCTAGCTCCTCCCCACCGGCAGCGCATCCCCCGGGAGCGAGTGGGCACCCAGGCTAGGCTAGACGCCCCCGGCCGTGCCCGCCTCCCCCCCCACCCGTGATAGCACAGCTCGCTCTCCGCAGCTCCGCCGCCCCTCCTAAATGTTTTAAGGCTCTACAAGTCCCCCCCCCAAATAATAACAAACAAAAATCTTACCAGCGTTTGATTTGGCATTGGAGGACCAAAAGAGTTATTTCACAGTCAAAAAGTCTAATATTGCGTGCCTCCCCCACCCCAGCAAATGAAAACCTGTTTTCTTAATATAGGAAGTCAGATCCCTCTCTTGGTTTAAATATTTTTGTTTGGTCAGGTAATTAGAAAGCCTGAAAAACAAAGTCTCTCTTGCAATACTACAAAGGTGTCTCCATCCGGTGAAGCGGCTCTCCTGCATTTGTCCCGGAGGATGCTGGTTTCCTGCCTCCAACGCTGTCCACGCCCTGCAGCGATTTCTCATTGGATGCCCACACGAAGCCCCCAGTGCTTCTTCTCTCTCTTTTTTTTTTGTATGGCTCCTACAAATCTGAAAGCTTTCTGGAGTGAGGTAAAAAAGTTGGGCCCTCCCCCCTCCTAAAACTTTCCCAAACTTGGCGCCTCCTCCTCCAGGCCTGTGGAGGGCTGCTGGCCCCGGTGGCAGGGCCAGGGGGGGGGCACTGCTGGGCAAGCAGGCGTTTCCCGGCTGCTTTGCTCTGGAGCCCCCCCTGGAGGGAGAGAGGGCTCAAGTGGGAAGGGAGGGCACTAAATCTGATTTTGCCTAGGGTGCCAAACTGCCTTGCACCGGTCCTGATTGTGGGGCACACATAAATTTGGTGAGTTCCTTGAAATTTGTGGCATACAACTCCCAAGGCAGGGCAAGTTTATGAGCACAACCATACCTTTTGCCCTGTGCAGAAGAGTTGTCCTTTGGAGGTACAGACTGTGCTGAAGACCTTGCTGCCTTGTGCACCACAGGCATTTGGTTTTTTTTCCCTTCTAGCAGACTGTGTGCACAGGCACTGCAGCCTCAGTTTGCATCCCAAGCACTTATGCATGGGCAAGAGCTTGAACTCTACAAATATATATTGCCAGAGCAAGTGTGAGATAAGAGTGTTGTAGAAGCTTTTCCTTTAGCTTGCAGTCAGGGGTACTAAAGACGATTTTGTCCCTTATCAATCATAAAGTCCTCTGAAGCTCCAAACTCAGAGTCCTGAGCTTTGCATCTCAGCTGTGTAACAAAGCTATCAATTCCATCTGCTTCATTAAATTTAAGCTGCCAAAACTGGAAGCATTTAAACACAGGGCTTTTCCTGGGTTCACAATAATCTTTTGACAGCTTTCAGGGCTTCTGCCAAGGACTGCCTGGGTGGGTCTGCATAGTGCATATACATTCTGCATGTTGTTTTATATTTCTAATGCTTTATCATCAGAGCAGTGCTGGAGAACTGCAGGCTTGTAGCCTTCTGGTTTGTTGTTTGCATTGGTTACAGGTAGAGAAGACATTTGAGCTCTGACTTTTCCAATTCTCCTCCAAATTGCCAGTAAAGCTCAACTCAGAAGGAGGCTTAAAAGATTAATCCATGCAGCCACAGGTCTTCTATAAAAAATGCTTCAGGCTTGGTAAAGGTGCAGGCCCACTTCTAAGACCATGCGGTATTTCCTTGTTTAGTTCCATAGGTTGGGTGGAGAGTATTCACAGGCCTGGTTTGCACTGTCGTAGCTGGGAAATAAGCCATGGGGACTTATTTCCTCACTGTGTGTGTTTGTTGTGTGCCAGGGGGATTAGCGTAATTACCCTCAGCAGCACAACTTGTCGTGTCATGTGAACCCGGCCAGGGTGGCTTGTTGCCATGGGTAAGAAGCTACCCAGAACGCATGGGCTGTTGTAGGGATTTGAATGGCGGTTACCCATGGCAACCACAAGCCACCCTGGCTGGGTCTGCAGGACATGACAAGCTATGCTGCTGAGGGTAATTATGCTAATCCCCCTGGCATGTGACTGGGATGTGACCAGCATGCACACGGTGGTCAACAAGCCACCGTGTCTTATTAACCACCATGCGATCATGCAAACCAAGTCATGGTGGGCAGGTTTGCATGTCACGCTAACGCACCCTGGCAATAAGCCGCAGTGGATTGGTTGTTTCACGAACAACCCACAGTGCACCCGAGAGATTATTGTGCTCACTGTGGGTTGTTCCCGTGGCTTTGCTTTCCCTTGACAGCTTGCCTTTTGCCAGCTGTCAGGGGAAAGCAAAGTGAAAAAAACCCTATTTAGAACTTCTCTGGGTCAATGTCCAGGGTTGACACCCACTGCACTTTGACAGCAGGTTCACTCCAGGACATTGCCCAGGTGAGGCTTCCCATTTTTGGACCAGTGGACCTGAACAGTTGCACAAGTCCGATTAAAGAAATAATTTAAAAAAATTAAGGTGCATTTGTTCTTTTCAAAAAGGGGTGGCCAGCCAGTGACAGCCCCTCCAATGTGCTGCTTGGGCATGTTGGAGAGGCTATCACTGTTGGCAGCATTGGTACTAGATTTGGGCCTGCATAACTATGCTTTACCATGAGAGCGAGAGTGAGAGAGAGCTGTTTGGCAAGTGATATTTATTTATTTATTTATTTATTACATTTATACCCCACCTTTTTTCCTGCAAGGAACTCAGATCTCCCAAGTCCCAGTCCAACACTCTAACCACTACGCCACATAATGATACAAAATATTTGACTAACCTTTAAATCAGGGGTGGGCAACTTATGGCCCTCCAGATGTTTTGGCCTACAACTCCCATCATTCCTCACCATTGGCTAGGCTGGCTAGAGCTGATGAAAGTTGTAGGCCAAAACATCTGGGGGGCTACAAGTTGCCCAGCCCTGCTTAAAGTGTTCCAATCGAGTGTGCAGCCACTGTGACTTGCACCTTGTCTGTTATCTCCCCCACTTGCCTGCAGTAAGGTAAGATGAGAGTCCTGCTCGCTAATGCTATTGCAAGGGGGAGAGGGAGATGGACAAAGGGTCTAATGGATAGGATGGGAGAGGCAGCAGATGGATACTCCTCCCCACCCCCCGACTCAGACATCCTAAGCTCTTACTCCATGGACCACTTGTTCAAGCCTTCAACAGAAATTGGCTATGTTTCTAGATAGTTCTCCATAATCTTAATCCAGGAAGAGTTTTTTTTTTTTTTTTTTAATCAGAAGCTTACAATTTTATCATTGTAGTAACTACCAGAGTTTGTACCAGCACGAATACTTGTACACTCTGCAGTTTAATTGTATTCACAGCGCTGGCTCCAGATTTATTGGGGGGGGGGGGCTTGGGTAAGATGCCTTCTGTGGACCCGGTCCCCAGATGGGTCCACCTTTTCCTCACCACTGTCACCACTGCCCCTTCACTTGCCCTCTTCCTCTAGGCTCAACCTGCCACCAAGAGGTTTGAGCCTACAGCTGCCAAGAAGTCGAGGCGAAGACAAGTGGAGTCTGTCGCTCCTGCTCCTCAGTTGCTCTGTGAGGTCAGGTAAACAGGCAGTGACAGCAAGGAGGAAGGAGGAAGATCAGGGGGGACAACCACTGTGCCCAACAATGCCAACCCTGCAGGTTCCAAGACAACCTTCAGATCTTAATAATATCTTCTCCTAAACCAATAATATTTTATCAATAGTCATGTTTTATGAGTGTGGCTAGGTCACAATTATCTAAAGTAGCTCAGTTCAGTTTTCCACTTCTTGATCTTCATAATCCCATCTGAATAGAGTTTTGATTTATCCACACATCTAGTTATCTGAATGTTTTGGTCATATTTCCTAGCCTTTAAGGGAGGTCTCATACTGTGTTTATTCACAAAGCAAATCAGGTATTTCAAGCTTGCAAATCAATTCTGTTTTATGACTGGGAAAAAAATGCAACTCCAGGAATTAAGTAGGTCTTGGTGCCATACAAATAGATAATAATAACGTTGGATTATGCAGTGCTTATCTCCTCTTCGTTTCATTATATTGCATGCTAAAGGCATGAATAAGACAATTTCCCTATGGTTGCTCTTTGTGACCTTTTCCCTCTGAATTCTAGAGTCCCCTAAGACTCTTCTAACTTTAGCACTATATATAGTGCAGAAAAATCCTTGCAGTTGAGATTCACGTGACCTACTCCAGATGGGTACAAAATAGAATCAAGAAACTGGGATATGGAAGCCTTGAGAGAAGGTGAAGAATCCTGGTATGCGGAGCATTCTTCTCTACAGGGGATATTTCTAGGCTAATTGTTTCATAAGCATCTCCTAATTTTGCATGGCCAACTTGATGCATGTGGGAATATCTTTTTCTAAATCTTTCATGTGTACATATGTATTACAGGAAGGGATCAGGAGCTAGCTGTATCACTGTTCTTCCCTAGAATTTTTTTGGTATGTGCTGAATAGGGTGCTTTAATAAATCATACCTTATCTACCTTAATTAATGTGCATAGGTGCTAATCATCATACCTAATTTTACTATTGCCATTTTTAGATGATATATTACAGCAAGGATTCCAAAATGTGGGAAGCTCTAGCTCTGTTTTTGATAGCATATTTATCTTATTTTATTTATTACATTTCTATACCGCTCATTAGCCAAAGCTTTCCGGGCAGTTTCCAAGACAAAGTTTAAAACCATAAAATACAATAGCATAGTAAACCATAATATAAAACCATAGGTTTCAAGCAGAATAAAACCAAAGCAGTAACCACGATAAAAGCCCACAGCAGTGCAAAGACCTAAAAATGCACTAACACAATTTTTTAAAACTGAAGGGCTAAAAATAAATCTGACTCACCAGGTTAAACTATAGTGTAACTAAAACGATAGTAGTCTAAAACGGATTAATGCAGATCTTAAAGGTGTTCCCATTAGCAAGACTAATTACAGTTTTGTATGATGTTGGAAGATAATTTAAATGAAACCTAAGAGAAGTGTCAATCTGAGAATATGTAATGTTCTTCTCACAATAGTTTTCCTTGTGATTTGTCCACTCCGTGTTTTGAGTCATTTTATTCTAATGACTGTATACCTGATCTCATCATTGGCTGTTACCATTGATTGCTCTACCATTCTGTTCAATATGGCACAGGGCCACCAGTGGTCAACGTGGACCATACTGTTCTGATGATCTGATGCCATCTACATGGGAGTGAATGCATCCATTCAGGTGTAATGCTTTACGCTAAGTAGTGGTGCTTCATGTCAAAAGTGGTAGGAAATGGGTATAATTTATTTGCTCTTAGCAGATTTTCCATCCCTAGATATGACGTGAGCTCTCACTGGTCCGTCTCAAATAGATGTTCCCATGCAGATAGAAACAGCCACCTCAAAACTAGCAAGGAACTTTTCTGACTGTTGCCTTAATGGAATACTTAGCTGCTAATAAAAACTAAAGCAGTGCTGGTGTGTTTATATAGCCTTTGTAGGTATTATTTCTTAACTTTCTTAATATATAACCTATAGTTTTATATTATGGTTTACTATGCTATTGTATTTTATGGTTTTAAACTTTGTCTTGGAAACTGCCCGGAAAGCTTTGGCTAATGAGTGGTATAGAAATGTACGGTAATAAATAAAATAAGATAAATATGCTATCAAAAACAGTGCTAGAGCTTCCCACATTTTGGAATCCTTGCTGTAATATATCATCTAAAAATGGCAATGGTAAAATTAGGTATGATGATTAGCACCTATGCACATTAATTAAGGTAGATAAGGTATGATTTATTTATTTATACCCCGCCTTTTTTCCTGCAAGGAACCCAAGGCGGCTTACATAATCCTCCTCCTCCTCTCCATTTTATCCTCACAACAACCCTGTGAGGTAGGTTAGGCTGAGAGTCAGTGACTGGCCCAAAATCACCCAGTGAGTTTCATGGCCCAGCGGGGACTAGAACCCGGATCTCCCGAGTCCCAGTCCAACACTCTCACCACTATACCACACTGGCTCTACACCATTGCATACAGGGTTAAAATAATAGTGATGATGATGGTGTAAGTGTTTATTCCTCTCCTGCACTCCAGAGTGAAGACATGACAGTAAATAGGTTGAACAGTGGGCACAAATCTATTAATTTAAATGTGTAATGTGCAACTTTCTTAACTACAGAAAGCCAACCTCCTCTAACTCAGCACAGGTATCCTTGGTTCCAAGGTGAAAACTAGGAGACAATGGCTTAGAATGAAAGCTGCTATTCTACTAGAGCATGGGTGCACAACACACAGCCTGTAGGCTACATGTGGGCTCCAGATGCCTGTTGTGTGTTGGCAGCATGGAAACAGTGATGCCCTTCTAGGCTGCTTGGAGGGAAGGAGGCTTTAGACGCCCCTCCCCTCAGCAACCCCAAGGCAGCCTCCACCCCAGCAATATTATGCAGGATTGCTGGTATGGGGAAAGGTTAAAGTCTCCCTCCCCACCTCTGTCTCGGTGTGTATGTGCACACATCTGCACATGTATGGGGATGCATGCACACATGTGCCGGCCACAGGTCCCTGCTGACACCAGATGTGGCCTTCGGAGTTGAAAAGGTTGTGCTCCCCTGCACAAGCAGAAAGTCTCTTCCACTCATGAAAAGACTGTTTCTTACATAGTGGAAGAGTGTTACATTAGAAAGGTGACTCTAAACTGCACAAGAATTTGTACAGGCTCTTTTCAACAACTTTTTATCACCCACTGCATGCTGCAACAGCCTGCATCTTCCTCATTCACCATGTTCCTTATACTGTAACACAACCCTGATGCCACATGACAAGGCACTGCAAGAAGATTTCTGCCAATGCTTGCGCAACAATTCATGGCACCGCAATACTGAAATGTGTGTTGAGTAGGCCCTGTCAGAGTCATCAGCCCCTGAGCCAGTGAGTCCTTGCAATCAATGAGGTTGAGTCAAGGCCCAAGTAGAGTCCCATTGAGCTGGGAAACCTTGAGAGCTTGGTTTGGGTAGTTCTCTTTTAACCGCTCTGATACCCAGGGCTGGCCCAAGGCATTTTGCGGCCTGAGGCAAAGCAGCAAATAGCACCCCCTCCCCAAATCAAGGTGCATAGTACCCAAAGCCAGCCAAGTTCTTCTGGCATATGAGACAGAAAATCACACAAGCACCACTCCACATCCCCGTCGGTAATAATACAAGAACAATAAATTAAATAACATTTGCTGTCCATTCATGACACCCCAAATCTGCCACCTGAGGCAGCCACCTCAGTCTGCCTCATGGTAGGGCCAGCCCTGCTGATGCTTTGAGGTGTTCACCAGTGTCTCCTAAGTCTCTCATTTTTGAAAAAAAATGCCAGTTGTCTAGGGATGTATGATGAGGAACTCATTTCGATTTATTTTTGATAAGGATTTACCCAGTTTGCAACTTCCGGACCAAATACGGACTCATGCATAGTTGTGGATGAAGACTGTATATTTCCGAACGTGCAGTGTGATCTGCGGACCAAACAAATTGTGCTAGACAACATGCGTACATTTGAAAAATGCACATGAAAAATGCGTACTTTTGAAAACTGCAAGAATATGTTTTAATCAATGAGAGAAGAATGCATACATTTAAAATGTGGACAATTGATGCATACATTTGGAGAAATATGCACAAAAATACACACAGATTTTCATGCCAAAAAAAATATGCTCGCATCTGATATGGACTCCAGTTGTATCAAGCTTCAAGATGGAATTTGGAGAACTTCTGCAACTCATGTTTTGCTGGTTTCGCAGATCCCTAGTTGTAACCAGTTATTGACTCCCGCCAGTTTAGCAGTGGTACCCCACCCCCCCAAATCTACTCAGCCCCGCTGGCAAACAACTAATCACTATCAGGCAGTGGAGGCTGGTGGCTCCAATGTCAGCGGGGCTGTGTATCCACTCCAGGTTTCAGTCTGAATGTTTAAGGAGCTACCTGTGGTGCCGAACCTATTTTGGGGATAGGGTCCAGCACCATGGATAGCTCCTTTAAAGTTCAAACTGAAATCCGGTGTGGATACACAGCCCCGCTGGCATTGGTGCCACCAGCCTCCACTGCAATCAGGAGCTGGGTAGGCGGGTGGAATGCAACTGTGGTCAGGAACTTTTGGATGGGGGAGATGTGGCTGTTTTGTTTAACACAGCCACATCCTCCCCATCCAACAGTTCCTGGCCACAGTTTGATTAACACAACCAGACTTGGCTGGGCTACTTGAGGCAGTGCAGCTGGCCCAGCCTTTCCGCATGCTCCATACCTCTGAGAGTTGGAGGCAAAATCCCCACCCACCCATGTGGTGGGTTGGGGAGAGCATGGGAGGCCAGGCGAGCTCCATCTCCGTTATCCTTCAGTAGGCAGGCAAAGGCACTTCTATCTTGGCAAGGCTTTGGCATCTAAGCTGATTTCCTGCTGAATTGGGTTTTTAATCTTGTGGGTGCTGTTATTTCTTTCTTACTGATGTGTGTTTTCTTCTCTTACGATTTTATTTGTGTTTTTACTGGCTGAGTTTCACTTGGATGTGTTTTAAATGTTTTAATTATATCTTTTTTCACACACACCCCTGGTATTTTATTGTTGGTCACCTTGAGCACTATTTTAGTGGAATGGCTATATATATATATATACAGAGAGAGAGAAGGAGAGAGAGAGAGAGAGAGAGAGAGAGAGAGGCCTTTTGACTGAGGAAGGAACGCCTTGTATCTCATGCTGTCTTCTAGGAATACAAATTCCAAGTGTTCCTTCAGCAATGCAGAGCATCACATATTGTTCTTAACAGAGAATATTCTGAATCCCACTTGCAGCCCAATCTTATGCATGTTTGCTCAGAAGTCAACCCCACGACACACCAGTGCTCAAATTATGAGGAAAGATAGGGTAGGGTGAGGTGGGGGCTTAATGAAACTCACAAGCCCCACTGCCTGACTCCCCACCCCCATGTAGCTAAGTCGTGTCTCCCCTTCTAAAATCATCCCTTCTAAAACCAGCAGATATGGGGCCCCTGCCCCGCTCTGGTATTCCTGTAATTCAAGCACTGCTACATATTATTCCACCAAGAACTTCAAAAAGTAACAAATTGCTGGTATTTTTCATGTGGTTCTTGAACATTTTTCATTACAGCAACTGCAGTTTTAGTTCTATTTTGTACTTTTAACTGGAATCCTATTATAACATTGACATCATTTACAGTGCCCTCCTATGCATGTTTACCCGGACGTAAGTTCCACTGTGGTCAATGGAGTTTAGTGTTCCAGGTCAGTGTGCAGAGGACTGCAACCTTAGTGTTATTAAGGGCTATTTCTCCCAGTCCTTTATGTAAGGGGAATAGTCCTACTGGAAATACTTATAACGGAGCGATTCTCACTAGTTCACTTGGAGTTACTTCTCAGCTGGGCTCTACAGAAATCCTAATTCCCTGCCCACTAAACTTCAGGAGGTCCAAAATTCTGTGACCAGGAGTACTCTAATACTTTAGGAAATGTGACTCTGTTGCCCTCAATCTTTCTTCCCCAGGCTACATTTCTGTTCATTTCAGAAGCCATTTCAAATTTGTCCTCCTGCTTCAAATCTCTTCCTGCCCCTTCGTGTACTTCTCTGACCCTACTCTCCTAGCAACCCTTTCCATTCTTCTAATCTTGGCCTCCTATTTGTATCTTCCCTCAGACTCCACATTTGAGTGTCCCCTTTTACTTGTACTTCCACATCTAGCTGGAATGATCTTCCTCCGAGTCACTCCCATTCTTCAGACCTTACCTGCAAGCCCCCTTCAGGCTAGCCCACTGGCTGTGTTGCTCTGATCATCTTCAGGAGACCAGCAAAAGGCAGAGTTGAAGGCGGCTTCCTTTCCAACTACAGTGACTGCTTTGCCCCCTCGCGTCTACTGAGGAAGTGTCGCTTTCTACCGTGTCCTGATTTTCTTAGTAATGAGAGTGTAGGAAGATGGTTCTGTATCATGTAGATAATAATAATAATAATAATTTTAAAAAATAACTTGAGAGAAAAAAGAAGGTACTGAGAGAAAACTTTTTGCCTTCCCTTCCCTGGCAAAACCAATTTACTGTTGTTAAAAAGTAAATTATTGCATTATGAAATGTATTACCCCCTAATATTACAGCTATTGCTTTATATGGTAGACAGGATGTTCAGGGTGTTCAGCAATACTGGCACAGACAGCATAAGCTGAGAACACTTTGTTTCTATTCTTCATGTTTTTAAAAGCCTAACTGCAGCTGGTGTGTGTGAGGGTCAATTTGGGAGAGGGGTCACTCTTGGAAAGGGAAGGGCCAACTCTCCCCTTCCCAACACCCCACCCCTGCACTGCGGCACAGGCCCTGAAAGGCCTCCGTTGGTGCCCGTGGAGACTGCTTTGAAGTCCAATTGCAGTTGAGGGGGCGGGGTCAGGAGGGTGCGTGTTGTGTGTACAAGTGTGTGAATGGGGTCTGGGCAATCACATTGGGGGCCACCCAGTGTTTGTTTATTTGTTTTACAGTTTTAAACCTCCCAATAACCAGAGTTCTCTGGGTGGTGTGCACATTAAAAGTGTAAAACACAAAGGGACAATAAAGCCAGTCACATAAAAAACAGGATTTAAAACAGGAGCAGTACATGATGAAACCAAAAGTAAAACCAGCAACAGGGAGAAAACTGGGCAAAGATTTCAGAGCACTAAAAAAAAGGCGGGGGGAAAGAGTATTAAAGCAGCTCCTAAAATGCCTGGGAAAAGGGGAAAAAAAAGAAGACTGACTTCATCTGTCGTCAGAAAGACAAGCATATAGACACCAAACAAGCATCTCTGGAGGGGTCATTCCTCAGACCCTCATTCCTCATTGAAAAGGGCTTTAAAGTCAAAACCAGCACTTTGAATTGGGTCCAGAAGGCAGAAATGGACTAGCAGCCAGTGCAGATGGCAGATTATTGGTATTTTGTGATCCTGTTGGCCAGTCCTGCTTTGAATCACCCTGCTTTGGACTAGCTGAAGGTTTTCAGGTGTGTGTTTTTCCAAAGTCCTGACCACTGCTCTGAACTAAGTGTGTGAAGTCCCAGTCTGAATCAGGACCACTATGTGCAGGGAGAAAGGGGTTTAATTGGGGCGGGGCAAGTAACTGGGGAGGGAAGGATTAAATTTCCACATTGCATGGTGGCTCTGATCCAGATTGGGGCCCCGTGCACTTACTTTAAAGCAGTGTTCTCCAACCTTGGATCCCCAGATGCTTTTGGCCTACAACTCCCAGCATGCCCCAGCGGCTGGGAGTTGTAGGCCAAAAACATCTGGGGACCCAAGGTTGGAGAACACTGCTTTAGAGCAAAGCAAAAACGAACACAGAGATGCATGCTACGTCTTTAACATAATGGGCGAGTTTTCATGTCACACTAAGCCACGCTAAGAATAAGCCACGGTGGGTCGGTTGTTTGGTCACTAATCTGACAGATGATCAGGCTTGCCATGGCTTGTTTCATCCCGATGGCTCTGACATGTATCCCCAGGTGCCTTTGCAGCAGAACTTCCCGTTTCCCCAGTCCCTACATCAGCACCCTCTCTGCAATTGGTCTGCTGGGGTTGCTGGCCAGCAAGGGAAACTCCCCCACCCCGCATCAGATCACAAAATGGAATTAATTTTTAAGAGCTCTTATGAATGTGGAAACAAGATTGCAAACTCCCCCCCCCCCCGGGGAATTGCACTCTTGCGCAAGACCACCTCTCTGATATTTAGCCTGGCATACCGATATCCCTCTCTTGTCAATGTCCTTGTCAGTTTCATCCTCTGTTTTGGTGTTTGCCTTGCTAGAGAACACCATTTTTTAAAAAGGCTGCTTCATGTTACACTGAAGTAAGAACAGCCACCCACAAAGCACCTTCTCTCCTTCAGCTGCCAGCCAGCCACTTTTGGCTCCCTGCATCAGAAAGCAAAATAAACTATTTTTCTGAGCCCTTATGAACGTGGGAACATGTTTGCCAGCTTTTAAAAAAATATATATTTTTATTTTCAGGGACTTGCGCTCTTGTGCAAGAGCACAAGACCACCTCTCTGATATTTAGCGAAGCACAACCCTCTTGTCAACGTCCTCCACTTTGGCACTTCCCTTGCTAGAAAACACTTTTTTAAAAAAAGGCTGCTTCATGTTACAATCAAGGAAGAACACCCGCTGGCAAAGCTCTTCATATGCAGCCGCTTTCGGCTCTCCACCCACCCTTCCTGCTTGTCTCCTCCCTCTGTTGCTAGCTGTCACATGTACAATAGGTTACAGAGCAATGAGTGGGATTCGCTAAACATACACAAATGTAACATGGAGGGGAAAGTTGCACAAATTTCAAGGCAGAGCAGTAACACTGAGAGGAAAACTAAGCAAATCTCATGGCGGAAAAGTAAAATGGAATCCAAAATTGTGGAAATTTCAAGGCAGAGCAAACAGAGGCAATTTTTTCCCACAAATTTACTAGCATCAGTCATTCACTCCTGCGCACTTGCTCAGGACTGAAAATAAAAATTAAAAAGTTGCAAACATGTTCCGGACACTCTCTGGTGTCCTTTCTTTTAATTACCCCCTAGAAATAAAAGGCCACTTTGAAGAATTCAATTTCTCAAATATTCTCCATCACTTTTTTGTGGTGGCTGCCTTTCCTTCTCCGCAATGCCCCAGAATGATGCCCGGTATGGAACATTGTGGAGGATGCAAAATGGGGGCCAGGCTGCCCGTACAGTTGCTGCTATTGCCACCTGCAGTGGCAGTGCAAAAAACAAACAAACACCCTTAGGAAAAAGGAAAGAAGCTGTGCTACAATCAGCTGCCAATGGCAAACCCTGCCTGTGAGAAACTGGTTTTACAGACCATCCAGGGGGACTGCGGTTGAGTACAGATCTGAACACACTTCCACGTTCCGGTTTGGCATGAGACTATGAGCAGTTTTTCAAGCACTTCTTATCATCTTTGTGTTAATGGAATACAAGGATTTTTGTTCTTTGAATACAGATGGGAATATATATATATATATATATATAGTGATAAACTGTTGTCAGTCATGCACCTGCTAGTTGTGTGGATCAATGTATTATTAAGCTCAAACAGCTCAGTACGATTTGCCTTTATAAAACATCAACTATTGCAACTGGAATGTCAAGGCTGCAGCTCATTGAATTTACTCATACAATGGATCTGGTGGGGAGGAATGTACAATCTTTATGGAAGAAGAATTGTTATGGCAGGGACAGGACAATACACAATCTATTTGGTTTTTTGAAATTCTATTAACTATGTAAAACTGAGGAGGGGTTCAGTGTCAAAAAGTCATGTTCTTTTTGAAATCAGTGGAAGGGATGGTGTTTTAGCAAGGCTCGTATTGTTTCTTGAAACACAGAAGCATGAAAGTTGGCACTGTTGCAGGGGGCATCTGAACGCTGATTTACTGAAATGGAGCCTCTCTAGATTCTGTCTGTGTTATTACTTATGATGGACATTCTCCAGAACAGCTTTATACAAGCGATTAAGGTGATGATGCAGCATTGTCTACTTTTTTAAAAGCGTTGAACGCTGTTAATTGTTCAGAATATGATATCTTGAGTTTTTAGAAAATAATACAGGATGGCAAACATTAGAAATAGCATGGAAATGGAAAGTTCAACACCAGTATTTAATTATAGACTGGTACAAAGAGGTGTGGGATATTGCTCTAAATGATAAATTAACATGTAGAATCAAATGTAAAAAGGGACAATTAAAGAAAAATAATTTCAAAGATATATGGGGACAATTCCTAGATTAGGGGACATAATGTTCAAAAATGCATTATGTTCTGGAAAATTGCTTGCAAAAATGTATGTACTGTATAGGGCAAAAATACATGTATTAGGAGAAATGTGCACACGAATTCTTATGCAAACTTTAAAAAAAAAGATGTTTGGGGCAAACTGAACTTCTGATTTAAAAAATAAGAAACTGAGAGAAACTGAAATTGACAGATTCGTTCATCCCTAATCCTGACACTAATATTTTTCTTAATCTTTTGACAGAAATCTGTTTCTTGCATCTGGGAAACAGGAATTTGTAGTGCAAGTCTCCTGAGTTTTTTAATTTTTTAATTTTTTTAAGTTAATGATAATTATGGGACTTAATAGTTGCATCCTGTGGCAGCAGCCATAAGCCCTTTCATGGTATAAGTCTAGGTTTTTAATTAGAGGGGGGGAATTATTGTCCCAAACTATAATAAGATGCAATGTGAAGGCGCGCTAAGGGTCACATACTAGCAAAAGGAAAAAGAAAGGAAGAGATACAAACTCAGTCTATGAATCTTCATTTCAAAGAGTCCTACATCCCTAAAATGTGGCCGAGAGTCCTAATTTTTAGTAATATGTCTGATTTTCTGTGGTTGGCATTTATCACTGACACCAGTTCCTCTTTTTTATAGGGCATTCAGCACAAAGGCCACTGCAAAGCATTTCATAGGAAGTAAGAAGAGTTAACAGCCAGAATCTATTTTTAAATACAAAGCAAATGTCTAAGGGCAAGATTGTAAAACACTGAGATGGCAGATAGTGACAAAGTGTTCCAGAGTTCAGCAGCATGACAATGGAAGAGTAGATCAACCTCTTTCTCCTTTAGTAGAATGCTGAATTTTACATGTGTGTGTGTAGTTAATAATTATGATGGAAAATCATGTGTGTGTGTGTGTGTGTGTGTGTGCATGCACATAATCTTCAGAAATTAGCTGAAGTATTTTTTTGTGGGAATTGGCAAGCTTGACTCTCTCTCTCTCTCTCTCTCTCTCTCTCTCTCCAAAGCGTTTTTGTTATATGATAAATGAGCATGATGCAGTCTCCATTATATCATAGTGGGTTCACAACTGTGGACCTTGCACCAATATGCTGGCAGTTGAAGAGCATCTTATACATCTTTTTGAACCCACCTGGCCAAGTTATTCTATGCTTCTGGTGTATATCCCCTGAGGGGAGTCTGGGTGCATGCGGCCATTCTGTGCGTTAACACAGCTCTGCAGCCACAATATACATATATATCCCATGATGTGGAAGGTTACTGAAGCAGAAGAGTGCATCTCCTACCCAAGAGCTGGAGTTGGAGAGATGATCACTACTTTCATCTTATAGTGGCCCTAGAGGTCAGTACATAAGAGTATATGGAGACCATAGCGGAACCATAAACCATCATAAAGGAGGTTGGACACATATAGCAAAGGTGACACAAATCATGGGAGGATGAAAGGAAGAGGTTGGAAAATAAATGGCTTGAGCCTTGGGCAGGACCGGTGCAAGGCAGTTTGGTGCCCTAGGCAAGATCAGATATTTAGAGCGCCCCCTTCCCACTTGAGAGCGCTGTATTTTTTTTCAAGGCGTTTCTGGCTCCCCCTTTAGCCCTGCACCCTAGGCAGCAGCTGCCTAGTTGGCCTAATGGTAGCACCTGGCCCTGGCCACGGGAGACAATGTCATATTAGTGGTCATCTGCTAGCACAATAGGGCTTTCTTTGCTTTATTTATTTATTATATTTATACCCCGCCTTTTTTCCTGCAAGGAACCCAAGGCGGCGTACATAATCCTCCTCCTCCTTTCCATTTTATCCTCACAACAACCCTGTGAGGTAGTTAGGCTGGGAGTCAGTGACTGGCCCAAAGTCACCCAGTGAGTTTCACGGCCGAGCGGGGACTAGAACCCGGATCTCCCGAGTCCCAGTCCAACACTCTAACCTGTTGTTTTTGGAATATTTCCTTATTCACAAATGTTTAGAAACCCAATAAGCAATGGCTTGTTTCCCTTACTCTCCCTCCTGCAGTCCTCTGTGCCACCCGAAAACCTTCTCCAAAGTTTTCCCCATTGCTCCAGAGCAGGTTTTGAGGGCATGCAGGGAGGGGGAGCAGGATGGGTGGAATCACTCCCTCCTGGTTCCACTGATGGAAGTAGTTCCATCAGCGGAATGTGCATGGAGCTCGATTGGGGGTGGAAGTCTGGCAAACTCGCCGAGCTCAACACCCTGAGCTCCCCCGCTCGCCCTACCTTTAAGCTGGCTCGACTCGTGTTCTCATGAGCTGAGCCGGGGAAAGCGACTTCTGGGTCTACATTGCTTACATAGAAAATGGCCAAATTTGTGCAAATTATAGCTAAATTTGCGCAAATTTGGCTGTAATTTGCGCAAATTTGGCCATTTTCTACGTAAACAACATAGAGCTGGGGACCCAGAAGTCTAGTGAGCACCTCAGCTGGTGCTTGCGCTCGGCTCAGTTCACACGGCAGGAGCGCTCAGTTTCTGTGCTGCGAGTTGAGTGTCGGGCAGGTTGCCCATCCCTAAAAAAATTTGTTAGGCTAATAGTCCAGAATAGTTGGCTGATGTCTCTTCATGGTCATGAGTTGTTAGGAGAGGCTCCACTGAAACATGGAGATCTATCTTGAGTGTTTTGAAGGAGACAGGCATCAGAGCTTGGAGAAAGTGACCTCCCTGCTAAAGAGTGGGAGCTGATATCTTCAAATCTATGTAGTTGTTCTCCTTTTTTCTTTCTTTCTATGGTTTTGTTTTGTTAAAACTTACAATAAAAAATAAATTAAAAAAAGAGTGGGGGGTGCGATTTAAGTTGTCCATGTGTGTGTGAAAAAGCAGGGTTTTGCAGCTTGGAAGAGACAGAGGCAGAGAGAGAAGTGAGAGTTGGCTGAAGTCACTTTGAGGGTAGTGATAGGCGATCAAGCAGCGTTCGTGATCGTGGAGATTCTCTGACTGCATCAACGTAATGCTCTTCTCTCCTTCGAGTTCCACGAGTGCTTATGACTACTGTTGGATTTACACAAATGGGAAAATTGCACAAATCAAATATGATCAAATGGGAAAATTGCACCAAAAAATTTGAGGATTTTTCAAAGTTGCACAACTTTCCCCCATAGACTAAAGTGTGAAATTGCGCATTTAAAAAAATTGTACCATTTTGAACTGGTTTTTTCCTCTGAAATTTGTGCTATTTTTGAATGCGAGTTCATGGTCGAGAATTTGCAAACATTTTCAGAGAACGCATTCTCCTGCTTGTGCTCACGTTTGAGGTTGCGAATGGGACAGGTGCCACTGTTTTGCAAGTTCAAATGAAATTCTTGTACATCCCTGCTTCAGGGTGCAGGGTTTCTCTTTGGGGCGCTGACATAGAATTGTTCTCCTGCTTGTAGGACTGGAGTGCCTACTGTTTGTCCCACCCCACTCATGTTGTTCTTGTATATCTTTAAATAAAACAAATATTACAAGAATGCCACAAGTCTCCAGTCCTCTCTCATCCAAACCAAACCAAACCAAACCAAACCTTGTAACATTGCCCCTGGAACATTTCACCATTCCTTGAATGTCACACACGTCATAAAATATCTTCCGTATCTTTTTAAACTACTTTTTAAACCTCTATTGTGAAATCAAGGATGTCCCATAGCTGCTTTAGAAGAATCTTGTCAAGAAATGAACATCTCTAATAGTTATAAAGAGCTTCATCTTTCATTCATTAAGAGAATTAAAGTCTCAAATAATTCTAGTTATCCACCTAGGAATATATGTGTGTGTGTGTCTCTGTGTGTGTGTGTAAAGAAACAAACTAGGTGGCAACTGAAAAGTACCACCTTTTCCTTCTTTAAATTACTTTGGAGAGATTATTTTAAAAATGAAATATTAATAGTCATCACTGTACTTTCTGTTCTTTTAATACTTTCACTACAAACACTCCTCCACTGAGCAGATAGCAGCTCAGTGTTCATTATGAGCTCTCATTAGCATTTAGCTGTAGAATGGTCCTCACCATGGATTTCATATCTAGTTAGGCTTCATGAACATTTGCCGCAGCGTATATCAGTATATAAAATCTGTGATAGAATAAGCCCACATGTCGGCAGGTTTTCTTCCATTCTTTTTCATTTTCACTCATCTTTTGTATTCCCGCTATGCTTCCTGGTTGCTCATAGTCAAGATTTGCTGCTCATTTGGGGGAGAGAGGGGGAGATTCCTTGATGGGATTAAGTGCTACCAAGTTATTGTCCTAGAAAGGTCACAGGATAGGATGGTAGGTGGCAGTGGCGTGTATGTGTACAGCTGTATGAAATAGGAACATAAGAAATAAGAAGAGACCTGCTGGATCAGACCAAGGGTCCATCTAAGCCAGCATCCTGTATTCAGGGGTGGCCAGTCAGATATCTCTGCAGAGATCCCATTCAGGCTGGGCAAGTACTTGTTTGAGCTCATGTCCACGGGGAGAGACTGTAGCTCTCAGTGGCAGATCACCTGCTTTGCATGCAGAAGGTCCCAGGTTCAATCCCCGGCTTCTCCAGGTAGGGCTAGGAAAGAATCCTGCCTGAAACCCTGGAGAGCCGCTGCCAGTCAGTGTCAACAATACCAGGCCAGATGGACCAATGGTGTGACTCAGTGTAAGGCAGCTCATATGTTGCTATGTCTTTGTAGGTTTGACTTACTTCTGTAATAAGCTCTAAGTGGGATTGTTTTTCAAGGCTGTTTATGTGGTGCAGTTCCCCCCCCCCAAGTGCCTAGAGTGGCCATGTGTCCTCTTTCACAGAGCACGGCCATCTGTTTGAAGGGCTGTCCTGTCCAATCCCAGTTTAAAGAAGAAGAACCATAATGTTGCCTATCAACAGTTAGCACCTGAAGAGCAGACTGAACAGGTGGGGGGCAGCACACGGGTCACCTGATCACAGCCTTCCACACCATCATGAGATGTGCTGTATTTATATTTAAACTCTAATAATTATTTCTAAATTTGCATTTAGAAATACCGCCCCCCCACACACACACACAATGCTGGGTCTAAAGCATGGTGGAGGATGCAAAATGGTGGCTCTGTTTTGTCCCAGCTTTATTTTAAAAATGCTATTCATATTTCCAGTAGTAAGTGTCCTTTGGTGCAATTTGTCAAGGTGTGAGGCCTCCATCAAGAGACACCTGTATTTTTACTGCTCAGGTACACAAAGACTATTGATTCATAATGACTGGCATCTTCATTGCTGTGTAAATGTCGTATTGCAAATGTTTTTTTTGTTAATAACAATAAATACTGTCTCTATTATATCTTAAGTTTGAAGTAATATGACAAGAATGGGAGTGAACTGAATAGCTCTTCACTTTCCTTCTTCTTTTTTTTTAAAAGCATACTAATTACAACAACTTCAGGTACTATCGCATCTGCTGAATGATTGATTGACATCCTACTTTTCAGACAAATATTTTCTCCCAAAGCAGCTCAATCAACACAAAATATGAGACACAGGTCCTGCAAATGCCAGCTCCAGGTTTTTGAGAGCCCTTCGGAAATACACCCTGAATGGGCCTCCTCCCTCAGTGAATCTACCCTCACACCACCAGTGTCACCAGCTGCTCTTGCTCCTCATCCTCTTTCTCATCATTGCTGCTACTTGCTTGCTTCACAGGAAAAGAGCCAGTGAGCAAGTAGGCAATGGCATCTACTGCTCCTCCTTCTCACCACCATCATTGCTTGGGTTAGAGTGAGAGTTTTTCTACACAAGGCTGTTAATCCACGGTATCTACTTTCAATTTTGTTGCAGAACTGAGATCTGAGCACTGCACGAAGAACGTTTCCTTTCCTGCTTGTCTGCTACATAACCTCTAGGTGGCATTGTGGTATAGCGGAATAGTGCAATTACACAAGTGGGAAAAGCATTTCCTTTGCTTTCACAAATAATACCAGATTTTCTGTGTTCTACAAAAATTAGCTGAAAGTGCTGTTTAAAATCAGAAGCGAAACTGGGGGGGGGGTCATAATCATGTATAAAGAACCCATAAACAACTATGAGTAGGGAATGACAAGCACACCTATAAATGCCCCATGTAGAAACGTTCTGACAGGCAGGTGAACAAGCAGGTTGCAATGGTGAAGAAAGCAAGTGCAGGGGGCTCTTCTCAGCAGCCCCTGCTGTGGGGTCACCCCTTTGCAGGTGCCCAACTATGCCTACCTTTGATGCCAGCCCTGGGCCCTGCCCTCAGGCTTACAGGCGAAGCCTGAAGGCAGGAGGAGGGGAGCAGGTTATGACTTGGACGGGAGACCCCTCCTCTAGTTTCCTGCATTGAGCAGGGGGTTGGACTCGATAGCCTTGTAGGCTCCTTCCAACTCTATGATCTATGAGATCTATAAGCTCCCTGTAGCTACTCCTTCTCTGGCTGATGGATGAGGCCAGGCTGGTCTTCTCCCTTTGCCATGATGTTCTTCCTGGAAGGCAAGGGAGAACCTTGCAGTGGTCATTGGTCTCCTGGATTATGGAGCAATTGCATCAAAGGATAAATACTGATTATTGGGCAGATTAAAAATACAATAATAATAATAAAAAAAAACTACTGCTGAGCAACTTCGAGGTCCATGCACTCCCTCCTTATGTTTCTTTGACTTTAAACCAGACTTGGACTGGACAGTTCATCCAATAGAAGACAGCTTCAAATAGAGGACTGCCCTCTGCCAACTCTCCTAAATAAAGGACTGTCCCCTGTACAGTTGGAGACCTGGCCACCATGAGAAATAAGCTGTTGTGTGGTAGGACCTGAGTCTTCTTCCCAGACTGCCCTAGTCCTTAGATGGACTAGACTGCAGTTAGGGTCTAGCTGGAATCACGATTATAATTGAGGAATGGAACCATCATAAACATTACAGTGACCTTTTACAGCACAGCATTTATCATTTATTTTAATGTGATGCATGTGCTCAGGACCGGTGCAGGGCAGTTTGGCGCCCTAGGCAGAATTATATTTAGCGCCCCCCTCTCGTGCCGTGGGGGGGGGGGCTCTGGAGCAAAGCAGCCCTGCTCTGCAACCCCCCCCACACCGCCACCACCTACCTACCTACCTACCTACCTTCCCCCCGCCCTGGCTGCCGCCGCCGCCTCCAGAGGAGGAAGTGACGCGACGGGACCCCCGCGCTCTGTTTTTTGCCGGGGAAACCAGGGCAACAGGGCTGTTTGAGCCCTGTTGCCCTGGTTCCTCCCGCCAAAACAACGTGGACGGGGCTCCGGAAGTGATGCGGAGAAGGTAGGTGGCGAGGGGAGGGGAGGTGTGGCGGCGGCAGCGGCGGGTGGGGAGGCGCGGCGGTGGGCGGGGAGGCGTGGCGGCGGTGGGGGCGGGCGAGGGAGGCGTGGCGGCGGCTTCAGCGGGTGAGGGGGAGGCCCGGCGGGGGTGGCGCAGCGGCGGCAGCGAAGAGGAGCGCAGAATTTCTGCGCCCTCTTCAGCCACGCGCCCTAGGCAACCGCCTAGTTTGCCTAGCGGTAGCGCCGGCCCTGCATGTGCTATCGTTTTAATAATTAGTGAACAATGATGGTCTTTAGAAACATGCCATAAATATTTGGAGATCTCTAAGTTAGATGCTGCAGTTTAAAACCTTTTTAAATAAGAGAGTGTAGGATGGAGCAGGCTCTCTGATACAGTGCTCATTTTGGCTTCTTCTGATAAATGATACTTACTTCATGCTCTCCATTTAATGTAAATATGGTCCAGATTAACTCACTATGCTGTAATTAGTCACGGTGGTAATAAATGATGACAGTAACTGCATTCATAAGCCTGTGAAAATGTTATAAATACTTGTGTAACATCATGAACAAAAATTCCTCTAGGTATAACATCTCCCCCCCGCCCCCAGTAGAACGGAAGCTTCTGGTTATTCGCTGTACATTTTATAACCCCAATTTATAGACTGGAATGGCTCATTCAGAAAGTTATGAATCATACATATGACAAAAATGCTTTTGAGTGCTTCATTATCACACCACAAGCTACTTGTAGCTACTTCTAATTGTTATGTGCATGTTTTTATGTAAGAAAGAGTAGCCACTTTAGTATTTAAGGACTATCTCCTCAATATGGATTATTCATATTAAAAGTTAATGTACAATCCCTTAATGTACAATCCAGTCTATAAGGTAGCATGAATGCACACTGTTCAACAGAATTATGTACACAGGAGGGTTTTAAAGGAGGGTTTTAAACACCCCCAGAAACACTTGGGTTTCCATTGTATCAAAATTAGGAAGTGAGTTGGAAGCTGCCTTTGTGTCTGCCCTGCTACTGGGGAACAGGCACATATGTCTTGGATTGAACATGGGAAGCTGGCTGCCTCATCCATCTAGCCTAGTGCTGTCTACTCTGCCTGGCAGCAGTGCGTCAGGATCTTGGGCATACCCAGCTCGGCTAACTGGAAATGCTTACAGCTGCAAAACGTGTGTTCTGCCACTGAGTTCTCCCTGCTTCTCCCTTGATCAGGAGGGTTGTGGGATTATGCAAGCAACACCAATTGGCCAGATCCCATATGTCCCTGATACTTTTGAGGAACTCAGAGATGGAGGCAGTATTTCTGATATCTCCATATATAACAGGGTCTTGCATGAGAATCAAAATGCCCAGTCCATCCATCCATCCATCCATCCATCCATCCATCCATCCATCCATCCATCATCTATCTATTTTGGTAGGTCTCTGCTTGAGCTCAAATTGCCCAAGGAATAGGTTCTAATTTTGCGGCAGTACAATCTGACCATTACTATATTTTCCCTCCAGGAGGAGAAACGATTTCTTGTATGATCTATATTTTATGAGAAAGATCTTGGCTTGCAGCTTGCACATCCTGCATACCTTTGGGCATTTCCTTTATAAGGAGGAGTTAGGAGGTGTAATAATACTAAGTAATTAGGGCAGTTGTTTTGGTACATTGTTTAAACCTTCACAATTATATTTGTAGAACATAGAAGGTGATTTGGTTTCTTGAGCTTCCGTTTAAGGAACTGGGAAAACAAACTTCATCTTCAGTCTCTTTCATCTTTGTTATTGGATAACTCTGTCACTGCAGGCTCAGCTGGCATCTGTGGCAGGAAGTGCTTTTTACCAGTTGAAACTGGTGATCCTTCCTGGACAGAGAGCATCTGGCCACAAACATTCATGCTCTGGTAATCTCCAGAATAGACCACTTCAATGTGTAATATTTGGGACTGCCTTTGAAGACTTCAAAAAAAAATAAATAAATAAGTCAGTTAGCCCAAAACATATCTGCTAGGTTGCTAATGCTGCAGATGGGAGCATATCTTGCCTGTCCTTTAACAATTGCACTGGTTGCTGGTCCATTTCTGTGCACAAAGTGACAGTGTTTACTAAAGCCCTTTAAAGATTAGGGGCCTGAATACCTGAAGGACTGTCTTCTCCCAAATGAACCTGCCTGTGCATTTTGGAGGCCCCGTGGGTGTCTCTGACTTCTGAGGTTAGGGGGGGTCAGCCAGGAGATGGGGATGTTTTGGTTGTAGTTTCCCAGGGAGGTTCATATAGTGTCTACCTTATTATTTTTTCAGCACCGGGTAAATATTTTTGTTGTTATTCTTGCAGGCCTTTTTACATACCATTTGAATTGGTTGTATCCTGCTGCTGTCATGTGTTTTGACACTTTTTCAATTCCTGGGTTGTCTGATTCCATCTCTTTTGTCTGCTCCCTCCCTGTATCCCAAATACCTTTGCAGTGCTTTTAGTACTGGCATGTAGAGTAGCTGGGTTATTTGACCACTTTTGCCTGTAACCTCTGTAGCCTGGTCTGGTGAAACAACTCATGAACAATCCATGGTTCTGGGTTCGCATGTAATGGCAAGCCATAGTTAAAACAAACCAGAGTTCACAACCCAACAACAAAGCATGGGTTCTCTTCCTGGTTGTTTGTGGTTAACAACCTGTAGTTAACCCATAGTTCTAGGTTCACACGTAACGACAACCCAGGATTCAACAACCCATACTCAAGCCACACTCCGGGTTGTCGTTGCATGCAAATAAGTTCTCTGTATGTCAAGCACTTTGAAAACACCCCACATGCTAAATAATTACCAAGTATTTATTTATTTACAAGTCACATGTCTTGCCTTTTTCCTGTGTAAAGTTCTAAGTTGGCATGTTTAACCAAGTCAGGTTTTGTGAACATACCATTTCTATAGATATGCACACGGACCTTTAAATATGAAATCCTTTATGAAAGCAATTATTTTCAAGTATTCTATACCGGGATAAGTTGTAGTGATCTTGTGACTCATCTCATAATGCACTCGAGGCCAATGGTCCTTAGACATTGCATTGGTTGTCTTCTTTTTTATATGAAGTAAATTGTGAAAAAAACATAAATAGCACATTATAATTTTCTGAAGTCATAAATTGTCTACATCAAATAAAAACCACACACACCATGAAATAGGTGGATGTTATTGTGATTATCCCTTTGCTATCTGAAGTACTGCTGACTGTCTGGTCAAATTATGAAACATAATTCCATTCCATTACAGTTGATAAAGTTCAAAAATCCTCCAACAAACTGTTATACTTAGATAAGTGCTCTAGAAGCTTGGTTCTAAATTGTATCTCTCAAGGTTACCACAGGAAGTATTGTTTTGCCTTACTCAAAACTACTGACAGGAGTTAGTCAGAAGTTATGTATGTTATATAAGAGTTTTCTTGAAGTGCAGTTTCTCATAAATTTTTAAACTATGTATCTGCTTAAGGTGATATAAATGTTGAACTAAATGAACACTTTCAGCCTCATTTCAACAACTTATGGAACAGTCCCAGGCTCCTTGGAAGGCTATTGGATGCAGCAGACCTCATTTCCCACCATCGGGGAAGGAGGTCCACCTGCAGAGATCCAGTGGTGGATGTGGCGGCGGCTCAGCGATGCCCCCAAGAAGCATCCAAGCAGGGCATCTGCAGAATGCAACCATTTGGCAGCAACACCTAGTCTCTCCAACTCTCTGAAAGTGAGTGAGCAAAGGATGGAGTTTCCAGAGAAGAAGGACATCCATCTCTGATTCTAATCAAAAGATATGGAGCTGGAGGTAGCATGAACATCATCAGGATTTAAATGCATGTGTGTAGAAGTATGTGGTTCCTAAGATATGGGAATAAATAACACAGTATACAGCAGGGGTGCAGAACCTCAGGCCTGGAGTCCCAATCCAGCTCTCCGGGGTTCCCCAGAAACAAAACAAAACAAAACAACAGCAATAACTGATGGCACCCCAAACAGGGGGAAGAAAAAGGAAGGAGGGAGGGAGGAACTCCAGATGCTAGAAGATTTATCTGTAGGCCCTACGACTAAATATTCTTTTGGTATCTCGAGTTCCTCCATCTTACGTTTTTGTTCCCCAGATAGCCCTACCCCCCTTTCCCCAACTACTGATGATGGTGATTTGGTGGTGATTTCCCAGCTTTTGTGCAGTTTTTTCCCCTTCATTCCAAAAGGTTGAAATGCCTCCCCAAAGGCTTAGTTACTAGCAGTCAGAGAGCTGTAAAAGCTAACATGTGCTGGTATTTTTGGTCCCATCCTCTTTTGCCTTTAGTGCCACCCACCACTGGAATGCTTCTCCAAAATGGAATTCGGCCCTTGGGCTGAATGGAGTTCTGCACCCCTGGTATACAGTCAGAGGCCTAGTGCTTCTTTAGTGCATCAGCTGCTTATTATAAAACTGATTTAAAAATGATTATTGTGAATGCAGTTCCTATTAGAACAAATGCACAAATGGGATCTTGACATTTTCCACCTGCTCTGGGGGGGGGGCAGAGAAATTTCACCGCATTTCTCCAGGAGGAGTAGAAATTCTCCAACAATTTCTCACAGGTAGGGCTCACCATTGGCAAGGGCTGTAGCGCACACCTTTTTTTGTTTTCTGTTCCCCCCCACCCCGCACTGCCGCTGGAAGTGGCAACAGCATCAACTGTGTTGGCAGCCTGGCTGGCCCCCAGTTTGCATCTTCCACAACAGCCCACGCCTAGCATTGTTCCAGGACATTGTGGGGTGGGGGGGAGGGAGGGAATGCAGCCACCACCCAAAAAAAATTATGGTGAAGAAAATTTGGAGAAAATTTTGCAGAGTGGCCTTTTATTTCTAGGGGGCAAGAAAAGAAAAGAAAAAAATCTGGACTTTTCTGAGAAAAATCTCTTGAGAAATTTTGGCTCAGCTCTAGTTGTCATTCCTTCGGGGTAAATCACCTTCTCCCAGGGTTTTCCAAACTTTCAATTTCTGAGGGGTGATTGTGGATACATCTGGTCTCTAATGCATGTTCTGATAATACTGCTCCTTCCTTGCAAGCCCTGTAGTGGGTATGAGAAGGAAGGAGCAGTGTAGTGTCCAGCTCCAGGGAAGAGGTGGAGCTAGTGCCTTGTCAAAGTCTGACCTCCAACTTTTTCTTTCCCTATGAAAGAGTCTTCCATTTTTCTTGCTCATTCTCAAGGCATTTTATAATTTATTTTTAATTTCTTTTGGTGGTGTTTTCGACCTTACCTAATCACTGTGAGGTGGCCGAGGGTACTGCGTGTGTGTTTTTTCTTTCTATTACACATCTCTCCATTGCTCCGCTGTCTCCCAGGCTGCCTGCACTTTCTGACCTGAAAAAGCCCAATGGGAGGAATTATCTCATGATCTCTTCCCCTGGGCTTTAATTGAAGTATGGGAAGCCAAGGAGGCTACAGGCTGCCGGAGAGATGATTGTACAATGAAAGACAGGACTCTCGTACACACTCCTCGGCCACCTCATTCGTAAGGTAAGCACAAGAAGCCTGAACCCAACCCATGAGAATTTCTCCAAAATTACTTCTCCTTTGAATTTCTTTTCAAAAGCAATTTCTTTTCTATCAAATTGAATGAGAATGGTAAAAAAAAAAATGTGGAAGAGGTTTTTGGCACAGTACTAGTTTCTATGATATTCTAAAGTCTTTGAACAGGCACATATTTTTATTTCAGAAGCAGTTGGTTAAAGGATACAAATCAGTTTGCTCTTGGGCCAGTTTACTGGCCTTCAGTAGTGCAATTTCAAGAATATTGAGGAGAGCAAAACCCCAGATCCATATGCCTGTAAAAAGTGGCAAGTCCTACAAGGGCTTTCTTTGTTTAGTTCAAAGAAAATAATAATATGGATCGGGATCTGTGAGGAATCCGATAGGAGGGTGAAAATCCTCCGACAGATTTTCTTGATTGCCCCCCCCCCCCAGATTCCAGTTTGCCAGCCCTGCACTGGTGCTGACTCGCTATGAAGTGAGTTGCGCCATCTCACGGACTTCCATCTCTAACACAGGTCATGGTTTGTGCAGCTTTTTTTAAACGCTAAAGAAATTCGCGCAAATTGTGTAAGGTTATTCAAATTGCAAAAATTGCGTAACTTTACGTAATTTGCATACATTGGGGTATTTTTTTGCATGTTTTGTGCAAATATGCACCTGAAAAGCATGTGGATCTAGTGCAATTTGCATAAAATTGGCTGATTTTATGCAAATTACACTAGATCAATGTGCTTTTCAGGTGCTTATTTGTGTCAAACATAAATACCCCAATTTACGCAAATTGCATAAATTTACACAATTTGCGCAACTTTACGCAATTTGCGCAAATTTCCTTAGTGTTATACAGGGATGGGGACTCGGACTCGGGGACTTGACTCGTGAGTCCGACTGAGTCCCCCCTCTGACTCGAGTCCCACTCGAGTCCCAATAATTTATGTGGGACTCGAGACTCGACTCGGGACTCGAGCCCAAGGACTCCTCCTCCTCCGCCTCCGCCACCGCTCTCACCTCTGCCGCCGCCGCCGCTGCCGCCCTCACCTCCTCCTCCTCCGCCGCCGTCGACCTCGTCGCCATCGCCGTCGCCATCGCACGCCGCGTCACGCCGCCAGCGCCGTCGCTCTGTTTTTGAACCACAGCAACCCCGCCAAAAACAGAGCGACGGCGCTGGTGGCGTGACGCGGCGTGCTGTGTGCTACGGCGATGGCGACAAGGTCGACGACGGCAGCGGCGGAGGAGGAGGAGGTGAGGGCGGCAGCGGCAGCGGCAGAGGCGAGGGCGGCAGTGGCGGCGAGGGCAGCGGCGGCGGCAGCGGTGAGGTGAAGGCGACGGAGGTGGAGGTGAGGGCGGCGGCGAGGGCGGCGGCGAGGGCAGCGGCGGCGGTGGCAGAGGCGAGGGCGGCGGCGGCGGCGAGGTGAGGGCGGCGGCGGTGGCAAGGTGAGGGCGGCGGCAGCGGTGAGGTGAGGGTGGCGGAGGTGGAGGTGAGGGCGGCAGCGGCCCATGGAGGGAGCAGGAGGGTCTCCGCGGGAGGAAGAGCAGCTTCCTCCTCCTCCATGGGCCGCCGCTTTGGGAGGGACTCGGGACTCGACTCGAGTCACCATTTTGGACCTCGGACTCTAGACTCGACTCTAGACTCGGGTCCAAAGACTCAGGACTCGACTCGGGACTCGGGACCAAGGACTCTTCAACATCCCTGGTGTTATATAAAAAAAAGATGCACAAACTGTGGCCTGTCTTACAGACGGAAGACTGTAGAGAACCCCCGACTTGGCTCACTTCTGATCATCAGGTCAGAAGCAGGCAGGAAGTCCATCGAGCTCGAACGAGCTGGACTTCCCAATGTCAGCATATCCTTAGTTATTGTGTTGTCGGAACCCACTCTTAATCTTGTTCTCTGTGGAAGCTTCTCAGGCTCTCTACAGCTCCTAGGAAACTAGTTCTAGCAAACTAGGAGAAGAAGCTAAATTTGTTAGACAAAAGGGATCAATTGACACTTGCAGATACACAATAGAGAGTAAGTTTAGTTGTTATTTAAAAACATTTACCAGACAAATGCAAGTGTCTGGTACATTGTGTTAGAACTTTCTTCTGTACTTGAATGAAGATGGGGTTGAGAGAAGGAAGGAAAAAAATAAGAGAGAACAACATTTGAAATACATTTCTAAAGCAATTCTTTATGGATGCTACAATGACAAAAGAAAAGGATATTTCATGTTTAGACTATTATGCCATCACTGCAGAGAAGGCCCCTTGCCTCTAAAGGGGTAGGCTGGAGACTCAGTAGAAAAGAGACACTTCTTTAATTAAGAAAAGACTACAAGGCAAGACTTGGAAAGATGTAGGCCCACACAGCTGTTACAGAGCCATGTTCTCAGCCATGAAGCTCACTGGGTGACTTTGGGCCAGTCACTGACTCTCAGCCTAACCTACCTCACAGGGTTGTTGTGAGGATAAAACGGGGAGGAGGAGGATTATGTAAGCCACCTTGGGTTCCTTGCAGGAAAAAAGGTGGGGTATAAACATAATAATAAATAAAAAAATAATAAATATTTGTTCATAACTGTTCCCTCTGCTTTTAATTAAAAAAGATGTATGGTATGTGCTGCTGCTGTTTAATATTTGAAATTGCATTTTATTTTAACTAGATTATTTTAAAACTGTTTAAATTTTAAGGTGATTTTATAGCTTTGTATTAAATTTTACTTTTTTCTATGGTAAGCCACCTTGTGAAGACCATTATCTTGAAAGTGGTTAAGAAATGTATTGAACAAATACATACATACATAAATAAATAAATAAATAAAATGTCTATGAAGATGCCTTAAACCAAGTCAGACCATTGCTCTCAGTATGTCAATGTTGTCTACACACCAGGGGTGGGTAATGCATAGCCCACAGGCCACATGTGGTCCCTGCCACCCCCTGTTGGAGCCCCTGCCACACTCGTTGTACCCCCAAAATAATTTTTTTTAAAAAATCTGAACAAATGGCATCTGTAGCAGCTATGGAGTGCCCCAACAGTCAAATTTAACTTGTTTGCAAACTAAATTTATCCCTTTGGGCACTCTGTAGCCACTACAGATTATCAAAAGGATTAAATTGAGCCTGAAAACAAGCTAAATTTAACCTCTGTAGTATTCTGTAGCACTATGGAGTGGTTTGCCGCCAAAACTCAGCAACAAACTCATGATTTTGGTTTTTGGGGTGGTGCATCACAGCACTGCATGGATTGCGGCCCATGGTGGAGTTAAAAAATGTTTAGCTTGCTACTTTTCTCATGGTGTGAAGGAAAAACACCCAATAAAGTATTTTATCCCAGTAAAAGTATGAAGACCACTTCTGAATGAGCATACCAGACTGGTGGTTGAATCCTGATCTAGTCATGCTTAGAGGAGACTCACTGAAACCATGTCATGACTAATTTAAATCCCATTGATTTCTGTTGGTCTACTCTATGTATTATTAAATCTGCATCCAACAACCCTGGGAATGGAAGGAAGACTTTGTACCCCACACTGTTCCTAGCCAACCAAATCCACAGTATAATAGTCACAATGTATTTCCTTTCCGTTTTTATTTTGGATAGTTCCTCTGTAAAGCCCTGCTATTATTTTTTTTAAAAGGTAAAGGAACATCACCAAACATCAGTTTAGAACACCATGTGGAAATAGCGTGGCTGGAAACATAAAATCTCTTTGGGGTTCTCTTTCTCATGTGCCATAAAAATGACTGAGCCGCTTTGTAGTTAGCAGGATTAATGTCTTGCAATCAATGAAGATCATACAGGAAATTAATGGCAGCAAACTACCTGGGGGACAAGACTTTTAAGAGTACAGCTGAGGAAGCAGTGGTGATATTTGCAAGTAGATTGTTTGATTTCAAAAAATAAATGTGATTCGTCTGAATCTGAGGAATCATGGGGCTGGTAGAGAACTTTAGGAATCCATTCAGACTGTGCTCTCCCACAGTCAAACCACCAGTAAGCAGCTCTGCCGGTGAAGAGGAATTTAACATATTACTCCCAGCCAACGTAGTGGATGCATTTCCCAACGCTAGCAGTTGTCTTTTGAAGGCTTTCCTTGCATGTGGGCAGAGTTTTGCCAGGAGTATACAGACCAAATCAAGGAGGCATGGTAATGGTGGAAGCCTGTGACCAGTATCAATCCTCGTGTATTTCCCCTAGGGCTACCTCAGTGCCCTCAGAGGGGATACTCTGTCTGGTCACGTTGTTTAAGTGGCAAAATTCAACTCTTCTAAGCCAATTTTGGTTATTCTATAGAATCTGGAAGAGTTCCAGAGGCCATTTAGGGGCCAAAACAGGCTGTCCAGAAAGAGATGAGAGGGAAAGCAGGGCCATTCCACCAGCCCTGCTGAAGACCTCCCTCATGAAGGCTCCTCCTCCCTCAACTGTCACCACCAGCAGCCATCCCAGCAGGCTGAGAGGAGGGGAGATGAGAGGGAGAGAGAGAGCCCTGATGAAAGAATTATTTTCCCCCTCTTCCCTCCTCATTCCTTTTTCCTTGTGTGTTGTGTCTTTTAAGACTGTAAGCCTGTGGGAAGGACTGTCTTGTTTAATTGAATATATGTAAGCCACCCTGGGAGCCTTTTTGGCTGATGAGCAGCATAAAAAAATACTTCAAATAAATAAATAAATAAAACCAGACAATACTTTAAATCTGTGTCTAGCAGCTATGTCTCTTTTCATTTTTACTCTGCAATAGGCATAGCGGGCCTGATCTGGACTAGTGTGTGGGGCAGGTGGGGTGGGGGCTTGTAAGAGCACCCACCCCACACACGTGCACTGGGCTGAGCTCCTGCATGTACTCTTGAGTAAAAATGAAAAATGCTAGACACAGATTTAAAGTAATGTCTGTGTTGGCTTCTCCAGCTCCCTGCTCATCAGCCCTCCACAGAGCTTTTGTTGTGTGGTGGTTGGGTGTAAACTGGTGAGCCCTAAAGGCTGATGCTCAGCTCTCAACTCAGCTATGTAGTAACTTAATAGGATGTCCTTCGACAAGCCATTGTTTCACCTCCATATAAAAAAATACTGGTCAACTATAGGCTTGTTGTAACTAGGATTTACTGTAAGCACTGAAATTGCAATGTAAATGCTAAGTATCATTATTCAGCTCAGGATACGCTGTGGTGGAGACTATGATGTGCTACAAGAAAAGAGCACGAGCATTGCAGAAATGAGCATAGCAAGGAAAAACCTGTTGTTTTTCTTTCCTCTTTTTACTATCTACTGGCCACCGCTATGTGGGTAACATGGAAATGGAGGCAAATCAGTGTCGGATCCAAGTTTCGGAGGGCCCTTGGGCAAGACACCCTCAATGGCCGCCCTCCTTCAGTGGGTCCACCTTCTCACTGCCATTGTCACCAGCTGCTCTTGCTCCTCACCCTCTTTCTCATCATTGCTCCCACTTGCTTGTTCGATAGACAGAGAACCAGTACGCACCATCATTGTCTGGGCCAGAGAGAGAGAGAGAGGCAGCTGAACAAGCGGGTAGCAGAGGTGAAGAGAACGAGCAACTCCAAGGGGTTCTCATTAGTGGGCCCCTGCTAGAATGTGGGCCCTTGGCAGGTGCACAACCATACCTACCCTTGACAGCAGCCCTGGATCAAATGCTGCCTGTTGTTGCCATTGCCGAATGAGCTAAACCGCTGCAGGGCCTTCAGTTGCTATGGTAACATCCCAGGCCTTCTTCTCTCTGTGCCTCCCTCTGGGAAACTGCAGATTCCCGCTCTCACAACATTCCTCTGACATATAAGAGTGGAAGAGAACAGGCAGTTCATGGTACTTACTACTACATCTCCACCACCATGGAAAACTAGAGGCAAAATGTGTCCAAGTAACACTTTAAGGGAAGTCTATACAAGGTCACATTTGGGTAGAAACCTCTGGTTGGTGTTAGCTTTATTGTTAATCTTCCTCTGTTGCTCTTTCCCTTTCTTCCCCTGGAAAGGGCCTTCTGTGGGGCATCTGGCTGGAAGAGGGTAGTTTGGAGAGGGAAGCATACATATGAAAGCTGCTTACCTCCCTCTCCAAATTACCCTTTTTTGCCCAGCCTAAATCCCTGCTTTCAAAAAAAAAGCCCTACTTTTGACAGCAGTCAGAAGCAAGCATCAGCAAAAAGGGAGTGGGCTGCAGTTTTCCACCTTCCTGAGCACCTAGAGTCTCAGGAATGGGTGGGAAAGTGTGGGGCTCTGGGACCTATGGGAGGGGGGGGACCACTCAAAACCATGAGGCTCACACTGCTAAGGGGGAAAAAGGTGCCTACCCCCTTCCATGAGTAATCATCACTCGCGACTTTGCTTTCCCTTGACAGCTTGCCTTTTGACAGCTGATAAGGAAAGCAAAGCAAAAATAAACTTACTGGGAGGGGAGCCTCTCTGGGTCAATGTCCAGGAGTTGGCACCTGCTGCACTTTGGCATGCCCCAGGCTCATTTTCGGAACTGCGGAACTCTGCACCTCTTCAGTTGCACAAGTCCGACTAAAAATAATAATTAAAAACTTACCGAAGAAATTTGTACACATTTGGGGTGCTTTTTTACGGGGTGCTGAACCAGTGACAGTCCCTCCAAAGTGCCACTTGGGCACTTTGGAGGGGCTGTCACTGGTGGCAGCACAGCTGAGATCACCAAGAGCTGCAAGGGGTTTCTTTGCTGCTCTTGCTGAGTGCATCGCTTGCCACTTCCCTTTACCCATGGTGGGGTAGGTAGGTTGCCTGGGTTTGGACGACACGACAACCCACCATGGGTAAAACAACCCCTAGAATAGCCCGTGGGTTCTCAGGGAGGCTTGTTTGACACAAAATTCAAAGTGACTTCGATAGGCTGGAGCGCTGGGCCGAAAACAACAGAATGAAATTTAACAGGGATAAATGCCAAGTGCTGCACTTAGGGAGAGGAAACCAAATGCAGAGTTACAGAATGGGGGACACTTGGCTCAACAATACTACAAGTGAGAAGGATCTTGGAATTGTGGTAGATCACAAACTGAATATGAGCCAGCAATGCGATGTGGCTGCAAAGAAGGCAAATGCAATTTTGGGCTGCATTAATAGAAGTATAGCTTCCAAATCACGGAAAGTGATAATTCCCCTTTACTCGGCACTGGTTAGGCCTCATCTTGAGTACTGCGTCCAGTTCTGGGCACCACACTTTAAGAAGGACATAGACAAACTGGAGAGGGTTCAGAGGAGGGCAACAAGGATGATAAAGGGACTGGGAACAAGGCCCTATGAGGAGAGACTGAAAGAACTGGGCATGTTTAGCCTTCAGAAGAGGAGACTGAGGGGAGATATGATCGCACTCTTCCAGTACTTGAAGAATCACACAGAGGAGGGCCAGGATCTCTTCTCGATCATCCCAGTTTGCAGTACACGGAATAATGGCCTCAAGTTACAGGAACCTAGATTCCACCTAAACATCAGGAAAAATTTCCTGACTGTCAGAGCAATAAGACAATGGAATCAACTACCTAGGGAGGTGGTGGGCTCTCCCAATCTGGAGGTATTCAAGGTGCAGCTGGACAGTCATCTGTCAGGGATGCTTTGACCTGGATTCCTGCATTGAGCAGGGGGTTGGACTCGATGGCCTTGTAGGCCCCTTCCAACTCTACTTTTCTATGATTCTATGATTCTATGATCTCCCTTAGCCCTCCTCCAGCCAGCGTTGCTAGCTATTGGAGAAGTGCAACTTCCTCATTAGCACTATTGGGTAATGGTGCTGCCAATAATACTCTCCTCCTCCTCCCCCCTCCTCCCCGTTCCATTGAGAAAGGGGGGGGGAGGAGCTTCCTGCCTGGCTGCCCACCCAGATCAACGTAATTGTCTGTAATCAAATGGAACCAATGACATCCGATTACATCCGATCTGGGTCTGGGTCAATCCAATTCGACCGTAATCAAAACGTAACCCGGATCAGGCTGATCCGATTCCGATTCGGGTTCGAGACGCAATTACGTGCACAGCCCTAAATATATTACCTCCCGATTCAGAGGCAGTATGCCTCCATATGCCAGTTGCTGGGAACACATGCAGTGTGTGGGGGGGTGGTATTACTTGTGGGCTTGCTAGAGGCATTTGGTTGGTCACTATGCAAACTGAATCTGGACTAGATAGGCTTTTGGTCTGATCCATCACAGCTCTCTTTATGTTGTTACATTAATTTTGTGACAGCTGCCATTTCTCCCCACAATGCCCCAGAACAATGCTATATCTGGGGCACTGAGGTGAATACAGTTGGCAGCCAGGCAGGCAATACAGGAGCAATGGTGGTGGAGGTGGTGCTTGCAATGGCAGCAAAGGCAAAAACGTGAGAGTGAAAAATCTTGTCTCAGTGTTGCTTTTAATGGTGAGCCCCCCCCCCAATAGAATTTCATACCCCCACAAATATTTGGCAAAATACCCGCATCTCCCAATTTTGCTGCCCATAAATAGGGTGGGAATTTTTGATAGGCCATTTTTGTTCTGCCCTTGACTTTAGAAAAAGAAAAACAATCTGCACATGCTTAGAGTTTTTAAATTATCATTTTACTTAAGCCAAGGCTAAGCCCTGCTAATGAAACCAGATTCTGAGGCTCACTCAGCTTTTGTTCAAATCAAGTGCTGCTTTTATATGATTTTAATATGCTTATGTGCATGGATCTTTACATAAGTAACCCACTTTGAAGTTTAGAAAAAAAACACCTGTTTGTCAGTTTAATTCCAGCGACCTGTTTTGATTCTCCTGACTATTTTTGTTCTGGTAATTTGCCTCTAACTTAAAGAACTGTAACAGGATTTGGAGGCTGCAGGCATAGGTAAGATCACTCTTATTATTGGCAGCCTGCTACCCAAAGCAGGAAAGTTGGCAGGACCACTTATGATATCAGATGCTATTGTAGTTGTAGATGTCGTATATGGATCAATAACATCCACCCAAGTTAAAATTCAAAGCTATTTAAAAGCTTTGTGAGATCTGTATTGTCAAGGTGGGTTCTTGATTAAGCCTCCTCCGTGAATAGTTCTCTTTCAAGCAAACCTTGCAAATGAGTTGGTTCCATATACAAGCTGCCTCTCTACGAACAAAAGCATTAACATTTTTTCCCTCAAGTTGATTTTCATTCATGCCTCTAGTTACTATTCATACCAGAGCACCTTCTTTTCAATCTCTTGTTTCAACTACAAATGGTTCAATAGCTTAAAAAACAGCACCCAGGCAAGATTTGTGGTGAAAACATAAAAGATACACAAGTAAATATGCCTTGTGTTGTGATGGGTGCTGCAAATTAATTCCAGTTTTAAAAAATATGTTTAGTCCATCTATGGAGCAAGATGCGGATGCCATGATCCCAGGTTCTGAAAGTGTGATGGATCTGTATGCATAGATCATTTGTGCTTCCAACTCCTTTATTGCACTTTCTCTTCATACAGAGATATGATGATGCAGTAATGCATTATCTAATTAGTTGTTTAGTAGTGTCTATGGGTAAACTATTCTGATATTTATTTGTTTGTTTCAAATATTTATATACCACTTTTCCATTGAAGAAAGGTTGACTATAAATGTAATAGTTAAATAGATTTTTCAGAAATAGCTCAAAGTGAATTACCACATAAACCCATATAAAGACAGTAAAACCCACTTGTATTCAAAACAAAAGATTCAGGCCAGCCAAATCAAAAGTAGAAAAAATGGAATGGAAGTGATCACGCTGATCACAGATATATTTTTAATAAACAGAAAGATTAAAAACACAGTGCTCCCTTTTAACTTCTATTTTCCCCATTAAGTTTATATCTTTCAAATTAAACCCTGTCCTGATATTTCTGTTTTGTTTTATTTACCTATAGAGAATTAAGCTCTGTTGTCAAGATTGCTAAGTAGTTCCTAGTATCTCATAGTGCAATTCTAACCCCTGCCAAATGGGGGTGTTTCGGGGACATATCAGGCATGGCCTTGGAACTGCCAGATCCAGCCCAGCCTCACTCCCAGAGAGGGGGTATGATTGGGCCCAGTAACTGCACAAGCCCAGAGTTTACATAGTTTCTCCCCCACCCCACCCCACCCCATTGGTATCAATAAGGGGGGAAATCAAAATTTTGCAGATCTGCTGGAACTGTTTTCAGGGAAAACCCAGCCCCTGCGCCTCTTGCCCAGGCCAGCATGAGCCAGCAGGGCTTGGAAAGTGGTGGATTGTGTGCCACTTAATTCCCCCCCCCATTGCACTTATGATTGTTCTGTTCACCATCACATCAGCATATTTGTCAAATGAGCAATCATACTAATAATCCAATTTAACATTAGAGCATGGATCGTCATGTTCTCGTCTTTTTAAACCAGAATCCTATGCAAATGCAGACCTCCACAGCAGTTGGACAGCCCCTTCTTACATGGAGTTCCTTGTGCTCCTCAGAGCCACCAAAGGCGCCACACGTTTGGTGTATGACAGCGCAAAACCCTTCCCCTTAACCTTCACCGGACATTTGATCAGGAACTAAGGTTAGGGGAGAAATTCAGGGATATTTGGGGAAGCTAGCCAAAGATTCTCTGACTTCCATGTGTGCGTGTGTGTGAGTGTGTGTGTGTGTGTGTGTGTGAGAGAGAGAGAGAGAGAGAGAGAGAGAAAGAGAGAGAGAGATTAGGTAGTCTGAAGGCTGGCTTCATTGAAGCTGCAGTCCAGTGGTAATGCACCCAGCAGCACAGCTGCCATGTGCTTAGGAAATGGGGCCACTAATGCCCTTGAGAATTACACTCCATGATGATATGGCTTCATTGCTAGGGGGAAAAAAATATGGAAAACAAAGTATGGAAAAAATATGGCTGCCTCCACAAGCAGTTAGAAAGTACTACAACCTACCCCCACTGGAACATCAGATAACATTTATTGCCTGCCCCCTCCCTTCTCTGTACAATGCCCTTGGTAATTTTAATTTTTTAATGTTTTAATGTTTTACTGTTTTTAATTGTTTTTAATGTTCTCGTCTTAAGTCTTATTGTTTTAAATTGTTGTATACCGCCTTGATGGCTTTTTTGCAGATATAGCAGTATATAAATGTATAGATAGATAGATAGATAGAAGAAATAGAAATAGAAATAGAAAGAATAAGTAATGACACCAAGACATCACATAGTGTCTTTCCCAGGGCCATTAGCGGCCCTATTTCCCATATGTGGAGCAGGCTGCTCAATAGTTATGTCATGGTTTCATTTTAAAAGTAAAGAAAAAACAAAAAAGAAGAAGCCAGCACATAGACCACCTCATAAAACAGTTCATAAGTACTACAATGCACCTATACAAATTTTTGCCCTCTCCAACAAATGTCTGCCTCCCTTCTCCCAAACTGTTCCCAAACTCTGAGAACAGTTACACACACACACACACACACACACACAGACTCCACAAATACATTCACATACAAATGTTTTATGCAGCCTTATTTTGGTGCATTATGGACCAGCTGCTCTATTGCTATATTTATATGACATTGTATTTTATGCATTCAGTGAGTTTAGAAATATATGCAAATTCCTACCACCATGTAGCAAGCAGGAAATTAAAAAGATTTTTTTTAAAAAAGCCCAGTTCAAATGACCACAGTAGTTTTCTCTGCACTTCACTCTGCTAAGCACTATAAATCGTCTCCATTTGGTGATGTCACACTGAGGTGTCAATTAAAGATGATATGTGCAAATCATTTAGGGTCGTAAAGGGGTAGAAAGAAAAGGTTACAAAACATGAGGTCATGACTTGGCAGTTAAGAAGGCAATAAATGAAGGTGATGCATGGAGGGAGATTAAGAGCATATAGAAAAGGAAGACATGCTGATTATGTTCATACATTTAAAGCACATTAAATGAAGTGCTGCGAGGCGGTTGCATGAAGCTCAGTAATTTGCCACAGTATCCAGAGTACTTGCGCTGTAGGAGAAATCCTTTACATAACACAGACTTCTTCAATGGGAATAAACTGAGGCTTCTGACCAAGTGAAGCAGGGCTGGGGAACCTGTGGCCTTACAGATATTGTTGGACTGCAACTCCCATCATCCCTAACCATTGGCCATGCTGAAGTAAAGGAAGAGGATAAATTAAGCTGCCTTGTTTATTCACTTCTTTGACTCACTGGTGCTGCAGTTTGAAAGGCCAAATGAGTAGCGACCAACCAACAGGATAATGTTCTCGTTTTCTGCAGGAGATAGATTGGTATTAATGTTCCAGGGAGAATGACCCAGTTTGCACATCAAAGAGGCACAATTCCTGGGTTGATTAAAATCTGTGCACTCATCATTTCTGCTTTTAATCAACAACAATGGGGATGTTCCTTGGTTGTTTTATGATGTGCAAACCCAGAAACTATGGGTTAAACAACCCAGAGTTAACCCAACAATTACCTGTGGTTCCTGGGCTGTTGATTAAAAGAGGAAATGATGAGCGTGCAGCTCATTGGAAATAACCCAGGAATTGCTGCCGTGATGTACACACCAGGTCAGTGACACAGCGTGAGTGAGATCCCATGACTAAAATCACAACTTAATTAGAGCTGTCAGCTGATAATTTGAAAATGTGATATTGCTAGTGTAAAATTCATTCTGAGCTGGGCACTCTTACACTGAAAGTCATACTCTATTTGTAATTAACAACTAGGTGCCTTTTGAGCTGATGTGCCAGCTTTGGGTCTGTGTGATCAGCATGACTAGCAGAACATGAGGGGAAGACACCAATGTATAAACGAAAGAGAAAGAGTCTCAGGTGCCAGTTAAAATGTTTTATTGCCCAACGGGTTTCAGTTTACAACTTCGTCAGGGGCCAAATGTTTTTCCAAATATGCTAAAAAAAAATTATTTGACTATGTCGTGAGTATTCCCAGGAGCATTCCCAGTATTCATAGGAGCTATCCATGGTGCTGAACTCCATCCCCCAAATAGGTCCATCATCATGGAGCACCATGAATGGCTCCTATGAAGCTCCAAATAAAAGCTGCAAAACCTGTAATGGAAAAGGAGCCGCACCTGCACCAGAATAGGAGTGACCAGCCTCCCCTGGGCCCAGGCCTAGCAGTACTCTTGCCTGAAGGGCTGCTTGTCCCACATCTGCTTGCCCATTCAACAGAGCTCCCTCTTTTTTTCAACAGAGGCCCCTTTTTGGGTATTCTAATCTTCTGAGGTGTGGGAGGTGGCTAGATAGGACAGAGCCAACCTGGTGATGGCACTCCAACTGTGAGATGCTTTCCTTGGGGAGGCTCATATGGTGCTTCCATTGATGTCATTTGGCACTTTTTTTAAAGGTGAATTTTTAACCATCTGCACATTACTTTTATGCTACTTGGCATTTCTTGCTGGTCTATGATCGTAATAGACTGACTGACTGACTGACGACTTGGCATTTTAATTCTGCTGACTGCTTTTACACTGTTCTTTTATATTGTGGCGCTTCAATGTTCTTGTTTTCATGTGTTTTTTAAAATGTGTTTTATTGCAATTTTAACTTTTTGTAACCTGTTGAAGGAAACTGTCAACAGACGATGATGATGATGATGATGATGATGATGATGATGATGATTAGCCTAAACCACTTGCCTTTTGTAATACCTTGCAAGCACTCAAAATGAGACAAGATCACAAAAAGTGAATGGAATGGAATGTATTAATTAATTAATTCATTCATTCATTACATTACATTACATTACTATGCCACCCAATAACTGAAGATCTCTGGGTAGTTCAAATCATCATGTGATGTGGAGTTTGTCCATCACTAGATTTTACAGCATTTTGTGTGTGTTTTTTTAGTTTATTATTTCATTAGGTCTCTTGTTCTAGTTGGTTTCTCATAGTAGGAATATTTATTTCAATTAATACAAAATTGTTGTGTGCAATATATGATGCAAAATAATAAAAATACATTATGAAATATGTATTATTTACACACACATTTCTTATGCTAGAAATAATAATAATAATAATAATAATAATAATAATAATAATAATAATAATAATAATTGCACGGTCCAAGAAACAAAACTGAGGCTCAACAACCAATCACTTTCTGCATTTCTTTTTACATGTGATTCTGTAACTGTATCACACAAACACAAAGCAATGTTGCATGTCTACTTTAAAATACAGAGATGTTCATCTTGTTTTTAGCAAAGGTGATCTTGATCTTTCCTTTCGTTTGTCCACAGCTCTGATAAGAATGTCAGCAGGAGTTTTACTTTTCTAGACTAATGGCAGAGGAAATAGAAATATTACAACTGCTACTCTGCATGTGGTAGTCATTTTGAAATGCTGCATTTCAGATTCTCACATTGAGCTTTCATTGCAATTTCCACTGTATCAAACAATAAGAATATCCACAAGGCTCGATTAACTTTACAGTGGAAGAGGAATCAGTGCAGCCACTTGAGGGAGAGGTGGATGAAATGGCTTTATTTTGTAGTAATTTCTTGTCTGAAATCTTTGAAATTGCCAGTCATTCTCTATTCTTAACATGCATAAATTGGCATGTGAATGTGTGTAATATATTTTCTGTACAGAAAATACTTTATCAGCTTGCTTGTACATTTCATATTTTGAACGTCTTCATTCCATAAATGAACTGGAAAAGAACGTAAAAAGCTGAATAATCTCCTTACACATACAGAGACCTCTTTTTTTCATTCTTAGATTTCTCTCCTGTCCTGTCCCAGAAAATCCAGGAAGGGCACTATATAAAAAAATGAAACTCCAAAAAGGCTCAGATTCAGAGTTTTGATGGGTCCTCCTGGGTTGGAAGCTAAGTGTGCTGGTGCTGGTATACTGGATAGATAGTTGGAATCAGACCAGAGAGAATTGTAATCAAATCCTAGAAACTGAATACTTTCACTTTCTCCTGCATCAGAATTTTTTATATCTCAACTTCTTTCCATTCCAAATATGAAGGAATTTGCAAATTTTGGTAAATTCTCATAAAAAATGAACTGAGAAGAAATTCGCGCCCATGTGCTCCAGCAAAATTCAATAGTATAGCTATTCTCAGCATTGAGAGAACCATGTTGTACTTGACTGCCCTATAGCTGTTAAAGATTAGTAACCCATGAGAAAAAATGGTGACAATCCTAATGTCACCATTAAAACAGAATTTTAAGAGATTAAAACAGTTTTAAGGGAAAAATACACAAAGCCCTGGGCCTGGATGGATGCACCTGTCAGTTATGGTTTCTCTCACATTCAATTTTTTTTTAAAAAAATAAAAAATAAAAATCTCAAGTTCTTTCTCTCCCGAATATGACAAAATTTGCAAATTTTGGGGAATTCCTCTAAAAAAGGAGCTCAAACAATATGTTCACCCATCCCTATGACACAGGCAATGAAGTTCAGTGGGTAGGCTTTAACAAGCTACTTGCTCTCAGCCTAACCTATCTTACAGGATTTTTATGAAGATAAAATCAAATGACCCGATGTATTTCATCTTACATAGAATATATACTCACCGAAGTCAACCTTAATCCTCCCCCTGTAATTTTGATGGTGATCTACATGTCTGTAATAATTTATAATACATGCTATCCAACTTCTTGACTCTGTATTTCACTTATTGAAAGGCTTGAAACTGTCAATAGTGAGTACTAGTCTATAATCTACTTTCCAAGCCTACCCCTTAGATCAACTGATTAAAAGCTTGAAACAGATATGGATGTACATGAATTTCTACTCATGTCATATATGCTTGACATTAAAAGCAAGAGCTTTGGTTCCACCTTCCATTTATGTTTGCACGCGCAAACATAAAAATCAATATAGAGAGGCTGCCGCTAACATTCAGGACTGCTGTTGTCCTTGCAGGCATGTCATTAGGTTCAATAACCAGCAAAATTGATCTGGTGCACAAACCTACTAGTGCATTATACTGATGAATGCATTGTGATTAAGAAAGAAAGGTAATACAGGCGAGATTCAGTACTATCTAGACATAATATCCATCTGGACAGCATGGAAATGTGAGATACTGCATCAAAATACATTGTGCTTCTGTAAAATAGTGGTATTTGGGGAGACTTTGTGATTGGATATTATCGGTATCACAGGAAAGACAATTGCTATCCCACCTGTTTTCTAAGCAGCTGAATATATTTGAATAAAAGAGTTCCTACCCCATGCATGCACTAGCCACTACATTAAGTTATTCTGACAGGAGAATAGCACTGCAGATATTCTGGCTGCATAAACAGGGAAACAAACTGAATTATCTGACAGCTGAGCATCAGGGTAAAAATGACATCCTTGCAGTGGTCACTAGAGACACTCACACTTTTGGTTTTCAGCAAGATTAGTAGGAGATTTGTCTGTGGTTTTCACAGAATTAGAGCTGATTCTTTCATGAATAGAATACTAATTCTGGGAGCAGTTGATAACTTGGTGGGGCCCTAACCAGACTCTCCAAGGCAGGCAGTGAAAAAGTTAATCACCTCCTCCCACTGCTTTCCTGCTCTAAATTCTAACTGGTTTGTTCTTTTTAGAAATAGGGTTGCTGTGCAACATGCAGCAGTGAGCCCCTTAATAAGTGCAGAAAGATGGCATAATTCCCTACACAACTTCTACTGGTTTTCACATAGCTCCCATTTTGGGATATCTCTTTTTAGAAGGGCAAACCTCTTTTGACTTGAGTGCCTACTTTTCCAAAATTAAACCATTTCTCTGTTAGCAGTGCAAATAACATATTGGCAGCACAATATGTAATTAGGGCTGCCTTGTGAACATGAAGATCCTAGTTAGTAGCACCTTCTTGCTTTACCTCAGTGTTGGATAGGCTGCTAACTGGTGCACTGTATTATTACACCTGCCCTGAAAGACCTGTGCTGGTTGCCAGTTGTTTACTGGGTGCAATTCAAGGTTTTGGTTTTAAAGCCCTAACTGGCTTAGGATCTGGATGCCTACGGGACTACTTCTCTCACTATGAACCTGCCCAGGTATTAAGATCTGCAGGATAGGCCCTTTCGAAGATGCTATTACATGAAGAAGCCTGTTTGTCAGGCATGTGCAAAAGGGCTTTCTCCTGTATTGCTTTCTCCAAACTTTGCTTTCTCCTGTATTGCTTTCTCCCTCAAGAACTAAATTGGCTCCCACTCTTTTGGCCTTTAGAAAGGGTGTGAAGACACATCTTTTTAATTTGCCCTTTTAAAATGTGTAATTTTAATGTTTTTACTGTTTTTACTGTTCTTGTTTTTATTGTTTTAAGGTTTTATTGTTTAAAATTGTTGTACATTGCCTTGGCCCAATTTGGGGATAAGCATACCTGTTGGGCTCCAGGAACTGCATGAGGTAGGCACAGTGCAGACTGTGGATGACCCAGGCTGGTTCCACTCTACACCCATCTTACATGCCCGGGGGCATTCAGTGTGGCAAGGTGCGAGATCCATCATTGTCTCCTTACCACCACTCTAGAGGTCTTTGAGCATGTCAAACCAGCTCTAGGAACATCTCCAGTCCACCCTTGGGCCCAGCCTTGCATGCCTGGCAGCCCAGAACAGCAAAGGGTTTGGGTATCACCAGACCCTTCATGTGCTGGAGACTTTGAAGATGTGCAGGCTTGGAGTGGATTCAGGGCTGGCTCAAGTCATTTTGCTGCCTGAGGCGAAGGACAAGACAGCACAACCCCATTGTATGTGCAGAAAAAATTTACTTTGACATTGGTGAGGGGACAGTGTCCTCCACTGCACCTGACAGCAACAGGACAGCTTAGCGGATGCAAAGCAGGCCACCTGGCATGAACAGCTCTGTCTTCCAGCACCTTACCCCCCAACCACCCCCCCAATCTTCCAGCACCTTACCCCCCAAGCACCCCCCCCCCGATCTTCTGCCTGAGGCAGCCACCTCACTCTGCCTAATAGTAGGGCCAGCTCTGAATAGATTGCAGAATATGTTCAGAAATCAGTGATCCCTTTGAGAAGCTGGACAGATCAGATGGGTTCATTCTTAAGCCCACCAAAACTCTGAAGCAGAGCCAATGGGTTTCATTCTTTCTTGATGCTGGAGAATGTCTCTGCACCCACACTTGCATCAGGTATATGGTGCAAATTTGAGCTCTGAATGTCTGCTGCAGCTTGGGATGCTAATGTTTCAGATTCTGAAAAATTCAGGCCATTTGGTGTGGGGAGAGTTGGCACTTCAGTTGCTATCTCTACGTATTGTACACAGTTCTGCCTCTTAGCGGTTTGTGCTTTATGGAGTATGAGAATCTCTTCTAAACAAATCAAAAACTTTATGGCTTTGTTGTGGTAAACCATGTAGAGGGTGATGCTTTCTCCAGAGCACTGACAATGAGAATCCTTTCAACATTAATGTTTGCATCTGTGGTTTATTATTTATGGAATACCTCCCAAGAAAAACTCTATAAATGAAAATATTGTTAAGCTGAATAATAATTAGTTCCAAATCTTCAGTAAATAGTTATCATTTCTGTCCCCTGGCACCTAAGATTTAGTGTTTCTCTGTGGAGAGTTGGGTAATTGTGCAAACCAAGATGAAGCAGAGGAATATTTTACAACAGAGATTTGAATAAAAGTCACTCATCTGTACTCTTTCGAAATAACTTATTTGTATAGGAGTGAAAGTGGTTTAAAAGAAGGAAAATTGGATTGCGGCTGCCATTTTGACCAGCACACTAGGGCTGACTCTCTTGATGATTTTTCTCATGCAGGCCTTTAGAAATTACTGCACACATTGGCTGCTTAGTTGGTTTTGTGCAGCCTCCACCATGCACGTGATGAAGCTTCTTCTGCATGGCTGCAAACCTTTGTTTTGAGTTGTTCATGGGCCCGGGTTGTGCAGAACCCCCCCCCCCCTTAGCAAAGTTGTTAGTCTTCTTGGAACCCCTTTCTCTGATATATTTGGAGAAAATGGCTCCCCCACCCCAAAAGTCCACTCCTCCCTTTCCCAAATAGAAAAGGGTTTTACCCTGCAGATCTTTTGGATGTTCATGGGAACAAGAGTGAGAGTCATCTGTTCTCTTGATCATGATTGCTACTAATCTGGAAGCTTCTGATGGCAGAAGCAGGAAGCAAATTCTGGGGAGACTTCACCACAACTGCTAGTGGAGCTGTGGAAAAGGGAAGGCTGGGTGGTCTATGTCAGCCTTCCCCAACCTGGTGTCCTCCAGATATTTTGGATTTCAACTCCCAGCAGTCTTAGCTAGCATGGCCAATGATTAGAAATTGTGGGAGTTGTAGTACAAAACATCTGGACGGCATCAGGTTGGGTAAGACTGGTATAGGTGAAAAAAAAGAAGATCAAATTCTTGCCACACTTTCAGAGTTTATCTGATACAGCATTGAGGCCCTGCGGAAACAATGGGGTAATCCATCTTAAATGTTGCAAGGGAGAACTGTGACCGGGACGCAGAGTACATAGGATTAGACCAATAGCTGCTGTCCTAGGGCTGAATGGGACACAAACAAGAGGTATAACATGGCTGGTGGTTCTGTGAGGGCATTTCTCTGCCAATCATGCAACATACAGTAACATGGATTTCAACAAGAACAGAGGTGCATGACTCAAATAAGTCTGAGGAACATTTTTATTAGCTCAGGAGGGCTGCACCGCTATATTAACTATAGATTTTTTGCCACATTTTAATCGTACAAACAAACTTAATGTACATAGAAAGAAATAAGTACAGGAGTTCCTTCATCCTCTCAAAGTTTTCATTCACCCTTCTAAAACCTAGCGACCAGTCTGTGTTACAAACACGAGAACGTTAATCAAAGGCTAACGAGGACACTCTCTTCTTCTTTCCCTGTTTCATTCCTGACCTGATGGCTCTTTCTGGACATGCCTCCATCTCTCAGATGCTGACTGTCCCCCCCCTGCCATTTCCCCTGCAGTTCCATTTCTCTAGCCTAAGCCAGATGTGTGTGTATTGATTCAACACACACTGGTTCATTTACCTACAAAATGGGTGGGGCCTGGGGACCTACATTTTATATCAAAATGAGCATGAGATGGAAAGGAGGGTAACCTACCCCTTATCCAACCTTGCCACACTCGGCTACTGGATGCCATTTCCCCCTAGCCCAGCTCCAGTATTTAAAAGTGCTGCTATTAAATGCCAGATCAGTCTACAGTAAGACCACTGCAAGTGACGTGAAGATGATTGAGCATGCTCTAGGGCACATAATCTTGCCTACCATGTGCCAGTGCAGGCAGGAAAGAAGGCCCACTTTGCTGCCGCCATTGCATCCTTGACTAGCCATCCAGCAGAGCTCTTTCAGATGGGTTGGGGTTGTTAACATCTTCTCCAATGAATGGACCCCTGGATACTGAGGGACTCAATGTGACCTTTTTGCATTGCACTTTGAGGACAAAATGCTCAAAAATTTGTCTCTGCAGCAAACTTGATACTGTTGTTAGTGCAGCTCCAGTAGAGGTGTCCGATGCCACCTTCTCCCTGAATTTGGCATCAATTTCAGTTGTTGCAGCCTGATGATGTGGACAAGATACTTGCAGCAATGTGACCAGCCACATGCCCTATCGATCCTTGCCCTTCCTATCTAGTAAGTAACAGCTAGCCGGGTGGTGGTGGGTGTATGACTGGGTTGGTCTAAGGAGTGGTAGATGCGTCTCTACATGAAGGGGAGTTTCCTGCTGCCCTTAATGAGGCAGTAGTATGACCACTCCTGAAGAAAGCCACTCTGGACCCAATGGTATTTGACAACTACCACCGAGTTGCGAATACCCATTTCTTAGGAGTACTTGAGAGATTTTTGCCAGGCAACTGCAAGCACTCTTGGAGGATACTGATTATCTAGACCCATTTCAACCTGGGTTTCAGCCTGATTATGGGACTGATTCAGCCTTGGTCACCCTGATGGATGAGAGAGGGAAAGGGGGAGTCAACTATGTTACTTCTACTTGATCTCTCATTGGCTTTTGATACCATCGATCATGGTATCCTCCTGGATTGGTGTGGCGGAGTGACAGGCAGAAGTCCAGGGAGAGGCCACCCTGAACATTCCAGAGGCTCTGATTGGTTGAAGCCGAGAGCATAGAACCCCAGGGAGTTGACAGTTAAGAGTGGAGTTGGTTGTCAATTGGGGAAGAGAGTGGGTTGGAGTGAGAGAGGGAGTGGAAGGTTAATAGCGTAGGTAGGGAAAGGTGGCACTGAAGAGAAGAGTTCAGACAGGAAATCTAGTACTAAGTTGTGAGAAAGCAAAGGTGAAGGTGTTAGTGTAGAACAATTCACAGGAGTCTCCACTTAGGGAGTGAAGGACCTTCTGTCTGAGGAAGAAGGAGAAACTCTGGACTAGTGTGAGGGACAGTTAAGTTCCCTAGTCTGATACTGTAACAGTAACTTTCAAGTAACCAAGCCAAATTGATACAAAGAGCACTGTATAACATCTGCCTGCCTTTAACCTGAATCTAAGCAAAGAACAAGTTTGAATGTAACTGTTGAAAATTCCAAGTTATCTGTTCCTGAGTTGAATATCAGTTTAGAGACTTTGTTAGAACAATAAATCAACCTTTTTATTCAAAGTTCTAATTCTCCAGAGTCTGACTGGTGACAGGAAAGTAAGAAGTGAATTAATGGAGGGGCACCCTGCTTCAAGTAATCAAATAAAACAAACTGCTCTTAAGACAAACAAACGCGGGTGAACAGCTACACATAAGACCTAAGACATATAATCGACTAACGCAACTTTAAAAGACAGCTTAAAGTCTGAAGTGACCAATACAAGGTGGCACTTGGTGAGAGCGAAGTACACATTGAGGGTGTGGGCTTTGGAGCGAGGGGTCCTGTCTGCTACAATTGGCTCCATGGATTGGGCATTGGGGACACTGTGTTACAGTGGTTCTGGCCCTGCCTGCAGGGTTGATTTCAGAAAGTAACACTGGGTGACTATTCCTCTGCCCTTTGGCAATTGAGCTATGAGGTTCCACAGGGTACCATCTTTTCCCCATGTTGTTTAACATCTATATGAAGCCACTGGAAGGTGAGGCTGTTCAAGCTCCTGATCAGTGCCTAGACTTAGTGATGGGCTGGATGAGGGCCAGTAAATTGAGGCTGAATCCTGGCAAGACAGTGGCCCTGTGGGTGAGTGGTTCCAAGTCCAGGTGATAGGCTCATTGTCTGTTCTGGTCATAGGGTTGCAGTTAGGGATGTGCGCGGAGCTCGATAGCGGGATGGAAGTCCGGCAAACTCTCCGGGCTCAACCCCCCCCCCCCCGAGCTCCACTCAACTTACGGTACCTTTCCTCAGCTTGACTCACGTTCTCATGAGCTGAGCCAGGGAAAGTGACAGTTTTGTCTGGTACACCAGCAATGGTTTCTCCTGGACGGAGATAGCTTGATCACAGTGGTACAGGTGAGAGTAACCTCAAGACATGCATTACTGCAATGCACTCTATGTGGGGCTGCCCTTAAGTTTAGTCAGGAAGCTGCAGTTAGCGCAGAATACAGCAGCTTGACTATTGTTGCTAGCTGCCCCTTTTCAGCATGTAACACCTCTACTGAGAGAGCTACACTGGCTTCCTATCTGCTACCTGGTCCGGTGTAAGGTTTTGTTATTGATGTATAAAGCCCTAAACAATTTGGGACCAGGATATTTGAGAGTACGCCTTCTCTCTCACCAGCCTGCCCAGTCACTGAGTTGATCAGATGAGGCACTCCTGGCAGTTTTGCATGCAGTCCATTTAGAGTCTACTCGGAGTAGAGCGTTCAGTGTACTGGCTCCGTCTCTATGGAACTCCCTGCCTGGTGATGTCAGGCAGGGAACAACATTGTTTTGTTTTTGTCGCCTGCTGAAGACATTTTTATTTAAACAAACCTTCCCTGACTAATCAGCCATGGTTTTTATTGGCACAATATGATTTTAAAGGTTTTAATTTTGTATTTCACTGCTCGGTTATTTTATTGATGTAGAGCAGTATATAAATTGTGTAAATAAGTAAATAAATGAATAAAATAAGTTGGGGAGGGGTACTCTTCCCTTCTCCATGCACTCTTTTTGATATAAAAAGTAGACATCCCCTACTTTATAACGTACAAGCACATCTTTAAAAACACATGCACATCTGGTTTTGTTGGCCCATAAGAAAAATTCTGAAATCCATAGTAGGGCAGTACCTTTTTTAGGGCAGCCATGATGGGTGGGTGGGTGGGTGGGTCTGCAGGGGTGATCGATTGATTAAGATGGTCCACCCCTGGAGACTTATGGGGCAGAATCCAGTCCACTGGGGTGCTTGTGCCTCCATCAATTCTGCCAATTCCCATCTGCAAGCAGGACCCACCACATTTGGAACAAATATTCAGTGCTTCTGGGGCAACCGAAAACAAGCAGAATTGCTTGTTTCTGGAATGGGGCAGGTCGGCAAAGCTTGCATAAGGGAGCTCTGCTGACCTCTCCCAATCAAGAAATGAACATTTCCATTCATTTCACGACTTCCTTTGGGAAGCACTAAATCCCTTTTGTGCAAGTGGTGGGTCCCACTCGCACAACAGAATCGGTGGGACCCACCACTTGTGCAACAGAATCAACAGGGTGCAAGAGAATCGGCAGAGGCGTAAGCACCCCAACTAGATTCTACCCATGGAATCCAATGGATTTTTGAATGCACTTATCCTGGCTGACATTGTTGATGCTCCTGTCAAAGCCCTGGTCTCACTATGGAATGGTGAGATGGAACAGACTATCAACATGATTGCTCCAAGGTGAGCCCAGTCAGCTTCTTGGTTTTATGGGGGATCGATTGGCTAGGAAACATCCAGGATGATGATTAGAATGCAAGTGAGAGCACATCACTGTGCCTAGTTCGTGGCAGTGTTGGTGGCAAAGTGTTTGTGCTTCACCTCTACTGTTTCTGAGTAGCCCTCCAATATTGCTTTCCTGTGGTAAATGGGTTATTGAAATCGGACCTTGGTGGAGATGTAGTGGAGGCCTTACAGGCCTGCTATAACAAGTTTTCAAGACACTTTGAGGATAAAGTTGTTCATATATGCCTTCACCTGCATTCTGGAGTGGTACGTTCCCAACAGGGTTGTCGTACTATGTGATTTTTATGAAGGGCATGTTCGGCCTTTCCCTTCAATTATGTAAGCTAATCTAGTTGGGCTGTTGGCTATGGAAGAATCCTTGTGAATTTTCATTCTGTAACTCCATGAAAAAGGCAAAGCCCTATGTTTCCACTGAGGGGGGATCATTGTCTCCTAAACCAGGTGAATACAGTAATACCTTGGATTGCAAGTAACTTGGTTTGAGAGCGTTTTGCAAGACAAGCAAATCTTTAAATATTTATTTATTTATTTTTTACTTGATATACAAGCGACGTCTTGCAATACAAGTACTGTAGTACGGCTTAAATTAAAAATCTCTGTACAAATTTTTTTGGGGGGATTTCGTTTTGATATAAGAGTGTTTTGGATTACAAGCACGTTTCCGGAACGGATTATGCTCTCAATCCAAGGCATGACTGTACTTTAATTTATTATTTACAAAGCAAACTATTGAACAGGTTCTGCAAATTAGGAAAATCAAATGATCAAATTTGTTAAGCAATGAGAGGCAATAGGAGTGGTTTAATTACCACTGCAAAATGCTTAGTTGAGACCCTTTTTAAAAAAGGGCACAAACTGAGCAGATATAGTGGAATGTAAATCAGTACACTACTTTAGTTGTCCCCTTTTTCTGTATGAGTGGCTGGTATAAGGAAAAATACATTACCATAGGTCTTTTAAACTGAGACCAGACATTTGAACTGTCAATTTCACCTCTGATTTCCATCAACGTTCACAAACCTTTTGATAGGCACTCGGTAATATATCCTGTATATCAAGATCCAAAAAAGACAGTGCTTCTGTTCTATGGTGGTGAGAGGCAGAGCACAGAACCCTTTGTAGTCCACAACTAGGGAGTTCAAAAGCACCAACAAAGGACTTTTATGCCGCCAAGGACTTTTTTCCCTACCACTTTTATTCTGAGCTAAATGTATTCAGCTAACAAAGAATGGGAAAGAGTGGCTTTAAACAATTTTCATGGCTGAAACTGGATTTTTTCAGGGACCTAATGAAGTACTGCAAATGGATGATATAATAACAATAATTTAATCAGGCAGAACATTTGATAGCCAAGTGTAATGCAATTGATTTCTATTTATTCATACCTTTTTATAATAGGGCTTTCTGATTACATTAATACGATAACATCAATGCCAGACCGCAAATGTTCTATAAGTCAAATTTGTGAATTTTAGGTTTACCAAGGCAAGGCATCTTTCTGAGTAATTTTTCCACTAGGCTCTCAGGACCAATGTGGTTAGCAAGACTCATGTCATGTACATCTTTATTTGGTGTTTATTTGTGTGTTTAAATTAAAAAATCTCTGTGTGTATTCTCTCATCTCTTCATAGGAATAAGAGAGAACTTTCAGTAGGGCCTTGTGATCATGATGGGTATAATAAAGAATACATGTATGGTTGATCACATTATGTGGGGAGGGGGAACACCCCTTATTCATACAGTCCTATTCTAGGGCATCATGAAGAAAATAACTCCAAAGATAAATACTGTTACAACCCTACCCCTTTATTTTAGCTATATAATATGGATGGTAAGTATTGGTTTTCATAAGAATGATTTTTGGATGATACAGATTAATTTAGATTTCATTTCTTCAGATGACCAAATGCACCAGTCCAGGGTTAACAGGATCTGCCACAAGTGTCACATTTATAATCTTCAGTGGGAAGCTCGTTATGTGATGTTCTGCTTTTTTTACACAGGTGCTTGTTCTGGATCTATTCAGCTTTTGAGGTTGCACATTCTTTAATCGTACAGTGAACAAGGGAATGATCAGTGTCACAGGTAGGACTGTGGTTGGAGTGGGTTTGATATGCACATGTCCTAGTTGTAATCAGGTTGGTGCCAGTGCCTAAATCTGGGGTGGGTCTATGAAGTGCCATGGTGATATGTCCCCTCATTCCGTAACGCAGAGCTATTTCCATGCATAAACTTCCAAGTCACCTCTGGATACTGCTCTTGTTGATCTTGCACACACTATGATGGATTAGGTGTATTAGCCACACAAGCTGCGATCTAATCCTATTCCTGTATTATGGGGAAGCAACGTTGCATTCACTTGTATATCTTGACTCTGTCTGACAGAGTGTCCTAAAACTGATCATTGTGTTCTGAACTATCATGCAAAGTTAGAGTATAATTGATGATGATGATTACAATAGGGATTCCAACTGATGATGACCTGAGTGAGATAATGTGCTCAGATGCTGCCATTGGTGCCTTGATTTCATTGTAGCGGTACCTTGCTGATTGCACAGCCTGAACCACATGCATGTACATTGGTGTTCTTAATGTGCTAACAAAAGAAGTTGGTTTCATTGAGCTTCTGTGACATAGTGGTTAAGGACATGGGCTCAATACTGAGAAGCCCATCCCTAATTCAGATTTGTCCTCAGCCATCATCTCACTAGTTGACCTTAGACGAGCCCATTTTTCTCGTTGCATATAGTAAAGAGTGTGAGATTCCCAGAGACTTGGCCAGCTCATCATCAGTCAGTGCCACCACGTGTTCTCAGTCACTTCCAGGTCTTCACCAGTTCCAGAATACACTGACCTAACATTCAGCATTCAAGCTTATCGCTTTAAAAGGTTTAACAGGGTTAAAAAATTCATTTTTCCTCATGGATGATGCACTCTTTCAATCTGTTGGCTGAGGAGTATTCTAGTACTAAGGTTCCGCATGTGGAAAAGAGAGTATTACTGGCTAGGACCAAGCAGTGGTGTAGTGGTAAATTTTGAAGTGCAGGTGCTCATCATGGCAGTCACCATAACCAGGCCCCCAAGCAGAGTTGAAAAATTCAGTCTTGTGCATTGATCCACAATCAGTTTTCATCTCCATCAGGAGCAGGTCTTTTATAAAGCTAATAGTAGGCCTTAACTGCCCATTCAAGACCAAGTCACCTGCAAATACATTGCATTACAACAGGGAACAATATATTCTTGGGGAAATTCATTTCCCCTCAGCTGCTGTGTGAATTGCAGCTAAGATCAGAGTGAATTCTCTCGGGGGGGGGGCAGATGACATCAGCATCCTGCCAATAAAAAAGTGCTGGTGCTGTGTCCCTGTGAGTCCTGGCTCCACCACAACACTGGAACCTAGATGTAATCAGTAGCTGAACAGTACTCTCTCATTCTAGGTGAAAAAGGTGAAAAAAACATCCTTGGGCAGCTGCCAAGGACCCAGTGACTTCTGCCCTGGTTCCTGCTTCCTGGCACTCCAGTGACCACTGAACAGCCACCATTTAATTCTCCATATATACACAGAATATATTGTTCTACTGCATTGTGGTCAATCTCCTAGGATTGGGAGGGGGGATTAGGGAAAATTAACCACTAAGGAAAGAGATAAGGGTAGGTAAATAGAAGTAGAGAGCGAGCCAGTAGCTCTTTCTTCAGCTTTTGCTGCTTGTTGGCCGGGCTGCCTTCATAATTCTCAACTTGAAGAGGTCTCAGGTGATTGAGTGGAACATGTAGCTAGGCTCTTAACAGATCAGGGTTAATTTTGCGGGTCATACTGGCATACAGGAAATAATCACAACTGGTTGTCAGATCCTATCTTAACTCTGCAGCTAGATTTTTTTAAAAAAACCCATTAAAAGCATAAACAGTTATACAAACTATAAATCATACTGAAAGTGGAAAAGAGCTATGTATGGAAATGTTGGATATTTATATTTGTTCCAAGGTAGGCTCCAGAAGGAATGGTCTCAGCTATGGTCAGATCCCTATAAATCTAAATGTCTCTCTCTCTTGGTATCTACTTCAGAGATAAGTGTTCTTGAAATATTTATATAAACTGAGTAAACCTTGGGACTGTCAGTCAACAAGGATTAAGAAGAACAGCATCTCTTCAGTGTAATTGTAGAGTCATTATTCACAGCAAAACGTTAGATTTCCTAATCGTCTAATATGCAGGTGAAGGGCACGCTACATGTGCAAATTATAGAACCTCGGTTAAATATATATATGTTTAGTTTGCCTCAGATCTGTGGTGGCTCCTCATGTTTCAGATGTCAAGGATATATATCTCGCTTGATACATACCTAGAGTTGTTTTTAATTGCTCGATGATGGGGCGTTCATATCAGGTGTTCATAACAGGTCTATTCTGTATTAAATATTGCTATCTCTGGCCAAACTGTTTTTAAAATCTCTTAAAACTGTTTTTAATTTCTTCATTGTAGAACAATGTTACGGATGTTTTATTGTAGCTTGGCCTTGTTTTAGGCACTGTTGTAAACCGCCCAGAAAGCTTTGCCTATTGGGCGGTATAGAAATGAAATAAATAAATAAATCACAACGGTAGCAGCTTGGTACACATCGGAGATGCACCACTACCACTGCCTTCTTCTTTAGCATCTGGTAGGCCCCACCTGCCCCTCACATCTGATGGAAATAAAGAGAAGGGGATGGGCCACCCACTTGCATGGGGAGTCCAACAGAGTGCACCATGCCAAGGGGTCCCTCAACACGTAAGCTGGCCCTGACCCTACACCAACCTACCTACACCGCTTAGTTTCTCATCGATAGGATGCTGTCTCCTGTAATGTATTATGTGCATGTGAAAGCAAGGATGAAGTGAAAGCAAAGCTTCATGGTCCAGATTTGACTGTGCTGGTGAAAGTACACACACACACACACACACACACATATATATATATATAATTTTTTAGCATATATATATATGCTAAAAATTTAGCATATATTTAGCATATATTTATTTAGCATATATATATATATATATATATATATATGCTAAAACAATTATCTATCTGTCTATGCTAAAGATAGATAGATAGATCTCTATCTTTATAGATCTCTCTCTCTATAGATCTCTCTATATCTATATCTATATCTATATCATCTATATCTATATCTAAGTTTTTCAGATTGTTTGTTCACTGCCTTGAGTTCCTTCTCAGGAAAATAGGTAGGGGATAGATATAGATAATAATAAATTGAATTCTAGTCCTGCTATGACCAGCACAGTTGGGACCAATTATAGTCTTGAATTTGTCAGCACACAAGGAAACTCCTTTCCTTCCTTAGATTGAGCACACACCCAGTACTTTCCCACTCCGGCACATGCATGCACGTCTGCTGCCTTTTTGTCAGCACCACCACCATTCCAATTTCAACTTGTAATTTCTCATCCACCCCATTCTCCAGTCCAAACGTCCTCTGTCAACAGCTTGCTGTTCCCTGCCCCATGTATATAGGTATACACGGGCTTAGACCCACACTGCTCTCAATAGTCACTTGGGAATCAGATTTAGTTTGTTCCCAAGTAGAACGATGTTCTGAGTTCAGAATTTATCACCTTCGGTTGCCGCAAATTTGATCACTGTGAAGAGCCTAAATGAACAGGGAGTTACTTTAGGTCAGGCTTGCAAAGCCATTGATGGGGCGGAATGGGGAGGCTTGTGTTCGTATGCTTCCCCTGCTGAGTCTATTTCTATGGATAACGCTTTGAGGGATTGACAGTCTCTGGGGCTGTCAACATGGTGCCTTTCAGGACCCCTCGACTTACACAAAACAGTTAAAGAAAAGGAGTGTACTGAACTGACTCCTTCGATTCCAAGAAATGCAGATTTCTTAAATTGTGTAATCTGCACTACTAAATAGAGCAGGGAACCAATTAAGAACAGTCCCCTATTTAGTTTAATTAGGCTAACTACAGGTAAGGGAAAAGGATGGTAAAGGAAAGAGCATTAGGAAGAAAAATCTGACTTTTACCTCTCTTGTCTCCAGCTTCATAGCATTCAAACTGTGCGCTGGTTGCATCTTGCTTGTGTACTTTTTACGATTAAATGAATGACAAACTTTACAACTATTTCAATATACTGTAACTGTATTGGCTATTGCAAAATTGTGCTCAAAATTATGTACTTGGGGCTGCAATCCTATCTATGCACACTTCCTTCTGTGAGACTTACTTTGAGTAGACATGCAGAGCATCGCGCTGTAAGTCTATGATAAAAATGCAACTATTATTTCGGGTGAGAAAATATTCTCAAAACAGTGGTGCAGCCAGGTAATTTTAGACCCTGGACCTCATGGTGTTCTAGGGGCCTCCTTTAGACGGCCCTGTTGTATTACTCTGGTTGTCAAGTACACAGCTAACATTTCTCTTCTCTCCCCACTGCTCACCATTCTGTGATTTACAATTCATTCCTGAGATGTTAGAGCAAACAACAACAATTTGCCAGCCTTGCTTAAAAAAAGAAATACTCTGAGCATGTGCAGTTTTGCATTTTAAACTCCCTTAAATCATAGCACCATCATGACTACAAGATATCCTCATTGATATCCTGATTAGTAAGCTAGCTAAGAGTGGGCTAGATGGAACAACTATCAGGTGGATCCACAATTGGCTACAGAATCGGACTCAAAGAGTGCTTATCAATGGTTCCTTCTCAAACTGGGGAGAGGTAACGAGCGGGGTACCACAGGGCTCGGTCCTGGGGCCGGTGCTCTTCAACATTTTTATTAATGACTTGGATTAGGAGGTACAGGGAATGCTTATCAAATTTGCAGATGACACAAAGTTGGGTGAAACAGCTAATACTCTGGAAGACAGCTAATACTCTGGAAGACAGAAACAAAATTCAAAGTGACCTCGATAGGCTGGAGCGCTGGGCCGAAAACAACAGAATGAAATTTAACAGGGATAAATGCCAAGTGCTGCACTTAGGGAGAGGAAACCAAATGCAGAGTTACAGAATGGGGGACACTTGGCTCAACAATACTACAAGTGAGAAGGATCTTGGAATTGTGGTAGATCACAAACTGAATATGAGCCAGCAATGCGATGTGGCTGCAAAGAAGGCAAATGCAATTTTGGGCTGCATTAATAGAAGTATAGCTTCCAAATCGCGGAAAGTGATAATTCCCCTTTACTCGGCACTGGTTAGGCCTCATCTTGAGTACTGCATCCAGTTCTGGGCACCACACTTTAAGAAGGACATAGACAAACTGGAGAGGGTTCAGAGGAGGGCAACAAGGATGATAAAGGGACTGGGAACAAGGCCCTATGAGGAGAGACTGAAAGAACTGGGCATGTTTAGCCTTCAGAAGAGGAGACTGAGGGGAGATATGATCGCACTCCACTTTGCAGGACACGGAATAATGGGCTCAAGTTACAGGAACCTAGATTCCACCTAAACATCAGGAAAAATTTCCTGACTGTCAGAGCAATAAGACAATGGAATCAACTACCTAGGGAGGTCGTGGGCTCTCCCACTCTGGAGGCATTCAAGGTGCAGCTGGACAGACATCTGTCAGAGATGCTTTGACCTAGATTCCTGCATTGAGCAGGGGGTTGGACTCGATGGCCTTGTATGCCCCTTCCAACTCTACTTTTCTATGAGTCTATGATTCTATGAATAAAATGGAGTTTGCTTCTGCTGTCCTGCTACCTCAATCACCTCCACTCTCTGGGCGGCCATTTGGGGGTGGTGGCTGCAGGGCCCTGTACCTTGGCCCCAAAGTCCAGCCCTAGCCGCACTACTGTTTAAAATGTGTGTTTTTTTTAATTATTCAGAGTTCATTTTCTCTTTATATATTTCTCTTCATTTTCTCTTCTCCCCGCAATACCTGATGAAGCACCACTCCTAACATGAACCTATCTGGACACTATGATCAAAATCTGAGGCCTTCTTCCAAGTGCATCCTCTGAGGGAGGCTTGGAAGGTGGCAACAAGGGAGAGGGCCTTCTCAGTGGTGGCTCTCCTAACTGAGGTCCACCTGGCACCAACATGGTCATCTTTTTGGTGCCAGATTAAGACTGTCCTCTACTCCCAGGCTTTTAATGGCATCTGATATATATCAGGTCCAGTATCTTACTGTAACTGTTTTTAGCTATTTAAATTGTTTTTAATCTTTGTATGTTAAAGATTTTATATTCTGTCTTAATTATCTGGTATTTGTGGTTTGTAATTTTTATGAACTGCCCAGAGAGCTGTGGTTGTTGTTGTTGTTGTTGTTGTTGTTGTTGTTGTTGCTGTTGTTGTTGTTGTTGTTGTCATCGTCGTCATCAACCTCAGATGGCTAGATTTTCTACCCTGTGTCTGTGATCCTATTCACTTGCCTAGCAAAGCACTTTGATTGCAGCAGCAGCAGATAAAAGATACCTTCCTTTCCTAGTGAATAGCATGGATGTACTTCTGCTGCTCCCAGCTAGTATGGAGGCCAAGGAAAGGTGGAAGCTATTGCTTACTTACTGTGAAAAGGTAAAGAGGAAAGCTAATTGGATGAAAAGCCTTGGTGAACATTACCTTGCCTAGGATCCCTTTTAGACATGCACTTGCTACTGATGTTGCTCCTCCTCCTCTGGTTCCTGCTATGCTGGTAAGAGAACACCTGGGGCCTTCCATACCCATGGGCTGCTGTTACATCATACTTAGCAGCACTGCAAGCAGCACCGGACCTCTTTGGAGGTGCATCACCTGTGATCTTACAAACTCACTACACCCATGTGCATGGAAGACTTCAGCCATTCCCTTTCTAGCACAGTAGCAACTGCAGGAGTAGATGCAGGCCTAGGGGGATCTACATCTGATCAATTTGACTGGCTGCTCCATGCCAGCTTTAATCCACTGGTACACACGTGGACCCTTCAGGATTCAGTGGGCTTCACAAAAGCAAGGCCAGCACACATAGTAAGAGAGCTGCTTAAGCTCCCAATGATAGGGCTTAGGTGTGTTTAACTAGATATTAGGCTACCACCAAAAGTTATTGCTGCTGCTGTAGATGATGATGATGATGATGATGATGATGATTAGTAGCAGCAGTAGTAGTAGTAGTAGTAGTAATATTCAAAATGCTGCTTTGCTTATCTTAAAGATTAAATATAATCTATCTCTTTCCAAATCATCTATCAAATCCACAAAGCAGCACTAAAGTTTCTGATTCCCCCCGCCCCGTCCTTTTGACTGACCCTTATCCTTGTCACCTATTCCCTGTAGTTGTTAGAGCTGCCACGATCATTATGGGCATACGCCTTAGAAAATAAAATTACACAGCATTTCCAAACCCATCATTTCTCAGGGTGTTCTAGTGTTATATAAAAATTTGCATCAGTGTTCTGCACAGCAAGAAAACAATTATTCACAATAAATCTTTCCTGAACTGTTTGGGCAAAACTATTATTCACGCAGGGTTACAACTGAGTTAATTTTTGGAAAGAGTGGTTGGAGAAACAGTCACAGGCTGAACTGTTTATGAACACGGCCTTTTCTCTGATTTCTAATTAGTGGGAAATGGTTCCAAAGAGGAACAGCGCTGTAGAAGTCTGTGCTTCACAAAGTCTCCTTGTTAACAGACACAAGGAACAGTTTTGTGTTGCTGAATAAACAACTGCGTCACAGAGCCTTTTCAAAAGCAATACAATCTGGTTTTACCAGCTACCATGTAAATGTTGAATATCACTGATGAGTATCTGAATATCTTGCAATTAAACACCCATATATATATATATATATATATATTTGTTTGGAGTAGATCATTTTGATAATAGATCTGTGCCTGATGATCTCTTCCAAAGTTCTGTTTGTGACAGCTTCAGCCTGCATCCAACTGATTACTTTAATTCAGCTGCTCGACAAACTGCACGTGTGTCTTGATGATGCATGCACAGTCTCAGTTTTATAGGAGTCTTGTCCTTGACTTTAGTGGGAGCAGATGTGTGCTCCAATGATTGCCAGTATGTGCATGTGTAGAGTTGCAACGCGTGCCTTTTTTTGTCCCCTAATTGTCCTGATCTATGCTTTGCACCATGCTGTATACTTCCTAGGATAGCTGATCGTGTAAATAAGCCTAGAGATAGAATCAGAAGGGATAGAAAGATTGACAGGGGATGTGGATAAAGGTCTACAGTTGGAGGGGCCTGCTTTTGGGCAACATCATTTCCATAGTTCATCTAATATGTCTAATATAATATGTGTTCAATGTCTGTAAGACATGCGTGAAATTGTAACCCAAAGGCCTTTCGGGGCTGTTTACAAATAAATAGTAATAAAAATAAGCAAAATAAATAAATAGTAATCAACGTCAGTTAAAAGACAGATGAATTAAGATGGCTCTTCATCAGCTTCTTCAGCACTACTCTGCAAGCAGTAAATGGCGCCTGTCTCAAACGACTGTATCTTCCCCAGCATTTTGAAAAGTGGTAAAGAGTGAGCCGGACACAAATTCTCCTCAAAATTCTCCTTTGCTAATCTTGATGATGATGACGACTATTTCCTCAGTATTCTATTATCCGGTGGGTATTTGATATTCAGCATCGGTATTTCACATTTGGTTTTCTCCTGCATTCAGTGGAGTAAGGCCAGGTACACCAGTGTCCCCTTTAAATGCTGTTATCTGCTCCCTACTTCCCCAAGTGGTAAGACATTCCTGGGCCAGGGCTACCTGGGTTTGGCTTCCTTTGGAGGAGAGATCACTGCAGGAGACTTATGGCATTTTGTAATATTTGGCTGATTTACAAATATATAGGCACAGCATTGGTGGAGGCAGGCAGCATAAGGCCTCCTAGCAGGCAACCAGTCTACCAGAGAGTGGTACCTGCCTGCACCGCAAGGAACCTTCAACTCACAGCTCAGTTCTCTCCCTCCCTCCCACTTCTGCCAGAAACTGCTACTATTGTTATGCCCAAACACAAAGAAGCCATCGTCATCAGCCCTTCCCTCAGTTTCCAAAATTCTGATGACTACTAGGGCTGGATGGGTCAGTCCATTTCTGGTCAGTATCCGTTTCACTTGTGTTCATTTCTAAATCCATTCCCTCCTGTTTTGTTTTCTCATCAATCTGTGATTATTCATTTTGTAAGTACCTCATGGAAATTTAATTATTTGTGAACACTCCTTTTTTAACCAAACACACATTTTAGTAGACATTTTACTTTAAAATACATATTTTTTTAAAAATGTATTCTAACATAAAGTACACATGCTTATACCCATTTTTTTGAGCCAGGAATGTATGACAAAATTGCAGGTAGCGTAAAACCCCAAAGTTAACTGTGTTGTGATGCACATATTAGTGCAGGAAGTGTGAATCGAGCTGATTTGCTTAAAACTGGTGGACCTCACAAAATTCCCAAGCAACCCTAGCTAGCAGTTGAGCAGGCTCCAGATAGCTCCCAACCATTAGGTTCCATTGAGAAAGAATCCTGGGCCATTGGTCATTTGTGACTAATCTGTTTAACAAGGGAAGGTTATCCAGTCATTGTAACAACACTATGGGACATGTCACACAGGCATTTACAACTAGATTTGAGCCTGCTGGAATGACCCTAAAGTCAGTTCTTTATTCTAGATGCAAAAGAAAAGTTATGGCATCTTGGAATCTGGCCCTGTTGTTGCATTTCAAACATCAAAACTAGGGTTGGATGAATCTGTCAATTTTGTTTTCTCTCCTTTTCTCATTTTCCCAGTGTTAAGTTCAGTTTGTCTCGAACTCTGAGAATTTTTCTAGTCTTAATTTTGGTTCATCCCAAACTCTGAGATTTTTTTTATAGTTTGCATGAAAAGTCATAACCGTCTTTGTGCACATTTTTCTTAAGACGTTAATTGTTGTATGCATTTTTGCCTAATATGCACTTTTTTTTGCAAGCAATTTTCCTAATATAATTCATTTCTGAATGTTACTTTCCCTAATATATTTATATTTGTACATTTTTTTGAGTGGAGAACTCCATTGCAAAATTCAGAGAAGTGCGAATTTCAAAGAATAACTGAGTTTCAGCTTGCATCGTGGTTCGAAAGTGAGAAATTAGGTAAGTTCACATTAAAATGCCAACTGAACACATTTTTCCCCCATCCCTCAAAACTCAGTTCCCACTGTGGGGCCCATGCTCTTCTGATCCTATTCCAGATTCTATTTTTGAAAGCTAAGTTTGAAATCAGTTTAATTTGCAGTTTCCAAGCTGGTGCCAACATTTTTCCAAAGCGAATGTATCTGTGGTGACAGATTCAGAATAAGAATATTGTAGAAAACGTGTAAGGCATTTGTGGGTTAATTACATATAACTAATATGCACAAATAATAATTTTCCAGGCTAGTTTTCACTTCCCTAAAATGTCAATGTGGCAAAGTCAGCTACAGATCTTTTCAAGCCGAGATTTATACAATGGATACAAGAATCGAGCCTTAGTTGATATATCATACATTACTGTATACTTCTCCCTTTTCTCCCTTCTACCAATGACATTTGTCCAATCATTACAATAGGGAGAATTCAGATAAGGAATGGGGGAATGGAACAAAAAGTAATGATTAGGATTAGTTTCTAAGTTTCTTCCCCAAGTTATCAAACATTCAAAATTTCTGAAGGTATGGGTGCTCAATTGGATAACATCGTTACCGTACAATGGCTTTTCTGTCATCTGCTTTTATCTGAATTGCTAATGATATAGACATGAATAAGAACAGAAGCCATAATTTCATTTCAGTGGTAGGAAGAATAATAAACAGAGTTCTTCGTACAATTTTAAGAAGAACAGGAGGGTTTGTGGCAGCAAAAGAAAGCCATTTGTGTTTTTTGGGTTTTTTTTTGTTAGAGGTGACAAAAAATCTGTGTGGTTAATAAAATTACCTATTAGATTTACATTTGTATTGTATTTTTAAAAAATGCTCAGAATCAATTCAGCAGCATCACTTTCAGAAAAGAATTTGAGAGCAATGGAGCTGCCAACGAACAGGTCTATAACACAGCTAAGGAATGGCTTAATGAGAGTGTCCCCATTAAAATAGTTTCTCAAGGTCTATTAATACATGTCAAACCGCAGGTATAAATGCACCTGTACATTGGACAAAAGGTGTCTCAGAGGAGGATTGATAAAAGGCAACAATGATCTTACATCATAATATTTAAATTGTATTTAAAATAGGAATAAAACTTGTAGCAAACTAATGCTGTATGTCAAGTTTGAGTCCAACTTTCCTGCCTTCTTTTGTACTGTTAACACAACCATTGTCTACAATAACTTCGCATTCCTCATTGTTCCTTTTCAGTGCTGTAAACTGCAGCTCTCTCTTTGCAGAGTCTCAAGAATTAATTTCTGATGATGTTGAAAGACAGGTAGGGCCAAATCTTTCAAAATCCTGTTTAATGCAATGTCTCCCCAACATCCCCCTACCTTGCCTTGGAAGGCAATAAAAGAGAGTTCATCTTTCGTTGTGATCTTTCCGTGAGGAATTGTTTCCACATATGGCCTGCCTTTCCACTCACTTCTTCTCCTTTTGCCATTTCAACATTTACGGGCTACTTCTTGCTTGTCATTTTGTACTCCAATGCTGATACCGAGTACAAAATGCATGTGTCTGGACATGTATAAATTGCAACTTTTTCTTTTATAATATGTTGGAGGTGCAAGTGGGACCCTGCTAATGGCTGTTTTAACTGGAAATATGAAAAATCTTTGCACTGCATTCATGTGACCTGCATATCTCATGCAATTGAAACAGGAATATTTTCAATTAGTTATTAGCAGTAGCACCTAAGCATGTATTATTTTCATCCTCTGTTCTTTACATTACAATCAACCTGGCTTACAAACATTAAACACACACACTGTGAAATCCTGTGCCATCTACTTGTACGTAAGTCCCATTATGTCCAATTGCACTTACTCCCAGGTAAGTGTGTATAGGATTTGAGGCACAAAGTTCCTTCCTGAAAAAGCTATCTGAAAGACTGCACTCTCCAGTATGAGCCTGCCTGGGCTATATGATCTTCTGTGGACATCTTGGTCCTGCCACCATCAGAGACCTGTTTGGTGGGGCTGTGGGAGAGGTCCTTCTTGGTGAGTTCTTCCAGGCTCTGAAACTCCCTGCTGAGGCTCCTTCTATGCTGTCCTTCCATCAGCAGCCAAAGACATTTTTATTCAGGTAGACCTTAGCATGTAAGCTGATTTGCTGATGCATGGGGTTTTTATTGGGCTGGGTGCTGTTTAGTTCTCTTATTGTTGTGTTTTAAATTCTGTTTTAAATTTATTTGTTTTAAATGTTAAGTTTTTATTAACATTTTGTTATTGTTAGCCACCTTGAGCACCATTTTTGGTGGACAGGTGGGATATACATTTAATAATAAATGAATAAAAAAAGATGGCAGCTAAGAATCAAAGACAATAGTTTATAGAGATACGTTTTCTGGAGTATTTGTTTCAATGAAAATATTGGGCAGATCCAACTGTGTCATTCCGGTAGCAGTAGCGCAAATGACCTTGCACTAGTGGAAACTAGGTTCCAAACTATGTGCAAGAGAAGAATCCAACTAAAGTTACATTTGCGCAAGCACAGTTGTACAACTGGTTGTTCAACCACTTGTGCAAGCATAATGCGCAAGCGATTGCACAATGGAAGGATTTGGCAGAGCTCCACTAGCGCTATTTGAGTCTGTAGAATGACACCATTGGATACTGCCCATTTTGACTCAGTCCCAGAAGGCAGAAAATATGGAATATTTGTGGCTTCTTCTGGGAGAACATTCCACAAATCTGAGAATGCCCTTTCTCTGGTCCCTCAGATATCACTTGGCAAGGAACAGAAACTGAAGGCCCTGACACAGAGGGTCTCTGGCTTAGTGGTAGAGCACCTGCTTTGCGTGCAGAAGGTCCCAAGTTCAATCCCAGACATCTCCAGGTGGGACTAAGAAAGAATCCTGCCTGAAACCCTGGAGAGCTGCTGCCAGTCAGTGGAGACAATGCTGGGCTAGATAGATTCATGGCCTGACTCAGTCTAAGGAGCTTCCTAGGTGTTCCCTAAGAGATGCTAGACACAGGCCATTTAGGTAGGGGTTTGTAAAAAAACCAGCATCTTGAGTAGAGCCTGGTAACAAACTGGCAGCCAGTACAGTGATGTGGTCCTGCTATTCAGGGTGTTCATAGAAAGTCTGTGGAGCATCTTGGATTTCCTTGCCTTTTGAAACAACTTCTGAGCAGTAGGTATTCTTGCAGCCTTGTATTTAAGCACTTGCCTGGTCACCATAGTGACAAGGACTTGCATGCAGGAAAGTGAGTGGGCTGGCAGAGGTGGGAAGCTCCCCTCCTCCACAGCCAGGAGGAGCTGCAGTGGGCTGAAGCAGGAAGAACGGAGCTCTCCGTCCCTCCTCTGCCAGCCCCCAGCAGGCTAGTAAGTGTGTGTGTGTGTAGGTGGGTAATGTTTGTGGGCTTATTTAAAAGGATGGGTTCTAGTTTTATTTCTCTGACAAAGCAGTTGCACAGCATCCTCCCTGCGAATGGGAACACCTGCTCCTATACCAGCCTGCCCATGCACTGAGCTCATGTTCAGAGGATCTTCTCTGCTCTGGCTGGCTCCTCAAAGGAAAGGTGGGTGGCAACTAGGGAGAGGTCCTTCTTGGTGGTGACCCCCTGCTTGTTGAATTATCTACCCAGGGAGGCTTGCGTGGTACCCACATTGTTAACTTTGGGGGGGGGTGAGTTCTATATTTTCTATTTTTATTCTGTTTCATTTTTACGTAAACACAGTCCTGGAAGCATGGCTGAAGGCCACTATAAACAATCAAATGCATAAAAATAAATGATATGTGTTAAACATGATGTGCGTTATAGCAGCAGGCCAGCTGCTGCTTTTTGACCTTCAACATGCACAAACGCACACAACATATTGCACTGCTGATTGTGAAATGGCCACAGACTAGTTTCCATTCCATTTTGCTGCCTTGCCTTAATGTTCGAGCACAGGCACAATGTAAGAAGGGGAGAAGAGCAAATGTGTATGTGCGAGCACACTGGGTGACTTTGGGCCAGTCACTGACTCTCAGCCTAACCTACCTCACAGGGTTGTTGTGAGGATAAAATGGAGAGGAGGAGGAGGATTATGTAAGCTGCCTTGGGTTCCTTGCAGGGAAGAAGGCAGGGTATAAATATAATAAATAAATAAATAAATAAGCTAACTACAGTCTCAAAGAAAGAAAGAAAGAAAGAAGGAAGGAAGGAAGGAAGGAAGGAAGGAAAGTTTTGCTAATTGCTTGTTTATGTTGCACATTATGTTTTTCCCTTACGGTATGGACTCCAAGCCAGTTCTAGCTGCATGTATAGTTAGGTATAACTTCTTTTGCTAGTTGTGGATGGGAATGCTCATTCAGATACAAATCTGAATGTGCATCACCTGGATAGAAATGCAGTACTGACCAATATTCCCACTCAGATATGCATTTTGATGTGCATTCAGCCTGTTTTTCACCCAACTTTGTCTAGGCAATTGCTGCTGTCCCGTCCCCTCAGCAGAAAGTAAATCCGATAAAATAAGATCTAAGATCATTTGAGACCCAGTGTGGCGTAGCGGTCAGAGTGTTGGACTGGGACTCGAGAGACCCAGGTTCTAGTCCCCACTTAGCCATGAAGTTCACTGGGTGACTTTGGGCCAGTCACTGACTCTAAGCCTGATCTACCTCACAGGGCTGTTGTGAGGATAAAATGGAGAGGCGGAGGATCATGTAAGCTGCCTTGGGTTCCTTGCAAGAGGAAGAAGAGTTGGGATAGAAATGTAATGAATAAATGTAATGAATAAATTGTCCAAAGAAGCAGACTAATATCTGCATTGGTACCCTGGCCAGATACCGCGTCATCCTTAATGATGAATATATGTTGCCTCATGGAGATCTATTAAGCAGCCACTTTTTCCATCAACATGTGACAACTCCATGATTAGATATTATTATTATATTAATCCTATAAAAGCCTACACACCAGCCTTCCCCAAACTGGTATCTTCCAGATGAACTACAGCACCTATCCTTCACAGCCAGCCAGCATGGCCAATGGCCATTTTTACTGGGGATGATGGGAGTTGTAGTCCAACACATCTGGGGGGCACCAGGTTGGGAAAGGCTGCTATACGCACTGACCAGGGAGTAAATCTCATTGAACCAATTGGGCCTCCTTCTGATTAGAAGCCCAATTGGCTTCTTCTGCACTGTTTGGAAATGTTCTTAATGAAAAGAACGGAACAGCTTTTCAGCACGTGGCGAAAATGCAACACTGGGGTAGCGATAATGTTTCTGTCATGCTCAACCAGCCCCATTGCATGTGCTCCGAAGGAGAATGTAGCAAATCCTGTCCTTTTGCATTCGGCTTGATTTTCTTCCTTCATGCCAGATGGGGGCATAATTTCTTTGACAATTTGGAGGCTTGATATTATTCTAATCCTTCCAAGGATAAAAAAAATGATCAGCTTGTATTTCTGGAATAAGAAGCTAGATACCAAACCAAATATACATCGTTGTCAGTCATTGTCGTAGTTGTTGTTGTAATAATAATAATAATAATAATAATAATGGTACACTCTCCAAAATTTTTGCAAAGCAAGTAACCAGATGCAAAAGAGGACAGGGCTCTTGTACCATTCATTCCACACCAGCTGAAATGCCCTCTTCTGCACAAGGATAAAAGGTGCAGGAGCCCTTGTTCTCTTTTAAATTTGGCCACTCTAAGAGCAAGGCTGCACAGATTCTGCAAAAGGCGGTCGTCTCCTTCTCCTTCCCTGGCTCTAGTCTCAAGAGCACTTAATGCACATCAAATTTCAGCTTATTACTACCATTATACCAAAACACAAAACCCCGCACAGTTCATAACCCTTGCTTAATGACAGTATATTAATTTATAAAATACTGTTGTTAAGCAAGGGTTATGAATTCTGCCTTCGCAGTTCTTGGGCTGCAGTGCCCAGAGCAGCCTTCCCCAACCTGTCACCCTCCAGGTGCATTGGACTACAACTCCTATCAGTCCCCACAAGCATGGTCATTGGGAATGGTGGGGGTTGTGGCCCAGCACATCTGGAGGGTGCCAATGTGGAGAAGGCTAGTTCAGAGAGTGGTTTGCTTTTATTTATCACATTTTGTTTCTATAGCTTGTGAAAATTTAAGGGTAGGCATTGGGATTTCCCCCTCTGTCTGTCTGTCTGTCTGTCTCTTTTATACCTCACTTGAGCAGGGAGCCACGTTATCGCTGAAATGAATGGGCTTGTAATGGAGCATAATCTGACAGATGACGGCAGAAGGTGGAACGAGGAAGCTGGTTCTTAGAATTAAAAACTGCCCAATCCTGCTTCAATAGCAGAGCAATTAATCAGCTGTGCCTCACATTTAATCTGATTAAACCATCCTTTTATGGAACTGCATAAGACAAACCTCTGAATAAAATTTAAATATGGAACACGGGGGGGGGGGAGTGGTCTAACCTAGGAGGTTAGTTCCTGGCCAAGGTGGCATACATTTAATGTTGCTCCATTATTTACACTGGGATAAAATGATGCCATATTGCTTCCAAAGAGCTATCCTGAATTAATGCCATAGGAATTAAAAGTAGGTAGTGACTCGTGACTTGTGAGTGACTCACCATTTTGGACCAAGGACTCAGACTCGGACTCGAGACTCGGGTCCAAAGACTCGTGACTCAACTCGTGACTCGAAATCAAGGACTCTTCAACATCCCTGGTAAGCAGTATCCAACGGTATCATTCTGGAGACTCAAATAGTGCTAGTGGAGCTCCGCCAAATCTTTCCATTGTGCAAGCACTTGCGCATTATGCTTGCACACACAGTTGAACAACCAGTTGCATTACTGCAGTTGCGCAAATGTAACTTTAGTTGGATTCTCCTTTTGTACATAGTTTGGAAACTAGTTCCCGCTAGCACAGTGTTATTTGTGCAAGTGGAATTACACTGTTGGAGACTGTCCTTTGTTTTAATGCAAAATTTCATTTCCTTGTTCTACAGGAAAATCAGAGGATTTACCCTGCTGGGCCACCAAATTTTGTCAGAAAATCTAGTGGTGGTGCAGTGGTGGCAATTCCGGAGAAGGGGTAGCCTGTACTGGTTCTGGGATGGGGGTGGGGACTGGCCCCTGGACTAGTGGGAGTTGCCCACAACTGATGGAGAGGGCTAATATGTGGAAGGTGAAGGGGGCTATCGTTCCTGACCCCGACCCCAGTGGTGCATCATGTTTGCCCAGCTCTGTCCCTTTGACCTCCACACATTCAAAGAGGTCTGAAGGAGGGGCAGGCTGTTGTCATGCAGGCTCTGCTGCTATTCAGTCAGGAAGCCAGATTGTGCCAGGCACCTGATCACATGGGAAAACCTATGCGAGTACAGCTGATTCCCTCTTCAGACCTTCACTGAACAGAGGAATAGATCTGGGTGGGGCACACAATGTTGGGGGCAGACCAGTGCTATGGGACTGCTCTCCTGTTTTCTTGAGGTAGTCTTTCCTCTGGTGAATGCATGACTAGGGCTTAAGACCCAGTGAAATGAACACATACAAGAAAGGACAATGGGCAATATGCTAAACAAAAAGCCCTTTGGTTCGATGAAATATTACCAAGAAGATATGCAAAATAAGTTGCAACTGCCTCCACAGTACAGCTTGTGGAGGAGGGGCATACGTCATGGCAGACAGGAGGCAGGCCTCCATTCTCAGCCACGCAGGGCAGGGGGGTTGCTCTCAGGATGTCTGGGGACTTTTCAGCCGTTGTGAGAGGTTCAGGTGAGAGATGGGAATCTGGCCAATTTGAGCGAGGCAGGCAGTGTGTCCCACCTCCAGCCCTTGACGGCAGTCACCCTGGGCTAGCCTGGCACCCTTCATTGGGATTAGGAAGGGATCTTTTTTTCATGGCCATGGTTGGACATGTTTCCTACCTTCCTCAAGAGGCAGTTATTGTAGCAAAAGGTTCTTATTTGGCTGATTGATTAATGCTGATTCACTGTTACATCTTGGCAGGGGGACCAGTGATGGAAGAGTAGCTATTCAGTGGGAGAATCCAGGGATGAGGGAAGGAGCTCCCACCTCCTTAAAATTTGCCAGGACTGTAGGTCAGAGATCAGCCTGTATGAGATCCTGTGACCTCCTTGAGCGTACAAACTTTCTTGCCTCCGGCAACCTAACTAGACACACACACACACACCTTCATGGAGATCAAGACACCGACATAGCACTACACCAAACTTGCACCATCACCTTGTATGAAGAACAATGAAATGACATAAGTACCATATAACAAACACACATTACCAAAACACCACCCTTACACAACTCTTAAAGGCACGTATTACCAATCCTAAATGACTCCTAAAAACACCACAAAACAAAAACATACAGGGTAACACATCAACTAAGTGAAACAAAACAAACAAAAACCTACAACAGGTCACAATAATAGACAGAGGAGTGTTCAGCTGCATCCATTGGTGGCTGTGTGTTGCAACACATGATATAGGGTTGGATCCAGACTTAGTCATGCTTAAAGTAGACCAATTGAAATCAAGTTAGTCCTGACTAACTTAAGTTCCATTGATTTCACTGAGGTCAGTCTAAGCATGGCTACATCTGGATCCAACTCATAATCTTGAATATTGTCATATACAATTGGTGAACTTGGTGCATTTTAGTTTTGTGTTGTTTCGATGAACATGGACTCGGAAGCTTAGAGCATTCCAAATGGTAAAACTGAAGCACGAGTGGTATTTAAATTCTGGATTGTGTCCAGTCATGAAGTGAACTTTAACTGGATAATTAACTGACTGTGTTTGTGAGGGGTTTTATGTTGTTCATAAAAGCACTTTATATCTTTTCGTATAAAATAAATCAGACTCAAATTTCAACCTTTCATATTAGTGCCTATTGCAATCGTTGGATGAAAGTGCTGAGTACAGCAAAACTTGTGGACTTGCACAATGTGAACCTCATGACAGAATGAGTTGAGATTAGCAGTTTCCATTAATGCTTAGTGTTGGGGAAAATCTCAGCCACTAGAGCCCAAGGTATAATTCCACTTCATAATTGGGGAGGGGTGGGCAGGGGTCCATTAAAATTATCCAAGAGCTTATACTGCTGCTTGAGTGAACTTTCAAAGGCAGCGAATTCATTTTAGCCCAGACTTCAAATGTTTGACAGAAAAACATGATGCACATTAATATGCAGATAAGAACATCATTCCAAATGTTGAACACTTTACTATAAAATGATTTTTAAAGTTTAAAAACAAACAAACAAACAAAAAACAAAACAAAGATATTGTGTCAAGCAAATATATTTGTTTGGGGACCTCAAAAATGTAAATGTCACTTCAAAACCTACACCCATGCTGTAAAAGCAGTCTGCATAATAAGACACTCAGATGCCACAACTTTTAATTTGAGCTTTCTGGTTCAAACTAAGACTGCAATGCTGTGCACACTTACTGTGAGTAAGCTTTGCTCAACTCAGTGGAATTTACTTCTGCTGCGTGACTGGCTGCAGTAAAAAAAAATCCTAACACCGTCCGCAGGGCATGTGCTTCTCCCTCCCTGTATATATGCTGATATGTTAGGAGTATGGACTTGCAATTTAAGAGCAGAACAATTTAATATTTGAGACACAAAACCCTTGACTGAAAAGTCAAGTCTCAAGTCTTATTACCAAAATCTAGGTGCATCTCTCTCTTATGTACGTACACACTAGAGGATACAAAATGGCGGCCAGGATGCCAACATAGCTGCTGCTACTGCTGCATCTTGCAGAGGCAGCAACAACAAAACCTCTTCAAAACAAGGAAGGAGCTATGCTACTGTCACTACTAATGGTGAGCCCCACCCTTGAGAAACTGTTGGAGAATTTCATAAAATCTTCTCCTGGGGAAATTTGGTAAAACGCCCTTGTCCAAATTCTCTACCCACAAATGGGGTGAAGAAATTTGAGAGGTCATTTGTGCACATCTCTCTAATACATATACATCTGTTAGCATGCTACTAGCAGTATATAATATTTATTTATTTATTATATTTATACCCCGCCTTTTTTCCTGCAAGGAACCCAAGACGGCTTACATAATCCTCCTCCTCCTCTCCATTTTATCCTCACAACAAGCCTGTGAGGTAGGTTAGGCTGGGAGTCAGTGACTGGCCCAAAGTCACCCAGTGGGTTTCAACTTATATACTACAGGGATAAGAGGATTTCATCTGTTTTGTTATTTCCTTGTTCCTCTGGTTTCCTCTGCCTGGCATTCCACTTCTAAATTCTGGAATTGGAGCATGGCCAGCTTGCTTCAGCATTTAGTTTCTGCAGTTCATTTACATTCCCCCTCTCAATATGTTTATGTGCACTGATAAAACATTGCAGATAAGCACTCTTGATTTGATGATATGTGTGATTGCATCAACATTATTTTGTGTGTGCAGTATTTTACCGATGCGCAAATGCACTCCTGTACATTTGGTAAATACCTCACAAAAAGAATCTTGATAAAACAGTGTGCATAATCACATCAAGTTTATTTTTCATGCAATGCACACAAGTGCACATGTGCAGTGGTAGAACACCGCACAAACTGAATCATAGTCTGAGGACACATAATTCGGCCACCTTGCTAAAGCTAAGCAGAAAGAAGGTGCCTGGATGGGAAAATGTCTGGGAATCCCCATCTACGCTGACAAGTTATATGATGGGAGAAGGATGGGGATATATTTCTACCAAATTAACAAAGTATGATCACATCCAGTTTGCTTTGGTTTTGTTTTGTTTTTTGGCCTGTTTTATCAGTGTGCACACCATCACTATTTCTTGTATAGGTGAGGGAAGACACAAAGGAAATGAAGGAGCTGTAAGCTGTAGCAAACTGTGCATGTATACTGCTCTGTGCAAAATCTGGATATTTTTTTAAAAAATGAAATAATGGAGAATTCTTAATGTTTCATTTCCACTTTGGAAATGAGACCAGGTAAATCGAAACTCCAAGATCATTTTTTTCCTTTCCAACAACCCTTGGAAGGGTCCCAGGAGTAGGTTAAAGTCATCTCAGGACATGTTAGAACCTTCCAGGGATGGGGACTCGGACTCGAGGACTCGACTTGTGAGTCGGACTGAGTCCCCCCTCTGACTCGACTCAGACTCAAGTCCCAATATTTTGAATGGGACTCGAGACTCGACTCGGGACTCGAGACCAAGGACTCTTCAACATCCCTGGGCTGTGCCAGAAGGAGTGGAGAGGAGCGTGATTGCCGGCGAAGAGTGCATGGAAGCGAGGTGTGCTGCTGCTCGGCCACTATGGATGGCTACCAGGAGTGCAGCCCCAACAGTGTGTCAAGATTTATTTTGATTGATGTGTTGAGTACTTGGGAGAGGCAGAAGAAGGACCTGAGATTACTCTGTGTGGCTGCTCTGAGTGTGTTTCTGGTTCCAGCAAGTTCATCACCAGTGGAGCGGGTGTTCAGTGAGGGTGGAATTGTGATGAGATCTCACCGTTCCAGAATGGGGGCCAAACATTTAAAAATCATGTTCCTCAAATGCAACATGGATAAGTTTTAGGAAGTACAGCAAGTTTATTTTTTAAACTCATTTTTCTAAAATGCAACCTTTCAGACATTGTGGCTGCCTCTGCCTGCCTGTCTGGTGTTCCCAGCCTCCTCTGCCTGCCTGGTCTCTTTTTGACCAGTTCAACAGTTGAATTGTCCAAGACAAAGGCCTCTGCCTGCCTACTTTGGGGTTCCCTGCCTCCTCTGCCTGCCTGGTTATTTTGGGTTTTTCTGCCTGGTCTGTTCTTGCCAAAATCAGTTGCAGAGTTTTGAAATAAAAAGGCACACTTGTGCCTAGAATTTATTTAAACCACACATCTGAAGTAGCCTTATTTTGTTGGGAAAAACCCCCATTGATTTTAATAGGGACTCGTGGAGTCTGCTTTGGGAGTGACTTGTGACTCGTGACTCGTGAGTCACCATTTTGGACCAAGGACTCGGACTCGGACTCGAGACTCGGGTCCAAAGACTCGTGACTCGACTCGTGACTCGAGACTAAGGACTCTTCAACATCCCTGGAACCTCCCACTTTAAGAGTATAACCAAATGCATGGCTTGAACATCAGGCACTTTTTTCTGCCCCTACCTTTGTACTGTTTGTCATCTTGCCCGATGAAGAGTTCTGAAGAACTTGAAAGCTTGCACACTATTTTGTGATCTTTGAGTTGGCCTAATAAAGATATTAGAGTGATATGGATTTTCACTTTTTCTTTTTCTTCTGGAACAACAAACCTGTATGCTAAGTCAATATTATTATGCCCATGCCGCAGATGTGGATTTCAGGTGGAGAGAAGGTGTCTTGGCTATGGACACCACATGCATTCATGCTAGAGACAAGATTTGAACAGTCCTTAGCTACTATGCTACACCAACACCAACATACATACTATGATTTTTCAGTGCAGATGAGTGGCATACGAAGAGTGGACTAGAAAAAGAAAGATAGGAAAAGGAAAGGGAAAAGAAAAAGAAAATAGCAAGTAGTTGTGTGTTCAGTCAGGGGGAAACAATTCAAATATCAACATAGCATATGTGTCTATAGAACCAACTAAAAGTTACAAAAGTGTGAGCTAGTTTTCGAGTTTCAGAAAAGCTTTCCCCAGGCTGGATGTTAAATAAAAAAGGGGGCAGGGAGAGAAAAATGTTGCTTATAAATGGCATTGTGTAACCTCATCTGCAGTGTGTGACAATTTTAAGACTCAAAAAGCTCTTTGCAGAGTGAATTAGATCATTGTTCCCAATGCAAGAGATGTCCAGTTGCACCAAAGCATCCTGGAAGACAAAGAAGGAACGGCCACTCTCCAGTCCCTTTGAACATATGAAAATAGCCAGCATATCTGCCCCATGTAAAACAGATTGCAGAAAGAGTGCAAATTCTGATTACAAAGAGTGCAAATTCTAGATTACTTTCTCAACGTGGAACATATGTTCATTATTATACATCAATAGATTAAACTGATGACAGTCTGTCAACATCGATATGGAGTGCAGCGCAATATTTCTGTAGCTTGCCCGCAATGACTGTCTAATGCAGAGTGTTTGAGACAGACATACATACATATACCTAAAGACGTCCAATGCACTGCATGGGTACATGTCTACGAATCCCTATACTGTGAGAATTTGCAATGTATATATCCCTCCCAATGACAACGGAAAGGAAAGTTTTAATTCCCACCACATAATGGTCCATTTGCCTCGAGTGTTTCAGAATGGTTCAATAATCACTAGCCATGTGTGCAGTTTGTTGAATTATTTAAGCTTATTTCCAGGGGGGAAAAGACAGGGAGGAAGGCAACTGATTCAATGCAAATGAAAAGCTTTTGAAGCTCCCTATGGTGAAGATGTGATTACAGTCAGACAGTTAATAACTTAGACTTAGAAAAATCTGAAGGTTTTAAAACTGTCTGGCCAGTCAGTAAATGAGGTTTTTCCACACTATCGACCAACTGCCATGTGTCGTAATGGCTTCAGATTTGTTTGGAGTGTTGGTGGACCCACAAATGAAGAAAAGACTCCACCCCCCACCCCCGCTTCCCGATTAAGAAAAGTAGTTGATAAACCTCAGAGGTTTTCTTTTGGATTTGGAATCAGGCCTTTAGTCTGTGCTACAGTGTACCTTAAATTAAAGCCTTTAGACATTGTGTGTGAGGGATCATCCTTTTGTTCGAATACACAAGTGGGGGAAGGGAGGGGTTTTTATTCTGCATTTATTTATTTTTCTCATGCTCTGACAAATATCCCCCATTATTCCCAAGGACAGGAATCCACTCATCCACCATTCTTGGCACATCCACGGACTGTCGCCTACGGTCCTGGAGATTAAAAAAAGATGCTGAGGAAAATCTGAGTGAGCACTTTGAATGGACTCTGTGTACATGCCAGGACTTCAAAGCTTCCAAACTTAAACAGATGACAACAGGAGAGGATTCGCCACAGTGGGTCTCCCTCAGCCGGTGCCATCTAAACACAGTGACTCCTTTTATTGGGCTAACCTACTGTGTCTTCCTAGCTACCTCACCAGCCACCCATTCCAGACAGCTTGCGCTGTTGTCCTTCCTTGACGGTGTGCAGCTGTGTGGAAGGATGTAAAGATGCACCATCTGTGCAAAATGATAGCATGTAAAACAGGGGAACATCCTCCCTTACGTTTTCTTTCGTCTAGCAGTTCTTGTAATGTTGTGTGCAGCGGATGGTACAGAAGATGCTTTGAGCACTTAAGAAAAGTGCTGTATACATTCAGAGACTGCAGTCCTATGCGCAGCACACTTACTTGGGATTAAGCTGCAATGACCCTAGTGCAAGGATGCAGAATCACGAGCCCCGGTGCCAAAGCAGTCCCTCCTATTGTCCCAATCTGGCCCTTTGTGGTTCCATAGAAGTCCACGCCCTTCTTCCTGGCCCCACCCCCTTTCCTTGGCCCCACCCCTTCCCCCACCCCTGATCGTTCGGTGGTTTCCTGGCTTTTGTGGAGTTTTTTTCCCCCATTCCAAAAGGTCCCCCATTCTAAAATTCCTCCCTTAATGCTTAGTAACTGGCAGTAAGAGCTTGAATTTGAAGCTAGAATGTGATGGTATTTTGGGTATTTTTAGCCCCACCCCTTTTGCCATTGGACCCATAACGCAGTCCCTGAGAGAATCACTGAAATGGAATCTGGCCTTCGGGCTGAAAGAGGTTCTGTATTTGCCTTAGTGGGACTTACGTCTGATTGCGCAGTACATTGGGGTGTTGTTGTTTACTGTATTACCATGATTCTGTTATGGAGAGAAAGGCAGGTCCCCTGAAGGTGGTAGATATACACTATTTTATAATCATGCTGATTTATATCACAGCTTTCCAGCAGAGCCAAATAGCCTGTTGAAATTACATGCCATGAGGCTCCTTGTCCAAGGATGGCAGGGCATAGAGCCTGGCAAATCTATAAACCTAGCATGATTGACAAGGCAACTTGTGCCCTTCCCGATGTTTTATAGTACAACTCCCATCAACCTTAGCCAGCATAGCCAATGCTGAGGGAGGAGAGGGGTTGGGGGATGCTGATTCCAGGTCCAGCCCAGCTTGGAGGCTGGCATGGCAACACTTTCAGGTTGGTGGTGATGGCCATGTTATCAGTCCTTGTGGTAGTTGCTCTGAGCTTGCCTTCCTCTCTTTAATGTTTCCTCAGCAAATAGGACTGAGTAATTGTCTGAGTCTGCAGCTGAGTTGTCTTGGAGTTAGGATGGCCAGTGGCCACTCATGTGAATCACCAAAAAAGAGGACAAAAGAGGATACCGATTTACATGAATTTTGCATATGCTAATTTATATGTATAGATGCAAATTTAGAAATAAGTCTTATAATGTTAATAGAAATACAATGCCCCTCCCCATAGTGTGGAAGACTGAACAGGTGACCTGAATGCCGGGCTGTTCAGACTCCTGTCCAGTGCTGCTGAGGGCGGGGCCGACTTCAAGGCCCAGCTCTTCCTTATGATGGTTCTTTACCTTTATACCAGTCTTGGACAGCCCTTCAAAAAGAGGATGCTTTCAAAGCAGAGGAAAGTCCTCTTTAAAAGAGGACACATGGCTTCTTGCTCTTGTACTCATCTTACAGTTGAGGGTTTATTTATGTTTTTATGTTCACCAAAGCATTTTCCAGAGTGGCTCCAACCTGAGAGAGAGTTACAACACAGGCTTACACATTGTGACCCCATCAAGCCTAAGACAATTCCACCATCATCTACGGTGGCCCATTAAGGATTTGATATTGATACACCTCCTCACAGTATGGTGTACTGGGCAGCAAGTCGAGCCGCCAATTCGGACTTTGGGCCTCACCTGGCGGCCGAGCGTTCGGCTGACTGTCCATTGGATGGGTCGCTGAGGCATGAGATGGCACCACCTCCTCCACAGTTTGTTCCGGACTGACCAGTTTTCGTCCCCCCCAGATGTCCTGGTACTGCATTTGGGGGGGAATGACTTGGGCTTGCTGAAAGGCAAGGCCCTGATTCGCCAGGTGCTATGCGACATAGCATCCATCCGACACCGGTGGCCGGGGGTTCGGATATTTTGGTCGTTCATCATACCGCGCCTCAGTTGGCCTAAGGCCTTGAATAGGGCGGTTAGGAAGGTGAATGGCGAAATTTGTAGGGCCATAGGTGGGATCGGGTTTTGTATTCCCCATCCCAATATAACCTTGGTCCGGAGGGAGCTGTATCGGCCGGATGGGGTCCACCTATCCGATATTGGCAATGATATTTTTATTGGAGATCTGCGAAGGGCCCTGCTCGCTCTTTTATCGTGCAGGTGGGGGAGATTCGACTAAGCGATAGCTTGTCTCTCCCTGTGGCGGGAAGTGCGGGTTTAGGCAGGAACAATTAGGGTTATGGTGATCATCCAGTGGCATCTTTCAAGGTGACTGACGTTTACCCAAGGCTGCCCTCGCCAATGCCATGAGGCTTGGCACAAGGGAGATTGGGACGGCTTTGGGGTTTTACCTTTCTCACCTATTTTGGGAGCCTGGAGGCGCCAAAGTAAGGTGACGATGGTAAGGCCCTCCAGCTCCACATGGAGGGCAACTGGCCGGTGGCGGGCCATCCCGCCTCCGGTTCAGTTAGGATGCATTCGCCAAATATTGGTCTTTTTTCCTGGCCAAGGGCCGGGCTAGGTTAGAACCGCACTTCACCCTTCACAGATCTTCAATTCAATAAATGTGGCCCTGATTTGAAACCATATACCGGTACCCTGTGTCTGCCTCTTCTTTATCTCGCCTGTACACGCGCAAAAGGATTTGATATTGATACACCTCCTTGCTGCCTGTGGGCTAAACTGAATGTTCTGTCAAGCATGCATGGTGGAGCCATGCATGCTAGTTTTCTTTACCTCCATGTAAGCACACATGGGGGAGGGGTGAAACCTTCCCCCCCCCAAGGGTTTTTTTGTGTGTGAAATTCCACTGTCACCCCACCCCACCCAGTGTGTGTGTGCTAAAAAAACAAACAAACCTCCTCCGTTCCATTGAAGCCAATGGAGCTTCTCCCCCTTTTAACCCCAACCCCTGGTGTATGTGGGGGGTGGAATTTAAAAAAATATATCGGTGGGTGGAAAGGTTTAACCACTCCCCTCTTGGAGCACCATAGTCCCAATCCAGATCAGGGCTGCGGCCGGACGCTTACACAGAGGTAAAGAAAACTAGAGACAGAAACCGGAGGAGATGAGCATCAAGTAGCAATGAAAAAAAAGGAGAGAACTAGGTTCTCAGGATGCAAACTTTATTAAATAGAGAAGCCCAACGCGTTTCGGCCTGTGTTTTTTTCTAAGGCCTTCCTCAAGGGGCTGTAAAAGTTCAAAATACATACAATAAGTTAACATGGTGAGGACAACACATAATAAAAACACTTCCTCATTGTATAATGAATTTCCTTATATTTTAAATAGAAATCATTTAAAAACATTTTCTTAAAAATGAGAAACAAGTATTGCTTTTTAAAGACATACATTTTCTTTATATAAATTATATCTTACTTGTAAAAGAGTCTGCAGATTTCTTAAACAACTGAAGTGTCTTTCACTGTTTTAGTGGCTACTGAAAAAATAGGTATTTTTGAATGTTATTATATTTTGGTACAGTTTTTTTCTTTTTTGGGCGTTATCTTGTTGGCAAAATGTCAAGGAAATCCAGTTAGGACACAGCTTCTATGTAGAACTGCAGTAATTTGCAGAGTCACATTAATGGGAACAGTTCCAAATCCTCATTGAGACCCTTTGGTTTTAAAGTATCTAATTTAATAATCCATGGTATTTCCCTTCTTAATACTTGTTTTTCATTATTGGTGTTAATTTTATCCAGAGCCCAAAATGTAAGATCTGTAAGGGAATGTAGCTGTTCTGTAAAATGTTGAATTAGTGGTACACCTTGTCTGTTGTTTTTTTATATTGCTAAGGTGCTCTCCTAGACGTTTTTTTAAAGGTCTAATAGTTTTTCCTACATAAATTTTTGGGCATTTACACTGGATGGCATAAACAACAAAGGAACTGTTGCAGGTGGTGAAGTATTTTAGAAAATACTTTTGTTGATCCGAGGGATTTACAAATGCTGTAGTTTTGTTGGTGCATTTACAATAGCAGCAATGTCCACAGGGGTGGTGTCCTATTGGCCTGTGTGAGAATCAAACAGAACATTGGATGGGCTTCCATAATTTTTAAAAATTCACTCCTTATTAGTAAGTCTCTAAAATTTCTTGTTATTTTAAAGGAGACCATTGGTTGATTTTGGCAACCAGGAATATCTTGTACCATGTGCCAATGTCTCCTAATACTGCTTTGTAAATGATCATTTATTTTATCATAAGTCAAAATGCAGTTGATTCGTGTTTGCACTTCAACATTCTTTTTTGTTAGAAGTTCTGCCTGTGTTTTTGTTTCAGTCTTAGCTCTGCGGTCTAGATTCTCCCAGGGGCTTGCCCTGGGCCTATACACTGGATTTAGCACTGAACCACAGAGGAACCACACACACCGTGTGGGGTAAATCCAGGAAAGTTTATTTAAGGTAAACAGATTACAATAAAAGATGGGGAATGAGGGAAGAGGGAGAAAGGTGGGGAGACACTTTGATACATACAAGTAGAGCTACAAAACAACAAAAACTAGTTCCTTTACTATATAAATACCCAGGCACTTACTCTCTTGCCTGGGGGTTGGTCTTCTTAGGGCTGGCCTTAGCAAAAAGCCCTAGTCTGCAGCGCGTCCAGACAACAACCACTCAAACCAGAAGCCACAGCTGGCAGTATAGATTCCCCCCTCCTTTCCTTAGCTTGGCTGTCCTTGGCCAATCAGGATGAACTTCATCTGGGCTAGGTGGAGGAGAGGTGACTCTTTGATCTTGAATAGAGTGCTTGGGCCGCATTTGCATGGGAGACTCTGAGGTGTCTAGAGTCTTCGGAAGAAGCTACATTTGCATAGGATTCCCAACCTCCAGCTGGGATTACCTCCTTTACACTGTGGAGGTGTGTGTGTGTGTGTGTGTGTGTGTGTGTGTGTGTGTGTGTGTGTTGCAGGAAACTCTGACGCTTTTTCTTCACAAACACCAATAATGAAAAACAAGTATTAAGAAGGGAAATACAATGGATTATTAAATTAGATACTTTAAAACCAAAGGGTCTCAATGAGGATTTGGAACTGTTCCCATTAATGTGACTCTGCAAATTACTGCAGTTCTACATAGAAGCTGTGTCCTGACTGGATGTCCTTGACATTTTGCCAACAAGATAACGCCCAAAAAAGAAAAAAACTGTACCAAAATATAATAACGTTCAAAAATACCTATTTTTTCAGTCGCCACTAAAACAGTGAAAGACACTTCAGTTGTTTAAGAAATCTGCAGACTCTTTTACAAGTAAGATATAATTTATATAAAGAAAATGTACTATGTCTTTATTTAAAAAGCAATACTTGTTTCTCATTTTTAAGAAAATGTTTTTAAATGATTTCTATTTAAAATATAAGGAAATTCATTATACAATGAGGAAGTATTTTTATTATGTGTTGTCCTCACCACGTATTAACTTATTGTATGTATTTTGAACTTTTACAGCCCCTTGAGGAAGGCCTTAGAAAAAAAAACAGGCTGAAACGCGTCGGGCTTCTCTATTTAATAAAGTTTGCATCCTGAGAACCTAGTTCTCTCCATTTTTTTTCGTAAAGAAAACTAGCACACATGGCTGCACCATGTGTACTTGACAGAATGTGTAGTTTAGCCCTGTGTGTTCCTGTTCATTATGCAAGAAGTGATCTGCTTTGTGATCTGTGGTGAGTTGCTTGAGAGTTATGACTGTTGTCATGTCCCATGACCTTGATAGCAATGGCTGTAAGCAACCAGTGATGCTTTACAACCATTTTCTTGTTTCCTAGCAGGATTAGCTAGGGTTATTTTGCACAACGCAGCCCCTAGGGATGACAGAGTCTACATTAGCATTTACATCATGGCTACAGAAGCTTTCTCAGCACCCCTAAAACCCCTCCTCTAGCTTCCTGCATTGAGCAGGGGGTTGGACTCGATGGCCTTGTAGGCCCCTTCCAACTCTATGATCCTATGATCCAAAACAGAATCTGCTGATTATTGTAAAATGGACCAAACAAAGGGAGGTTGCTTAGATGATGAAATTCACTTCTAATCCCGAACCCTAGAAAACAGACAGACCTAGCCAACCACTAGCCAATGGGGTTGTTAAGTGTGTACAGCAGGCAACAATATGTATTTGGCACAAGGTGGGCTGTGTCTGGCTTGGTGTGTCTCAAGTTGTGTGCAGGCCTGTTTGAGCAATGGTCAGCCTGATGGCAATGTGCCTGTACTCGGCCCCAATTCTCAAATTGTCTTAGGTGGGTTCCCTGGGAATATGAAGTTCTAGTTCCAGGGAAGGAGAGGGTCTTATAGCATTAGTGTGCCCCCCAAATCAGCTAAAGCAGGGGTGGAAAACATTTATTCTGTGAAAGGCAGCATTCCCTTGAGGGTAATCTCTCAAGGCCTGTGTGTTGACCTGTGTGTGCAGGACCAAGGCCAGCAGTGGGCAGGGCCAGAGTCCAAAGTGAGTGGGTCACCCCTCTTCTCTTACTGTCACTCTCCATTCTCTCTCTTTCCGTCACCTCCTTTTCTCTCTCCCATTGTTCCTTCTCACACAGCAGGCTGCCAGCAAGGAAAGGACAGGTTACTCTTGCCAGGGGTCTGAACTACATGCAGAGGGCTTTTGAAATCAGGCTGAGGGCCACATGAACTTAAGCTGAGGTGGGGCACATGTGGCCCCAGGGCTGCAGGCAGCTCCCCCTTGAGCTAAAGTTCAGTATTGCAGCCACCACTGCCTCCAAGCCCTGATGTAACACCACATTCCAGGAGAGGAAAGTAGGCAGGCAGAGCTTCCCTCCTTTCCAACTCTGGCAGTTAGAACATATACTGAGGTCAGGCCATTGGTCCATCTAGCCCAGTATTGTCGACACAGACTGGCAGCAGCTATCCAGGGTTTTAGGCAGGAGATTTCCCAGCCTTACCTCACAATGTTGGGGATCGAACTTGGGACTTTCTGCATGCAAAGCAGGCAATCTACCATTGAGCCATGGCGCTTCCCCTGAGGGATGCTTTGGAGAGAAAAAAGATTCCCTGCCCTAGTTGGAGAAGCTATTGTCTGTTGAATAAAACATGTACAGTGATTTATTAATCCTTTTTAGAAATCATACCTGTTTAATTTGTCTACCTTCCATTTTATTTGCAATGTATTGGTTATTCAGTTTGCAGTGTGATGACCTAGGGTTATATAAAAACTGAACTGAGCTGATTGCAATGCAATACAGAGTCTGACATGCATTGACCAAACTGACTGTCTCATAACTTTTCAAGGTGGTTTGGCCTTATTTTATGAGCCCAGTGTGGGAATGGGGGTGTCATGGAGAGACAAAACATGCTCACAGTGCAAATATGAAGCCTCCCTGTGGCCCAGATAGAGTTGTTTGATGTATCAAGGGTGAAGGGTAGCTTTCACACACTGCCACCGGCTGGAAGGTACATTTCTGCTCTCCTCAAATGTCTTCTCTGCCCAGTTCTGTACCATGTAACAGATTTCAATGTTCCGTACTGTACCTGTTGATGGCACTGGTCTTTTTCCTGAGTACCAGAGCAATGTCCCGAGTAGGGATGCACGAATGCTGTTAAATCTGTCCTGACCGTGTCTTGCAGATTGTCAGGTGTCTGCTCATTGACAGAATTGGATATTTTTAAAGGGATGTATGATCATTTTGTTCCACTTGCACTAATGGGCATTAGCACAATGCACGCTAGCACTAATGCATGTTAGAGGAAATACACATTAGTGCTCATGCGCATTAGTAAGTGCACATTCGCACTAATCTCCTCCCAAAGTTAAAAAAACAAAACAAAACCCCAGTCCGCTGCAGAATCCACAGGTCAGATTCATAGAAATCCGAACTCATTTGAATCCACTGTGGATTTCTTTGACATCCTTAGGCCTGAGCACCAATGACAACATTATTACACTGTCATAGCAATTCTTGCTATTTCCATCCTGGTTGTATGTCTCTCTGTGTGGGGAGGGATAAACCTCCCCTCTCATGTGCTGTGATCAAGATAACAATCACCCTCCCCCACCCCACATGTCTAATTAGCTGCACACTGCACATAAAGCGTAAGCTGTAGTTTGGCCCTTATTTCTTCATACACACACACATGTGATGATGATAATCACCATGATAATCTACTGCATTCAGTAGCTGTGATGTCCCAGAGAATAAATAATTCATCGTCAATTTGCTTTTTGAAGTGAAGTGCTACAAGAACATATCTATATATAAGAACACACATACCAGTAGATCTCACTGCAACCCGTTCCCAATGTAAATAACAAAACAGATGTATTTAGAAATCCCTTAATCCAGTGGCTCTCAAACTTTTTATTTATTGCAGAGCACTTGAAAATTGCTGGGGGTCTTGGCAGACTATTTAATAACTTCCCCCCCCTGTTCTACCAAAGAAAGCACATACAGAACTCATATTTTAATAAGTGTAGTCTTGCCTTTCTACTGTAATGGATGTACTTTTGGATTAAATATGAAGAAAAATAAAGCATTGTCAAAACCAGTACCATATTATGAAAATCACAGGCCCTAGGTCGGGCAGCTGAGAAAAATTCCTTCAACTGGTAAATTTTTAGGGAAAAAATAGTAGACTGCACCAGTGCTATATTAAGAAAATCATGAGCTGTTGGCCCTTGTTAGCTTCTTTGATAATCTGGCCCTGGTCAAAATGTCCTCAAACTCTGTCATCAGAAAAAAATAAAGTACAGGGCCAAGTGCAGATATTCTCAACTGCTCCACAACCTTTCTATGGACCACCTGAATGGAGCTTGTGGACCATAGTTTGAGAACCTCTGTCCTAATCAAAATGTATTTCTCATGTTCACATAAAAATGCAATTTCTCTCTCTGCCTTCAAAAAAATAAGTTAGGGATATTTGAGGAATTGAACATTGGCAAATTCAGATATGGACTGACTTGATTCTGCAACTTTAGACTAATTTCTGAATCGGAACATAGTTGTCCACTGGTTTTCACACATCCTAAAAGTTCAATTCTTGTCTCAAAAAACTTATCAAAATATGTTTAAAAAGATTACCTTTGAGGGGAAAATACATTAAAAATATATATATAAAGACATACTTAAATGTTAAGTTTTATGTAGTTTTAAAAACACAAGGGTAGTTTTAAAAAACACAGTTTGCAGATTAATGTGGAAATGGGACAACATGAATTTATGGGTGAACAGCACATGTAAAGTGTAATGGACCAGAAATAGACTGATTTGTCCATGCCTCTACCAAATAGATCATATTTGAAATCTGTACTCCTAAATAGATCATATACTGTACTCCTAAATAGATCATCTGTACTCCTAAATAGATCAATAGACCAAATAGATCATATTTGAAATCTGTACCCCTGTCCTGTACACACCTACTAGAGAAAACCTCATTGAACCCAGTGGTTGTTAATTCAGAGGACAGAGTTGCACTGTTTCTGTTCTAGGTAGACTACAAAGTAAAGGCAAGCTGAATCAGCACATAGACAACTTTGCTTTATAGTTAGAGTTTTCACTTGGAAATCAGGACCCACTATTTGAGCTGGAGATTTGACCTGCACCTACCCTCTTGATTAGTTAGTTGTGTCCCCAACGTGGGTCATGGGAAGTCTCAAGAGGTCAATTAAATGAAAAGGAACATGTGTAATATCCTTTATAATCACAGCTCTTAGTTTCTGTGAGGTCAGCATTTCCCTGAATTTTGCATCACTGTAGAGAACTATAAAATCGATGGCAACAGGAGATGGACCCTTGGTCTGATCCAGCATGGCTCTTCTCATGTTCTGGCATGAATTTGGACCCCAAGGACACAGACAATGGGGAAGACAGGGGGGGCAGGAGCCATACCAGAGAGAGGCTTGGTCCTTGGAAATACCAGCCTTGCTGGAAACTCCTACTGGAGGGAAGCCCAGGAGCCAGCACTGGCAGCATCTACTTTGCCTGAAGAAATATCCCTGCCATCCTCTGATCCTGACTCTTCCTTGGAACCCTCTGTGGTGTGGGAGTGCACCTGCCCCTGTCACTCAACAACCTGCACAGGAGGAGGTTCTCCAGTTCCAGTGGAGCCAATGCTTGAGAAATAGAGCACAGTCCCTTTAAATGGCAACAGCTTCCCTCAGAGGGAAGCTAGAGACAATCCCGTGACTACATGATTATTAAAGCCCAGGGTTGGATCCAGACAATTGCTGGAGCAATATATTTAGGTTGCCTGGAGTTGCCCAGCATCTAGCCCCTGATACTTGCTGCACAGGGATCTGACCAGGGTCCTGATCTCCATCACTTGCCCTGCCCTCTGTTGAGTTTTGCTAGCATCCCAGTGGGGCCCCACCCTGGAACTGGATAGGTACCAAATGTGACAGTCTTGTATCAAATTCCAGCTATCTAACATACCAAAATGAGTAGCCTGCCTAGCTTCCTTTTGGGAATCAAAGGTTTAAGATATATCAGATGAATTATTGAAGAATGCACATGTTTCTCACTTTGGATAAGAAAAGCAAAAGGATCTGCATGTACCCTATTCAAAATACAAATATTTCCCTTTTCATAGTCTAACAATGGAGAATGTGTGTACCTGCAATCTTCAGGGTTATGGCCTACGCTTGTCAAAATCATATTTCATTGGTGGAAAGGCAATTGTAGTCCAGGCCATCTGGGTTTGATTGTTTTTGCTTTTTCTTCTGTTGTATCAAATTGTAGCTGGCGCTGTGCCAAAATATTTTTTTTGTTTTTGTTTTTAAATTGATTGTTGTACACCACCCAGAGAGCTTCGGTTCGGCTATTGGGCGGTATAGAAAATGAATAAATAAATAATATAAACACATTGCACTATATATGAAATGAATGGGCGTTTGTTGAGAGTGCTGAATAACTTCAGTACAGTAACTGAATTTACTGTACATATTACTTAATCTCTACATTTTGTAATAAAATACATATTATTTTTATCTAAGCCTTGGTCTGTGGTCTTTTGCTAAATATCCCCTCTTATAACTGCAAAGGCTAACCGCCCTGTGTTGTGGTGTGACTTTAAAACCAAGATCCAAACAATACATGTCAGCCATGCACACATGTGTGTGCATTTGAGAATGTGTGACTGCGTTACACTGCTGCAACCAACCCCCCCCCATGAATGTTAGCACTTAAAAAGAAAAAAAAAACATGATTATCAGATGGATCAGAGGATGCTGACCAGCTTGCATGTGTGCAATTGTTGATGCAATGGCTAAAGTTGTCAACTCTTGAACTAAAATATTGTAAGATCCAAGCAAGGCTTGGGTCTCAGGAAAAGAGCAATGGGTAGAAGTCAGAGATTTGGAGTGGGTCTGGAAGGCAGAATCCGCTCAAAAGCAATCTGTTATGCTAAGGGGTACGTCTAAAAAACCAGTCTATGGCAAATAAATAAATGAATGACAACCTGGCCTTACCCCTTACTTTGTGGTGTACAACAATCAATTTTTTTAAAAAACAATAAAATGTATTGTATTATGTGGGATCACTTAATATTTTACATTTTATCCCTTTGGGGCATGCATTTCCCCCCTTCCTGCATACATGGTAAGTGCATTTCTAAGATAGTTCAGATTAAGCCAAAGGTTAAGCTCCTGCTCTCCTGCAATGGTGGCAAGAACAGCAACCCAATATGTCTCCAGTATATGTTGCAAATGCTACTAGAAATAGGCCAAGCAAGATTGGAAATAGCCATGTATGAAAAGGATAGCAACGTATCAATATTGCAAATAGCAAATGTATGAAAGGGGAGAAGGTGACAAGATAAACTCCTTGTCCCACTCCCCAATCAAGCTTTCAAATCCAAAACCCGTAGCTTGAATCAAGAGAAAGTTGCCACCACATGTGGAATTATTGCTGCAGACTATGTATTAAGAGCCCTAATCCTTTAAGCAGGATTGAATGTAAAGATTTTATTTCATTTTTTTGAGGCAGAGAAGATTGGCGAAGCCCTTACATACGTAAACATTTGGGGTGCTTTGTGGAAGAGATAATAGCTTTGTTGTGTTATCTTATTTGGTCATAAACGTTTCAGGAATGGGTCTAGCTAGCTGAGATGCATTAAAAAGCCCAGCCCGCCATGCTCTCACTAAGAATGAGAAGGCAGAGCCAAGATGAGATTCCAAAGGAGACGGTTTATTATTAGCTAGTAATTAAATAATAGTTCATGTTGCCTTCTTTCACTGGGAATTACATCCTTTTCACCTCTTCTCTGCTAGAGCAGAGACATCCATTACGATGAGTAGCTACAACACTTGTCAGTTCCAATCAGCTCCAAACGGCTGAAGGCCAACTGACATGTACTCTCTTAAAGCATGGCTTCTCTTCCCCCAAAAGCCCACTGTCCTTTCACGTGCATGTAACAGTCAGAAGAGATCACATCATCATGCAATGAAGAAAAACAGAAGCATATGGTACTAAGGGAGCCTCTGCAGGAGATGGCTGGAATGGTATGGCCCACACATCATAAACTAAATGTATTTCAAAACAGTGGACTGTAACAGCCCGTTGACAAAGCAGCAAAAGGAAGGCAGGGCAGGGCAGGGCTTCACGAAGGCTACCGTTAGCTAGGTCCGCGAGTTTTTGCTTGAATGTCTTCTTGTGATATTAAATGAAACACAAGAACCTGCTCGCTTGAAGCAATTAATTATGCAAAAGCAGTTGCAAAGTTCAATTTTTTGCTGTTTAATTAGGGATGAGATGGTTTCCCCTGCACTGTTCCTTTGTTGTTCCTCCGGTTTGCCCTGCCCTGCAAACCACTCCTCCGGAAACACAGGTTCACTATATGAACATTTCTCAAACGTAAGTTTTGAATTGGAGGATGTGCCGTTTTGCCTGTGCTTTCCACTCCTTCAGTCTGTTTGCATCTTTCCCCCTCCACCTTCATCATGCACATGTGTGCATTGATAAAACTGTGGGGGAGGGGGAGGGAGAGGCAATCTTGATGCAATCACATGTAAGAGTGCATCAAGATTCTTTTTGTGTGGTATTTGACTGACGTACACATGTGTTTCCTGTGCACAGGTAACACATTACACAAAAAGTACAGGTGTATGTACAGTCACAAGTTTGCTTTCTCGTAATCAGCATACACAAGCACACATGCACATCAGTACACAAATGCACCTGCCACACAACAGTTATCTTGATGCAATCATGCATATTGTCGTCACATCAAGATTTCTTTTCTTTTTCTTTTCTTTTCTGGATTATTTTATTCACATGTACCCTAGGAATGGACAGATTTGTCATTTACACTTTCTCTTGCATTTGCATTAAAATCTCTAGCTTGTTCTGTCCTGAATATGAAGAATGTCTTATCAAAAACACACTAAATTGAATTCTTACCCATCTGTGCTGGCCAAATTCAGTAGGTACAGCTATTCCCAGCATGGAGAGGACCTTTTTTTAAAATAATTTATTTTTTATTGTGAGTTTCACTGAAACAAAACAAAATCTAAAGAAAAAAGTATCTATCTATCTATCTATCTATCATCTATCTATCTTCATATAACTGCATACATTTAAATGTATCAATTATTCAAACGCTTCAACAAAGGCAGACCAGATATCCAGTCAGTCAGTCACTCGTGACCGAGTAAGATTGTCTTCCAGGATAATTTTTTTTTTTTTACAAAAAGGAGATTTTAAAAGGAGGAGAAATTCTAAAGAAAATTGTGTAGACTCTAGCGATGGGTCCATAAGTGACTGTGGAGGCCAATTCGAGATCCACACAGCTTCCCACAGTGAGGATACAGGTTACCAGGTGGAAGATGGTTCTGTAATGGATTCATTTGACGAGCTTTTCGCTTAGCACGTTTCTCCCTTTCACCTTGCACTCGGGCTTCTTCCATAGAACCTTTGTGAAAGGCCAACCTCCAGTTAGATCGTTCATGGGCCAGAGCTTCCCAGTTTTTGATGTTTATCTTGCATTTTTTTAGATTAGCCTTAAGAACATCTTTAAACCTCTTATATTGACCACCGATATTCCGCTTTCCATCCTTGAGTTGGGAATAAAGTAACTGCTTTGGGAGATGGCAGGCATTCGAACAACATGACCGGTCCACTAAAGTTGGCGTTGAAGGATCATTTTTTCAATGCTAGTAGTCTTTGCTTCTTCCAGTACACTGACATTTGTTCGCCTATCTTCCCAAGTAATTCGCAGGATTTTCCGGAGGCAACGTTGATGAAATCTTTCAAGGAGTTGGAGGTGACGTTTATAGATAGTCCATGTTTCGCAGGCATACAATAAAGTTGGCAATACAATGGCTTCATAAACCAGTGTTTTGGTCTTCTTACAAATTGTACAAATTGTAATATCCCGATCCTCGAACACTCTATGTTTCATTCGAGAAAACGCGGCACTTGCGGAACTCAGACTATTTCTGTTACTCAGCTGTAACAGAAAGATAGCTGCCAAGATAGAGAAAATGATCGACATTTTCCAGTATTGTCCCGCCAAGCTGGATAGATGGCATCACCAAAGGGTTAGCTTGCACTTGCTGATGAAGCACTTTGGTTTTTTTGATTTTAAGTGAGAGAGTCTGCTCAATGCAGGAAACTAGAGGAGGGGTCTCCCATCCAAGTAACAACCAGGCATGACCCTGCTTAGCTTTCCACGCTCAAACAAGCTGAGCCAGTCACGGAAAAACTTTCTCCTCCCCACGAGCCAGTTTCCCAGAAAGATCTTGGGGGTTGGCTCTCCTGCATCCAGAGGAGGTTGCCTCACTGTCTTTGGACTCTGAGGATTCTGGCCATGAGGACACTCGCATGCCACAGCCACTCTCACATTATGCAGTTTGAGGCTGCTAAAACAGGTCAGGACCCATTAAGAGAGAAAACCTCAGTCATTTGTGGAGGTAGAACTAAGCAGCCTAAAAGCAACCAAACTCTTACTCAATTAAGGCTCAATCTTGATCTGCTCCTTGTTGAAGCAACATACAGACAACCCTACCTGGCCTCCAGCCCAGCACCACTTGGCACTTTCTGTGCTGCTGATCTCTTCCTGTCTTGCTTCCATGAGACACCTGACCTGACCTGACCCCTGCTAAAGTTCTGGCCCATAGCAACATGCTAGGATGACTCCCTTCTTTTGCCAGTTTAGCACAGGGACAGATTTCCACATAGCAGAGGACTCTTTGGGGAAGAGTCGGTGGTATCTAAAAAGTGCCACACCAAGGACATCATTGGATTGATATTTGGAAACGCCAAAGTGACATAACCCAGAACTTCTATGGATTGCTAATCATGGTTTTTAGCTATTGGTGCTTTCTGATGTAAGCACTGGTTTTGGACATTAATCATATGCAGAAATAAATATAGGAAGGTGAATTCCTCATCATCCCTGTATTCAAAATGGGGACTTGTGATAGGGATGTATGGATGATGTTAAATCCATTCTGTCTGCGTCTTGTGGATTTTCAGGCACCTTTCGTTCCATCATTGATGGAATCTGATTTTGTGCAAATGCAAAATTCACAGTTTCAAAAATGCATAACCCCCCCAAATACACAAATCCCCCCAAAATATGAATTTTCATGCTTTAGTCTGGGGGGGGGGATGTGCATTTTCAGTCAGTGAGTTGTTGTTTTTCTCTGTATTTTTCTATGACTAAATGTGCATAAAATTACAATAAGTTTTAAAAACCCAGTCCATAAGTCCACAGAATCCATGTGACTTGGGAAAAACCAGCCCGCTGCAGAATCTGCAGGTCAGATTCATAGAAATCCAAACTCTTTTGAGTCCATGGCAGATGTCTCCGACATCCTAACTGTGGTGAGAGTGTTTCCAATGTGTGGCCAACTAATATATCTCTGCTCTGAATAATGCCCAAGTCCTTACTGTGAACAGGAATAACATGTGTGAAAGCAGTAAGCATGAAGGAATCACATTTCCTATATTAGTGGAGGTGGGCATCATCTAAAACCGTTAATACATGCCGATCCTATGCCTGTTTTAGTCTCAGTGTGTTCACTAGGACTTACTCCTAGGTAAGTGTGCCCAGGATTGCAGGAGTACAATATGATATTATTCAGAAGTAAGTTCCGCCATGCTTAATATGGCTTACTTACAGGTAAGAGTGTATAGGACTGCAGCCTTAAACTGAAATTGTAGACTCAATTACTTTGAAGTAGGCACCATTGAATACTATGGGACTTGGTTCTGAATAAACTTGAATAGGGTTGTGCTGCCTTTTTATATCATTCTCTGTTTAGATATTTTTAGTAATTCTATACTGGGGGGGGGACTTATTTTAGGCAAATCTTGATTTTTCCTCCTCAACATTAATGTGTGTAAGGGGGAGAGAATATTCACTGCTTTTCCTACACATAAACTCTCCCAAAGTAACACATTAAATTAGGTTCTCAGATTATCAATATTTTGGCACCTTCCATCTAAATAAGGCTATTTTAACTTTGCTTTGTAATGAAACCCTACAGTGGCTTTATGATGCTCTAAAAAAAAGAATATGCACTCTTAACCGTATCATAACATAATTTAATTCAGCATTTTAAATAACTCTCGTTTTGACAGTGAGATTTTTTTAAGGGGGAAAAAAATCTATACACAATGCCATTAAGTATGTAAATGAATTCTATACTCACAAGGACATTTATTGACAATATTATACAAAACATTAACCCATGTTTAGGAATCCTTCAGCAGAAAGCTGAAGGCTTGTTTCAATGTGCACTGAAGACAAGATTTCATAGATCATAGATCATATAGTTGGAAGGAGCCTACAAGGCTATTGGTTCAGATCCTGTTTTGGAAAGCAGGTTGCTTCATCTAGGACCACTTTGGACATGAGCCACATTGCCCCAGGTCTAAAGTAGAGCTCCAGTTTGGAAACTGGAGGCTTCATTAATTTCCCCCCTGTTGACAAACATGGGGAAATGAACAAATGGCTATAACTTTTTTTTTCTAATTCTTGGCAGAATTGGATGAAATCTGCAGGCATAGTTGCCCCTTCTGAAGGAAAGAGGCTTGCCAAATTTCTGACGGGTGCTGGATCATTTGTGCATAGTGCATCTTTAAAATTGGGAGAAAGGGAGTTAGTACTTTCCCCTCCTGTGTTCTTTGTGTGTGTGTGTGGTAATTTGTATGAAAAAAATTCAGAAGGATAGGTGCAGGGTTTAGGGAATTATGATGAAAAACAGCTTGAAGGTTTGTTTTTCTTTTCCGCTCAATTGACACCAGTTGATAAGTTCCTTCTATGTCCCTTCCAAAAGCAGTGTGATTGGAAGTAAAAAGTATAGCCCTGGTAAAGTTATTCTCTGGCTGGAAGCTAGAGCTGTCATTCAGAAAACTACACTCCACCCTTCGCTCTCTACCTGCCATTTTCCTTTTGGGGAGAGCCAGGAAGGAAAAGGTTACCATTTTTAACAGACATTCTGAGCATGTCTGACTGTATGTGATCTCTGAGGCTGGGATGGGAAGAACTTGAGATTCAAAGAACTTGAATGTGGGAGAAAGTGACGCTGACAGACTTGTTCATCTAGGCAGAGGGCTTTGAGAGCTTAGCTTTTAAAAATTGGGGTTTCAGTTCATGTATTCTGACAGCTCCTGGCAGGCAGGTACAACACGGCCCTCTCTATGCTGGGAACAGCTTAGTCCATTGTTCTCCAACCTTGGGTCCCCAGATGTTTTTGGCCTACAACTCCCAGCATGCCCCAGCCAGCTGGCTGGGGCATGCTGGGAGTTGTAGGCCAAAAACATCTGGGGACTCAAGGTTGGAGAACACTGGCTTTATCATTCAAATTGGCCAGTGCAGGTAGATGAGCATTGCAGTTTATTGTCTGATAAAAATTGATCAACATTTGCAAATTTCTCCATTGACGGGACAGAAAGAACTTGAGATTTTTTTTATTTTTTAAAAAAAAGTGAATGTGGGAGAAAGCAAAACTGACAAATTAATCCATCCCTAGCAAGGCCTGCCAGCGCCAGTCCTTATGTAGCCAAGATGGCACCACCTATGAAGAGGGAGGTATCGGCAGGTTTGAGGAAATCCGAAGGTTTGCAGAAGTACAAAAAATCTTTAGGGGCAAAAAACAACAACCCTAAAGTGGGGGACCCAAAGCTCAATGTTCTAGTTATTGCTTTGGAACCTGGCTTAATTTTAGTTGGCACTGTTGAAGGTTTTTATTATTAGTATTATTATTGGTTTAATGGTGTGCAATTAACCACATTGGGCTTATAGAACAGTGGTCTAGAGATATTTTAAATAAGTAAATGTAGCCAAACCCCTGAAAAAATCATGCCCCTTTATTAAGAAACTAACATCCCATGAAACAATCCTTTGACCCTTTATGATGTAAGATCATGGTAGCCCTGTTGAGAAAGCCTTGAATCAAGCAAAGGAAGAGCTCTTTCATGTCAAGAGAAAATCATCTCAATCCACCTTAGAAATAAGAAGAAGGCTGTTGTAAATAAGCCACAGCCTAAATTGTTTCTGGTGTTACTGCATTATGTTCAGGACAGGTTAGCTATGATAGAGGTAATTTTTCCCTTTGATATTAATCTGGCCTTGAGCACTTAACGTTTAGAAGGACCAACATCTTATTCATGAAATTGCTCTTGTGTCCTTGCATCTAAATTTATATTTTAGCAACATGAAGCAAACAAATTGATAAGGGGACTCTGATGTGGCCATTTTTTTTTTGTCTATGCTAATTTTCCTTGGAATAGCTTGTGCCTTTTAACCAGCTGTTTTCTTAACTGAATGATCCCATCGACATAAAGCAAGCCCAATTTGGGACAGAATCCTGTATCTATTTTGCAGAAAGGAAGATCTCCTTGAAAATAACGAATGCAACACACAACCCCGTTTTGCAATATGTGACTTGATTCTGGTTATTCAAATTAAATGTATTCCGTTAAGATCATAGAAAACTGGTGGCAAAAGCACAGACATTATCCCATGTAAGCAAAAGATCAGCTGCTGTTCAAGAGTCAAATCAAGCACGAACTGAGTTGTAAACAATCATAAGGAAGACATGATAGTTGAAATATTTGCTTCATTAAGTTGCTTCTTTCCTTTGCTTAACCAGTGCAAAATCCAGTCAATACAAAGATTGCTCAATAAAAGCAACAACAACCACCACACAGTAGGTGTCACAAAAATTAAATACTTCATTGAAAAAAATTTGACTGTGATCTAAACACCATTCATTTTGAAGGATATTCCAAGATGATATTAAAGGACTAATACAGTTTTGTAGGGTTTGGATTTATGCTGTCCATTTCTCTATGGTTACATCTAGGAATTCAACAATAGAATCATCTATTCCTACTAGTGAAATTGTTTTCAGTTACATTTTATGGATCAAAGAGCATCCATGTTAGAGAAACCTGTCTTCACAAATCCCCAAGTTCCTTAAACATGTTACACTCCTGAATTACGGACAAAAACAGCCTTTTCCATATTTTTAAAGTTCTATCAGTTTGTGACTTGATGAGTCGCTCAGTTTGTTTGGTCCATATACTTCAACATTTATCTGCTGCAGCGTACAGAAGCACACAATCACACTGACTCTTAATTTCTTGGGCATTTGTTCTAATCAGAAATAAAAAGGGAATAGCTAGGGGAAGAATCATCCATCTACCATCATATTTAGAAAACACACTTTGATATGATTTCTGTCCTTTGAGAATTAAAGAAATACATATTGATTATAAGCATGTCACAAATACACTTTTTAATATAAATATTATGAAGAAATAATTGACATAAGATGCATTTGTATGTAGCCTATGTCACACATTGACACAGGCTAAGCCAAAAATCCTGGCTTAAATAAATAAGCCAGGGTATGCACAGGTAATGTGCAGGTATACATAGCCCATTTGCTGCTGCTTTCCCTTCATGTGGGTAGAGAAACTAACCAGAAAGCTGCAGTTATCCATAGGTTCTTGTTACAAACTGGATATATGGTTAATTGCTCCCAAACAGGCCAGGATTCATAAACCAAGTTTAAATCCTGGTTTAAAGCTGGTTTATGGTCCTGGCTTGTTTGGGAGCAGTTAACCATAGACAGTGGTTCTCACGTTAATGGGCAGCTATGGTTAATTGCAGCTTCCTGGTTAGTTCCCCCATGCATGAGAAGGAGGGAACAAGGGGGCTGTATACACCCATACACTGCTTGTGCAGATTATTAAGCCAAATTTTTGACTTAGCATTATGCGCAAACACAGCCCAGTCACCATGTTGAAACACACAGCGGGGTGGTTTTCTCACGATCAAGCAGTGGTGTGTGCAACAGGCAGCTATTTCAAATATTCAAGCCATGACTGCTGCATGTAGTGTTGTCTGAATCCAGCAAGGGTGGGCTGTTGGTGTGGTTAACAAACCACCCACAACCCTAAGCACCCCATAGGTTCCATGTGGTTTGTTAACCATGGCAACAACTCATCCTCACTGGGTTCAGAGATGACACAGCAAGCTGCAGTCATGGTTTGGATATTCAACAGTTGCTTGGCGCACACCAGCACACACTGCAAGCCGCAGTGGGCTGTGGTGATCACGCAAATCCAGTCATAGGTATGAGAATAAAAGAGCATTGAAGGCTCTGTACCTTGATATTAAACATAGAGTCTCCTCTGAAATTATTTTCATCCAAATTTGTTCCAGGAATGTTTGCATTCCATATTAGCTTATCTTGTTTCCACAGTGGGACTGATGCAAAACACTGTGTATGTATGTTCAGCTTGCTACAGCTTTCAGTTCCATCAGTTCATTCATGTCTTTACCTCTCCCCTCTGCATCATCAGTGTGTGCGTGTGTGTGGTGTGTGTGGTGTGTGTGTGCTTGCGCATGTGCACTAGTGATGGCCAAGAATTTTGTTTCAATTCATTTTTCATAAGAATTTACCAAAATTTGTGAAGTTCTCCAGATCCAGAACAAAAATAACTTGAGATTAAAACAAATGAATGTGAGAAAACCCAAAACTGACAGGTTCATCCATCCAGGCTGAAGTCTTTGAGAGGCTTGCTCTTAAAAGTCTGGGTTTGAATCCCTGTACTGTCAACCATGTTACTGCTGAATTAGGGTTGCCACCTCTCTTTTTTCTGACAGGCTCCTAACTTTAACTTTAACTAATGGCAGGCAGGTACAACATGGTCCTCTCCATAAGATAAAAGCTCGGCTCCTATAACACAATGGATTGAAGACCTAATGATGCTTTCAATAGTTGAGCGGATGACATATAGACGCTACTCTTGAATGGACATATATATGGATGGAAAGCTTTTTAATCTCAGCAGGCTGAAAGCAAAAAGTAAGGTGATTACAACCTCTGTTGTGGAACTTCAGTATGCTGATGATAATGTGGTCTCCGCACATTCAGAGGATGATCTCCAAACTATCCTAAATGCTTTTGCAGAAGCATACGGAAAACTTGGTCTCTCAGGGGGTTGGACTCGATGGCCTTGTAGGGCCCTTCCAACTCTATAATCTATTAATCCTCTTACCAAACTGTTAATTCCGGAGCCTCTTCTTCAGAGAACAAGGATGAGGGTTCAGGATCCTGGCACATGACAGCTATAGTGCTTTGGATGCAGTCCTAAACACATTTACTAAGGAGTCAGGCCCATTGAACACAGTGGAACTTACTTCTAAGTAAACATGCAGAGGATTGCATTGCAGAGCTGTAAAATGAAAGGTCATGTTGTAATTCTTTCCACACTCACCTGGACCTAAATCCCATTGAACACAAAGGGTTTACTTCTGAGTAGACATGTGTAGGATTGCAGTGCATGTCCTGCCTGAAGCCAGTCTTGTGCCATGGATGCCACATCCCTTGTTTCCCAGATGCTGTGCAGCCTGAAGGGTAGAGCCAGCAGCAAACCAAAGGCTCCCTGGCAATTGTTGGAGATACTCTTTTAATTAAATTGTAATTATTATTGCTTCACATGTTGCATGATTGAGCCTTGGGACTAAGATTAGTTTCTGAGGGCAAAGCCTGGCCTGTTGACTTGTGCAAGAACTGCATCTTACCAAGAGTTATATAAACAACAAGAAAAGATGACATGCAATGTTAGTCCTACTTAGAGTAGACCCATTTAAATGAACGTGGCTTAAGTTAGACTGACATTAGCTACAATCCCAAAATACTATGGTTATTGCAGCCAAATTAAAGTGGAGCAATCATCCCTTTGCCCCTAAGTTTCATCATCTGCAGAATGGGATAGCAAAATGTTCAAACCTTTGCAAAGCGCTTTTAAGTTTCATGCCACTATGCTGAACTCAGGGATCACCAGGGACAGCGCAAGCTGGGTGTGCATGCAGCTGATGCTCGCTAAGGTTTTCTTGTAGACTTCAGAGGCCGAGGTTTTGCCCCCCTAGCGAGATCAAGATGCGTAGATGAAAAAGCTTGATGTATAATTATAACGTATCGTTGTATTTCCTAATAGTGATGAAATATTTAGAGACTGCAGGCCTTTTATCAATAAAATAAATGAAATTAAGGGATCTGGTCTAATTAATTATGTACCTTGCTTGCCGTTTGCCCACCCCCTGCTGCTCTCACTTGACAGGTAAATTGTTGAAGACAGAAGACTTATTATAGATTTTATACCAGCCTATGAGGATTTGGACTGATTCCATTGAGCAGGTTCAGGTCAACTTGAGTCCCTGCCTTCAAAGCATCATGGGTGTCTCTGAGCATCACTGGAAGCTTGTTCTGGCAGAGAGCCAGGCTTCAAAAGCCTTTTCACTGTGCAGTCAGTGACTCACTAATGGGCAACTGCAGGCTTTCTGATTTCTTCCTCGTTTCATGTGTTCATTTGACATAAATTTAATTAAACCAAATCTGGTGTTAAAGCAAGGAGAGATAAAAGTGATATGGCACAAATTAAAGAACTGTGAAAGATACAGGAAACATGGTTCCCCCCTGCCCCCTGTTTCTATAAAACATTGTCAATTTTAGTAAGTTCGCTACTTTCCTTCTGCAAAAAAAAAAGAAAAGAAAGTGTGGCTATGCATTATTAAGAATAATGTACGTCCAGGGTTAGATGAAGGTCTCGGCCCCTTATTCTCTATAGGAAGCCCTTTCAGAAAATTCTGAGGTTTCCTTTCATAGCCACACTTCAGGTAGTCACCTCTTCACAGGATCTGAGACGAGTTTGCCCTCTCTCTCATTTGCCCTATCTATAGTTGTTAGCCTGCTCAAAAGCATGCAACAGCAGACACATGAAAAGAACATATATTAAATCTGGGGGGGGGATCAGCATTTTTGAAAGCCCATTTTAGGTTTTTTTTAAAAAAAAACAAAAAAAAAAACAACCTAAGGCTACTGGGGTGATAGCAAAAATGGAAAAAAAATTAAAAAGGTGCTGTTAAAGAGGTTTAATTTAATTGATCTGAATGTTGCATTAGGGGAAGCATTCAACTTGCTCTCCCCACCTTTTTAAAAACATATTTTTTTTGTGGGGACTATTATTAAAAGATAGCTCTGTCTTGAAACATATGAATGTGAACTGAAAGGGTATTTGCCATTGCTGCCCAGAGATATTCTGAATCGATAATGCTCAAAGGGCTCCAATACGATCACTTCATAAGCACTATATTTAAGTTGCTAGCATTAAAGATTAAGCACCGCAGGGAAAAACACCGGAGAGAGCCTTTAGTGTCCAATGTACAGTAGTTGGTAAAAGGCGGGCCTCTTTTTTTTTTTTTTGCTTGCACAATCTGGATATTTCCTTTAAATAACTGAGACCTTGTTCCACATGTAGCCAGTGATGAAAGCAAATTGTGTGTGTGTGTGTTTGAGCTCCCATGATGTTATACTGAAACTCTAAGCTTAGAGATGAATGGGGATGCAATGTTTCAGCAAATACTTCATACCTTTCAGTTCCTGCTCACTTTCACCAAGGCACAAGGAACATTTTCTTGTAGGAGTGTTGCTAATCCATCAAAATAAATAACTAAATAGTGCCTTTTTCCCCCTTATAGCTGCTGTCCCTCCCCACTTTGTTTATTCTAAAGTTTGTCTCTAGAAGGCCCTTGTAGAAAAAGAGAAGGCAGGAGAGAGAGAAATGGAGGGAAGAGAAAAAGGGTAAAGGAGACAAAAGCTGTGAGAAATAGCTTCTGAATAAGGAAAGAACTTATTTATGTCCAAGCCTTGCCTACAAAAATTGGTTCATCTTTTGAAAATTCCTCCTGGAAATTCCTCTCCTATTTCTCCTTTTGTTGTTGTTGTTGTTGTTGTTGTTGTTGTCAGAAATTAACTCAAATAAGTATTCTAGTATGTGCATCTATCATGTGACAAATGAATTATCAACTTTATAATTGCCATGGCTTCCTCTAAAGAATCTTGATGCTGTAGTTTGGTGAGGGTGCTGTGAATTCTTCTTAGAGATCCCTGATGCGCCTCACAGAACTAGAGTTCCCAGAATTCTTGTGAAGAAGAAATTATTTCAAGACTCTGGTGTGCTGTCACCATGTCATGTGTCCATAGGTGTTGAATACTTTATTCCAGAAAAGTTTAGGTGGTGGATGGAATGTCAGGATGCTAGGTGACAGTTGACTTGAAATGTCTAAACAATTTTTTTTGTTTTGTTTTGTTTTTTACCCGACTATCCAAAATGAATCCAGATTGGGAACCTTGCGTAGCATTGGCTGTACATTTTGACACAACAATCACTTGGCTGGAAGGAAGATAAAGCGGTGAGGACTGGATTCAGCCTCTCCCACCCTCTATCAAAGGCCGACCTTCTCTCTCACTTCTTCCAGGCAGACACAGGCAATGGCTTCTTAACTAAAGCTTTATTATCTTAATACCAACCAGTCAGACTGACTTAAAAGTATATTGCAGAAGTCCATAACAAAAGGAACAAGCATAGTTAGAATACTAGCCATTCAAGAAGTGTGACCTACAGGTTAGAAGTTGATTCCAAACTGAATTCCCTTCCTCTCTTCCAAACTCAAATTACCCACACTCCACCTCTTGCTTCAGGGCCAATCGCTTGGAACATCTGGCACTTTTCAGCTGGTCTGCCCTCTTTAGCTGATCCCACACCCTGGGATTAGTGATGCCTGATCACCTGGTCACCTTCTCCCAATGTATCACAGACAGGTGACACATTGGGAGATTTGATTAGATCAGGTGACTAATACTCAATCAATTATCAAATGTGTGTGTGATCTTGATCCTGCAGTGAGAACTGAACACACAGCTTCATGCACTAGCAATGGAAATCCAGAGCCAAGTGTGCAGTACATTTCGCACTTGCAACACCCACTCCAGAAAGGCACACGGATCACTCTTGTTTAAAATTTTAAAAAGTAGAATGATTTTATTGTGTGAATTTTCATCTGATAAGTTACTCTCAATGAATTTTTTGATTTTTATTTATTTATTTTGCTTAGATCCTGCCATTTTTTGCTCAAGGAACGCAAGGTAATGTACATGGTTCTCTGCTCCCCCCATTTTAACCTCACAACAACCTGGTGAGGTAGGTTAGGCTGAAAGATACTGACTGGCCCAAGGTCACCCAGTGAGCTTCATGGCTGAATGGAGAGTTGAGCCTGGGGCCTCCCCAGTCCTAGACCAACATGCTAACTCAGCCTTCCCCCACCTGGTTCCTTCCAGATGTGTTGTGATGCTGGTTGGGAAAGGTGGGAGTTGCAGTTCTGGAGGGTAGCAGGTTGGGGAAGGCTGCTCTGACTGATCTGACTAACAGTGGAATACTATGCATGTCTTCTCTGAAATAGATGAGATCTCACTGAGTTCAATGAGACATGCCCCCAGGTAAGTGGGTATAGGATTGCAGCCTCAGTGTAAGTAAGGCAACTGATGTAAGTAAGTGTAACTGTAGAACGTGTTCTCACATTCTTCACTATGGGCTATACAATCCATCTTTCCTTTTCTTGTCATCTTTCTGCTTTGGCAAAAATAATATTGTAAACATAGATTTCATAGATCATAGAGTTGGAAGGGGCCTACAAGGCCATCGAGTCCAACCCCCTGCTCAATGCAGGAAACTAGAGGAGGGGCCTCCCATCCAAGTAATAGCCAGGCCTGACCCTGCTTAGCTTTCCACGCTCAAGCTGAGCCAGCGTGAGCCACAGGCCTGAAGTATCCACCACTTCAAACCCTAGAAAGTCCCAACTATAAATAGGTTTGGATCTAGTGAACCTCTTTACTGATGTGTGAAGATCTTTCAGCATGTAGCAGTTTGTTAAACAGCATTTCCTATATGCATGCCACTGGGTAACTTTGAAATGAAACTCTTGTTAATGAGGTATTGGTTTCTGTTATTCTGCATAAGTTGATGAAAGGTTACACTCACCAGGCATGCCAGATCACAGAGGAGGTCAAGATTAGAGATGAGAGGAATCAACCAGTTCCACTCCAAATGTGGTGGGCTCTGGGTCTATACTGGAAACCAAACTGCTCCAACTGGAGACTGGAAACTCCAAACTACATTTCATTACAAGCAGAACCTTTTTATCACCCCTAATCTAGATGGGGACCATGGACTGGGTTTAGGTTAAGATCTTGATGTCAGAGTAAGCAGAATAGCAATATAAACAGATATAATTCCCCAGTTCTATGCTGAACTCACAACTTATTCATTGAGTTTGCTGTTTTATGTGAGAATGCCCAGTTTGAGAATGCCTCAGATGGAACACAGAACAGAATCTATTTCGCTGACAAAATCTATATATTTTTGAGATTTGCAATGAGTTTCTGCAGTGGGGGGGGGGGGTGTTTACAAAAAAATGCATACACTTGAAATGTGCGCACAAAGGATGCATACATTTGAAAAAGGGCACATAAAACCACTGTACTTAACGGGGTGGGGGTGCATGCAATTAATTAATGCATGCAAATATTATTTATTTATTTACAAGATTTATATACCACTCCATATTCTGGTATGGAGATTCCAGAGTGGTGAACAATAAAAGATAAAACAGATAAAATTATAAAACAATATATTAAAAACAAAATCAATAAAATGGTGGCTGGTTAGTTCAGGAAGGCTTCCAGAAATAAAAGTGTTTTCAGGAGGTGCCAAAAACTACAATGTTGGCACCTGCCTGACCTCCAGGGGCAGGGAGTTCCACAGAAATGGAGCTGCTACGCTGAAGGCTCTTCTCCAGCTGGACTCCAATCAGGCCACAGAGCAACCAGGAGCATGCCATCCAATGGCCTCAGAGACTGGGCAGGTTGGTAAGGGAGAAGCCGCTCCCTCAAGTATCCTGGTCCTGGAGGGTTTAGGGCTTTATACACTAGTACTAAAACTTTAAACCTAGTCCAGTCACGAATAGGCAGCCAATGCAGTTCCCTCAGCAAAGGAGTTGCATGCTGAAAAGAGTCAGCTCCTAACAGCTGAGCTGATGCATTCTGCACTAGCTCCAGCTTCCATATCAGCCGTAAGGGCAGCCTCACATAGAGCACATTGCCGTAATCCAGTCTTGAGGTCACTAGCACCCTGTAATAACGTGGCTAAGCTATCCCTGTCCAGGAGAGGCTGTAGCTGCTGAACCAGTCAAAGCTGGTAAAAGGCACTCCGAGCCTCCGCAGTCACTTGGGACTCCAGCAACAATGATGGATCTAGGAGTACCCCCAGACTATGAACCTGAACTTCCCAAGGGAGTGCAACCTCATCCAGAACAGACAATGAGCCTATCTCCTGGACTCAGGAACCACTCACCCTCAGAGCTTCCATCTTGTCAGGATTCAGCTTCAGTTTATTGGCCCTCATCCAGGCCATCACTGAGTCTAGACACTGATCCAAGACTTGCACAGCCTCACCTGATTCAGGTGTCACAGGGAGACAGAGCTGTGTATAATCAGCATATTGGTGGCACTTGGCTCCAAATCTCCTAATGACCGCTCCCAACAGCACTTTATATATATATATGTTAAACAACATTAGGGAAAGGATAGTACCCCTCAGAACCCCATAGCTCAGTTGCCAAGAGTCCGAGGAATAGTCACCCAATGTTACTCTCTGAAATCAACTTGCAGGTAAGACCAGAACCACAGTGCCTCCAATGCCCAGCCTGCGGAGTCAATCCAGGAGAATACCGTGGCTGATGGTATTGAAAGCCGATGAGAGATCAGTTAGAATTAACAGGGTTGCACTCCCCCAGTCTCTCTCTTGATAAAGGTCATCCATCAGGGCAACTAAGACTGATTCAGTCCCATAACAAGGTTGAAACCCAGGCTGGAATGGGTCTAGATAATCAGTATCTTCCAAGAGTGCCTACAGTTGCTCTGCCACAACCCTCTCGAGTATCTTCCCTAAAAAAGGGGGGTATTTGCAACTGGGCAGTAGTAGTTGTCAAGTACTATTGGGTCCAGAGTGGGTTTCTTCAGGAATGGTTGCACTACTGCCTCCTTAAGAACAGCAGGAACCACCCCTTCATGCAGAGATGCATTTACCACTACCGGGACCCACCCAGTCATACCCCCTCAGCTAGCTTTTATTAACCAGGAGGGGCAAGGATCGAGAGGGCACGTGGTCGGTCGCATTGCTGCAAGCACACTGTCCATGTCATCAGGCCGAAGCAATTGAAATTGATCCCACAAAATCGGATGATGGTGCATAGTAATATAGTAAATAATGCATAGAAAAATGTGCATCAAAATTATTTTGGGGCTGGGATGGGGGAAGGCTTGCAATCTGATGTAGAACTGAGTCAGTACAAGCCTAGCTGTGGAAAAAATGAGAACTTCAAGTGAGCTCAAGCTTGACCGATGCACCCATCCCTGTGTGCCACCCTCCTATTTGACTGCAAAGTAAGGATCTTTGAAAACGCATACTTTTTCCATTCCATTTATTTATGCATCAGCCAACCAGACTATCACACACCCATACAAAACAAACAGTATACAAGTTAAAAGTCATTAGACAAATAATCTCTAAAAAATGCGTTCCATGCACACATAATTAAAAATGTCAGTCAGTCAGGCGATCACTCGTGACCGAGTAAGATTGTCTTCCAGGATAAAAAAGAAAATTTACAAAAAGGAGATTTTAAAAGGAGGAGAATTCTAAAGAAAATTGTGTAGACTCTAGCGATGGGTTCGTAAGTGACTGTGGAGGCCAATTCGAGATCCACACAGCTTCCCACAGTGAGGACACAGGTTACCAGATGGAAGATGGTCTTGTAAAGGATTCATTTGACGTGCTTTTCGCTTAGCACGTTTCTCCCTTTCACCTTGCACTCGAGCTTCTTCAAAGTCCATAGAACCTTTGTGAAAGGCCAACCTCCAGTTAGATCGTTCATGGGCCAGAGCTTCCCAGTTTTTGATGTTTGTCTTGCATTTTTTTAGATTAGCCTTAAGAACATCTTTAAACCTCTTATATTGACCACCGATATTCCGCTTTCCATCCTTGAGTTGGGAATAAAGTAACTGCTTTGGGAGACGGCAGTCAGGCATTCAAACAACATGACCGGTCCACTGAAGTTGGCGTTGAAGGATCATTTTTTCAATGCTAGTAGTCTTTGCTTCTTCCAGTACACTGACATTTGTTTGCTTATCTTCCCAAGTAATTCGCAGGATTTTCCGGAGGCAACGTTGATGAAATCTTTCAAGGAGTTGGAGGTGACGTTTATAGATAGTCCATGTTTCGCAGGCATACAATAAAGTTGGTAATACAATGGCTTCATAAACCAGTGTTTTGGTCTTCTTACAAATATCCCGATCCTCGAACACTCTATGTTTCATTCGAGAAAATGCAGCACTTGCGGAGCTCAAACGATGCTGGATTTCACTGTCGATGTTAGCTGTAACAGAAAGATAGCTGCCAAAATAGAGAAAATGATCGACATTTTCCAGTATTGTCCCGCCAAGCTGGATAGATGGCATCACCAAAGGGTTAGCTTGCACTTGCTGATGAAGCACTTTGGTTTTTTTGATGTTAAGTGAGAGACCAAGTTTTTCGTATGCTTCTGCAAAAGCATTTAGGATAGTTTGGAGATCATCCTCTGAATGTGCGGAGAGCACATTATCATCAGCATACTGAAGTTCCACAACGGAGGTTGTAATTACCTTACTTTTTGCTTTCAGCCTGCTGAGATTAAAAAGCTTTCCATCTGTTCGATATATAATTCCCACACCAGTGGGAAGTTTCCCCTCGACAAGATGTAAAATCATGGTGATGAAAATAGCAAATAATGTTGGGGCAATAACACATCCCTGTTTAACACGTGATCCCACTTTAAATGGAGCACCATGAGAGCCGTTGTTGTCCAAGACCGTAGCCGTCATGTTGTCATGGAGAAGTCGCAAGATATTCACAAATTTATTGGGGCATCCAATTTTCATAAGGATAGTCCAGAGAGCTGTACGGTCTACAGTATCAAAGGCCTTAGCAAGATCAATAAATGCCATATAAAGGGGTTGATTTTGCTCCCGGCATTTTTCTTGGAGCTGACGTGCAGTAAAAATCATGTCTACTGTCCCTCTAGAGGGGCGGGAACCATATTGAGTTTCAGGGAGGATCTCTTCTGAAATAGATAGAAGACGGTTTGCGAGAATCCTGGCAAATATTTTACCTGCGGTAGCTAAGAGAAAAATGCCCCGATCCACAGTCTGTTCTATCACCTTTCTTAAAGAGGGTGATAATTATGGCATCCCTGAAGTCTTCTGGGATCTCTTCTCTTATCCAGATTTTTTCGATGAGTTTATGAAGATGTTGTACAAGTTCGGGGGGCCCTTCTTTAAAGATTTCTGCAGGAATCCTATCTGGTCCACTAGCTTTGTTATTCTTCATTTGATTAATGGCTTTTTTTACTTCATCCAAAGTGGGGAGTATTACAAGTTCCTCTCTAATTTGTTTTTGCAGGATTTGCGAAAAAATCTCATTATCCACCTTAGATTTACGATTTAAAAGGTCATAATAATGCTCTTTCCAACGCAGTGCAATAGACTCTTTGTCTTTTAAGAGTTTGGTGCCATCTTTTGATTGTAAAGGGTTGTACCATAGGTTTTTGGTCCATAAATGGCCCTTGTGGCCTTAAAAAAGCCCCGTGCATCATGAGATTCTGCAAGTTGTTGAATTTCTTCAGCTTTCTTTTTCCACCAGGTGTTCTTCAGTTCTCTTGTTCTTCTTTGGACCTCAGCCTTTGCACTAGCATAGATTTTTTTCTTGGCAGCGCAGTTAATATCATTTTGCCAAATGTATATATATATACATACACACACACATAAACAAGTAAGTATAAAATGGAACCCCCCAAAATGCGCCATTAATAAATAATTAAATTCCAGAGCTAAGAGCCAAATTTAAAAACTCGTTTCTCTTTGCCAGAGCCGGTTTGACATAGCTACTTTGCAGTACGAAAGAATGTGTAATAAATCTGTACCAGCTAGTAGAAAACGTATACAGAAAATACTGCAAGTAGTTAGCCAGCCACGCACCCAGTGAACAATAAATATCAGGGATTTTGTACTACTACTGTCAGTTATCTGAATGTTTGACGTGTGAGTCAAGATCAAGAATGGTTTCTTTTTTTAAAAAAAAAGAAGGAAAGAATAGATTCACACTAAACACAACTGGCTACATGAGAGCTGTTAGTGGTTTTTGTGTGTGCAGAAAGGAAGGCCAAAGTTTTCTGAAAGGGTTGTTTATTGTAAATCATTACAATACTGCACCACTCTCGACATCACAATGCATCGAGCTCCTTTGAATCTGGTCTTCGGGATGCACCCATCTGACAGATAAAGCGGCTGAACTGTGCTGATGAGCTCCAAAGAGAGCCAAACATCTGTCCACATTTTGCTGCTGCCTGTTCCCCGCAGACATTTATGTATTAAGTCTGTTTATCAGACAACACTTTGTCTAAGCCAAGATACAGTCAGCCATCGTAATAGGATATATCACTAATATGGGAATATGAATGAATGCTACTTTGATAAAGACTTTCATAGCAGCGTACAAGCACCACCATTTGACTTATCTCCTGTATTGTCAGACATTTTTCATCATTGTTAAAGAAGGTCCCTTTCAAGAATAATATATTTGATGGCATGCAGCGGAACACAGAGTCTTGTTACCATTTAAAATGTGCTTTCTTATGTTCCAGTCTGAGGGATCTTTTTAGACAAATAGCTAAGAATTTTTGTGTGCGTAGGACGTTCTGAAACCCTTCCTCTCTCAACAGAGTACAGTAAAGCAGCATGCGGTGGGGGCATCGGGGGGAGGGAAAAAACCATTGAGAGAGGCCAAAGTGCATTTCAAGAGCGCAAGCTTTGTCCCACATTAGATTTTGGAAGAAATTTTCAGAAATATTTTCTCTGAAATAAGTCACAATGATTTTGATGGCATTCATTTTCAAGTAAGCAGGCCTCATTTTAATATCCAGTTTGTGATTCAGTGACTACGTAATGTATGTACAAATACTGCCTTTCCTTTAAATAACCACAGAAATACAGCAATGGGAGGGGGTTACTTGCCTCAAGGAGGGTGCCTGTCAAACCCTTACTTCCACCATCTATAGCACCATAACAATGTGTCTTGTATTGTCTCCTCCTCCTCCTCTTCCTCCCATATTGTGCACTGATCTACCAAAAGGAAGGCACTTGCTGTGAAAATCAAGTGTCAGTGCTGGGAGATGGGGAAGCACAGGGATGATCAGGAGCACTGATCAGTTCTGTGGAATGTGGATGGGGATGGAGACTGAATCAAGGCAAGAGGTGATGCCAAATATGAATGGTCAGTGAAGCAGCAAAGGGGAGGGGAGACTAGATTCCCACTCCCACCCCCGACTGCCAAGGCACGCAAAGAAATGCTTTCCCCAGCCTCACAGAGTCACAGACACCTTCTTTGCTCATGCTCAAATTTACTCATCTCTGGGTCCATTTCCATACCCGATTTGATGGGTGTCTGTCTCCTTTAATATAGAGAATATCACAAATGAAAATGTTTCAAAGGTAACTGTTTCAGAGAAGAAGAAGAAGAAGAAGAAGAAGAAGAAGAAGAAGAAGAAGAAGAAGAAGAAGAAGAAGAAGAAGAAGAAGAAGAAGAAGAAGGGGAAAGTTGCAAGAGTAATCCGAACAGTGAAAAGAACATTTTCTACTTGGGAAGAATTTTAGCCAGTTTGCCACATAAAACAATTTTTAAAATTCATTGCCCTGCCCCAGAAAAAAATAATACTGGGATTAACAATACATTAGGAATAATAGACTTTATGCCAAATAAAATGAAGGATTGCCAATTTGCAGAGTATTTAAAATAAATATTAACTTGTTGAATTTATGAATCTAAAAGTATTCCTCCACTATATGCCTCCAAAAATGAAAGAATTAAAGTCCTATAACTTCTTTGGGAAGTTATCACTTAAAAAAACAACACTTATTTTAAGAGAGACATTTCTTTGTATATATTTTGACATTTCATTCTAATATTATAAATGTAATCATATATATCAGATTTATGTAATGCTGTGTAATGAAACACCATCTGAATTAAACATTAAAAATATTTTTAAAACCTGCCATATCAAACCAATTTTGTACTTGTTTTAATTAAGATTCTTGCAGTTTTCAAACACATGCATGTATGAAAACACTTCACATTCATGTTGCGGAAACTACATATGAATCATTTTTATATCCGAATTACTTGACATGAAAGTGCATTGAAATAATAATTTAAAAACACTTGTGATTCAAAATGTTCATATCATGTTTTTGTATTTGTTTTTACAATCTCTTTAGAGCTAATAGCAGTTTCTTGATACCTTAGCTGGACTGGACATTTTACTGGGTATTTACATTTTCATGTACTATGGGATAATTTCTGCCTTTTGTTGCTTGTAATTCTGCAGAATAACTAAATTGCACGGTCAAAATACTTTTTTTTTGGTAGATACCTATAAGAATGGATGAGATTGCAGAATGTGAATAGTGCATTATTTATTTAGTTTTGAGTGATGGGAGTGCAACAGTCAATGTTAAGATGATGGTATCTTTAAAGGTTCCATTCTAATTTCTTCTCTGTAGCGATTGGACAATACCTCTGTTGTGATAAAATGCTGTATGTTTATAAAATCCATAGGTTAAAAAATTCACACAAATGCAATATTCCAACAAATTATAGCTTAACATCAGGCATTGCCCCTCCAGGGCAATCTATGCATCTTTTTAAAACACAAACTCTCTCAGATGGGCTTGTCTGAAAACACAAAAAGCACTTGGGCTAGGATTGTAAGCATTAAAAATACAGCAGTGGCTGAAAATGCTGTTGTGTGTCAACCTTTATTTGTCCTTTAAACCAAGAGGAGAAAAAAAAAAGAACAAATGTATGCCTGAAGGCCAAATGAAGTGAGTTTTGTACCCCCTCTCTCCCTTTCCAACCTCTATGAGATTTGTACAATGAATTATAATGGAAGGTTCCTATGACAAAAATTACAGTGGTGTGGCCAAGGAAAAATACCCATGGGCCTTTTAGCCTCCCTCGTGCCAGCCTTGAACTATCAGATCAGCCTTCTGGACTCAAAAGCAGCACTGTCAATAGGAATACATCATCTTTTTTGTGGTGTAGAAGAGCTGTCGGTTGTAATTCCCATTATTCCAAAGCCAGGATTTTCCATTAGCGTAGCCACCTGCTGGGTTTCTCTACTCAGGTTTAATGGAGTCTGAATTTGAATTTATCACCATCTGTGGGAAGACAGGAAATGAGAGGAGCATCACTAATTCCTTTCTTCATTTACTAAGCATAAGCATAATCTTTATAAGGAAACAAGCAGAAGCAGCAGCAGCAATTGGAAAAGGGAGAGAGAGAGAGAGAGAGAGAGAGAGAGAGAATATTTTAACTGGTATTGACATCCTTGTTCCAGACCAAGAAAAATGCTGTCTGTTCGTCTGCCAATTCCAGCAACAAAAAGAATGTTTTAATTTCCTATGTATTGTTGTACCAAAAAAACCCAACAAAAAACCATGCAGAGATATGGGATCTTATTTCTCTTTTGCTTCCAGGAAGATTTCATAATTTATACGGTATGAGTTAGAGGTTAGGAAGGTCCATAGATCTTGGGTTGAATTTAAGGGAGACGCGAGCAACCATATTGCAGTGCACACCCGCGCCATTTGAAAGTGTGCGATTATTGCTCTTTCCAAGCAGAGCCCGCCACCCATCCCAGCACTGTGCAGCCGAACAGACGAGACTGTCAGTCGTAATGAACAGGGAGCAGAGAGGGAAAGTGTTGACATTTTATTGTCCATGACTTTAACTTCTAGATCTTTACGGAGATATTATTCACTGGGTATGAGTGAGCATCACTCTGCAATTGGCACCCTGGGGGCCCAACACCTTCCCAGATAGTTTTCCATTGCCCCTGGTATATTGCTGACTATTTAGCAGCAGGGCATGCTGGAAGACTGGTCCTTCAACTCAGCCAGGAACAGCACTCGAACAGTCTAGCATTGTAGGATTTTGTGGTGTTTCATGGTCATAAAGAGAGGGGAGCAGAAGCTATCAAGCTTAAAATGCTTACTGAAATATTTTATAGAACTCAGGGTAATTCAACATAAACAAAGCTCAGTTACTTGCCTGCAGCTTTAGGGCATATGCTCCTTGGAGCAGGGGCTTGATCTTCTTTTTCTCTCTCCTTTTGCTTGTAAAGTACAATGCACATTGATGCTGCTACACTTTCCTCATTCACTGAAGTTGTCTCCACCATGATTATTTATTTATTTATTTATTACATTTCTATACCGCCCAATACCTGAAGCTCTCTGGGCAGTTCACAACAACAGTAACCCATGTAAAAGTATAATGCGTCAACCAAGCGATAGTGGGTTGGATCCAGATTTAGGCGCATACAATTGGATTGGCAGAAGCAGACTTCCCTCCCTTCTCCTCCATCATGGCAGGCCCTCCCTCCCCTGAAAATGATACACCAAGGGTCAGGGGATCCTGCTGAATGGAGAATGCTGAGGTGTGGGGAGAAGAGGGGTGATCTCCCATTGACCTTCAAAGGCAGGGGTCTGGAGGGGTTGCCATGGGTGGGAGTGGGCAAGGAGATTTTGCCCAGTTTTGCCTAAAGCTCCAGCCCAGTTACACATGCCTAAATCTGGATCCAACACAGTGGTTATTGGCTGGGAGTAATGACTAAGATCATGGGAGAATTTTTTCTTCCCCACCATTTAACTTACTGCTGGCCTGTAACCATGATGGTACCTGTGAAGCAAGAATGGGCAAGAAACCTAACGCTTGCTCCTTACTCATATCTCAGATAAGCAGGTAAAATGGAGTGTGCTGTGTACATGGAAGACTCCCCAGGCAGCCAAAATGCTGTGGAGAGTTGGAGGCTGGTCCTCTCTTCATCACAGAAGGTGGGTTCATAGCAACATCACACCTGTGTTGGGGTGATTAGTGTGTGTAGAGGGGTATGTGTTTAGTAATCTGTCCCCAGGACCAATGAAGTGACATATAAAACTGGACTGGGGGGAAACAGGAAAGATCTGCCTGTCTTCCCACAGTCTACTTCCCATAGCTCCTTAGGAAGAGCCAGGTCACCAGGGATGCCAGAGGAATCTGCAGTGGATCCAAAGGAATTCAGATTTCGATGAACCTGACCTGCAGAATCTGCAGCGGACCAGCTTTTCCAGAGTCACACGGATTCTGCGGACTTGTGGACTGGTTTGGTTTTTTTCCCTTTCCGTAATTTTACACAGTTTTTGTTGTAGGAAAATATGAAAAAACCACCAACAGAAACTGCACATTTTCCTCCGTAGACTAAAGCGTGAAAATGCGCATTTGGGGAGGGGGGATTTGCACATTTTTGGAAGTGCGAATTTGCGCAAATGTGTACAAACACGTCATTTACGCAACATCTGATTCTGCAATGAGCGGATGAAGGAACGAAAGGTGCCTGACAATCTGTGAAACACAGACCAAACCGATTTAATAAATTCTGTACATCCCTGCGATGTCACACACTGAGGATCTTTTCTTTGGCCCTGTTACTGCTATGGCCAATAAGCATAGGCATGTATATTTTAAATGGCACTTTAAAGTCACTTAGGGAGCAATCCCATTCATGTTTAGACAGAGAACGTCCTACGACTCCCAGCATTGCCTAGCCAGCCATAGAGTGCATCACTCTACATGATATCCTCAGGTACAAGCAGAGTGTGAAGGTCTGAAGTGCAAGTGCATCCATTGGGACACCCTGGCAGTGCCCACTTAAAGTGCATTTAAATGTATTTGTATACCAATGAAAACTGTTTTGGTGGACCAGACCTTCCATCCGCCTCCCTGCAATTACACCAGTGGGACAAAAGCAAAGCCTGAAACTAATATTATAGCCTGTGAAGTATGTCTAGTACAAGTGTCACTAGTTATCCAGTTATAGATAAAGGGGCATATCACCTTCCTAGTACTGACAGTGATTTAGGAATACGTACCAGATAGCGTTTTCAACTTGCAGTGTAGCACAAATGTTGTTGGTGATTCAATGCATAAAGCAACAATTAGCTGTGAAGTACAACTGCTAAGCTTTTATGTTCTACTTTATTCTAAGTACAGTGCCTACCTGCCATAGGTACTTTAGAAACACACACACACACACACACACACACTGTTAATAATTGCTTTGGGGTTCACTAATATCAATGGCTGTTTCTTTTTCCTTCCTCTTTTGCAGTTGTTCTTGGGATGAGGGAAAGAGGAAGAAGCAAATTAAGAAGCGGGGGGGAAACCTATTTCAAACTCTACGTCATCTCTCTAATTTTGTAGGAAAGTGGCAGGAGTTCAGTTCTTTCTCATGAATTCTCCTCTGTGTTTGTAATATTTGGATTTATAAGCATGATCTGCAGACTGTTCCTTGGCCATATGGGTCAACTAAAGGCACTCGGATCATTAGGAAGAATACTATTTATTACAGAGAAGCTACAATCCCAAGGAGGAAGAAAAGCAAACAAGTCATACCAAGGGATTTGACTCTGATCGGAGGAGCTTTGCATACTTTATTGTGACAAAACAAAGAGTCTCCAGGGAATTTGTGTGTCTAGTGGATTTCATTTGATGTTTGCTTCACCGGAGGAGCAGGCAGCTCAGATTGACTACTGATCTCTTTAAATGCCCAATCCTATATAAAGTAGCAGTATGGAAGTCGGATTTAGAATGCGAAAGGGCATTGTGAGTGAAGGTGCTGCACCCCTAGGTTTGGCACTGAGATCCTCATGTCCTCATGGATCTCCTTCTTCATGGGGAGAAGGCTCAGTGAACTTCACTCATATGCCCCTTCTGTGATTCATAAAATCAGCCCCCACCTCCCACTTTATACATGATTGGGACAGGCCCACATTGAAAGAGATCCTGATTGGCTCAAATGTAATATGGGTGCGTGCACACATTGCTTTCTTAGCTCAGTCCCTTAAAAATAGTACTCAGTAGTACCCGAGTGGAATTCACAAGTGATGCTGGAATGAAGCTGATTCCAGGGTATACACAAAGCATTCAGGTTCTTACCTTCCTCTTCAATAGGCTCTCACCAGCCCACCACAGAAGGAGATAATGCCCTTCCTATTAACTTCTAAATGAGGGGCCTTTGAAGCCAATGGCTAAAGTAGATATTTCATCCCTCACATGGAGGCTGTCTAAAACTGCTTCCATGTGGCAAGACTCCATGCAGCAGGCATAACTTTTGGAAGCCCTCTGCTGTGAATTCGTTCAGATGAGCAAACTATCCAGGGATGACTCCTCACCCTGGGGCAACATGGTTGTCTGTATCATCCTGCTAATTGGCAAGGAGAATTCTACCACACCTCAGCCGTAGAGGTATGGTAGAACTTGTTGGGAAACAGTTGTCCCTAGTGCCCTCCATGCATGTGAAGGGTCTCCAAACACAGAAAGGGAGCAGTGGAGCTGCGTTGCTGGCTCCACCCCTGACATTGTGCAACTTCTTAGAACCCCAGCCCCAATGTCTAAACACTGGAAAGACAGTAGGCTCTGTCTTCTGTGAGAGGAAGGGCTCCGCTTGTGGAGGATCCCTCCACTTGATTTTTGGGGAATCCCTCTCCCAAACCACAACTCACCCTGTTTAGCAGGGGCTCCTGACTCTCTGTGTAGCATTTTCAGGGGGCTGGAGGGGCTGCCATGGCAAAGAGGGGCCAAGTCCACATCCACCAACTTAAATCTTGATCCAACCCTATGCACATAGACCTCACACAGGGTTCTGGCTCCTGGGGGAGTCTACACAAGTAGAGATCTATCCACATAGACATCACTGGCTCAGACACACCTAACATATAGACATGGGGGACAGAGAAAACAACTCAGCCCATTACCCCTTTCTATGTGTGCCCCCCCCCTTCAGAGTTGAAGGGACCTTCTGTGAGCTCCATGTGTCAGTCCACACAAGTGCCAGCTGCTGTCAGAGATAGGCTTGCTGACACTGAAACACTTTATGTGTTGTTGGTGTTGTGGGTTTTCTACAGCATTATGCATTATGCATGGGCTTTGTCATGCAGAAGCACTTTTCAGTGGCATCCACATTACGGAATGGAATGTTGACTCAGCTTGCAGGGGAGTGTGGGGAGAAAAAAGGAGGGCATAAAAGAAAAGAGGTATCCTTCCAGGGCAGTGGAAGGGCACGAGGTGGGTAGTATTTTGAAGGAAATTCAACATCTCTGACAATCCTTCTGGTATTTCAGAGCTCAGGATATCTCTTCTTGATCTCACTGTTGTAATATACATTGGGCAGTATCCAGGACTGCCAATGCACTGCCACTCATTCTGTTATGTTAGTGGGACCCACCGCTAGCACAATGGGGAGTTAGTGCTTCATAAAGCAACGCCAGAAACAAGTGGTAACATACATTTCTAGATCAGGACAGTTCTGCATAGCTCCACTGAGATGCCCCATTCTGGAAATGACCATTTCTACTTGTTTCCAGTTGCTTTAAGAACTGCTAGCTCCCTGTTGTGCTACCGGTGGGTCCCACTGGGATGAAGAGAGCATAAGATACAGCCCATGATTTATTCTATTTATTACATTTCTATACTGCCCAATAGCCAAAGCTCTCTGGGCAGACTAAAATAACTTAAGGTGCAACCCTATGCAAGTTTAGACAGAAAAAGGGCCTACAGCTCCCAGCATGCCCCAGCCAGCTATTGTGGCTGAAGCATGCTGGGAGCTGTAGGCCTTTTTTTCTGTCTAAACTTGCATGGGGTTGCACCATTCTTGCTTTGTCAATTCTGATTGTCCCTCTTTCTTCCTAATATTGAGATCATGTATATTTCCTACTCATTCTTCTGTGTCTTGTGAAACAGGTAAAGTTGAACATCTTTTTCATGGCTGAACTTATGCGCTCTTGATGTAAGTACAGCAGACAAATGTGAGCATGCAGTAGTGACAGGGGAAATGTATGACCTTTGCATGGGACCGAGAAGTGTGTGTGTGTAATGCACAAGACAATAATGCTACTGTTTGTTGCTACTTTTATTTCCACTGCAGGGCAAAAACAATTTGGGGGAGATTTTGATCAGGAAAATAGTTTGGTGGAAGGGTTAAACACTCCATATTGCTTTTCCAATCAATTTGGCAAGCCCCATGGCTGTATTTTTCATTAAAAAATAAAACACTGGGAGATCCAGTCATTGGCCTGTCATGTAATGTGTCGTTTGGTCACTGGAGTTTTAAGACCCTGGTTTTGGTAAGATCCTTGTTCTTATGGGTTCACAAAATGTCTTAGGCAAATGTGATTTTTTAAAAAAAGATGAAAATAACACCAACCTGACTCACAGGTCTTGTATTGCATAGATTATAGAAGTGTGTATTTGGTTTGGAAGGAATAAAAAATGAACCAAATGGAGTTGGAGCAACTTCCCTACGAGGAAAAGTTACAATATCTGGGGTTATTTAGCTTAGAAAAAAGGCGAGTAAGGGGAGACATGATAGAGGTGTACACAATTATGCATGGTGTGTAGAAAGTGGATAAGGAGACATTTTTCTCCCTCCCTCCCTCAAAATACTAGAACCCAGGGTCATCCCATGAAACTGATAGGTGGGTGATTCAAGACAAGTACTTCTTCACACAGCACATAGTTAAACTATGGAATCCACTTCCACCAGATGTAGTGATAGAACAACAAAAACCAACAAACTAAAATGCCTGGGAGAATAAGAAGGTCTTTACATGGCACTGAAAAGACCACAATGTAGGCACCAGGCAAGCTTCTCTGAGGAGGGCATTCCACCCTGAAAGGCCCTCTCTTTAGTAGCCAACCACCTCACCTCATTTGGTGAGGGCACCTGGTATAAATAACAAACTTGATTTTTACAAACGTATGATGTAATGTGTTTTCATAATGAAAATTAATGGAATATCAAACAATACACAAATTCCTTGTTCATGCCTATAGATTAATAATAAATGCTGATGGCTCATTTTCATATGTATAAGGTTCAAGGGGGAAAGGATTTTTTATTTTAATATGCAGTTCCTTCACGTATAACCTTGTCTATTATTTTCTCTGTCTCATTCTTGTGTTGAATAATGCTAATATAAACATTGGTTGTACTCTACTAACATTTATTTTAAATGTTTTCATGTACAGGCATGTGGCTTACGCTGGCTCAGCTTGTCTGAGCGTGGAAAGCTAAGCAGGGTCAAGCCTGGTTGTTACTTGGATGGGAGACCCCTCCTCTAGTTTCCTGCATTGAGCAGGGGGTTGGACTCCATAGCCTTGTAGGCTCCTTCCAACTCTATGATCTATGAAAATCTATGTACTGCTGTTATTTTTTTCATGCTATGATAGATAAACCACCCAGAGTCTGAGCTTCAGCTAATGGGCGGTATTGAAATGCAATAAATAAAATAAATGATTTAGATGAATTATTATTATTGAACTAATAATCAAATTGTTGGTGCTACATTGTATATGTGTGTGTGTGTGTGTGTGTGTGTGTGTGTGCCTGCAGTGTGTATGTATGTGGGGTGGTGGTGTCAGAGCAATAACCATACTTAGGCTGAAGTCAGTTATATGTAGCTACAACTTATTGGCTACAGCTCTCAGAGTTTTGGCATGGCATAGGGCAAGAATCCAATCACTGGGCAGCTTGAATGTTGTTGGCCAATATCACCATACCAGCCTCCACAATGAGTTAATGTAAATGTGAGTCACAGGAGTTCGGGGTCCACTATGATGCAAACTGCTAAGTAGGGAGGGGTGAGAAATTCATTGGGTTTGCATTTTAATGCAGACTTGCCAAATTCACACTTCCTGAAACCATACCTGAACCAGAATGCAATTATGAATCGCCAGTAGTTGCACTTTTCCAAATTTTGCAATGCAGTTCGCAAATAAAATAATGCGCACAAAAAATGCATATAATAGGGAAAGGAGTGCCCAAAAACACATACGTCAGGGAAAGTGTGAACAAAAATACATTGTATTAGGGGACAATCACTTGTCAAAAATGTGTATATTTGGGAAAGTGCCCCAAAATGTGCAGATTTGGAAACATGTGTACAAAAATGCATATATTAGAAAAACTGCACATTAAAATACGTAGGAATTTTCTTATGGACTTAAAAAACCACAGAAACTGATGCAGAAACAGTACGGAACAAACTTATTCCCAGAAAAATGAGAATCTGAGCAGAATCGAACTTGACAGATTCATTCATCCCTACTGCTAATTGGGAGTACCATTCTGCAACCGGGGCATGGGGCAGGTATGTCAACCCCCAAGCTGGAGGCTGTGGCCTTGTGCTTCTCCCACCCAACCCCTACCACAGGCACAAAATGGGCCCTGGCTAAGTGTGAACTGAGGGCACATCATATGAATTTATTATTGTTGATGCTATGTTGATGTTGATGCTATGCTTCTCCTAGGTATTGTGGTTTTATTTTTATTATCCTATTCTGATATGTCATGAGCTGCTTCGGGCACACTTTTATTGTGAAAAAGCAGCACAGAAATCCAAAATATGAAACCCGCCTGGCAACAACTCTGTCATCTTTTCAGCGCCAGGTTAAGACTGCCCAGGCATTTAATGACACTTAATGGGTGTTTGATGGCATGAGGGGGCATTTGTCTCAGCTGCTTTTTGCAGGTTTGGTTGTACTGGAATTGTTCTGGCTGTTGAATTGTTTTTTAAATTTTGTATATTGAATTTTTTTTTAATGCTGTTTTTATGCTGTTTTTATTGTATTGTGTTTTGTGAATTGTTGTGAACTGTCCAGAGAGCTTTGGCTATTGGGCAGTATAGAAATGAAATGAATAAACAACTAGATGATGATGATGATGATTATGGTTATGATGATGGTGATGATGGTGGTGATGATATCATCCCTTTGCCTGAAGAGGCTCAAAAACACATCAGAATGGTTGATGTCTGATGTATAATAGAAGGATAGAATACTCCCCTACTCCACTACTAGGGGTTCTAAAGCAATATCCCCAAATCACAAACCCCAGTAATAGAGTTCACAACTATATTGCAGAGAAATGTATAATAACAAGAATGAAAACGTATGTACATAACTACACTATGGAAAAAAACACACACCAGGCAATACTGGTCAAACTGCTGGTGGGCACTCATCAAAATTTAAACTCCTATAAATAAGCAATTTCATTCCTTTTCTACCTCAAAATTGGCACAGACCATCCCAAGATGTACCTCTCCTACACTACCAGTTTCAGATCAGTCCACTGAGCCATTTTATCAGTATACGCCATAGCACCTACTGGTCCCCTGTTTTCTGGTTATAATACTGGAATGCGATTCAAACAACTCACCCTTAACAAAGGGCCACTACAGTAGCTCTATAGTTCCATCTCACATAGAAAACCCCGCTTGGTATCATTTACTATACTTTTCCCCACATAAGGATCTTTCCAAAGCCCCTAGGGGGGAGCGGCAACCAAATTATGCTCCCCTTTATGTGAAAATGCAAAGGACAGTGGGTACATCATGAATGTTCCTTCTTCCTAAAAGGGATGACGTTATCTTGTAAACTTTTGGTGAAGATTGTCAGCTTTTGGTTGGAAATAAATGAATAAATTTTCCCACAATTGACTCGTAGTAATGCACAAACACAAACAAGATACGGGTCATCTTGAGCACCATTTTTTGGGGGGTGGGTGGGTGGAAAGCCAAGATATCAATCAATCAATCAAATAACTAAAAGTCTGTATAGGAAAAACACCAAACTAATTTTAAAAAGGGATGGCTTTCAACCTTTTAATTTAATAATTTAGAGCTGCATTTTACGGCCTGGACCAGCCTTCCCCAGCCTGGTGTCCTCCAGATGTTCTTGAACTACAGCTCCATCACCCCTTGACCATTGGGCATGCTGGCTGGGGCTAAGGCGACTTGTGGTACAAAGCACATGGAGGGCCCCAGGTTGGGGAAGGCTGGCCTGGACTATCCAAACGTATGATGAATATTATGGATAGGGCCCAATTTATCCCCTCCCATGTACACATCTCACAGTGCTGTCTGTGCCTCACATTCCTTGATAGGAAGAAATGGAGCATGCAACACTGAGGAGTGGGGCTGCTGGATAGAGGACTGTGGAGGACATGGATGGGCCTCCTATTAAAAAGGAATGGCCAGGCACATGGCAGTGCACAACATGCATCAGGTTAATAGCTGATGGAGTGGGGGGGGGGAGAGAAATGGTTCCATAATAAGCTATGGGGATATACAGGCCTGTGGCTCACGCTGGCTCAGCTTGTCTGAGCGTGGAAAGCTAAGCAGGGTCAGGACTGGTTATTACTTGGATGGGAGACCCCTCCTCTAGTTTCCTGCATTGAGCAGGGGGTTGGACTCGATAGCCTCGTAGGCCCCTTCCAACTCTATGATCTATGAAATCTATAATCCTCCCATACACACAGTTCTTTGTTGCTGTGTGCAGGGAAGATACACTATGCCTGTAGTATGTGGCATACTGAATTATGCAGGGGGAAAGACACACCTTTTTAAGAGGATAAAGCAAAATAACAGATTATATAATTATGGTTGGCCTGTTGTCTGACACATATGGTTATTTATACCAAGGGTGGCAACTTTAGGAGTCCAAAGAAATACAAGAAAACCTGTCAGTTCTGGTTAAAGGAATATGGTTATTACCTGAGGTCAAGCAGATGGAGGGCAAACTTCTCTGCTGGATTCTGCTGCTCTTTAATTAATGTCCACATTTGTTATGTCAATATGATGTATTGCAACTGGTTTAGGGTTTTGTCCTGTTCACCAATGCAAACGACTGTATAACTACATTCTAATACTACAGTGCTGTGAACAAGTGGATTTCAGGTGTCTGTAGGCTGGCCCCTGCAGAAAAATTATGTGTCTGACTGGCAAAAGGGGTGGAAGTATCCTATACCTCTCATGAATGGAATATCCTATACCGCTCATTGACAGCGTGTTCAGAAATGGGATAAAAAGGAAATCTGGTGTGTGTATGAGATTCAAGAAAAGGAAAGTGGTACTTCCGATCAGTCCCTGATTAAAAGAAAAATAAGGGTATGGGGGGAAAGATGACATGTTGGAGCAGTTGTGGACTGGCACGAGGATTAGGGGGGAAGGTTGGTGCCCTCTGGGGTTCCCCAAGGCACCACCCTGGTGGGCAACACCGCCTTCCTGATAAACTTAACAGGTGTCAGGAGTGGAAACCAGCAGGACGAAGCAGCAGGAAGTGGCCACTGTAGTTGCCAGACCAGATGCTTCTCTCAGGGCTGGACTGTTGAAAGAAAAGGAAAAAAGTCATACTGGCCTGGGTGTAATGATCACTCCTGCTGCTACCACTAAACTTGGTGGGGGGAACACAGACAAGCAGCACTTTGGGAAGCTGGTGGTGCTGTGTCATGGACTGGCAATGGCCTGTCCCATGAGTGGAAGGGAAAACAGACAAAATAGCATGCCCACACGCCTTATTGCTTTTTCCACTGCCACCAGGGGGAAATCTATACAATGACATAAGAAGAGCCATGCTGGATCAGACCAGGGTCCATCTAGTCCAGCATTCTGTTCACACAGTGGCCAACCAGCTGCCCATGGGAAACTCACTAGCATAACATGAGTGCAATAGCACCCTCCTGCCCATGTTCCCCAGAAACTGGTGTACATAGGCACACTGCTCCCGATACTGGAGGTAGCATATAGCCATCAGGACTAGTAGCCATGGATAGCCTTCTCCTCCATCAATTTGTCCAATCCCCTGTTCAGGCCATCCAAATTGGTGGCCATCACTACATCTTGTGGAAGTGAATTCCATACTTTAATAATTGCACTGTGTGAAGAAGTACTTCCTTTTTTCTGTCCTGAATCTCCACCAATCAGCTTCATGGGATGACCCCAGGTTCTAGCATTATGAGAGAGGGACAAAAATGTTTCCCTATCCACTTTCTCCACGCCATGCATAATTTTGTACACCTCTATCAGGTCTCCCCTTACTCGCCTCTTTTCTAAGCTAAACAGTCCCAGAAGTTGTAACCATGTGTTGTAACCTTATGTCTCTGACTGCCTCCACCAAACCGACCTCAAAATTCTGTAGGTCTCAGCTGTCTGCTTTAGACAGTGTGGGAACTGGCTGCTAGACGTGAGGTGGGTACCCAAAAAAAGACCACAAAATTTCACATAACGAAGTGTGGATTTTATATTACATTTCATTTCATTGATCACATTTCTATACTGCCCAATAGCCAAGGCTGTCTGGGCAGTTTACAAAGATTAAAAGATATGGGTAGGTTCATGCCAGGAGAGGTCAGGTACTGCAGTCCCAAGCAATGTGTTATAGGTCAAAACCAGCACCTGGAATCAGGCTTGGAAACATATAGGCAGCCAGTGCAAGCTGGCCAGAATTGGTGCAATATATTTGGACCTTCTGGTCCCTGTTATCAATCTGGCCAAGTTAAAAGCTTGCTGTGCTGGAAGAAAAAAGTGTATAGATGCTGGTGGCAGACCAATGAAGAAAAGGCTAACCTAAGTCAGGGGTGGGGAATGTGTGGCCTTCCAAATGTCGTTGAACTACAACTTCTATTATCCCTGACCATTGGCCATGCTGGCTGGTACTGATGGGAGTGATCATCCAACAACATCTTTGAGGGGGGCATATCTTTCCCACCCCTGATCTAAATTCTTGGGGGCAGGGAGTTCCACTTTGGGGTGTTGCCAGAGAAAAGGCCTTCTTATGTGTTGCTACCAATTGTACTGCAAAATGCCTTGGCCTTGGTGTGTGGAAGAGGGTTGTATCAGCTGATCTTCAAAGACACAGTAGATTCACATGGGAGGAGACAGTTCCCCAAGTAGCTTGGCCCCAGGATGCTTAGGGCATTAAATGTAATAACCATCACCTTGAAAAATATTTTTACTAAGGCCATGATTCTATTCTGTTTTGTCTTGTTGTCTGAAATGTGTAGATGAAATTCACATGTTAAATAGAGAATTGTAAATCCTACAGTAGGTATTACCACTGATGAGCATCAAGCCATCTCTGCAATCCCCCCCCCCCATTTTAATTTACATTGGGGTAGATCCAAATTTAGTCATACTTAGATACACCCATTGAAATCAATGGGATATGACTAGCTTAAGCCCTTTTATTTCAATGGGTCTACTCTAAGTATAACTAGGTCTGGATCCAACCCATTATACAAAAAATATTATTTAGGATAGGAAATTAATTGATATTTTTAAAGGTAGGGGCTAGCTATTTTCTATTGCTGCTTTACAGATTAGTTTAGCTAAATCTCATGTGCTGAATCTGTGTGCTACATATTTCTAAAATAACTTGTACATTGCCAACTTCCTATAGCTAGTATGTCCTCCCAAGCCTGAACTGAGTCAAGTTGAGTAATTTTACAGTCATGAGGGAAAAAAAATATATAGCTGAAAATTATTTCTTCAGGCCTCCTAAATTACTCGTGGGTTCAAAAAATATGCTATTACTATTTTGAAAGTTGGTAAATCCATCAATAAACAGCCTGGGGTATGAAACTGGGATCTGAGATAAGTGCATTATTCGGACCTGCAGTTAGAAGTTCTTGGCTTAAAGTCGAAATCTAAAAGCTTGTGGAACAAAAATTGTTAGGGAAAGAAATCACAGCCTGAAGATACAGGGGAATATAACAGGAAAGTATCAAAGTACGTAAAAAGGAGTGGTGTGTGTGTGTGTGTGTGTGTGTGTAAAAGACATTAGTTGCCTGGGGAGAAACACTGGACTTGTGCAAAGCAAGAGAACTTCGTAGAAGTAAATTTCACACATAGAAATGTATCATTTTTTAAATGTTTCATTTAAATCAATTTAAATCCCCCCATTATTTTAGTGCATGAGGGAAATTTTTGATCTGAGAAGATGCACATGGCCAAGACTGTATAATATTCCACACCATAAAACCCTTACATATTCACTCTTTTCTTTCTTTTCTTTTCTTTTTTTTACTGCATCTAAATACACTTCTACAGATTCAGCTATCATCACACTCTGATCTGAGAGTTGGGTCAAAAAGTCAAACTTCTGGTAACATACCCATATACTTAGTTAGTCTTAATCGTTATTCTGAGAAAACGGCATTGTATTCTCAGTTTATATTTGTTATAACTAGCTTCTTCAGGTTTCTTTAATTGTGGGATCTGCAGGAAGGAGAGAAGATTAAGACCTCACTGTCCCCTGCTGTGGGAAATACTTTTCCCAGTGGTGGGGCAAGTGGAGCCATGCTCCTGCTTGTCCCTTATTCATATTGGGCAATCCCATCACACAGCTCAGAAATTCACACATGGCCAAAGGGACTGTTCTGTTTAACTGAATGCCAATACACCCTGCTAGCCCCACAAAGTCTACGTTCCAGTAAGGAATGTAGCAATGGACCATACTGTCAGCTTCATTCTCCTTAAAAGCCAAAAACAAAAGTACCCTTTTCTTGTGTATAGGCAGCAGACCAGCAAAATATATCTACTGCACCATCTTGACTCTCGTCTTATTCTTACCGATTCAAAGAAAAGACGACGGTTGTGATGGGGTATCAAGCCCTGCGTAAAGGAGATTTTGTTTTTATGGGCAGCCAGAATATCTAGACCAAGCTTATCCTACAGCAGTATAGCTTTTCCAGTGGGCAAAGCCCGCTGTGCCTGATCCCTCTATCCACTGATCCACCATTGTTCCAATCCCATCTCTTCAATCTTCCCTCCACTGGATCCTCAGTTCACAGAGAGAAGAGCCTGTACAAGAGGCTCAGATTCAAGGGATGTGGAGTCTTTGTGAAAAAGCAACAACACTATTACCTACAGACAAGGGTGTACTGTTGGTACACATACTCCTGGTTAGGAATGTCCTGAGAATTTAAGCGGGTGCTTGACATATTCTTCAATTGCCCCGAAAATGCCAGGACCATGACGAAAACCCTTAAGCTATCACGGCTTCTCACTTTGTCATGCAGAGTCCCGAATTCCCCTGCCTCTTGCAACTGCAAGCTACTTAAAAGGGCCATGGGCAAAATTGAAGCTAAGCTTGCAGTTTTAGTTTAGCTGCAATTTTGCCCATGGTATCTTTAAGATAGCTCTGCTTAGGCTCGAACAGCCGCAGTAAGCAGGGAGGGAACAGACGCTGCTAAGCTGGGAGGGACAGGCAAGGGTGTGTGCGTGTCTGTGTGTGTGTGCGTGCACACACGCATGCTCTACCTCCTGCCTCTGCTGCACATTGCTGTGGGAAAGGGATTAGCTGGGTGAAAGCCTGGACCAACGGAGAGGTGAATGAGGGAATTTATCACATAATTCCTATCTTTATATTGCCAAAATTTTTATTTCCTAACAGAGTTGACTCTTTGCCTCTAACAGGTGAGTTTACAGTGTCAGAAAGAAATACAAGAAACTTCCCCTTCTCTCTGAAGCTCCATGTTTGGGGCTGTGGGGTGGGTGGGTAAGCTTCACCTGTTGAATTTGTGTCAATCCTGACCATTTTTAAAACAAAAAGAGATTGCCCTGCAAGCACTGACACACACCCCCCCATGAAAAACACCAGATATCAACAATTAAGGTAAAGGTAAAAAAATATTACAAAAGCCACTTTAAAAAATTATAAAATAATATATAATAAGGTAATAATTACAGTATATAAGATTTTGTGTGTTTCCTCTAATAACTTTTGTACTTGACCATGCCCTTTGGTTGCCTGGCCATACCCTTGGCCATGCCCTCATGTTGCCTGGCCATGCCCTCTTGATCACACCCTCATGTTGCTTAATCATACCTCTTACAAATTCACATGTGTGTCCCTATTTTCATCTGTGAAATGTTGGATGGTATGGCTTGAACAGGGACTGTCCTGCTCCAATTTTTGTGAGCAGAATCAAGGTGGAAACAAAAATATACCTTGGGGCACAGCGAGGCGGTGAGAGTGGGTACTCTCCTGTCCCTGGTGCAGAATCTTTTCTCAAGGATGCTGACCACTGCTTCCAGGAGGACACTCTAGGAACTAGCACTCAGAGGGCCAGAGGACACTCTAGGAACTAGAGGGCCTGACCTCTGAGTGTTGAACGCCAGAGCATCTTCTAGGAGATGCTCTAGTGGCAGTTATCAGAGGACTTTATGACCCAGTGAGTGCTGCTTCTGTTGCTGCTGCTGGCAGTGATGACAGGAGAGTGCAAGGGGTGTACTGCTCTTCCAAAGTAAGTGGAAAAGGAATGGCTTTCCACAGGAACGTGTCTGCTGAGAACCAGGGACTCAGACAGACAGCAGGGCCCAGGAGTTTTACCCCTTGCACCACTGAGCTAACTCACAGGCTGAAGAAGTTCCTGTGTTCCAGTGCCACTCTTAGAATGGCCAAAGAGGGTACTATGGCTCATCAATGTGGCCACACCAGATGACCTGTGGAACCAATGAGGGCCTGGCTAGCTATATACTACTGTCACTTCAGGCTTGATTCTTCTATCTGAGCAACTCATCTCACAGAGTAACGGCACAGACTTGCCTACTTGATCCAGGTCTTCTGCCTTTGTCCCTTTCAACCTTGGCCTGCCTACTCCAGAACCTGACATCCAGCCTGCCTTTGATGACCTCATCTGCCAAGCCACCCTAGAATTTGCTTGAACACAGTTTGAAAATCGCTGCCTTGAGTGTATTTGGGGGGACAGGACATGAAGACATGTGCAAAATTAACTTGTCACTTGGAGCACTGGAGCAGGTTTAAACATTATAAAAAGATAAACAATGTCCTAACTTCAGCTATTGTCCTGCTTTAATTACATCTCCTGCTCATCCTCAGAGTGCAGGGGGATATCTCCAGGTGCTCATTACTGTTTTATGGGCTTTCCTCTAGTAATGTATCTAGGGCTATGTGAGTTCTTGTGCTCTGCTTATGTCCCTGTGTAAGGTATCAGCACAATTCTACATGTCATTGCAATCAGAAGGAAAGCTCGTATAAGCAAGACCAACTTTCTTGCTATGATTCAACAGAATTAACAAGATTGTCCACTTAACTATACTTCTGCTCTTGCTGATTATGTTTGCTGCTTCAAATCGACCTCAACATCATTAAGATGGAATGCTCAGGCTGGCAATCAAGCCGAATGAAGTTCTCAACTTGAAATATCGCATTATTGCTACACAGTAGCTAAGGCCTCCTCTCCTCCTCCCACAGATGCTGGTAAAGCACTGTTTTAGATAACTAAGCACTGCATTAAGTTCCGATTCTTGCTAGCAGAGGAGAATGGATTTTTGGACCATTTGCAACTGTGCACAGACAGAACACTAACAGAAAAACACATCACTGTGAACATTCTTTTTCTCTAGCCTCAAAACTTTTACATTCCTTCCTTCTTTCCCCTGAATTTATGCACCTTTCATTTACATTGTGAATCAAAAAAAGGGGGCAGCCAATTTAAGTAATTTTGCCTTTTTCTCTCTGCGTACAAGGTCATTAATTGCTATTGGGACCTTCGTAAACCCTACTCTGCTGATGGGGTGAGAACTCTATTGTTAAATGTATTATGGCAGGGCTGTCTTTGGAGATTGCCTGCTTGATTGCTTTGTAAAGGCCCAATGGCACACAGCAATTAAAATCCATAGACCTTTATAACCCTACTGATGTTTTATGGGCCTTTTTGTGTCCTTTGGTATAGTTTACCATTTGTGTGTTTCCCAATGGGTCGTCTTTTCCGAACTCAGAGTGGGATTTTCTTTTTCCAGAGTGATAAAGCTAGTTATACATCATGTGAAAGGTTAATGACTATTTTCGAAAAGAGCATATGCTTAAAGTCATAGGGTGAAAGTTATAGGAAAGAACCATTATGTGAAATCACAGACCACTTTCTCATCTTCTGTGTTGTAGGATACCTGGGCTTGTCATGTGTGGAACAGGTAAGTTAAAGAGCTATTTTTAAATGTCAGTATCCGTAGTGGCAAGAAAGCAGTGCAGCTAAGAACTTCTTGTTTGACAAAACCACGATAGGCCCATTTGACTAATGAATAAGACTGACGTCCTCTATAAATTCTTATCCCCTTTGTTCCAGAAATGGTGAAATACTCAGAGCTTCCCTTTGCCATGGGGATGTGTCGGCTTTCCCTAGAAGAGGATGTTCTGCAGAGCCAAAGGACTCTCTAGAGTCAAAGATCCCTAGAGCTGACATCCAGCTAGTATTTTACTGGTCCATGCAGTTAAACTGTAGACTGTCAGGTACTAGTATTGGGAACTGAAACACCAGTAAACTCCAGGTTCTGTCTTGGCTCTGGCCTTGCCCTACTAGATTTCACTTGGTGTCACATATGATTTGGGTGACTGTGACGCCCCTCCGCTCACCACCACCTGTCAGACCCCACCTCTACACTCTCTTAATCTCCTCCGCTGCCACCAACCTCTTCTGGGTAACTAATGCAAACCACTCTTTTTATGTTTTTAAAAGGAAAACAAGTTTATTTATTTACAATTAAGGGTAGGGAAATAGATCATGTTAATAGGTTCTAAACATTGACAACCCTCTCTCTCCCCCCCCTCTCTCTCTCTCCCTCTCCAGACCCTCCTCAGACTTCTCTCAGACTCTCAGCTCTCAGACTCCCCTCCACCTCCTTCAGATCACTTCCACAGCTCTCTCCCAAACAGCACCGCCCACTGGTTATATAACACAGGCTTCACACACACCCTCACTCTCTCAGCCAATCAGCAGACACCTCAACATTCCACACTCCTCTCACACTCCCCCCTCCCCTCACATACTTATAGCTAAAACACTTTGCCCATGGGCAGGGGCTTGACAGTGACTTTGGGCCAGACATTGACTTTCAGCCTAACTGACCTCAGAGTGTTGTTGTGAGGATAAAGACAGAGGGGGGAAGAATCACAGTCACACACCACAGTGGGATCATCCTTGGAAGAAAAGGCAGGATATAAACATAGTGAATGGGGAATTTTTTATTTTTTTTTAAATTGCACTAATTTATTTATTTATTTATTTATTTCATTTTTATACCGCCCAATAGCCGAAGCTCTCTGGGCGGTTTACAACAATTAACAAGACTGTCCCTGCCTGCAGGCTTACAATCTAAAAAGACACAACACACACGGAAAAAGGAATGGGGAGGGAAGAAGGGGGAATATTAATCAATACTCCTGGCAGGGCTGGTGGAATGGTCCTGCACTCTCTCTCTTCTCCCTCTGCACAGCCTGCTGGAATGGCTGCTGGTGGTGGCAGTTGAGGGAGGAGGAGCCCTCATGATGTTCCCAAGAAAATATCCAGGTATTTTTATATTTCTGGACAATGTTTTTCATAATTTAAATAGTTCTTTGGAAAGAAAGTATAGAACACTTATGAAATGAACAGTCTGGTCCTATGCTGCCACTTTAACAGCACCAAAGCAGTATCCTGTCCTGTGTTTGTTCATGAAATCCTTTATCTCACTTGCCTTTAAAAAAAGCCTTCTTGCCGCTATCTTCTTGCCTAATATATTTTATGCATTTATTTAGTACATTTCTAATCCTTCCAATAACTAATGTTCTCTGGGTGGTTTACAATGCATGCTACTATGCATCTTATCACTGGGTTGTGGCAGTGCCAGGCAGTGGTTCAGTTGGATCCATCAGCATAATTTCCTGATCCCAGACTATGGCCTGAGGGGGCATGATGTTGCTCCATTGTTAAAGCCTGGCATGTATCTAGCTGGTCAGTGGCTGGGTGGGAGACTGCCTGAGGCTGCAGGCAAACTGCTTTGAGCTTCCAGCAGGATGTATGTGATGGCACATAAAATAATGATACAATATTTTAATTCCCCTGTGTTCAAAGTTTGTGTGAGATCTTTATATTGGATCAAAAATCTTGTAATAAATGTGTATTGGAACATTAATCCAATTAGCATACAAAATATGGCCTAAATAATAATAATAAAAAACTTCTGAAGATAAAAGTCAACACATCATAACACAATATAGTCCACAATACAGCAAGACCAAGTAAAAGAACAAGCACTTCTCTTGTCATGAATTTGTGGCAACAAAAGGCAGTGCTGGTTATTGTGTACTACTGAGAAGCAAATAGGTTATTTCCATCTAACAAACCAAAACAATCTTTTAACAGGGAGTTCTTCCTTGAAAAGTGACTTTGCAAAAGTGGCGTCATACAGTTCCCCATTTATTGAGTTGCAATGATTTCCATATGAGATTTGTACAGATCGCAAGGAAATAATAGATTTTGTCCTCCTAAACGTCAAACACATAAGTCATCCTGGGCGTTTGTAGATCCAGCTGAGATCTGCCTATTTTATGCATCAGAACAGTAATAGATGTTCTTCTGGCCAGATTAGGCACTCAGATAGTTGAACATCCCCATTGCGTTTAGCGATTATTCAGGTGCTACCAAAAAAGCATAATCTGAAGACAATCATGTTGGAAATGATGTTTTTAAACCATCTTGGGATCTTTTGAGATGAAGTGTGGTATAAAAATGTTTTTAAAAATACATGATTAAATAAATATGTGGGCCTTTGCTTTGCAAAATTTATCTCGTGACAATATGTGATTCTATAGAACTCACGTTCCACAGAAAACAGAACCTTTTGCTTGCAAACTGGGACAATTTGCTGTAGGAACTGGAGAGTCTGTGAATAAGAACCGCACTATGCAATTTCCTTACAAACCCACGTTTGTGACTCAGAGGTCATGATGCGAGGTCCTGACAACCAAAAGGATACTTGGGAACAAATTTAGCTCAATATGTCTTTGAAGATCTTCAGTTGTGTGACCCTCAGCATGCAGTCAACTGTCCAAGTTGCCTCAGTCTTTTTAGCTGTTATTATTCAGAGTGAAGTCAGCTGGTGAAGAAGACGCTTCCTACAATCAGTATATTGTATGGCTGCGGATTTAGCAAAGTGGAGCACTGGCCTCTTCCCCCTTCCTGCAGCAAGTCTTTCTTCACAGCATTTAGCTCCTTGGGCTTGACCAACATATAGTAGTAATTGGGTCCACGCAAGAAAAGAAACTCTGTTGACCCTCAAATACAATATGGGTTTTTCGCCCTGGCAGGCTTTTGTAATTCAGATATAATCTCTGAAGTCTCAGTTGGAGTTGTCAGTTTGTGTTCTGGTGGGGAAAGTTTAGCCAGAGATGCAGCAAACCATTAGCAGTCACTCTTCGGTTGGCAATATATATTTGTGGATTTTGGACTAACAGTTTGGAAGCTGGTCAAATACATATTGCATTTCTCTGGGTTGATTGAGACAGATTCTTGTGACAGAGAAAGTTATAACTTGGGAGTACCCCAGGGGATCAACGGTTTAGGAAAACATCAGAAGAGACAGGCATCGTGAAGAAGCAGTGCCGGCTCCAGGTTCTTTGGGGGCACTTGGGCAAGACACTCTCCGTGGGACCCCCTCCTTCAGTGAGTCTCTGTTATCACTGCCATTATCGCCAGCTGCTATTGCTCCTCCTCCTCTTTTCCAGCATTGCTACCGTTTGCTTGCTTGACAGTCAGAGAGCCAGTGAGCAAGTAGGCAGGGGCATGCATTCACTGCTCCTCCTTTCCATCACCACCATTGCCTGGGCCAGAGCGAGAGGCAGGTTGCCATGGTGAAGAGGAGGGAGTCCAGGGGGTTCTTGTCAGTGGGCCCCTGCTAAGATGTGGACCCTCAGCAGGTGCCTGAGCATGCCTAACCTTTATACCAGCCCTGTTGTGAAGGTTTGGTTTCTGTTCTTAAACATGAGCATCTGTTATGCTGAGTGAGGATGTTCAGTAGTGCTGCATAAAGGTGCTGAGACTGGATTTGAAGTTGGCAAGGTTTTGTTGCTCTTGCTTGCTGCCCTAGACCTCCTGCTGCACATTATTCACTGCCCCTGTCCTTCTGCCCTCTTCCTTTGCCATGCTGTTGTTATCCATGCAGCACCATTTTGGATGTCATTCATATCCATGTATAAATACTTATGTAAATATGATCACCACACATAATTGTAAGGGGGACAAAGCTGTTTGGCTGTGAACATTTAGGATGCTTTACAAGCAAGTTGAGACAGTTTAAATCCAAGACCTGGACAAGCCCACATGGCTACCCATGTTGGACTCATGGAAAGGTACATTTTCTATATAGTGTTTTTCTGGCCCCATGAATATCTAATCTATATGAAGACAAGGAAGGGGAGAAAACTGTGCTTTACTTAGCAAATACTCTTGCCTCCACAATGAGACATGTCTTAGGGCCAAACATCATGTTAGTCTAATTGCATAACATGTAGCTGAGTCTGATAGCATTATTTACCCTCATGTAAGTGCACCCAGCCAATTCAGATTGGGACCACCGTGTTCTGGGATGGGAGGATTAAACCTTGCATGTGCCTTCATGGGAAGGTCCACAGACATCCTTCTTTGAAAAGAATTGGTTCAGTGTTATTTAAACAAAAAGAATAATGGGAAACCTAATATCTGCTGTCAACGATGCCAGAGAAGACTGCAGATAATCTGACTGTAGCATTAATTTAGTTGTAACAAAGCCTGCAGTCTGAGTTACCTCTTCAAGCAAAATCCTACAGCATTTCACTGGCATTCAAATAACAAGTGGGTTGAGGAATACCAGTTGAAGGTTGGTGGGTAGAATTCATGGCAGAAGCAAGCTCCTTCACTTGTGTATCTCAGTGGTTTGCAGTGCCAAAAGACTTGGAGAAAAGAAATCAGCAAAGCAAGAACAAGTAGGCAGGCAGGAAAGCAGCATGGAAGATGAGCGTCATGGAACTCAACAGCCCTCAGCACAGAGTTGCTTAGGTAAGAGTTGAAGGCTGACCTAGAAGTCTTTATATATAACTAGGCACCATCAGTACAGGAGCCAATTAATAAAAAGGGGCTGATGCTCCATAGAAGGTACGTAGTTAAGGGGTCACTGAGCACATAGTTTTTCTGAGTTGTGGATGTGTTGTGCCAACAAGGAATATTATCACCAATCAGAAGATTGCTGGCTGACTGAAGACCAGCAAGTCCTAACATCAAACTGTGTCAGATATACTATAAGCTGCATGAACATTCTTAGCTGTACCATTTGAGAAGGAAGCATGTATGTGTGATTAAGGTACAAGTTCACTTGGGTGTGGTATATGTCCGGTTTTCGACACCCTGGATTACATGCGTTCACTGGTTGGCAAGTGGACAATGTAGCCTTGCAGGAAGGAAGTGAAACTAGTAGATGGCCTTTTATTTTCCTTCCAACTCTTAACAGGCAATATTTGGACATTACTAAGTTATGGAAGTAGTTTCTTCAGCCTACACCTTGCTAAGACAAAACTTACAATTCTCCAGAAAATGTCAGTGCTAGCACCATAAGATGTACCCTGTGATGATAGTTCAAAGCTGTGTCATCGTCGTCATCATCATCATCATCATCATCATCATCATCATCATCATCATCATCATCATCCCTCTTTCACTAGGAGTCTAGGACCCAGGGCTGGTCCTGTCATTCAGCAGAGAGAGATGACTTGCATCAGGCAGCACCATAATGAGAAATCGATGAAGGCAGGAATTAGTGTCTGAATGGTGCAGGAAGACTGTTTAAAGTTTTGGCCTTCGTGTGTGTGTGTGGGTCATTGGGACCCTGCTTCAGTCAGGAAAATGTCTTGGTCCAGTACTGCTGGGCTAGATCCAGTTAAAATCTACATTGTAAATCAGTTGTCAATTAACCAACTGATTAATCACAACAATTAATTAGCCAATGCTCTTGTCCCTAATAGGTGGCAATCAGAAGGACCTGGAGGGCCTTGAGAATTCAAGATTAAACCAAACTAATAAGGTACAGTAGATCTCTGTTGGACAATATTAGCTGACTCTTCTCTCCTCCCCCACTCGCAAATCTTCTCTCTGTCCCCAAGTGAGGGGCCAGTGGAAGTCTGTTCTGTAAAATGAGAAATATTCTCCGTAGCTTAGGTTTGGAAGTCAAGTAAATATTGTCCTTTGTGCAATCTTCATGCAACTGAAGTCAATGGCAACAGATGCATAGGTTTTGTTAGATAAGAATAAAATGGTTTTCTTTGAAGAGTATCAGTCACCCAACCATTTAATATTCATTCACAGTCATCCAGAGCTCCTGTAAATGGAGTGGGCAGCTCTCTGTCCTTATCCTTTTTCATTTGTGAAGCTCTCTCTGCCATGGCAGTGAATGGGGAAATATCTCAGTGTGAGCATAATAGGGGACATAAATCAAAGTAAAAGTACACTTTCTATGTACATATGGCTTGATATTTGGATCTGTACCTCATGAGTTACTTTTCTGTGTGTCATAACTCTAGAAAATGCTTTGGGTGATCAGAAACATTGAACACAGGCAAGTTCATATGGGGGAGGGTGATTCTTGAGATACCCTGGTTCTAGGCCATTTAGAGTTTTACTGGTCAAGACCTTGAATTGAACCTCAGAACAAATTGGCAACCAGTGCAGATGATCACAGATTGGAATAATATGATCCAGTCTGCTGGCCTCAGTCAAAATCCTGGCAGCCACATTTTGGACAATCTTCAAAGGCAGCCCCACATAGAATGCATTACTATAATTTAACCTGGCAATGACTAGGGCATGAATGACTAATGAGCATAAATAGCCAAGGATCCTGAGGTATATGTTAAAGAACAAACAGGGAATAAGAGTAAGCATTTGAACTGTTCCTATTACCAGGAGAGTCTTGATTTGCTGGTGCTTGTCCCTGGGGAAAATCATTATTTCTCTTTAATCCCTATTTTGCCTTTTATGGAGACAGTGAGGATGCCTTTTACACACACACACACACACACACACACAAACACACACACACACATATTTGGGCCAGCTTGTGTTCACATGAGCACCAGCTTCCCTTCCACCCCCATAACTGCTGATCGGGAGACTGAGTGTGTTCCCTGAGTGCATTTCTATTTTTATCATAAAATGTTGGAGGATACAGTATGTGTTCAGTGTTTTCCATAGATATTCTGTCTAGGACAAAAGCTATCTGAGGGCACTTTTAAAGGAATAGCAGGGGTTCCAGGGGTTCATCCCACAGTATACCAGGCTGTAAAGTTTAAAGAGCCACAATCACGTGGGAGGTGCTAATCACGTCATGTGGAGGATTCAATGGCTGGCCTGGGTGGACAGGAGCCAGTTCAAACCTGAGAATACTTTACTGTCCGGACAGATGATCCAGACTGCAGTTCTGATCGCTCACCATATTGGGCAGCCAATACCAAACCAAAGATTCCTGGTTCTAGCCCCAGCAGCTCCTAACAACTTCATTCCAACTATCTTTGTAACTGAATACACATCCCCAATATACCCCCCACCCAGCACCTGCATCCCTATACCAGTACATACATTTCTCCACATCCCTGTATCATCTCCAGTATCAGACATTTGCTCCTAAATCCCACCCATTTCCAGGCTTGTTGTTGCCAAAGAACTGTCCTCAAGCTCCTGACCTGACTACTTCATGATGATACAGACACTTGCTGCAATAACTGCCTAGCCCCACAACAGGGTTAGCCCTTGGAATATCAGCAGATATTTACTAAAAAAAATATTGTTTAAATACACAAATCTCCACTTCAATTTCTGTCCCTTTCTGAACATCCAATTAAATCCTAGTTCTGCTCAGCCTTCTCTCACACACTCAGTCGTCTAGCCTTGTGCACCCACTCTGAGATTCTCCCTCTGCTGACTCCCAAGTTAAGACTTGTTTTATCTCCTCTATTCAGCCTCTTTCCTTTCTATGCGCTGGGGACTAGATGGCAACATTTTATGTCGCCTAGGGTGACAAAGCACCTCGAGCAGATTCCTTAGCTTAGCAGATCCCATTTCACCAGACTATTTCCCTTCCATCCACAAACTTAGCTACTTACTTACATGATCCATCAGCATACACAGCCATTGCATCATGCTCTGTATTATTATTATTTTTAAGCCTCAACTTTAAAGGTATTCATGGCTTATCATTTATTTATTTTGTTAAAGCTGGCAATACAAAGGCAATTGATCATCCCAGAATGCTGGAAGGGGCAAATGGCAAGAGCAGCTTTGTAACGATCCATAGCACACCACATTTCGGTTACTAAAATGTGAATTAGCGGTAGCCCTTGCACTCATGGGAATGCAGTAATGTGGCACTTTGTCCTCGTCGAGGCAAAGTAATAGAGCTGGGAGATAATGAATGATTTCTTAGCTCAGTAATTATAGAATTTTGTATCTACTTTTTTAGAAGTCCCAATTCTATGCTTATTATTACTGTAGCAATGCACGGTGGCCTCTCACCTTGCAAGTGAACAGCTGAGTTAAAAAAATAACTTGCTCACATATTTAAAGATAGCCATAGCCCCTTTCATTTCCTCCTACATTCAAAAGGTTTTAACCACAAGTTCTTTCCATCACATGTATGAAGACGATCTGCGAATTTTGACAAGTTCTTATTAAATGAACCGATTTAAATTTCACCCATCTGCACAGGCCAAATTCAATAGGCTGGTGTGGGGAGGATGCACCAGCACATAGAGGATCATATATTGTACCTGCCTGTCAAAGATGATGAGTCTGACAGAAAGAAAGTGGTGTCGACCCTAATGTTTGAATACACAGGGGTTCAAGCCCAGACTTTTGAGAGCTAAGCACACAAAGTCCACTGCCTGGATGGATGAATCTGTCAGTTTTGCTTTTCCACACATTCATATATATATATATATATATATATATATATAAATAACAAGTTCTTTCCATCTAGTTTATGAAAAATATTGTTAACTTTGGTAAGTTCTTATCAAAAGACAAACTAAATGAAATTCTCACCAATCCCGACGCCTACTTACATCAATACTGAATTACAGCTGATAACTTTTGTACCAGGCTCTGGCTTTTCAATTTCATTTTTTAAAACTTTCACTCATTCCATGCAGGATGTCAGGCTGGAATCTGCCAATATCTTGGGACTTGCTTCCAAGGATACATATTTCTCAATGGTCTACCAGTTGGTGTTAAAAATTTCTGGCCAAATTTCCAATGACTGTATCTACCCTGTAGGTTTTACAGAAATATATATTCATTTTAATACAATTCCTTTCAAAGAATATATGGGGACATGACTTTCCCTTGAATTCCTGAGGTGGGAAACCTCTGGCTGGCCTACAAGGCTGGCCCGTTCTGGCAGCACTAGCCTTTCAGTCTGGCCCTGGCCTGGCCTGCTCACCCTTTCTTGGTCCCTTTTGTCTCCATCAGTAGACTCTAAGGCAGTGTTCTCCAACCTTGGGTCCCCAGATGTTTTTGGCCTACAACTCCCAGCATGCTGGGAGTTCTGGCCAAAAACATCTGGGGACCCAAGGTTGGAGAACACTGCTCTAAGGTGTCATTTTCCACACCTAGAATCTGTCTGGCTGCTTCTCTCTCTCTCTCTCTCTTTCTCTTTCACCCTCTGGGCTGCCGCTGCCACCATTTCTGCCACCTCCTTGGCAACTGTAACTACAGAACAGATTCTCTCACTTCATCAACTCACGGGGCTGGCTTTGGATGCACCATCATCTCCAGTTCTGCTTCCCAGGCAGAGCTCCAGCTTCTCTCCCTTTCCTAAGAAGGATGAACCAGGTGTGCACTCATTTACTAGCCAGTGTATAAAGCAGTTGTTGTGAAGGACACTGGATCCAGGTCAGGTGATGCAGCTGAATCATTGCGGTGGCTGGAGATAAGCAGAAGACGCAGGGGTTCAGCAGGAGCTGCTGAATTTATCCCTAATGCATTTAAAAATAAATAAATATTGAGCTGGCTTATTTGAAGCATTTGTTTCTGGCAACTCTCACAAAGGGGAGGAAAGGGAAAGAGAGAAGGGCTGGCAGAGAGAGCATGTAAAAAGGAGTGGCTCTGTCCACATTTGGCATTGGCTTCACCCTCCATTGGCTCCACCCCTATTGATTTTTTTTCCATGGATCAACAGTCCTTCACAGGAAAAAAAAAAAGTTTACCCAGATACTATAACTGAGCCAGCTGTGGCTCAGCTGGCTCAGCTTGTCTGAGTGTGGAAAGCTAAGCAGGGTCAGGCCTGGTTATTACTTGGATGGGAGACCCCTCCTCTAGTTTCCTGCATTGAGCAGGGGGTTGGACTCGATAGCCTTGTAGGCTCCTTCCAACTCTATGATCTATGAATCTACTATTAGCACAGAACACCATGATGAGTAATATAGGAGAGAGCTCTCATTGAAAGATCCAATTTGAAAATTTTTGACTGCTGAATTGATTCATCAAGTGATTCATAAAGACTAATTGACCAATTTGGTCTTAACCCCTGTTCCCCTGAAACTCCCGACATTTCAAAACATGCTTCCTTTATCACAAAACATGCCATTTGCATCCATTTGTTCTTGCAAGTCTTTTACCCACGGCACTGCTTCCAGTATAAAAGCGGCAGCCCTGACTGTGCCGTATCGCCCCGAGCAGCAGAGGTCGTGGAAGTATGGTGCTTGCCTCTGGTGACCCTCCTCCTGATAATTTCTTGCTGGTCTGAACACACAGTTAGCTCTAAGACTCACATTGCCTTGAAATGAGTTTGTTATTAAAGGAAAGTTTAAAAGGCAAGCAGGAGAGCTGTGTGGTAAGTCACAGTGACTAAAACTAAAAAGGGAAATGTTCAAATCCTGAATCAGCTGACATGAACAGTGCATGGCTAACAGAACTGACTGCTGCGGATACAAAAAGTGAATTGGGCCATTTGGGCAAAAAGAAATGGTGAGACTGCCCCCTGTTTTTAGGGATCATTGATGTGATGCAGCCTTCTCCAACATGGCATCCTACAGATGTGCTGGACTGCAATTCCCATCATTCCCAGCCAGCATGGCCACCTTGGCAGGAAGGCAGTTTCTAACTGGATCAAATAAAAATGAAGAATGAATGAATGAATGAATGAATAAATAAATAAATAAATAATAAATAAATAAATAATAAAAACTGCTGCACAATATGGAGAAGATCAAGAGTTATGTCTCTCCTCAGGGTGCTGGAGGAAGAGGATTTGGAGATGCTGGCTGAGAATGATGGGAGTTGCAATCCAACACATCTGCAGGGCAGCATGTTGGAGAAGGCTGAGCTTTTCATTCATGATAGGTGTATTTTAGCAAATGACACTCTCCAAAGGGCATTCAGTGGGTGGATCTGAAAAACAACTTTATCATAGGCTCATTCATCCATCAATTCACAACAAGATTGACACTTCATCCCCAAACTGGGTGAGGAGCACAAAACCCATGATATTTTGAAAGTGGACACTTGGAAGCACTAAACACTTTAAAGTATTCTGTAAAGTATTTGGGCTGAGATCAAACAAACCAAGTGTCAGTTTACTTGTCAGAAATATCATCCAGATTAGGGCAAATGTCAAACTACCTAACCACTAGGGACAGGACAGATCTTAGTAACAAAGATGTACTGAGAATTTTTTTTTTTAAATCAGAAAAAGAAAATAAAGAGGCATAAAGTTAGACAAGACTTTTGACAGGTAGTCTAGCAATGAGCCAAACTGAAATAAAAACACCTGACATAGTTTATTTGGGAGTTACACAATTCAGTGTCAGTAGTCAAATAAAAAGTATGTCGTTTTAAAAATGCAGTGGTGCCTTAGGGATGTTTTTGTTTCAGAGAATAGTACATTGTAAGCAATTCAGGTTTGTGGGTTCATGGTCTTGTAAGTGAAGGAGTAGACCCACTTCCCTGGGAATAAGCTCCATTGAACACAGTGGGATTTACATCTGAGTAGACATGTAATAAATAAAATGAAATGAATATAGACTTGCACTTAGATCAGTTAGAGCAGGCTTCCCCAACCTGGTGCCCTCCAGATGTGTTGAACTGCAACTCCCACCGTGCCCAGGCAGCAGCAGTCATGAATGCCAAGATGCCAAGAAGACCGCACATCTCTCAGGCTGGCGGCATACAAACGAGCCTCACTATATGCATGTGATGAAATAGCAGGATCAGGTTACTTCATTTTGGATTATTTAATTGTGCAACAGAGCTTGCCCGAGCCACACACACACACACACACACACAGAAAAAAAGAGAGGACATTCTACAACCCTAATTAGCACAATTAAGACAATGTAATGGCTGACTGCTGCAGTTGAGCTGAAAAACATGAATGAAAAGTAGGGTACATACACTGGAATTTCCACCTGGACCATTTTGCATAGACATGATTCAGGAAACTGGAAATCCTCTGTTGCTGTGGGGAGCAATGTCATGATGCACCAGTTGCATGTTTCCTCAACTGAGCGCACAGTTGCAGAAGACTGTGCACCTAAATGTGATTACATCTTCAGGTAGTACACATGGTAGTTTTCTAAAAGTTTATTTTCGACTTCACGTTTAAACATATGGTATTCATTCACAAAGGGACTTGCTGCCCCATCCTGTGTGGGTGCCCGTAACCCCCCGAACTCGGAGGCGGGAGGAGTGCAGTGGGTGCCTGTGGGAGCTGGCAGTGCCTTGCTCCTCCTCTCCCCGCCCCTGGGAACACCCCCGCATGCCGGAACCAAAGACGGTTCCCAGCCGGCTGCGAGGTGGGGGGGTAGGGCGCTTCATGAGCAGACTCCCCGCTAGGACCTCGCAAGGGATTTCCGAGGTCGCAGTGCGGAGCCCTACTGCCTCCCCAGGCAAGGTCGGAGTACCATAGGATTGCACCTTTGGTCTTGGTCCTGCACATGGAAGTTTCTGGTTCCAAACAGACTGACAATGCATTCCAAGCTGCTAAGAACAACACAGAGGGAAGTCGCCGTTGGGGAATCCAGGGTTACCGACGCTGTTGGGGAATCCAGGTCTTCAGCTGAGAACCTCAATGGTTGACCTCAGTGGCTGAAATTCATTACAGTTTGGTTTTGATCAGTTCACACCTCCTGGACTGAACATGGGCCTGAATGCAATCCACAGACAAACAAAGTCTGTACATTTCCAAGCATACAATGTGATCCACAGTTTAAAAATAAAATGCATTCGACAGCATGCGTACGTTTTTAAAATGCACATGAAAAAATCTGTATTTTTGAAAAATGCACACAAATTACACTTTAATCAATGGGAGAAGAATGCAATGCATACATTTCAAATAATGCATATGTTACATAAAACTGATGCACACAGTTGGAAAAATATTCACAAAAATACATATTAAAAACTCATTAAAAACTTGGCTATTCAGGCGGGAATATGAGGTGGGCTAATTATCTTAAAATTTTATATTGTTTAAATGTATTTTATTCTGTTTTTATCTTGTGTTTTTATCTGTGTACATCGCCCAGAATGGCCGGTTGCCGGCCAGATGGGCGATAAATAAATATAAATATAAATAAAAAAATTAAAAAATATGAACATTCATGCAAAAAGAAAACAACAACAACAACAACAAAGTTTGCTGTCTGTTATAGATACTAGACAGAATGAGCTTTAAGATGGAATTTGGGGGACTTTGATGAGCTCATGTTTTGCTTGTACCCATATCTCTATGTGCAACATTGACCCCTGTTATTGGGAGGCACCATGGACCCTCTGGGTTGGCCAGGCCAGGAATAATATAAATTCTAGGAGCCTGGCTTCATACTTCCATGTGGTCAACAAAGCTGTCCCTTCTACTTGTCACCACTTCAGGCTCCACCTCAAACGACCTTCACTCTAGGCTAGCCTCTAGGGCCCCTAGCTGGAAGGTCTAGATTTGGGCATGACTTCCCATGGCTTTGGACTGACCCTGACAGCTGCACAGAAAATACAGATGTCTTTTGTGCCTGGTATAAACAGATATTGATACACCTCCCAAATCTGGCTCATTGACTTGCAAAATTAGTGGTTAGGAGAAAGGGGTGGAGCCAGGGAAAGGGGAACCCCTGAGGGCCAGATTGGGATCCAGGCAGGCTGGTTTGGCTCCTGGACAAAGAAAAAAGGGAGGGGCGCTCCGGAACAAGCTAACAGGATAATGCTCTAGGCACAGGAGCCCAGGAATTAAGCGGTCACACACAAAAGAAAATTATATGTAAAGAAATTATACTTCAGTGTTATATTTATAAATATACACGTTCCTGTGCTGTTTGTGAAGCATAATTTCTTTACATATAATTTCCTGTTGTGTGTGACCGCTTAATTCCTGGGCTCCTGTGCCTTGAGCATTATCCTGTTGGTTTGGCTCCTGTGCCTGAGATTCTGCAAACTTGGAATGGAACCTATGGATGTACAATTGAATGCCCATAAGGACTCTGTCGGTACAACTGGGAAACCCATATTTGGTTCATGGTTGTGTCAAAAGAATCCTGTGTGCATTTGTAACTGTGGTGGCTTGGAACTGAAAGGGTGTTGGAAAGAGTCCAAGTGAGCACCAAGCTTCTCAGACCTTTCCTTCTTTTACCGCAGATGTGAAAAAACTCTCCTAACAGCCTGAGATCTCTCCAGAATGGCTTCCGATGCAGCACGAAGAAGTACAGCCAGAGGAGGAATTGGTGAAGTCCCTGTGTACATGTGGGAGTGCTTGGACTTTCCTCCTTTTCTTTTGAATCTCTGTGTTAGTGAGAACACCAGTAGTAATGATAGATTTGGGAAATAAATTAAATCGATCGTGGCAAATTGTAAGAAAGACTGCTGCCTTGCAAATGGCAGTGTGCACACCCAATGTTTGGTTCTTGACCTCAAGAGTTGCACAATCAAGCTACCAGCTAGCTAGATGATATATTTCTGAAGGCTCATGCAATTAAATGGCCTGGTTAAACACACACACACCACACAGCTATGCACAGACTCAAACACTCCCCAGAGAATCTAAAAGGTGAGCTGTCCTGGGCTCCAGGGCATGCAAGATAAATCATGATTCTATAGCAAGAAACTGAGCAATGTTCACCCTCTTTAGAGACCACAAGCTGCCTCATTAAGCATTCCATGCTCCTTTGCTATCTCTTCTTTTCAGCCTTTACATCTGGAGGGGTCACTGACTAACATTGTCACAGGAATTCCACTGATGGCAGTGCTCAGAATCTCCTTTAGTCCCTTATGTCCTGTCAATGTAGCTGGTAGCCATCAGCTAATCATAAATATACTTCAGAATCAGGACATGTTTTGGTCCAAGGGCCTAAAGGTGCATCTAGAAAGTTTTTCCATGCATCTTGCTACAGAAAAGCATTCAACGTACAATCCATGCTGAGATCTGATGCTGCATGCTGAGATCTGATGCTGCATGCAATCCACTCCTTCCTTAGGTGGAGCAAAAATAATAATAATCATGAATCATCAAAGAGGTCAGCACAAGCTTTCTTACAATTGCCCAGAACCAAGTCTCACCACTCTATCACCCTTCCTACTCACCTAGAAACCTTAATAATTTTGCCCACTACTTTAATTTTGCCTTTTAGCAGGAGTTAAACCTGACTTTTTTTTACACCACCAGAAAGCAGCTCACTTTCCCCATTTTGGTGTTCTTATCCACCACCTGTAAAATCCAGGGCATCCGCAGTTGGTAACGTTGGCAAAAATGGAAGATGTCGAAATTAATGTGGCTGTTGGCCGGCAAAGTTGAGCTGGGAGAAATCATTTGACACTCTCCCAACCCTCCTCCAACCTTGTTTCAGCTTTAGTTCATCGGACTTGTATATCCGCAATGCATTTTACTTCCCTGCCTTTGTTACATATTATGCTCTCGTAATTGTGTGGTATCTGAGTCTTCAGTTAAAACACACACAAGGTGGGAAGGGGATTGATGATTGAAAACAGAAAGGGAAAGACAGAGAGAGCTCTCATGTCTGTGGCTTTCCCAGAACATAGAAATTAAAAATGAAAGGAATAAATTTTTCATGAAGTGCTTTTCAGAATTCAAGCTCCTTAAATCTTACACCCTGTTTATTACACTGTGGACTGCAGTTGCTTTATGTGGAGGAATAAGGGACTGACTGATGTTGCATATCAACTGCTAATTAATACCTTCTCCTTTGGGATGGGCTTGTTTCTCTTAAGGTACAGTCGTTGTTGTTGTTTCTTAAAGAAGTCCTTCCTCACCATCTATGCATAAGGCTTATGTTCTGTCATAAACAATGTTGTTCCTTTTCCAGGAAAATAACCTCTTCATGTTCCATAGTTTTGCTCAGGTAGCAGCAGGTAATTTGGGAGGGATAGAGCAAGGAGAACAGCAACCCTTTATATTTGTAGGGTGTTAATAACCTACCTCACAGGGTTGTTGTGAGGGTAAAATGGAGAGGAGGAGGAGGATTATGTAAGCCGCCTTGGGTTCCCTTCAGGAAAAAAGGCGGGGTATAAATATAATAAATAAATAAATAAATAATACAGAGCATTCCTATACTCACTATATGCCAGGACCAGAGATACACTGCCACTGTGCTGGTGGAATGGCTGCAGGACTGTCCCATTAGGCAGCGTGAGGCAAATGCCTCAGGCGGCAGATGCGGGGGCCAAGAATGGCAGCCTCTCAGCAGTTGTTCCTCATGAACTTTTTGGCTGCTCCACTCTGCTGGAGGAAATGGAGATTCTATCTCTGCTGGAGATATGTAGGCCACAGAACCTGTCTCGGGCCCGCTAAACTAGCCTGCTACTGTCTCAGGTGTGGTGGTGGATCCTATCCCATCACCAGTGTTAAGGTAAGTCCAATCAGCTTCTGTATATGCCAGTCCAGTCAGCTTCCATATGTGGACTGGGAAGAGGGTGCCACCTTTTTCTTTGTCTCAGGCAGCCAAATATCTTGGGTTGGTCCTGAATGGTTCTCCTCTGTCCATTGCATGCTCAGCCCAGGAGGGGAGGGGGGAAAACAAACCAGAAAATACAGAAATGGCATTCAAGTGAAAGGCACGACCCCTGGTGTCACTGAAAACAGTGCCACAGCCCACCAGTCAGGGGCTGTGCTGGCAACGATGCCCACATGCTGCCCACACATAGAGGCAGCCAATAAACTTACGATGATGGGGGCATGCCCCCAGCACATCCCTCGCACACACACACACACACACACACACACACCATGCAAGGTGATGCCACAACAGCACCCCCCCCCACTACACCAGCCCGAACGGCACAGCTAGCAATGACCCCAAGCATCCTTCATCTGAAATCCTCCAGGTAGTGGTTTGAATGTCCCTAAGCTGGTCACAGGCTCTGTTTTATGAGCACATCACACACACAAAGGCGAGGAAGGGGAAGACAGACAACCCAGCACCCAGATAGCTCCCTGGGCGGTTGCCTGCAGAGAGCACTCTCCTCAGGCCTCCTGGGACAAGGGTTCAAGAACCACCCAGGGGGCCAAAGACTCTTTGGCCAAGAAGCTGAGGGGAGGGGCCACGAGGCAGCCACAGGGACACACCAATGGCAGCTACCTCCATCTGCTCACTTCATAGGGCATAGCAGGAGGGAAGCGGGGGGTTGGGAATTTGAGCCCCGTTGGGGGAAAGGGTGAATGTGGTCACCTTTTGTATGCTTGGTTAAAAAAAAAAAAAAAGGAATGTCAAGGGCAAAAGACAGGGAGCTTCTGGAATTTAAGCCCAGCATGAGAGAGGCATCAGACACATCATGGGGCATTTGACCCCCCCCCCCAACCCCAGCCTTAACACCTAGTCATAGATGCCAGGAGCACAGCAGCTGAGGGAGGAGCCTGAACTGAGTAGAACAGTTTATGTTTGGTTTTACATGCAGGGGATCCCAAGCTTGAATCCAGGGTTAAACTCCACACAGGGAAAGGTGGGAAGCCCCCCCCCCCTCCTTACACAATGTGCACAAATGATTTTGTAAATTTTTAAAATTATTATTATTTTAGTCAGACTTGCACAACTGCAGAGGGTCCGAAAATGTGAAACCTTGCCTACGCAATGTCCTGGAAGGTGCCTGCTGTCAAAGTGTAGTAGGACATTGACCCAGAGAGGTTCCAAATAGGTGCTTTTTTCCACTTTTCTTTTCCCTGATTTCATATGTATACTTCCCTGTCCAAAGTACCCTTCGCAGCCCTGCCTAAATCCCTGTTTTCAAAGAAAACCCTACCTTTGACAGCTGTCAAAGGAAAGTGTTAGTGAAAAGGGGGTGGGGTGCAATTTTCTACCTTCCCAAGCACCTAGAGTCTCGGGAATGGGTGAAAATGTTGGGGGCACTGGGACCTATAGGGGATACTCAAGACCCTGAGGATCTCACTGTAAAGTGGGGTGGGAGGCACCTACTTCCGTTCGTGAGCAAAGATAACTCGTGGCTATGCTTTGACTTGACAGCTTGCCTTTTGACAACTGTCAGGGGAAAGCAAAGTGCAGAAAAACCCCTATTTGAAGCCTCTCTAGGTCAATATCCAGAGGTGGTAACTGCTGTACTTTGACAGCAAGTACTCCTTAGGACATTGCCCTGGTGAAGCTTCCCATTTTCAGACCCACTGAACTGTGCACTTCTGCACTTGTGCAAGCCTGACTAAAATAATAGTAATACTGTATTTAAAAAAAAAAAAAAATTACAAAACAATTTGGGCACATTTGGGGCACAATTTTTTAAAAAAGGTGGCAAACCAGTGACACTTTCTAATGTGCCGCAGTCACTGGCTGTCAATTGGATGGGTTGTCACTGGCTACCAATTCAGAGATAGCTGTTCATGATCTCTGGGGGGGGGGGGAAGGGTAAATGGGAAAAAGCTGGGGCGAGCCAAAATGAGCTCATGATCGCAGCAAGGAGAGGAGACAAGGTGGCTTCAGCTGCCAAGTCCCCTGCGATACTGTCTGGAAGACCAAGGGGGAAGGAGGGGACGAGGGGTAGAACAACCCACAGTGAGCCCAATTGTCTGTCAGGTGAAATGTGGGTTGTCCGCGCAACAACCAACCCACCGTGGCTTATTGCCAAGGTGGGTTCCCATAACATGTGAACCCGCCCACTGTATACATCTTGATGCCTGGTTAAGACCTTCCTCTTTAAGCAGGCATTTCATCTTTAATCTGTTGCTTGATTATTAATTTTACTTATGGTTCCTCAAAGTTTGCTATGTTTTAAATGTTTTCTTTTAAATGCTTTTAATGTTTAATATTATATTTTTGTCATGTCATTGTTGTTGTTGTTTGGTTTCATGATTGTAAACCACCCCGAGGGCATTTGCCAGTTAGGAGGTATAAAAATCTAATAAAGAAACGACTAAAGAAACAAAACAACAACAACAACAACAACAACAACACATGTAGCAAAGTCATCACTTTTATTGAACAGCATCTGGGATAGAGGAGATCCTGAAAGGGATGTCTGGGGTTGCCAGCCGGTCACTCCAACAGGGTTCCTCCTGTGCCTTGGTCAGTGGCTCTGTAGACAGCAGCAGGATAGCAGGTAGGAGCCTGCCTGGAACAAGTAGTGGAAGAACCCCATGGAGCTGTGAACATCCTGATCACTGCTGTTGCCTGGTCATGAGGTGGGCTTTGCTCCTGGCATGCATGGAATGGGGTGTGGGATGGATCCTGTACCTGTGGGAGAATAGCCTGTGGAGAGCAAAGGGAGGCACAAACAGAGAGCAACAAGCAATAGAATCATAGAATAGTATAGTTGAAAGGAGCCTATAAGGCCATCGAGTCCAACCTCCCTGCTTAGTGCAGGAGAACAGATGTGGGCAGCCCAGGCAGTCAGTCACCCATCCAAGCACTGACCCGGCTCATACCTGCTTAGCTTCAGCATGTGGCCTGCATTATGTGCTCTTGACAGCTGGAGAACATTGTCTATATAGGCATTTAAAATCAAGGGAAGGAGAACACATAAGGAGGTAGAGTGGGGACGTGCTTGTTAGCCCCATCTCCTCTATCATGGCACCGTGCTTGGCTCTGCACCTCTGCATGTGCTGCTTGGCAGACCACTGCAGTCAATGGGAGGGAAATTATTTGGGCCATGTCTGGGGCTGGTATAAAGTCATGCTATCAATATGGGTGCGGCCACGGATTGAAGGGGCACAGGATATGTTAAGTGTGCTCCTCCCCTATGATGGTGTCCCATTTTAGTAGGGTGATCACTTGTGAATCGCCAAAAAAGAGGAAAGGCATCCCTAGAAAAGAGGACAAAAGAGGTCAACGACTAGCATAAAATTTGCATATGCTAATTTATTTGTAGAAATATGAATTTAGAAATAATAATTATAATTTAAGTAGAAATACAGTACATCTCACCATAGTGTGGGAAACTGTGACCAGGTGACCTGTGTGCCTTGCTCAGTCTGCTGTCCAGGTGCTGTTGATTGGCAATCTCAAGGCCCAGCTCTTTCTTCTGATGGTTCTTTATCTTTAAACTGTACTTGAACTGTACAGTCCTTTAAACAGAGGATGCCCTCAAAATAGAGGACAGTCCTCTGGCGGCAGCCCTTCAAATAAAGCGCTGTCTTCTGCAGAAGAGGACATATGGCCACCCTACATTAAAAATTGTTCCTCCCACAATTTTTCTTCACCAATGGGATGTATCTGTCAATGGAGTGATCCACCGACATATCTGGGGTGTCTTGCCACTGTATTTTTCCTGGTAGCATGTAGTGGTGCTTCTGCCATATCCTATAGCCCCTCAACTGGTGGATCTTCAGTGTAGGATTTTGACCTCAGAGTTACTGATAAAGGAATGTGATGCTTGTTTTGATGTTTGCAATGGTATTATTGGATAGGTCAATAAACAGTTAATAACAAAAAATAGTTCATATGGCTGTGACTTATGGGATAGCCTTTACTCACTTTGATATCATAGATTTATTATATATTATTACCTACGATTGCTCCTCAGTTCCACAGATAAATGTAACTTCTAATTTATGGCAAGAAGTAGCAGCTACAAAGCAAACTGTTGTCAAGAATACTTGCGAGACCAAGGTAACCATCCAAGAGCAAAATAACATTACAGCTCTGGCTTTTAAAGAAGTGGGCAGGGTTTTGTGTGTGTGTTTTTAAAAGAAATAATTGTGATTTATTTATGACATGGAAGTTAAAATATAAATAATTAAAGCCAAAAAGTCTTGTTCACAGAAACAATTTATATAGATGCAAGTCTGTACGATAGTAGAGGAGTGAAAATATGCACAAGACAGGGCTAGCACATGTAAGCAGGGATGTGGTGTTGGAGAAATCTGCAACGGATTAAAATGAGTTCAGATTTCTATGAATTTCTGCAGTGGACTGGCTTTTTCCAAGTTGTGCTGATTCCATGGATTGAATTTTTACTTTCCTGAATTGTACATAAGTTTAGTCGTACAAAAATATGATTATTTTTTTAAAAAAAAGCCCGACCAAAAATGTGCATTTTCTCCCATAAGCTAAAGCATGAAAATGTGCATTTTGGGGGGATTTGCACATTTGCGCAAATGCATATTTTTGGAAGCGCACATATGCAAAAGTATGTACTTTGCAACATGGATGCAAGTTTGGAAAATTGAGAAAAATCCAATTCCAACAATGGAACGAAAGACTCCCAGCAATCAGTGAGACACAGACAGGGGGCGGGGCTTCTGGCTGAATGGAGTAGGACGGATACTGAAAGCGCTCCGGTCTGAAAAGATACAAAAGCATAAATCTCCCTTGAAATGATAAGGATCCTGTGAGTAACATCCTTTTATTCAAGCTTGAATAAGGCAAAGGGTTGCTTGTTTTTTTTAAAACTTAAAGAAGAAACTGTTTTGTAATCTCCCTTTCGGTATTTCTGGGCTGGTTGCCAAATGTCCAGAGACTGTAAATCTAAGCAACTACCACAAGTCTGGGAGTGAAAAAAAAACCCACCCCAGTGACTACAGAGTTTCTCGGTTGGACAGGGTTCAGTCTGAAGAAGCAATTAATTCTAAAGCAAAATCGGAGATCAAACCAGAAAAGACTAGTCGTAGTGCTGAATCACTTAGAGCAGGAAGTGCTCGTACAATCCCGGAAATTCCATCTCAGCAGAAGGTGGGATCTGCTGTTGCTGTAGTGATTCCAAAAAACCCTAAAGAAATCATGTCGAGTGAGATGATGGCACAGCTCCAGAAGCTGTTGAAAGAGAATAACGAAGAGATTACAAAGCAGCTGAAAACCCAGATGAAAGAAAATAACAAACAGATTGTAGCAGATGTGGCTGTGGAGCTACAAAAATCAATTGCTGAAATAAAAACAGAATTAAAATCTGTGAATTTGAAAATGTCTGAGATGGAAAAAGTGATAATTGCAAATAAGTCTGAAATACTAGAACACAATATTAGGTTTGATCAGATTGAACTAAAATGGATTGATCTGCAAGATCAGGAATGCAGATCTAACATACGCCTTCGCGGGTTCCTAGAACAGAGTGGTGAAACTTCTAAAAGTCTGAGAGACAGAGTGCTTGAATGGCTGAAGGTCCTTGCTCCAGACATCAAATGGGAGCAAGAGGATATTGAAAGGATCCACAGAGTCACTTTCAAAAGAGGAATGAGTCCTAGAGACATTGTTAAAAAATTTACATATCATAACAAGAAGGAGTTTCTTATGAGTGCAATCATGCAAATCCCAGGACAACTGATGTTTTATTCAACACCAATCCAAGTTTTCAACGATTTGTGTGCTCAAACAATAAATTGGCGGCAGAGTGTGAAACCTTGCACAGCAACTTTGAAGAAAAATGGGATTTCCTACACTTGGGGTTATCCCGTTTTTTAAAGATTTTTTTTTTTATTGGGAAGAAGTTCTACAAGATAACATCTTTGGAGCAAGGTGTGCAGTTGTTGCAAGAATTGGGCTTACAGGGAGAAGATGGAGCAGCTGGACAAGGAGTGCCTGGGCCAGTTGGAAACACAGACATACAAGAAACCCTCGGTGCAGTTGGAGAAAAGGACAAATAACTCTTCTCTTTTATCATTTTATTAATTCTCTCTCTCTCTCTCTCTCTCTCTCTCTTTCTTTTCTTTTTTTAATTCCTGTTCGGCTGAAGAAAAGGGGAGATAGTGTTTTTGTTGTGTGTGTGTTTTTAACAGAGACCGGAATGAAGTAAATGGTTGGAGTTGGTAGGCAGAAGTCTCAACCCCCCCCCCCTTCAAAGGTTCTAGAAGCTGCGTGTGGGGTGATTATCCCCAGGATAAGAGGAGGGGGAATGGAATTAAATGTTTGGGTGGGGGGTGGAGGGTTGTGGTGTTATATATGTTTAAGCATGGGGACCAAGGTTTTATAAGCAACAATATAATAAGATGGACCCAAAGTTAAGAGTTTCAACATTGAATGTTAAAGGTCTGGGATCGATTCTGAAAAGAAGACAGATAGAAGCACTTCTAAATAAAGATAAGGCAGACATAATATTTTTACAAGAAACACATCAACCAAAAGAGGGGGTAAATGAACTTAAACTACGATGGTCAATGATATACGAGAAAGCATATGGTTCCACCAAGTCAAGAGGAGTGGCAATTATTATTTCTAAAAAATGTGGTTTTATTGTGAGTAAGGTCAAAAAGGATACTAGGGGGAGATATATAATGGTATATGGGGCATTAGGAGGGGAAGAATATATATTGGTTAATGTATATGCCCCAAATGTAAATCAAGCAGAATTTTACCAAGAAGTATTAAAGAAAATGGGTAAAAAACAGAATGAGTTAGTTATTATAGCTGGTGATTTCAACATGGTGATGGACAAAAAGATAGATAGATCTAATCCCACGGTAGAAGAGAGGAAAAATAATATAACGACATTAAATACAGTAATTAACAAAGAGGGAATGGTAGACATATGGAGGGGAGTAAAAGGAGATGAAAGAAGTTATACATATTATTCACCTGTCACAAAGAATTTTTCTAAGATTGACTATATATTTGTTTCTAAAAATCTGATTTCAAGAGTATTGAACATGGAAATAGGTATTATAAAAGTGTCAGATCATGCAATAATATGGATGTTAAGATAAACAAGGATTATAAAGAAGCTAAAAGATGGAGGTTGAGTGGTAATATTTTCCAGTACAAACATATAAGAGACAAGATAGAGAAGGAATTAAGAGAGATTTGGGAGATTAATGATCTAGGAGTTTGTAGCGACACAGTAGTATGGGACACAATGAAAGCTGTTATGAGGGGTATAAGTATAATAAGAGAAGGATGTATATTAAGGAAACAACAGGAGGCATTTAATAAAAAGCTTGAAGAGGAGATAAGGGAGCTAGAAGCTAAATTCCTAAAGGAAAGGGGAAAGCAGATTTATGCAGAACTACAAGCTAAGAGGAAAGAGTTAGAAAACAAAGATATTGAAAGGACACAGAGAAATTTGATCTATATGAAAAGAGCTTACTTTGAAAATAGTAACAAGAATTCTAAAATGTTAGCTAGATCCACACAGAAAAAATGGGGGGGGGGAAAATATAGTTGGAATAATAAAGGATAAAAAAGGGAAATGACATAATTTGATGAAAGAAAAATTTAAAAAATTTCAAGAATTTTATTCAGAATTATATAAAGCAGGAACAGGTGATGAAGATAGGATTAAAGAATATATTGAAAAACATATGAAAATGAGATTACAAGAAGAAGTTAGAGAGATGATGGAGCAACCATTCTCAGATTTGGAGATAGATTTTGCTATAAATAAATTAAAAGAGGGCAAGACCCCAGGAGTAGGTGGATTAGGGGTTGAATATTACAAGGTTTTTAAACATATGTTAATTCCAAGGCTGAAGGTATTATATAATAATATAATGGAAGGGAGAGAGATTCCCCCTTCATGGAAGCAATCTATGACTATATTATTCCAAAACCAGGAAAGGATTTAACAGAACCAGACTCGTATAGACCCATTTCGTTAATAAATCAAGACGCAAAATTATTCACTGCAATACTAGTGAGACGAATGAACAGGTTTATGAGTAAATATGTAGAGGTGGACCAATGCGGATTTATTGCAGGTCGGCAAATGGCCGATTTAACTAGAAGAGTATTAAATATAATATATAGTATAAAGAAAAATAATGTTAAAGCTGGAGTATTAGCATTAGATATTTTCAAGGCTTTTGATTGTGTGGAATGGCCCACGTTAAAAATGATAATAAAAATATGGGGTTTGGAACAAGATTTAAAGGAGTAATTAATCAACGATATGCTCATAATATTACAACTGTAGACTGGTAAATGATGGTATTACAGAACAAATTTCCTTAGACCAGTGATGGCGAACCTATGGCACGGGTGCCACAGCTGGCACGCAGCGACCTCTCTGTGGGCACTCGAGCCATTGGTCACCAGATCGCGAAAAGACCGTCCCCTTCTGCAAAATACTAATGATCTTGTTCTTTCTCACAGTGTGGAACAGAATGATTTTATTCTAGAATTCATGTTACAGAATTCTTTTCTACATTGTTATCACATTTAAAAGATTTTGAAGAATGATGCACAGAGCATGGCTTGGATGTAAAGCCCTAACAGTTGACCTGAGTGCTGCATGTGTTGCTCTCAAACTAACGGAGTATGAGCCAAGGTTTGACAAATTATCAGCATGCATGCAATAGCAAAAATCACATTAATTGTGCAAAAGCATGCCCAATGCAAACTTTTGCCTAATGCAGTGTTTGCAGTCCAAGACATAAAGTGTTTAAAATATGTTAAGCACATTTAGTTTTCTTGTTTATCTTGCTCATCCTAGTACAGGTTGACTTTTACTTTTACTAATCTGACACCTGTAGAAGCAGGGAAAGGACCCGGAGTAAAGCTTGCCCCATACAATTTCAGTCTGGCATATACAGTAATACCTTGGATTGCAAGTAACTTGGTTTGAGAGCATTTTGCAAGACAAGCAAATTTTTAAATATTTATTTAATTCTTTTTTACTTGATATACAAGCGACGTCTTGCAATACAAGTACTGTAGTACGGCTTAAATTAAAAATCTCTGTACAAATTTTTTGGGGGGGATTTCGTTTTGATATAAGAGTGTTTTGGATTACAAGCATGTTTCCGGAATGAATTATGCTCTCAATCCAAGGCATGACTGTAATCATATTACAAGTTGAGAATCCCTTATCCAAAAATACATGTGCCTAATTATTTAAAAAGTTTGTATAAATTCCCTTCAGGCTATGTGTACAATGTAGTACTATAATAATTTTTTGAGTTGATTTTTTCCCCAACAAAAAACTGTTTGTATCATTGAAAGCTCTGTTATTGTGTTTTTCTTTAAAGACAAAATATGTTAATTAGTTCGGACAACTGTATGAGTTGTTTTTCTAAGACTAAAACCTCGGTATTTAGGTTTAATTGCAGTGTTGGCCCTTTGAAATAAATAAGTTGGTTTTGTGTTGCAGTTGGGCACTCGGGCTCAAAAAGTTTTGCCATCACTGCCTCAGACCAAGGAACTAGACAAGGATGTCCCCTTTCCCCTATATTGTTTGCATTAGTGATGGAAATACTAGCAAATGTAGTAAGAGAAGATAGAAATATTATAGGGATGGGGGTTGGAGATCAAACTAAAATAAACCTTTTTGCAGATGATACTTTATTAACAATTAAAAATCCTATTGAAACAATGGATAGGTTGGAGAACCACTTAAAAGAATTTGGAGAAATAATGGGGCTTCAGATGAATTGGGGTAAATCCAAGATTTTATTGTTTAATTATAGTAAAAAAGAGGAGAATGAAATGTTAAAGAAAAAATATAACATTAAAATTACAAATGTAATTAAATATTTAGGAATAGAAATCACACAAGATATTGATAAAGTAGGAGAACAAAATTTTAGAAAAGTTAAAGACAGAGGTTAAAAATGAAATAGAGAAGTATAAAAAAATTGGACTTTCATGGTTTGGTAGAATAGCATTGGTAAAAATGAAGATACTGCCTAAGATAAACTTTTTGTTTAGGATGTTACCAGTAAAGATTACAGAAAAAGAAATTAAAGATTGGCAATTAATTATTAATGAATATTGTAATAGAAGGAAAAAAATCAAGGATTAATAAATTCAGTTGGTATAAAGCTCAAAAAATAGGTGGTTTAGGTCTTCCTAAAATAAAGTGGTAATATTTAGCCAACCAAGTAAGAAATATTTTGGATATTATAGCAGGGAAAGACAAAATGTGGTTGGAATTAGAATCACAAGAATTAGGAAACATGATGGTGAACATATTATTCAAGAAAAATATAAATAATATTATAAAAGGACTAGAAAATCCCTTTTTGAGGAGTATGTTAGAGAGTTGGAATAGCACGAAGAAAATTTTAATACCAGAGAGGTATCCCCGCTAACTCCGGTAATGGTTATGGATGACTTTCCAGAAAATGTAAGACATATAGAAGCTATACTAAGCGGGGAAAAGGGGGAAATTAATGGATTGGGTGGAAAAATTGAAGACTAGAGAACATATAATAGAAATAGTAGTGGTTATGGATGACTTTCCAGAAAATGTAAGACATATAGAAGCTATACTAAGGGGGAAAAGGTGGAAATTAATGGATTGGGTGGAAAAATTGAAGACTAGAGAACATATAATAGAAATAGTAGGAAGAGGGAGAAATTCATGGTTAAATTTAATGCAACTGGAATTGTGGTTAAAGAAGTGGAGGACAAGATTTGATAGTGAAAGAGAACTAACCAATTTTGAAAAGACAGTTTTGACTAGAGATGCTATAGAAGGTAATGTTTCAACAAGGGGTACATCAAAGGTTTTATATATGATGTTACAAAAAGAAGAACATAAAGATTCTCTTAAATTGTTATGGGATTTGATGAGGAAATATTGAAACAAAGTTGGAAAAATATTTGGGATAGACGTATTGTAAGAGTTATGTCAACTAGGATAAAAGAGAATTTTTATAAAGTGGTATGAAGATGGTATCTAACTCCAGTAAGATTAAATTGGATAGATAACAATTACTCTGCATTGTGCTGGAGAGGGTGTAATGAAAAAGGTACATATGCCCACATGTGGTGCAGCTGCAAAAATGTTCTGGAATTTTGGCAGAAAGTGTTTGCACTTTGCAGAAATATCAGAAATAATCGGAATGGAATTAGAGGTCTGCCCAAAATTAGCATTGTTAACAATAACAGAAAAATTAGTTTGTTTAAAAAATACTAAAGAACTTATTGTGAATTTGTTAACAGCAGCTAAATTAACTTTTAAATCACATTTGTGAGCATTTGGGGTAAATTTCTAGATTATGTGTTAGTGAAGGGGAACAAACCTTGTCAAGATTTGTTACATTTTTGGAACATGATAGAATAATATCTGATTTTATTTTTTTTCTTTGGTTTTTTTGAGGGAAATATAACTTGATCCCAAGAGGTGGGGGGAGCGCGATGTATGTTTATGTTGTTGTTGTTTTTTAGATTATGTTGTATGATTGAAAAAAAATAATAAAATTTATTTTAAAAAAACAAAAAACGAGACACTGACAGAAGGGATTGAACAAAATCCATACATCCCTATGTGTAAGTCAATCTGTTCCATGAGGCTACATTTCAAAATGCCATGAGATCATGCAGTTATAGTAGCCTCCTTTGTGTAGTTCAAAAGCAGATCTTTTTAAAACACATGTTCAGGCAACAAATCAGATGAGGAGCACATTTTCAGTAACGATATGCAAGGCAGTTACTCCTATTCCATAGATCAACAACAACAACTTTATTGTATCACAGCAATTTGCCATTATACACGGTCAGCTTAGTTAATAGATCTTCAGAAATTAAATACGGTAATATCCCTTATAACCTTAAGTTTTTACAGTATACATTTGTAATATGCCATAGATCAATCTTCCCACACCCGGTGCCCTCCATATGTGTTTGGACCTTTGGCCCTGCTGGCTGGGAATGTTGCAAGTTGTAGATCAACACATCTGGAGAAGTCTACTCTCGCTCCAGGATCTTTAATGATTCTCTGTGGAGAATTGTGTTGAAACGTGTGGGTGTTGTCAGTCAGGCCTTACCATTTTCAAACTGCAGCCTGCAGGTATGTTGGATGATGAGTACTTGTGTGTTGCCTTTGGGAACATCTGTAGATCCACTTCCTTCAGCGCCCTAAGGAGAGACATTGCAATCACTGAACTTCTCCAGATTGTGCAGCTGTTTTTATTTTTATTATTTATGTATTTATTATTTTTATTAGCTCCAGTCAGAAATGGCATTTGTGCCAAGGTGGCCATGCTGGCTGGGAATGATGGGAGTTGCAATCCAACACATCTGGAGGGCACCACATAGGGGAAGGCTGTTTTACACCGTTCCGTATTCCTTGTTCAAGTTGGTCTTTCAAAACTCAAAGGTTTGTGCTTAAGAAAGGGATAGTAGATAGAGAGTCAGACTAGGACTGGGGAGACCCAGCCCAGGTTCAAACCTTCACTCAGCCATGAAGCTCCCTGAGTGACCATGGGCCAATCACTATCTCTGAGCCTAGCCTATCTCACAGGGTTGTTGTGAGGATAACCTTTGGTGGTGGTGGTGGTGGTGGTGGTGGGAAGGTAGGAACATGTGTATGCCACTTTGAAGTCTGTCAGGCCTCCCTCCGCCTCCACCGTGCCCAGCCCACCACCTCTGCTGGCGATTCATTGAAAATCAACACTCTCTTTTATCCTCCGCTGCCACCAACCTCTTCAGGGTAACTTATTCAGACCACTCCTTTTAGGTTTTAAAAAGGAAACAAGTTTATTTAATTACCATTAAGGGTAGGGAAATAGATAATGTTAAGAGATTCTAAACATTGAAAACTCTCTCTCTCTCTCTCTCTCTCTCTCTCTGACTGCACTCTCAAATACTCCCAGACAGGACTCCTGCTCCCAACTCCACTCAGACTTCTCAACCCTCTTGCCAGAAAACCTACTCTCTCCCCCTCTCTCCTTCAGACTCTCTTCAGACCCTTCCTGAACAGCACCACCCACTGTTTATATATCACAGGCTTCACCCCCCTCTCACTCTCTCAGCCAATCAGCAGACATCTCAACATTCCACACTCCTCTCTCACACTCCCTCCTCCCCTCACATACTGCTATAACACTTTGCCCATGGGCAGGGGCATGACAAGGTCCTTGGAGGAAGGATGGGATATAAATGTTTTTGTTTTTTTTTAATGAGTGAATTATATCTATTACTTCATTTGACTCCAACAAAGATTAAACCACCCGTATACATATGCTTCCATGTATTCATTTATAGACTACCTCATCCCCAAGATAGAGGGTTGGCAACACAGTTTTATTTATGACAACTTGAGTCAAGGTCCCTTGAAGCCAGGGTCTTGGAAGCCAATCAGTGCAGAATAGAGAGCCAGTGTGATGTAATGGGTGGATTGTACAATCTGGACTATGAACACCCACACTGAAATTCCTGCTCACCCATGATGCTCAGTGTGTGTCCTAGGGCAAGTTTCAACAGAGCCTACTTTAGAGGGCTGATGTGGTGATAACACAGCCTGACCTAGAGGTCTTAGAACATGTTGCATTTCTGAGTTGGTTGGGAGAAAGGCGGAATAAGAATGTGATCGATGAAGAGAAAAAGACCAAGGGAGTAAAGATGGTGTGGAGGGAGGAAATAAATCATTTAAGAAACACTTCAATGTCTCACTGGACACTTACCACATTTATTAAGAAAGATTTATTGATAGTTGGGGTCCAGCATTTCTGGGAAGCCCACAAGTAGGTCTTGAAGGCAGGGGTAGTATTTGTTCCTCCCTTTCCCTCTGGTGTTCTCCCTACCCAGTAGTTAAGCAACAGGGATGTCATGGCATGCTGTGATCAACATAGTAGACGGCTCTCCAGGAAACAAGATGGCAGCTCCGGTAGCTTTATGTGGGAATCTCTTAATAGGCACCATTTATTTTTTTCCCCCAAAGGGCCTGCTTGTGGGCTTTTGTATCTCTGGTTTCTCCCTCCTCCAGAGGTCAGGCTGCACTTTCTATTTTTCTCTCAATCTCTGCCTTTTGAGCTGAGACTAATCCTTTATGGATTGCATCCATTTTGTCACACAGCATCCTGCAAGACAGGAATGCTAAAGTTCAAATTCTGCTGCTTTTTCTATCAACGCAGCTCCGTAGGAATGGTTGGATTTGTATTGGTGTAACGGAGAGAAGAGAATTTGGCCAAATACCTTCTCATGCTGTGCTTGGCGGGAACAAGTGTGTTAAAACTTGAAGACAAAAAAGAATTGGAGTCTATGCTTACAATTGGCGATAGTTTAGGAACATTTTCTTCACTCTTTTCTTCAGACTGCAGAGACAGAGTACAGGGTGGAAGGTAAGATCAAAAGCAACAACTTCCACAACATTTTCTCAGTTTAAACCTTTTAAAGATTTTGTACCACCATGCCGCTCACTTAAAAGGAGAATAAGGAGGTTTGACTTCTCTGCCTATACTCCCACCTCTGGTTTCTTGTATCCCCAACAATGGAAAAAAATCCACTTAATACTGATTGTTCCCATGCTCAAGCAAATCCACATTTTTCACTTCACAAGATCCTGAAGTTATGCATAACTTCTAGAGGTCTTAGAACAAGTTGTGTTCAGAATCTTATGAGATGATGGCTGATATGAAGCCAGAAGGTTATTGCAAGGTCTGCTAGTCATGCTTTAGATCTGAGCAATCTAGGATGGTCAGGTGTCCTAATTTAAAGAGGACAATCCTCTCTTTTGGAGAGCTGGCAGAGGACAGTCCTGTATTTGAAGGTGTCCTGTATTGGAAGAGGTGCCCAGTCCAAGTCCGGTTTAAAGTCAAAGAACCCTAAGGAGGGAGAGCAAGAAGGAGTCCTGAAGCTGCCCATCAAGAGTTAGCACCTGGACTGCAGACTGAGCAGGCACACAGGTCACTTCGTCAGTCTTATGGTGAGATGCATTGTATTTCTATTTAAATTATAGTTATTATTTCTAAACTGTACCTATACATATAAATTTGCAGATATAATTGTTGTACACCGCCCACAGAGCTTCGGCTATTGGACAGTATAGAAAATGAATGAATGAATGAATGAATGATGCAAATTGATGTCCTCTTTTTAGGTGATGCATTTCTTCTTTTTGGGTGTTGTGTAAATGGCCACCCTGCTCATGACTCTGGTTTAGCAGCTCAATTTTAATAACTTTATCAGGGGCACAATTCAGGGTGGGCCTAGATGGCCTGTCATTTAAAATCAGTCTTTCCCAACCTTCCCTCTGTGATACATCACAGGGCTTTCGAAGATTATTAAAAACTTGCTTGTTTACCCTGGCTTTCCCCAACCATTAACTTGTCTCAATAGTGTTGTGCTTTTATAATGATGTATTCTTATATAATTTGTTGTAAACTGCTTTGGGATTTTAAAAATGGGATGTGGTATAGATGTATGTGGCTCTGTGTGTGTGTGTGCGCGCGCGCATGTGTGTGTGTGTGTATGTGTGTGTGTGTGTGTATGTGTGTGTGTGTGTAACCTACCCAGGACCCCAATGGAATCCACAGTTTGAGAAGTCCTGGAGTAGGGATTTTATGATGGTGTAACTGACTGTAATGGAGGCAAAGTTGCATGCACAGTGCATTCCTATACATCTCTTCACAGAAGTAAGCCCCATTCAGTTCAATGGGGTTTACTCCTAGTGAAGTGTGTATAGGGTTGCAGCCTTAGCAGGTAATAAGAAGACCCAGCAGAACTTGATTCTGAGTAAACATACATACATAGGATTGTGCTCACAGTTGGGTAAGTAGTAGGTCAGCCCTCACATCTGTCGGAAAAATCAAGGAAAATGGGAGTGGCAGGAAGTCGACACTTTAAGGACAGCACAGGAAGCAGAGCCATACAGCCCTACGTGCTGCTGTTGCAATGACTTAAATATTCTCGGCTGCTCTAAAAGGGGGATTCAGGACTAGACTACACTCACTCAAGCAAAGGCTATTGTAGCCACTTCATTCCTTGGGATCTCATAGAGAACACCACTGAAGCTCCAGTCACATTTGTGTTCCTGTCCTGCCCAAGAATAACCTGAATGTGACTTTTGTACTGCCCAACTGTGTGGTACAGATTGAAGAACCTTGTAGATGGGGGCAGATAGTGTAGCAAGAAATCATACTACTTCTGCGTCAGTGTTAAGGCTGGGTCCCATCATCCACCATGTAAGAGGGCCAACCGGTGCCCTCTTGTACCATCACTGGAGTCCTATGGGTCTCTGTATCACAAGAGAGCATTTCCACTATTTGGCAAAGTGGAGAAATATTCTGAACAATTGACCACTAAGTAAGGATTAAAAAAGCGATCATCATTTTTTAAACAGTAAAAATTCCAGGCAGAGTGGTGAGCCAAAGATGGGACATTTTTGAAATAATAAAGACAAAATAGGGAAGCCAAAGATTGGAGCTGGTGCCGTTTTCCTTCCCGAAACAGTAGATTCTGTGTTTGGGCACAGCTCTGGCTCAAAACTGAACATTTCAGCATTTCTAGTGCCAATTACATTCACTTGCTTTCAGTTTCAGGACAAGAGGAAAAAAATATATCCCTGGCAGCTGCATTTCCTCTATCCTACAATGTTCTTTTAAAGATCTAAATACGGTTGTGCTCAGATCTCCATATTCCTTTATCAAGGCATTGCTCCTGCTGTTGGGAATTCTAGTACTGAAATGGTTATTACCACTTTGCTAAAGGCAGCTATTACTCTACTTATCTGAAGACAAAGGAAGACAAGACCCTGCAAAAATGAGATTTTAATCATTGGCTTGTTTTATTTGATACTGTGATTTTAATCATTTTGCCCCCTCGGAGCCTTGGTTTTTATTAAATTACAAACTATAAAAAGGGGCATGAATCCTGTTAAGGGTTTTCTCGTTGAAATGTTTTGGAGTTTGATGTTTCAGAAACAGATACATGTACAAAGTTGCTCAATCCAGTTAACTTGGCTGTACAACTCCAATTGTCTCCCCAGCCCCGCCATCTTCTAAAGAACTACATAATGTTTTTATCTCTTGAGCATAGTAAAGTTCCAGTTTTCTAAGGTTTTTTTTTTTTTTTTTTTTGGCTGTTTCTTTTTGGAACAGAAAGCACCAATATTTTTTATTTTGTAAAAACATATCGATTACTGCACATCACAAAGTAGGACCTGCAACGGAATGTTGCAGTGTATCTCCAGCTCCAGACAGCCTAGAACAGGAGCATTGTGGCACGATTCAGGGCTTGCAGAAGACATTTTGGTGGGATGTGCTCATCATGACAGCCCCCAAAGCCAGGGAGAGTCCAAAAATGCAGGCAACTACGTTGATCCATATCTCAGAGTGTGTGTGTGTGTGTGTGTGTGTGTGTGTGTGATATGCATGCACAGGATAGCTCACAATATCTGTTGCTGGGGAAATCTATTTCCCCCAAGCTACTGTGAGGATTGCAGGTAAGCTCAGAGGGAGCAGGGAAGTCTGAGAGGGGGTGGCAGATGATGTCATTGTTCATGCTAATCGAAATGTCATGGCACTTCGACCCTGTGAGCCCTGGCTTATTGGTGGAGGGAGGGAAAAGGACACTTCCTGGATCCCTCCCCTGCTGTGCTATGTAGTGCTAAAGGTCTTGGGTTTAGGGCTGGCTCCCTGTAGAACTGGTGTCCCATTTGTGGGGGCCTCAGCAGCCCCCATGCATATTAAGGTCCTCAGCGGTGATGAAGCCGCCCCAGTTGTGGTGGCAGAAGCGGAACTGGTGGAGCTCTCTCCCTGGGCAGCAAAGCCAGAGGCAGCTTTTTTTTTTTACATGCCAGAATAGAGGGTAGGGGAGGACGGGCCATCCAGTTGGGCTGGTTGCAGCACAGAGCAGAGGCAGCTGCTGGCTGAGTCTGGCCTCCTACAGGCTTTTTTAAAAAAAATTAAAATTAAAATTAATATAGTTCTCCATACCCAAGGAATTTGGGATGGCTCCATTTCACTTCCAAATAGATACGCCTGGGACCACCTAATTTTAATATGGGGAGAAAGCTTTCCAGGGTACCAAAATATGCACAGGGACACTCAGTAGATGTAGCAGTAAGAAACCCACTCCAAAAGAAGCTCAGAGCACCAAGGATTCTAGGCACACACTCTTTGTTTCCACATTTTGAGTTCCACTGAACAGAACCTTTGCACCCACATCTGCATACCCTCCAACATTTTACAGATGAAAATAGGGACACACATGTGGATTTGTAAAAGTTATGGTTAAGCGACATGAAGGTGTGATCAAGAGGGCATGGCCAGGCAACATGACGGCGTGGCCAAGGGTATGGCCAGGCAACCAAAGGGCATGGTCGAGTACAAAAGTTATTAGAGGAAACACACAAAATCTTATATACTGTAATTATTACCTTATTATATATTATTTTATAATTTTTTAAAGTGGCTTTTGTAATTATTTTTTTACCTTACTTAAACCCTTAATTGTTGATATCTGGTGTTTTTCGGGGGGGGGGGGTTAGTGCTTGCAGGGCAATCTCTTTCTTTTTGTTTTAATTTAAAATTGTCAGGATTGGCCCAAATTCAACAGGTGAAGCTTACCCACCCACCCCACACCCCCAAACATGGAGCTTCAGAGAGAAGGGGAAGTTTCTTGCATTTCCTTCTGACACTGTGTAAACTCACCTGTTAGAGGCAAAGAGTCAGCTCTGTTAGGATATAAAATCTTTGGCAATATAAAGATAGGAATCATGTGATAAATTCCCTCATTCACCTCTCCATCAGTCCAGGCTTTCACCCAGCTAATCCCTTTCCCACAGCAATGTGCAGCAGAGGTAGTAGGTAGAGCATGTGCATGCGCGTGCACACGCACACACACATCCTCGCCTGGCCCTCCCAGCTTAGCAGTGTCTGTTCCCTCCCTGCTTACTGCAGCTGTTTGAGCCTAAGCAGAGCTATCTTAAAGGGGCCATGGGCAAAATTGCAGCTAAGCTAAAACTGCAAGCTTAGCTATAATTTTTCCCATGGCCCTTTTAAGTAGCTTGCAGTTGCAAGAGGCAGGGGAATTCGGGACCCTGAATGACAAAGTGAGAAGTCGTGACAGCTTGAGGGTTTTCGTGACAGTCTCGGCATTTTCAGGGCAATTGGAGACTATGCATGTGACATTCCTGTTTCTTTTCCTAGGAACCCTTCTGCTTTCTCTGGCAATGGCCTGCTCAGCTCATTTGATAGTTTTTTATTCACATTATTTGATGAATTATTTTTTTAATTTTTTTTACAACAAAGAGTCTTGTGAGACCCTAGAGACTAACAAATGTATTGTGGTATAAGCATTGGGTGAGGAGTTCATATGCTGTATTAAGCAAGGGATGAAGGGCCCTCAATACTGTCTGCAGCCCCTCGTATAGAAGTCAAGACACAGGCAAGTGGCTCTTTAAGCCCTCTATAGAAATGTAATAAATCAATAAATCTGCCTGTGTCTTTATGTGGGGGAAAGCAAATAAGATGCATGATAAAAAGGGCCAATGCTGAGGGTCAGATATTGGGCTTGTTCGCACGACATGGGAACCGCAAGTCCCCCGCGGTTCCCGTGTCGTGTGCACGCCGACCGGGGGTGCCCCCGCGGGACAGCCGCGGGCGGGACGCGCGCAAAGTGACCATGGTTGGTAGAGGGGTAAGCCCCTACCACGCGTGGCCACCGTGCCGTGCGAACAGTGGGCAGCTGTCTTGCGGGGTCTGCACAGAGGCGGCAACCCGGAGCGGCCGGAGCTGCCACCGCTCCAGCCTGTAGGGGCAAATGGCCCCTCTAGGCATCCCGGGCCCCACCCCCTAGCACTGGGAGGCCCGCACTGTGGTGCGGGGACTGCCGGCTCCACGGGGGTCCGCCCATGCACGCGGGGCACAGGTCATCGTTTTAACTGGGCCACGTTTATTTACATACAATGAACTGCAAAGGGATGGAGTGTGGGTTATTCTACTCGGCCTCCTAGGCCGCTCAATTGTACAAGTGGGCGGAGCATCTAAAATCGGGAGGTGGCGATGAATCCGCCGCCGCCCCATTTTCCACTTTACAGTGATGGGAGCCTTTGTTGCATCGCCTCCTCTCGGAGTCTCACGACAACAAGCTTGGCGATGACAAAGGGACGACCGGCACCCAGCCGGACCCCATGGATCGCCCCGTGTTGCCTCCCCCGCCCGCAGCCTGGGTCGTGAGAACCGGCCCAGAGACTCCTAGAGGTTTCAGAACTTGTCCTGTAGTGGAGAATATAGTAAAAGTAAGTTTTAGGGGAAAACAATTATATAATTTCTTTAAAAGCACCCTTTAGGCTGCAATCCTATACACACTGACCTGGGTGTGTAAGTCCTATTGAACCCAATGGGCCTTACTTCTAGCTAGACATGCATACAGTTGCACTATTAGAATATCATTTGGTTTTTCTTGTCTCTGGCTGCATTCAGATGGTTTAGGGCTACAAGAATGAGTCTAACTTCCCTGCAGGCTTGTGCACCCTCCCTAACCTCTCTTCCTCTGGTGTGGCTGTGAGGAGGATATTGGAAGCCTTCACTTCCATATTAGATTAACCAATTGAGCATGCGGTGTAGACCATAAACTGGTTAATCTTAACTACCGTTAATGAAAATAAGCCAGCTTCATTAACTATGGTTTGAAATTGGCTTGTTTCCAGTAATCATAGTTAACATCAACCAAATTTGTATCCAGATTTCGACAACACAGCAAGCTGTGGTTAGTCAAAACTGGAAGTGAAAGCTTCTGATTTCCTTGCGGCCTCGGTGGAGAAGGAGGGGAAGGCGGTAAACATGCAAACTGCGTTGGGAGAAAGCTAGGATTATTCCTGTAATGCAGGGGTCTTCAAACTAAGGCCCACGGGCCACATCCGGCCCGCCGGGCCTTTTCATCCGGCCCGGCGGCCGATCTAGAGGCTCCCTGCCCACTGGGAATCCGCCCCGTCGGAGTAAGCCACTGGGAAGAAAGGTGTGGGGGGAAACCCCAGAGCGGCGTGCCCGCCAAGCCGCTGAGGTACGCCTGCTTCCCCTGGGGAATAAACAGCTGTTTGGCGCAGCCGCCGAACAGCTGAGAGGCGGACCGGAAGCAGGGGCCGGAAAGGAACACGTGCGCCGGCCGCAGCAAACTCTGCCCTTCGTCCCCCTCCCGGCCCGGTGGGTGGGCACTCTGCTGCCCCTTCCCAGAGGAGTCGCGCCGTCACGTTACCATGCTGATGTGGAGCGGCCTGGAGGACCATTCTGTGATGACGGGGCGGGCCAGCGGCAGCGGTGGCTCAACAGCCTCGACGCGCGGCCTGCCGCCTGTCACTGGCTGGCTGGGGTGCTGCGTCGCACACGCTTGCCGCAGGGTTGCCTGGCAACGCGCGGCCCGCTGATGGCGCTGCCTGCGCGCCCAGGCCTCACTCAGCGCCTGCTCGGCTCCGCTGCCGCCGTGTCCAACAGTGGTGCACAGGGCGACGACCGCTTCCTCTTCAGGAACTTCCACGCCGGCATCTGATACTCCCGGTGAGTCCCAGTCGCCCAAGTGGGGAGCGCCAGCTGTGGGTGCTGAGCTCCGCTCCGCACCAGGGTGGGCGCCGGGGAGCCTCTCTCAGTCGCCTCTGGCCCAGCGGGACCAGCCCTGATGCCTGCAGGGCTAGCCACTCTAACCCTGTGGTGCAGGGGGGCAACTGCGCCCCATATTCTGGCCTCCACACTCGGGTCTGCCGCTGCCCCGCAGAACCCGGAGCTGGTGTGGCCCAAGATCCGGGGGGGAGTGCAGAAATTCAAACAGCCCCCCCCCGCCCCACACACGCCGGCCCCCCTTATGGTCCATGGAGCGGTCAGTGGCTTCTGTGTTTGCACTTTTAAGGCTGTGATCCGTGTATTTTTTTCCCCTGTTTCTTTGCACTACAAATAAGATGTGTGCAGTGTGCAAATCAAGCCTTTCTATTCCTTTTAAAAATGTATTTCAATTTTAGACAGAAAAATCATTTATAATTTATTTATTATTAATTGAATAACTTTCCATTTAATCAAGTAAAAAAAAAAAGGACCACAGTCCTTTTTTTTTTACTTGATCCATTCGTTCATATTTTTTTCAAACTATAGGCCCCCCCCCCCAACAGTCTGAGGGACCATGAACTGGCCCCCTGTTTAAAAAGTTTGAGGACCCCTGCTGTAATGCATTTTTAAATGAACCGTCCTGACTTTTGCAATACAGTTATCAGCTCAAAAAATGTACCAAAAGGAATATTAAAATGCACATTTTAGTATAAGATGCAAGCAAAAAAATGCTGTGTGTGTGTGTGTGTGTGTGTGTGTGAAATATGTACAGTAACAAAAATACAAGGAAGATACAAGGAAGATACATACAATAATGAAAATTTCATGTAATTTTTTTTTTTAAATGTAGCTTGATGTGGAAATGGGCGGGAACAGACATAAATGAATACATATGAAATTGGCATGGACTGGAAATAAACTGATCCATTTATCTGCATGCTTAATTATGGTTTGCTGTTATGTCTGAACCAGCCCTTATCTAACACAACATTCTTGTTACATTACATTGCATATTTAGATCGCATTGCTCTTTTCTTAGTGTTAATAAATACATATAATTCATTCTGTGGTAATTATAATATATGGAGGGGTGGAGAGCAAAGCTTTTATTTTACATAAGGCCTTCCTTCCTGGTTGGCGGTATATTATTCCCAGAATGCAGCTTAGTGACCTATACTGAAACACACACAATCCAGAAACTCCTTGTGGTCCCTATCGCTGATAGCTTCTGACACTCCCTCATAAGATTCATAACCTAAAACAGTTTTCTGCCAAGGAGTTCCCAGCGGAATAGAAACTTCAAATGACACATTTCCCTCATGTGATGGGGCCATTGGAGAAATTGCTTTGTGTATGGGCCAGGATTTCAACAAGTCCCGGGATTTTGACTCCGAGCACAACCGTGATCATAATAACAGTCTGTTATTTACATCCCCATTTCTGTTAGATTGTGTTTAGTACTGTCAAGATCAAAGCTGAGCAAAACTATCCCTTTTTCCCCTCGCTACTTTGTCACTATCCTTTACCCTTATAGGCATGAAAATGGAAATTCTTCTCTGTTATGGAGAGATAATGTTGCTATGGTTATAATTCTGTAAAGGTAAAATAGATTTATCAAAATAATTGGAGGCATGTACTGCCACTAAGGTCAGTGATTGCAGAGACAGGCTGACATGAAATGACTTAACTTTTAATTTGCTTCGTCTCAGCCTCCCTCCCTCCCTCTCCTCTTTTTTCATCTCTCCTTTCTGGGGAAGCAGAGAGGCAGCATGTGCTGACAGGAGTTTAACACAGGAACTCTGCCTTCAGACCACAATCGGAAACGTTAATGCATCAATTAATTTGACTGTTTGATGTGTTTGAAAGAGATCCCTCTTGCAGGAAATGCTAGTTGTTTGGCCATGGACATTGGCATAAAATCTGAAACATGATAGCAACTTAGGGAGTTGCCTTATGCTGCATCAGACCATAGATCCATCTAGCTCAGCAACTCTCCAGGGTTTCTGACAGGGGCCTTTTCCAGCCCCTACTTGGGCATGCCAGGGATGAAACCTGGGACCCTTTGCATACAAAGCTATGGGTGTTTGAGGACTTTGGTCTGCATTTGTAAGCAAACACACCAAATTCACACTTCCTGGATTGATACGTGGATCCAAAAGCAGTTATCCTTCCGTTTTTAGATATATATATATACTCTGGAAGACAGAAACAAAATTCAAAGTGACCTCGATAGGCTGGAGCGCTGGGCCGAAAACAACAGAATGAAATTTAACAGGGATAAATGCCAAGTGCTGCACCTAGGGAGAGGAAACCAAATGCAGAGTTACAGAATGGGGGACACTTGGCTCAACAATACTACAAGTGAGAAGGATCTTGGAATTGTGGTAGATCACAAACTGAATATGAGCCAGCAATGCGACGTGGCTGCAAAGAAGGCAAATGCAATTTTGGGCTGTATTAATAGAAGTATAGCTTCCAAATCGCGGGAAGTGATAATTCCCCTTTACTCGGCACTGGTTAGGCCTCATCTTGAGTACTGCGTCCAGTTCTGGGCACCTCACTTTAAGAAAGACATAGACAAACTGGAGAGGGTTCAGAGGAGGGCAACAAGGATGATAAAGGGACTGGAAACAAGGCCCTATGAGGAGAGACTGAAAGAACTGGGCATGTTTAGCCTTCAGAAGAGGAGACTGAGGGGAGATATGATCGCACTCTTCCAGTATTTGAAGGGATGTCACACAGAGGAGGGCAAAGATCTCTTCTCGTTCATCCCAGTTTGCAGGACACGGAATAATGGGCTCAAGTTACAGGAACCTAGATTCCACCTAAACATCAGGAAAAATTTCCTGACTGTCAGAGCAATAAGACAATGGAATCAACTACCTAGGGAGGTGGTGGGCTCTCCCAGTCTGGAGGCATTCAAGGTGCGGCTGGACAGACATCTGTCAGAGATGCTTTGACCTGGATTCCTGCATTGAGCAGGGGGTTGGACTCGATGGCCTTGTAGGCCCCTTCCAACTCTACTTTTCTATGATTCTATGATTCTATGATATATATATATATAATATTTTTAATGTGTTTTAATTTAATATAATCAGATATAATTTAAAATGTGTATTTTGGGTCAAAAAGCAATACAATGCATATTTTAGGATAAAATGTGTATAGAAATGTATAGTTAGGGTAAATGCATATGAAAGTGTGTAGTCACTTGCTTCAGAATATTAGAAGAAATGTCAATAATTCTGGAGTGGATGACGTCATTTGACAAAGGCACTGCTTCAATTTTCTTCCTCTGCTCCACTGAAACTGTTGTCAGAAGGTGGTCAGAGGTCTCCATCCTCGGCTGGTACAGCTGTATAATAATAACTAAGGCCCTCTTTCACTATCTTCACCAAAAATATAACCATGGGTAACTGAATATATTTAGGAAAAAGTATGTATTTTAAGATACTACGGCCCTCAGTTAAGTCTTATCAGTATATGAGAAGATTCCCAAGCCGTGATAAACCGTGAAAAAATGAAAAATAAGCAGTTAATATGGAGAGGCACAAGATGGCGGTTGTGCAGAGAACGATGCTACTGATTTAAATGGTAAACATGGGCCACCAGAGATGCTTAGCGGTCAGCGCTATAAGCAGTGGCAAGGTATGTTTTCTTTAATTTTTTTCAATGAGAAACCATTCTAGAAGTCAAAACCTGACGATGATGAGGATTGTATGTTACCTGATCATGTACAGTAGCATCCCATGCAACCCTATTTTACTGGTTTTCTTCAGTAACCAAAAATACATACATAACATTTGGTATATATTGACAAAAACAACTTAATATAAAAATATAGTGCATATAAATGTTACATTTTTATTTGACTTTCACGGACCCCCTGAAGCTCATCCATGGACCCCTTGGGGGTTCATGGACCCCAGGTTAAGAACCCCTGGTGTGTGTGTGTGTGTGTGTGTGTGGTGGGGAGAACATTAAAAAAATGTCAATTTTCATGCAGGTTTTTTTTTTAAAAAAATAACAGATTAATGTGGAAACGGGACAGATCAGATACAGTCATGCCTTGGATTGAGAGCATAATTCGTTCTGGAAAGGTGCTTGTAATCCAAAACACTCTTATATCAAAACGAAATCCCCCCCAAAAAAATTTGTACAGAGATTTTTAATTTAAGCCGTACTACAGTACTTGTATTGCAAGACGACGCTCGTATATCAAGTTAAAAAAAATTACATAAATATTAAAAAATTTGCTTGTCTTGCAAAACGCTCTCAAACCAAGTTACTTGTAATCCAAGGTATTACTGTATATGAATGCACATATTTGAAAGTGACATCGGCCTGAAATAGACTGAACTGCCCATCTAAAGCATGTACTATACCACTGAATTAGGGGTCTTTCCCAACTATGCCCCTTCCTCTGGGATGAGTTGCTAGAAGAACTTTCTGGCCATTGGTTTTAGGGGTTTTTTGGACCATTGACTGAACACAGTCTGAATTAATACATCACAGTAGCTGACCCTCCTCTTAATTACTGGCTGAATGTTTTGAAAGCAAACGGTGATTATGGAGAATCTGAAAGAGAAATGACTTGGATGCCAGTGGGTTGTTTGTTTGTTTGTTTGTTTATGAATTCATAAGTATTTCCTTCGTATTCATAGCTAAAGTCTACATGATTTTCTTATGTGTGCATTTTTTTAATATACAAGTTATAACTGGATTATGAAGTGTATTTTCCCCCCCAGAAGAACTTCAGAAATGGAATAACGCACATTGGAACAACAAAGACAAAAAGTGAAGGAAGACATACTTGTGCTGAAGCAAAATTTTCACAGTAAGGAAGAAATCTTCAACATTTTTGGTCGTCATGGCGGTGGCGGTGGTGGCTGACATAGACAGAAAGAATTGGTGTTGCCTTCTCCCTCCGCGCAACAATGGGCAGCAAGCAGGGTGCCATTCCCCCCCCCCATGATGCCACATTGGAAAGATACCTGCACCAGGACACAGTGTCATTCCAGAGGGATTGTGGGGAGAGGGATGAGGGCAGTCCACACTGACCAGTCCTACCTGCTGCCCATTGTTTTAGCTCCGTTGCTGCTTCTGGCACCAGAGCAATTAGGTTTAAGAAAGAAGATGCTTGTTGGTAAAAACACACATAAAGACTCAGCTCACACACTGTAACCACTTCAGGAGCAGAAGCAAGTGGGAGCGAGCGTGCATGCTGGCTCCTGCATACCTGTCCGCTCCTGCTGCGATAAACACTTCATCTCTGGGTTGTTTATTGTCATGTTTGAACCCAGAACTCTGGGTTGTTGGCGGATCAACAACCCAGAGTTTGAATCCATCGGTTGTTCACTGCAATATGGGATCAGGTGGGCATGCGGTATCCAGCTTCTCAACAACCCACAGTTTGTTAACCGTGGGTGATGATGTGTGAACCAGGCCAATGCCACTGCTGCTTTTCTGGTAAACCCCACCACTAAAAAAATTGAGAATTTCTCTCAACCTCTGAGAAAATCGCCAAGTTGCCTCCCCATCCCCACCCACAGACTTTTGCAGCCTGAGAATGAGGCCGCAAAAGTGAGGAGCCATGTTTGGTTCCTCACAAGACATCACATTCTTAACAGCAGTCACAGCAATTTCTGCCTGTGTGTCAATTTCTTGGCTTTGCAATTTGCCTTGGCCATGTACCTTCTCTGGCAAATTTAACATTGGGTCATCTCTCACACTTCATGTAGGTGGTCCACATTTCAAAGGAACAGCAGTTGAAAGAGGCACAGCATGTTTATACACATATACATTCGTATTTCACATTACAAAAAATATTGAATATTTTAAAGACACTTCTGGGAAGTGTGTGTGTGTGGGGGGGAGTGATGTTATGTGCATCACTAATAGGTGCCTACCATATCTGAGCTTTCCCGAATACATCAGAAATTTGCAGAAGCTTCCTCCCCCCAAAAAAATTCTACCAAAACAGAAGCATATACAAGAGTTTTCAGCGCAGTTGTTAAATAAGCCACCTCTGCTACACCTAAAATACCAGTTAAAATGGATGGACATTTCTAATTCAGGATATGAAAGTTTCCAGGCATTACACTCCCTGAATGGCTTGGAGTGGTTTTTCTTTTTAATGGAACCCAGCTTGAAGAAGAGAGCATGGTGAGTGGTTGGGTGAACAGATTCCCCAGCACACCCATTGGCACTAGTGTGTGTTGGACATGCTGATGATCTAGGTGTGAACCATGCTTATTGGCATAACCTGTTGCTATGATGTGCTAAGAGACTTCAAATCAGATAACCTAAAATATTAGTTACCACTTTTGAAACCGGACCACGAATACCATGTACGATTGAGGGCTGCTCTCCACCATCACCATCCTTGGGGTAGGTGCTGGGACCCCAATGCACAGATATAGGGTTGGAGCCAGCAGATTCCTCGCTCCCACTGCAGTCCCCTATGTGCCCCCAAAATCTGCTCCAGGTGGTTGGGGGACCCCCCCCCCAGGACAGTGGGGGAGGTGGGGCTTGCGGCTTCAGAAGGAGGGGGAAGTGGCAGAAATCACCTCCCCCAACTTTCCACACCATTGGGAGCATTCTGAGTGGAGGTCCACTCAGGGACATTCCCAACAGCAGAATAAAACATTGGATCTAACTTACAATTTCATTGCAGAAATAAGAACACATTAAGAACACAGAATCAGATCCAAGATCCATCGAATCCAGCATCCTATTTTCCACCAGATTACTCCAGGAAGACAACAATCAGGACTTGACGTCAGTAGCCCTCTCCTTCTACTGCTCCCCGCTCCATCAAGTGGTGTTCAGGGTTATATTGCATATTTATTTATTTATTCATTCATTTCATTTCATTTCATTTTTATACCGCCCAATAGCCAAAACTCTCTATTGGTTTACAGCAACGAACAAGACAGTCCCTGCCCGCAGGCTTACAATCTAAAAAGACATGACACACAAGGAAAAAGGAATGGGGAGGGAAGAAGGGGGAATATTAATTAATACTCCTGGCAGGGCTGGTGGAAGGGCCCTGCGCTCCCTCTCTTCTCCCTCCTCTCAGCCTGCTGGAATGGCTGGTGGTGGTGACAGTAGAGGGAGGAGGAGCCTTCAGGAGGGCAGCCTTTCAGCAGGGCTGGTGGAATGGCCAGCAGGGCTGGTGGAACCGTGAAATGGAATACTTTTATTTAAAGTATTTTTATCCCACTACTCAGCCAAAAGGGCTCCCAGAGTGGCATACATATGATCAGTAAAACAAGACAGCCCTTGCCCACAGGCTGACAGTCTAAGAAGACATGGCACACAAGGAAAAAGGAATGGGGAGGGAAGAGGAGGGGGAAGTCTTTCAGCAGGGCTGGTGGAGTGAGCCTGCTTCCCACTCTCACTTCCCTCCATACAGCCTGCTGGAATAACTGCAGGTGGTGACAGTTGAGGGAGGAAGTTCCTTCGTGGAGGTGGTCTTCAGCATGGCTGGTGGAATAATGGCTATTGGCTATTAATAAACATATCTTCCTCAATTTTGTTGAATCCCCTTTTAGCACTATCAGAACTAGTGGCCCTCACCAAATCTTGTGGCAGTGAATTCCATAAATTAGCTTTACATTAATGAAGAAGTTACTTCCTTTAATCTCTCCTGAAATTAATTGCCAATCATTTCACTGCATGACCCCAAGTTCTAATATTATGGGAAAGGGAGGGTTTTTTTAAATATATATTATTATTGCAATCCACTTTCTCCACACCATTGATCATTTTCAAAACCTCTATCATGCCCGCAGACATTGCCCGATACACTGAGCCCTGAAAATGAGCAGGTTTTTTTTTTCTTTTCAAGTTCCCACTGATATGAAATGCTCTCCAATGGAGGGAACACACCAATTCACACAGCACTGAGCATTTAGCATATGGATCAGATCAGGGTGAGATTGAAGGGATGTCCTGTCCTCCTTTCTAGTTGGTTATTAAATACAAAGGATTGTGAGGCAAGAGGTCTTTCTATTACATGAGCCACTTGAAACTGAGTGCCAATGCTGTGTTAAAGAAATAAATGTTGAACTAAGAGGTAGCTCTGCCATTCTCTCTGTGCAGGTCAGCACAGTGGCACGGATTAAACAGTCTCACAGGAAAGCCAGAAATAATTTTAATTGAGTTCAAGCCTCACAGCACAATATACCTTTCCTAAAATAGATGCTTTCTTAATGCATAAAGGTCTTTTAGTGCAAAAAGCAGCTGCTGATTCTAACCCTAGTTGGGGAAAAAATTGCCTTCTCTCCTTAGCTGTATTTAATCTCCCTCTCTCTCTCTCTCTCTCTCTCTCTCTCTCTCTCTCTCGGCTGTTGCATACATTTCTTTGTCCCCTTATCCCTTTATCATTCTGCTTGAAAAATTGTTACCTCTACCTTAATATATATATATATATATATATATAGAGAGAGAGAGAGAGAGAGAGAGAAGAAATATAGTTGGGGTGGAGTTTGAAAAAGTTTCCCCCCACTCCAGTACATAAAAATGCAACCAAAATATGGCTTTCTATTTGCAATGTTACAAATAGCACACGCTCAACCTTAACAACACCTGCTGTAAATGTTATGTATTTATTTTAAATAATTTTTAGGCTACCTTTAAGGGTGGAACCCTCTCAAGGTGGCATTCAAGATAAAAAAAACACACATGAAGTGGATTTAATAAGAACATACTCTTATTATGGAGCATAGACTGTATTATGGAGAATAGATTAGAATTATAATATTATGGCGTATCAATTTTAGCCATGTGAGACATCATGTTTGTGTAATACATAACTTGTTGCAGCCATGTTATCTCACAATTTGCCAAATGAGTAAAACAAAATCTAGTCATATTTTTTTAAAAAAATGTCCATTGTGCTAAGCATTACAATATATATATACGGTATATGAAATAGTAACATTGCCAGCTATTGCGTGGACTTGACTGCTTATGCCCGAGCTTCCCTTGCTTGTTAAATTAAATTAAATGTCTGACAGTGTGATCCTATGCATGTTTACACCCAAGTAAGCCCGACATGTGTTCAGCAAGACTTACTTTCTGGTAAATGTATATAGGATCATAGTCTTCAAGTCAGGCATGTATTTCACCATGAGTGTATTTTGGTGTCCTTTTATTCTGGACAGACATTGTAGAGTGGAAGACCTAATACAAAGAAGCTGCTTTGGTGCCAGTAATGCAAACAAGAGTTTTGTTTTTTGTTATTTCCACTAAAAAAGCACCCTAATTATGGCAATTGATGCAGCTCCATCCAGTTCTGCTCTTCCTGCCTTTAATAGTCCTAAAATTTGCTTGCAGTTAAAAAGTCTGGGTCCATTGTCACACCAGTGGAGGAGATCCAAAGGTGTGCTGATGACCTGTAAGGATTCCATGCAAGGGGATGAATGTGGCCAAGCTCCTATCCTGCCTTGCACACTACAACCAAGGAAGGGAGAAGTGCTGATGCCTGGAGAGCTCTACTTTGATAGAACCGTCAGTAAGGGAGAAGGTTAATGCAGCAATGACAATGAGAGTTTGTGAAAATTCAGGGGCTGTGGTTAGGTTCCAGCATTAGCATACAGGCCACACAGTAAGCTCTTGTACAGGCTCTTATCCTAGTATTAGCAGAAGAGGGCAAACTGTGCCCTTGAGTACAGCATCTCATAGGGCTGAGTCATCAGAGACATCGAAGTGGTGACTCTGGAACCCAAGAGTGACTTCGCATCATGTGACATTGAAGCTTGGAAAGAGGATGCCCGTCACTTGTCTTTATACTCGTGTCTACCTGATTGCCATGTATCAGCTCAGGGAAGACTTTTCCCTCAAGTCAAATTGGCTGCTGGCCCCGAGGCATTTTTATTTTTATTTTATGTGCTTTTACCTGCAGTGCAATGCCCTTGGCAACTGAATTCCAGCAAAAAGTTGAACTCTCCGTGGAAATGAGAAGTTTGACTTGCACCACCAAAAATGTCAGAAAGATGGGGATATTAATTGGGATCACCTGGTGTCGATACAACTGTTCTCAAACAGTTCACTAGTGGGGGTCCGGATATTGTAACACATCATTTGTCCAGATATTGTAACACAAAGTGTTACATCATTTCTCTCCCCCACACACACACACTTTGTTTTTGAGTTAATCATTAAAAATCACCATGATTCGGCATTTTAAGGGTTGGTAAGCTATAGCAGGAAGTGGAGGAGGAACTTCCCCTTCCCCTCATGGGCAAGGCAGAAAAGGAGCAAAGTGCTTTTCAACTGGCACTTCCAGGAGCCAGTTGAGAATGCACCCAGCTTCATTCTGTGGGGTGTGGGGTGGGGTGTGTGGAGTTTCAAGGAGTGGGAGGGACCTCACCTGAGGCCTCCCAGGCCAGATGGGCTGACTTGGTGGACCAAAATTGGCCCATAGGACAGAGGTTCTCCGTCCCTGGTCAAAAGGATATTGTTGGGAAAAGATGCTTTTCTTGAGGGCTCCTTACACAATAGACCCTGTCACTGCCATCTCCTGTTCTCTTGTTTGAGGTAGTCTTGACATTTCACAAGCAAAGGTGAAGAAAGGTGAAATTCCACCGCTTTGAATTCTTTTTTATTTTGGATGTAAACACCAAAATAGACCAAATGTGACTTTTTCTTTTTTAAAACAGACTAAAAGGGAAAGGGCTGGGTTGTTTTCTTCTAGAATTTGAGAAGACACAGACCCAAGGGAAGGGAGGGAGGGGAAGGAACGGTGCAGTCAGAGCCCAAAGCACTTGATTAAACTTTTTAATATTTTCTTCTAGTTCTCCCCCCCCCCCTTTTAAAGCTTTCAAGTTTTAATCACTACCTTATGGGATTTGGTAAGAAATTGTTAAAAAATAATTGCATACAATAATCACAGATGGAACCACACGAAAGCCGATTCTGGGAAACAGCGAGTGCTAACTTTCTTTAAGCAAGGCTTAAGGGGGCTGCATTTCCCCCCCCCTCACAATATCAAAATTATTATTTATTAGTTGCACTGAGAAGTAAAAAAATAATAAATAAATCCTGCAGTTAGGATTTTTGCTAAAAACAGTCTGGGGAAAATTCTTTGTGCTTTGATGGGGTAGGTATACTAAAGGAACTTTAAAATCTCTCCTGGGATCGTCAAGGTTGAAGGACTGATTTGTTTCAAATGGAGCTCCCCTTTTTGAGTGATAGATTATCTTTCAGCCGTCATCTTGAACCTTGATCCTGGGACTGGTCAGTGTACATCAGTGTTCTCCAACCTTGGGTCCCCAGATGTTTTTGGCCTACAACACCCAGCATGCAGCCAGTGTTGTAGGCCAAAAACATCTGGGGACCCAAGGTTGGAGAACACTGGTGTACAAGGGGGCCTTTGGTGTGCACATGCCGTATGGCAGCGGCGCAGAACCTGTTTCAACCTGACGACCAAATCCCATTCCTGAGAAGCTCTTGGGGGGCTGCATTCCAGGGGTGGGCGGGGCCAAAGGCAAATGGGGCAGGGCCAGAAAACCAAAAATACCAGCATATTTGGGCTTAAAAGCTCTTACTACCAGTAACTGAGCTTTAGGAGAGTCATTTCAACTTTTTAGGAGTGGGAGAAAAGTGCACAAACACCAGGAAACCACTGAATGACCTGGTTTGGACAACACGACAACCCACCATGGGTGAGCAGCCATGGTGGGTTGTTGTGTCATCCAAACCCGGCCTGGCTTCAGCAGGGTGGCTTCTTTTCACCCCGAGAACCCAAGGCTTGTTTTAGGGTACTTCATACCCATGGTGGCTTTTTGTGTCATCCAAACCCAGCAAGGCGATTTCATCATGGGTTGTTGAAAAGGGCTACAGAGCTGCTCAGCAAGAGCCGCCGAAAAAAAACGTGCCACTCCTCATGAGAGATCTCGCTTCCCAGACTCTGCCTAGTAACAGACTGCGCTGCTGTAGCCTCTGTTCTCCCTGGCATCTCCAAATGCGATTTTGCCACTTCACTTGTCAGCAACCTTCGCTCTGCCTTCACACACCTACATCAAGGTTTCTGAAAGGCTCCTGGGGAAGACCCCTCTAATTTTTTAACTGAAGTAATGTAGGCAGTACTTTGACTTGTACAAGCCATTGAAACAAACCAGTGTGTAAAATTTCATTTTGTTTGTGCAATGGATCTGTACAGAGATTAACAGATTGTGAAGTCTTCCCACCATTGCTTGCCTATTCCTTCTAGTAAACAGAGCCTAAATATATCCTCCCACTAATGGCCTTGTCTGTATGCGGGAAGCCATGGCCCGTCATCTGTCCCCCAGGCCAGGAACGGATAAAACCCAGAACCGGTGCAGCATTTGCTCCAGGTATTGTAACAGCCAGGCACCATTGGACCACCTTTGCCTGGTATGTGTTGGGTTTTGCATAGGCAGAACGAGATTACCACCTGACATCGGGATTATCACCTGACCTGGTGGGTGTTACTTGAGTTCAAGTATACAAGGTCTCTAGTCACGAGACATAGTCTCGAGGTGATATGACTCAGCAGCCTTGGACAGGTTTGAAGACGTCAACATGTTGATGAAAAGGTTATACAACTGGGGTGAGTAATATCCTATTTATAGGTGGTATAAAGCTAGCACACTTACTGATAGCCTCACTTGCCTCTCTCCTCTCCTTGCTGGCTTGCTCGTCTCGACACGACATGTGTATTGTTCTGGACTTCACTTCATCTAGCCTTACCACTGGGGTATAGGATTTGAGTCTGCAATGATGTAGTGAGTAGAGATGCATTGATTGCCTTAATCCCATGTAATTCGGTCTTACAAATAAACTCTTTAATCTTTATTAACTGCTGTTATCTCCTCCTTCCGCCTGCGTGACTGGGACTGAGGGTCATTGGCTAGGGGAGCTTTTGAACCCGGGTCAGTCCAGCTCTCACAGTATGGTGCACTTTTCACCACATCCCGCCAAGGATCTTGCAGAGGAGGCGGACAGCAAGTCCTCATGCCCGCCATTCTCACCCACTCCAGATCCCTCAAGACAAGTATTGCAAGAATGGACTCGCAATGCATCTGGGCCCCTGACTGAGGTGGAGGGAGCCCAACAGTGTCAGAGAGTTTGGGTGCATTTCTGGAATGAGAAGGAACTTGGCACATTCATAAATCTCTGGTTGTTAAGTCCAAAGGCACAGGGATATTTGCAGAGCACTGGGCACGATAATCTTTTCAGGGCAGATGTTAGTAGTACGAGGCTTTGTGCACTCCCCCTCGTAGTGTAAGGAAAAACCTCACAGCCTGAAGAAAAGGTTTAGGGAAATCACAACTTACAACAAGCCCTCTGGGGTTGTGCTGCACACCATGCTATTCTATGACAAGCTGGTGACTTGGTCAGAGGGATGTGACACCTGGTTATACTGTTGGCAGCGAGATTGCTTTGCCCCAACCTCAGAGTCAGGTATCATCCCATGAAGACCTGCCACTCTCCAACCCATGGTTACTCCTCCCCAACTCCAGGCACATCAAGACATGTTGAAGCCTATACTGCATGGCCACCCATAACCTGTACCCAAGCCACTCAGTGTCACATCTGCAACTATTTCAAAACCCACAGATGTTGGCCCGCCCCAAAGAGTGTTGGGAACTACAATATGTCCCATGAGTCCAACTCTGCTTGCCCTGCAAGCTGCCTGCTCCACTTCTGGGAAAAGTTCACCAACTATGTATCCTTGAGTACATGCAGCCCTATGTATTTTCCTCCTGCAGTGAGAAAAGCAACCTGGCCCTCTAACATGCTACTACATAAACCCAGACATGCTCCTTATAAAATGAAGGACGTCGACAGCGCATTTGAGAAGTGGTCTGGAGTACTTTTCAAGGGAAATGCAATCAGAGCTGGACCTCCCCATGAAAGGTATGGATATTGGCCTCAAGAGAGTAGGCTTCTCCCATCTGTTCTGCCCAGGCACCTGTCTCCAGAGGAGGAGGAGGAGCAGGCATGTCACAGTATTGCTGGTGTAGACCGGATGGTGATGCAGTCCCTCGATCGCAGCAGTGAACCCCCAGAAGATGTGGGAGGTGAGCTTGAGAGGACCCTGTGGTGGAGTGACAGGCAGAAGCCCAGTGAGGGGCCAACCTGAACATTCCAGAGGCTCTGATTGGTTAATCAGAGAGCATAGAACCCCAGGGAGTTGGCAGTTAAGGGGGTTGGTTGTCAGTTGGGGAGAGAGTGGGTTGGAGTGAGAGAGGGAGTGGAAGGTTAATAGCGTAGGTAGGGAAAGGTGGTGCTGAAGAGAAGAGTTCAGACAGGAAATCTAGTACTAAGTTGTGAGAAAGCAAACGTGAAGGTGTTAGTATAGAACCCTTCACAGGGAGTCTCAACTTAGGGAGTGAAGGACCTTCTGTCTGAGGAAGAAGGAGAAACTCTGGACTAGTGTGAGGGACAGTTAAGTTCCCTAGTCTGATACTGTAACTTTCAAGTAACCAAGCCAAATTGATACAAAGAGCACTGTATAACATCTGCCTGCCTTTAACCTGAATCTAAGCAAAGAACAAGTTTGAATGTAACTTCAAGTTATCTGTTCTTGAGTTGAATATCAGTTTAGAGACTTTGTTAGAACAATAAATCAACCTTTTTATTCAAAGTTCTAATTCTCCAGAGTCTGACTGGTGACAGGAAAGTAAGAAGGGAATTAACGGAGGGGCACCCTACTTCAAGTAATCAAATAAAACAAACTGCTTAATAAAGACAAACAAACGTGGGTGAACAGCTACATATAAGACCTAAGACACATAATCGGCTAACGCAACTTTAAAAGACAGCTTAAAGTCCGAAGTGACCAATACAAGGTGGCACTTGGTGAGAGCGAAGTACCCATCGAGGGTATGGGCTTTGGAGCAAGGGGTCCCATCCGCTACAGACCCTTCTTCCCAATCTGTCTCCAGTGAGGGAGGAAGGACAATCACCCCCACTAGACTTGGACGTGGGATGCCTCTTCACAGATCCTAGTGACCCATCCTTCACTGGATTTCGGGAAGAAGAGCATGTGGGTGAAGTCTGTGAAGGAGAGGATGGACTTGAGGAAGAGCAGTCTGAACAGCCAGCAGAACAACCGATTCCGGCAGCCCTAGAGCCCGCACAGCCGAGGGAAGAGGCACTGGAGGAAGAGCCACCACTAAGCACCGCACAAAGGGCAGCAGGTCTCCAAAACAAGCTTCAAACTGACCGGGTGCAGCTTGCAAGGCACTTTGTCAATGGCACTGAAGTATCAGGGGAGTGCACATATGAGCTTCTCAACAAGGAAATGAATGAACAGGAAAATGGAAGATGGGACAGTGAGTATCTAGTCTGGTCACCTTGGGCCATAGCTAACAGCATCTTCTCTTCAGGTGAATCAGTGCATGAAGGCATGGCAGCCTCAGACCTCGTCTCTGAGTGGGTGAGGAGGGAATGAATTGCCACCTGAAGAGGCAGACAGATGCCAATCAATGTTGGCAGTAGCGTTGCAAACATCTGGGCAAGGCCAACAAGTACAAGCTCTGCACCACCCGTATCCCTAAGGTGTTCCACAGCGGTTTCTCCCTCCTCCTCCTCCTCCTCCTCCTCCTCCTCCTCCTCCTCCTCCTCCTCCTCCTCCTCCTCCTCCTCCATTCTGTGGTACCTTGACTGCCTCAGTTAGGGATGTGTGAGGAATCCGATGAGGGGGGTGAAAGTCCGACATATTTTCACAATTCAGCCCCCTGGATTCTGGTTCGTTAGCCCCACACTGGTGCCAACTTGCTGTTGAGTGAGTCGAGACAGCTTGCGAACTTCCATCTCTAAGACAGCCTGCAATTTGCACTTTAAACAAACAAACAAACTACTAAATCATGCTATTTGCACAAATTGGAACCTGAAATATATGGAGTTCTAGAGCGATTTGCACAAATTGTGATAGAACTGCATAGTTTCCAGCTTCCAGTTTCCGCAAATAGTGCAAATTGCATGATTTGCACAAATTGCATAACTTGGTGGGCATCCAAAGCCTCCCACTTCCTTGCATGAGAAGTGCTTTCCATGTTATTTTCATTTTATTTATTTAAATATTTATAAGCTGCCTTGCTGAAGCAAGTCCACCTAAGGTGGCATCTTGCCCAAGTCCTCTTCCCAGAATCTGGAGCTCACCATGTTGCAGATCATCTGTTCACAAGTGACAGAAAAATGTAAACTTAATGGCTTGGATTGAGGATCTGCCTTCCACCAGAGGAAGGGACTTTCTATGAGGGGATGGGCTCTTGATTTTGGGGGATCCCCCTCCCACCCCACAGCTCACCCCATTAAGGATTTTCCTGGGTCTCTGTGAAACATTTTCAGGGTGCTGGAGGGGCTGTCATGGGGAGGAGGGAGTGGGGAAGTCCACTTTTGCCAATGCAGTTGATCTAGCATAATTCTGGATCTGACCCAGTGTAAACCCATGTATCTACTGTCCTGCATGCTCCTCGACAGAATGAAAAACTGGATACCTGTGCATTCCGAACTGCATTCCAGCAATCCATACATGTACTTAATAGTACAAAAGAGTCTAGAAGGCCCTTTCCTGCAATGATGGTATTTTCCCTGCTTCAGCAATGGCAGGAGCTGAAAGAACAACGTATGTTAATTAGACATTTAAAGCCTCCAACTAGAGCTTCCAGACTACAAGTGCTGTTGATATACTCCCACAGTATTGTGACATAATTGATTAAAATAATGCTTAAGGTCCTCTCATTATGGGTATATTTGGAATTCATTAGAGTATCACTGATCATAATGACTTCATTTGGGATTCAAGAATGTCATACATTTCTCCATAGGTGCTCATGGACACTTTCAATTGCTTCTTCTCTCTCCTGGTCTCTTTGATGGCATGCTGATGCAAAAAACATTTGTGCTAACGCTGTCCCCACAACCCACCTGGTGCCACAGGGGCAGATCTTCTTCTATAGCATCTGAATTATTAAAATAAAGAGGCTTTCTTCATCTTTTTACAGAAAACTAGAAAGGCTGTAGTATTTTAAATACATAAGAGTAAGCTACACACAAACAATATATATTTTTTTGTCCTTTCAAGTAGAAGCAGTTCAAGATCTCAGGAATCTAGCGACTGACATGAAGTATAATCCTTGCTTTCTGCTAGAAAATACTGGTGAATAGGTGGGTACATAGAGATTTTGGCAGAGGTTTCCAAAAAAGAGTCATTCTTTTTATAAACTATGGTTTATATCCGGTTTCTCCAACCTGGTGCCCTCTAGATATGTTGGATTACAATTCCTACCATCCCGAGCCAGAATGGTCATTGATGGACTATGGCTCCCATCATAGTCCATCAGTGATAGACTATGGTAGCCCCACAGCTGTGGAAGAGCCTCCCCACTGACGCCTACCTGGCGCCAACTTTACTATCCTTTCGGCGCCAGGTTAAAACTGCCCTCTATGCTGAGACATTTAATAGCTGCAAATAGCACATGGGGTGGTGGTTATGTCATCTTTTTTATCCAGTCTACTTTTTACATCTCTCTGAGCTATTTAAGTAATTTTAAAAGTGTTTTTAAAATGTTTGAGTATTTTTTTTGATGTTTTATTGTTTGTAATTTTTAAAAATTATTATTATTATACTGTATTTTATTGTAAAATCGAATTCGGCTATTGGGTGGTATAGAAATGGAATGAATCATCGTCGTCGTCATCACCATCGCCATCAGCAGCAGCAGCAGCATGGCTGGTTTATATATTATAAATCATGAGGAATATCTATTCTGGAAAACATCCCATCCCAAATTATGTGATTTGTTGTATTGTTGTATTTTAGCATTTTAATTTTTGTGAAATGCCCAGAGAGCTTTGGCTATTGGGCAGTATAAATGTAATACATGAAATGAATGAATGTTAAAGTCAATTTTATTAAAATAAATGGGATTTAATTCCATGTGGCAAGCATGTCATACCAGAAGCTTTTGGAAGATCACCAGTGCAAATAGTTAAGATCAGGGCCCTAGTGAATCCTTGGATAGAGAATGTCAAGGGAAATTTTTCCAGCACATTCTAGTAGTGTCAAACCACCTGTGTAATGGAGAAATATTATCCACCTTGAACCACTAGGCTCTAGTGACTAGGAGGAGCTGCCACCTCCTCTCCCAAAGAACAATGCTAACAGTGCAATCCTATACATGTCAAAAGCAAGTCCCATAGAATCCAGTGGGACTTATTCCCAGGTAAATGTCTATATGATTGTGGCCAAAGAGACCTTTTTAACACTCATAGGTTGGGAGCTTTGTAGCAACATCATACCTCAACATATGCACATTCATTGCACCAGCAGAAAAAATCTCTCACATGTAGAACGTGTTGTTGATGATGATGATGATGATGATGATGATGATAATAATAATAATAATAATAACAACAACAACAACTTTTATTTCTTTACCGTCCAATAGCCAAAGCTCTCTGTCAGTTTGGGATCCCTGTTTTTCAGACAGTACCATAAACATGCACATGTCAGAGAGATCAGCACCTGCCACACCACGTGTGCTTTCGTTGTATGAATATGGAAATATCTGAAAAGGACTGTGCTTTCCCGTCAATGTGAGGGTAGTCTCAAGCTGCTGCTCTGCCTTCTGTGGTTTCAGATTTTATTGCTGTTGAGGAGCTACGCACAGAGTGGGGGCAGGGACTGAATGAGTCAAGGAAAATGAAACTTTAGCTGTCACACACACGCCACTTATGAATGATTGACTTTTCAAGTTCATGTTTTTCTCAGTGGCGTTTTATACTTTTAAAAATGGCATCAATGATGTCCTGCAGTCCCAGGAAACAGGGTTTTTAGCCTGTACGGGATGGGGGTTGCACGTACCTTGAAAAATCAGGTTTACAGTTTGGGTGTTCTCCTGGATCCGGCTTTGCTTATGAATGCCCACAGAGTGGCTGTGGTCCAGGGAGCCACTGTAAAACAGTGCCTCCAAGACCCATCCCAGCGATGCAGCCCAGGAGGATACATGGTTGATGGTACTGAAAGCCGCTGAGAGGTCCAGCAGAACCAACAGGGACACACTCCCCCTGTCTAGTTCCCAGTGTAGGTCATCTACCAAGGCAACCAAAGCTGTTTCTGTCCCATAACCAGGCCTGAAGCCAGACTGAAATGGATCTAGATAATCCATCTCATCCAGGAATTCCTGGACTTGGGAGGCCACAACACATTCCAATACCTTGCCCAGAAAAGGAATATTGGAGACTGGCCGGTAATTATCCAATAAAGTGGGGTTCAGGGAGGGCTTTTTTACCAAGGTCTCACACTGCCTCCTTCAGGCAGGTTGGTACCCTGCCTTGGTGAAGAGAGGCATTAACCACTCCGCTTACCCACTCAGCCAGTCCCACTCTGGCTGCCTTTATGAGCCAGGAAGGGCAAGGATCTAGAACACACATGGTGGCTCTCACCAGCCCCAAGAATCCTGTCCACATGCTCAGGCTGTACAAATTGAAAAGTATCCAATAACACTGGACAAGCAGGAGCCAAAGTTACATCCACAGGGTCTGTATCAACTATAGCATCCAGGTCATAGCGGATCCGAGCGACTTTGCAAAGTGCTGAGCAAATTGTTCACAGAGGGCTGTTGAGAGGTCTAAATTCTCCTCTTGGGGGGCTAGTGTATAGAAGGCCCCTGACCACTCGGAACAGCTCCACTGGGTGGCTCTTTGCAGACGCAATAGTGGAAGGAAAAAAAATGTTTTTTTGCTGCCCGTGTTGCCACAGAGTAGGCCTTCAAATAGGCTCTAGTCTGTGTTTGGTCGGATTCGCTCTGAGTTTTCCGCCAACGTCGCTCTAGTCACCATCTCACTTGTTTCATTGCCACCAGCTCCCTAGAAAACCAGGGTGCTGGTATGGCCCCACTAGGGATGTAACCACGAGTCTCGGGGGGCTGAAAGCAGGCCAAAATCGGCCTGCTCGCCCCCCCCCGAGACTGTCGCAATTTACCTGGCCGCCGCTCGATCCTCCATGATCCACGCTGTGCCAGGGAAAGGACCTTCAGCTCCCCAGCGTGTCTTTTTCTGGTTCCCTGGTGCTGCATTTTTGGCGTCAAAACCAGAGCAACCTAGCTTGAAACGACCACGATTTGCTATTTGTGGCCGTTTTAAAGCTGGGTTGCCCTGGTTTTTACGGCAAAAACGCAGCGCCAGGAAACCAGGGAACCAGAAGTGATGCGACGGAGAACCCGCCACATCACTTCCGGTTCTCTGGCGGCGCGAACATAGCTGGCTGGGGAGTTGTAGGACTTTTTTTCTGTCTAAACGTGCATAGGATTGCACCCTTAATCAGGAAGGAATCAGAAGGCCTTCATTAAGATGCAACACTGCATCTGGTTTATTCCTGAGGAATATAAAGGAATACCTTAGTCAGTTGTTATCTGTGTGATGCTGAGGAGTGCTCCCTAATAGTTCTTTGTGTGCCTGTTCCTGCCGTCCCCTACGATGAGTGATCACGCTAGTGCACTTCCAAACCTGCCTGTTTAACCTTGCAACTGTGTCATTAAAGCCACCCAAAGGGGAGTGGGGAATCAGAAAGTCCAAAGCTGTTACAAGGTCAGTGATGAAATAAGCAGAAGCAGCTTGTTAGCAACGTTCTCTAAGGGAAGCAGGTAACTATGAAATTATTTGTGCATCAGCGGATTACACTCGCATGCTTTGTATCCTTTTCTGTTTGTCAAACGCCCTAGAAGCTAACTCAGCAATGTTGATATAGTGGAAGCAGACGATGAAGAAGAAGGAAAAAACACACAAAAGCAAATAGTGCAACAGAGGTTAAAAACACCTTTGGCAAATATTTATTCCCAGGACATCATTTTAGCTGTGAAAATAGTGATGCTGCTGAGAGCTGATCCAAAACAGATACAATCAGAAAACTGAAACTACAAATACTGGTTTGTGTACGTTACGTTACATTATATTACATTAAGTTACAGCAAAGTTAGTAAATTCAAAAATACATTTGACCATTGATGATTACCTTTATGCAGAATATTATTTTGATAAAGCTTCTCTAACTTCACTCCTCCTGACATGTTCGGTAGGTACTAATAATTGTGGATGACAGTTGAATGCAGCGGTGTTCACATACCTGTGGGGGGGCTCACCTCTCCGCCGCCACGATTCTCCAGCAGCGGCGCCCCCCCCACCTCGTTCTTCCAAGTGGTGCGGAGCGTCCTCCGCGCCGCTCGAGCTGCTGCTGACTGGCACGCTGGTCCTGTCGTGTCACTTCCGGCGCGGCAGAAGTGACGCGACGGGACCCTGCTCCAGCGCGCTGGACCCCCGCGCTAAGTTTTTGGCAGGGGAAACCAGGGCAACAGGGCTGTTTAAGCTGTTTTGTCCTTTAAAACCTATACGGCTCCGATCCAGTTTATCTCAAGGAGCGTCCCCAGCAACATCAAGTAGGCCGCTCAACAAGATCTGCCATGGACAGCCTTCTCCTTGTCCCATCAGCTAGAGCAGCCAGGCTGGAGGGGACTAGGAAGAGGGCCTTTTCTGTGTTGGCCCCCAAACTGTGGAACTCTCCCCCCAGTGACCTCCGCCATGCCCCCTCCTTGATGAGCTTCCGTCGTTCATTAAAAACATGGCTTTTCAGGTGGGAATATGGGGTGGACTAGGATTTTAAAATTTTATACTGTTTTATTTTAAGTGTATTTTATTCTGCTTGTTTTATTTGATATTATACATAGCCCAGAGTAGCCCGGTTATGGCAGGATGGGTGATCTAGAAATACAATCAATCAATCAATCAATCAATACACATTTCATACAGATTGTTTTAAAATCACAAATTAATGTAGAAATACAATGGAATGGATTTACAAATTAACAGATGCATAACTGACAGAGACCCAAAATAGAACAATCCATCCTTCCATAGTTGGAAGAGAGTGTGGAAAATGGCAGCTAATAGGGATTTCAAAAGTTAAGGGGAGACAGTGTAGCATAGTGGTTAGAGTGGTGTAGAGTGTCTACATAGTGGGACTCAGTAGATCCAGGTTCTAGTCCCACTTGGATATGAAGCCTCTGGGTGACTTTGGGCCAGTTACTGAGTCTCAGGCTAACTTACCTCACAGGGTTGTTGTGAGGACAAAATGGAGAGGGGGAGATGCATTATGTAATCCATCTTGGGTTCCTTGCAGGAAAAAAGGGTGGGATATAAATATAATAAATAAAATTAATGATAATAATAAATATAAGTGCGCTCCCTAGGTTTTGGAGAATGCTCAAACGCACTGGGAGAGGCTCTGGGAATTATAGTTTTTAAAAACTCTTTCTGGTTAGGAGGAAGAAGAAATGTCAGTTCCCAAAGGGACCAGTGCAGGTTCCAAGCATGCTAAGAACCAAACTACACATTACGCTAATTGTGTTTAGTACGGCTGAGGCACATCTTTTTATTTACTCCAGGAGAAGTGTGCTTTGCCCTGATTCAGATCAGGACCACTGCACTCTGTATAAAGAGCATTACACATTCCCCCCAACACCATTTGCTTCCCAAATTCCTCCCTTATTTATTATTTATTTATTTATTTAATACATTTTTATACCGCCCAATAGCCGAAGCTCTCTGGGCGGTTTACAACAGTTAAAATCATAAAATACAATATAACATATAAAATTTAAAACCACAGATTAAAAACAAACAGCAAATAGCAGCAGCAGTTACAATAACGGAATTAAAAACAATTACAAGATTAAAATGATTAAGATGATTAAAATGATTAAAATAATTAAAATGCCTGGGAGAACAGAAAGGTCTTCACCTGGCGCCGGAAAGAATACAAAGTAGGCGCCAGGCGAACCTCTTTGGGGAGCTCATTCCATAACTGGGGTGCCACAGCAGAAAAGGCCCTCCTCCTGGTAGCCACCTGCCTCCCTTCCTTCCCTTGCCCCCATGGGGGAATTAACAAAGGGGGTGGAACCCACTATCTATGGCAATGGAGACATTTCTCCTTTTAATTTTGGGAAGCAAATGGTAGGCGGGAGGATGTCTAATCCTCTCTCTTGGACCATGGTGGTCCTGATCCAAATTGGGACCATGCATGCTTACACTAGAATAAATAAAAAGATAACCCTGAGCGACATGCTACACTGTTAGTGTAACATATTATTTGGCTCTTAGAAATCTTCACGGAAGAGTGAAGAACTCTGGGAACTGTAGTTTCTTTTATTATCACGATTCCTCCTGGTTAGGTCTGGCTGTGAATGCCGCAGGAACAACTTCCAGGCAGCCTTCAGCTTCAGCTGCTGTTTTACTTCCTCCCAACTTCCCTTGCAATTTGGTAAGTCTCCAAGCATGTGATAACAGGGGGAAGAGAAAGGCACCTGCCTTTCACTCTGGCCCAGACAGCGGTGGAAGTGAGAATGAAAAGTGGTAGATGCCCGTGCCCACTGGCTCTCTGCCTGTCAAGCGAGCAAGTGGCAGCAATGACGAGAAAGAGGGTGAGGAGCAAGAGCAGCTGGTGACAAAGGCGGTGAGAAGGTGGACTCACTGAGGGAGGGGCCCACTGAAGGGCCCTCAAAAACCTGGAACTGGCATTGAGGGGTGGGCTGGCTGGTACTGGGCCACTGGGCCATTATGACATGAGGTGAAATTAACTACAAGCTTGTGGTGGCTTGTGAGTTTCCAGCTGGGGGATTCCATTTCTGAACACATTCTTCTCCATTTTGCCGGGGACTAGGTTACCTGCAGAAGACTCGAGGTCTTCCACAGAGGCCCTTCTCGCTGTCCCTCCAGGTATTTGTAAGGTGGCAACATTCAAGAAGGCCTTTTCGTCATGGAGATTGATATGGCTCCTTCGTTGCTTGCATTCAAAGGCTGTTAAAAACTTTCTTTTTAATCAGGCTTTTGACACTCCTAGATATTTTGCCTTGTGTTGTTTGCTATTGCCATATTGTTTTATGGTTTTTCATGCATGCCACTCCGAACTCCTTATGGAGGAAAAGTGGGATATAAATTATTTTAAATGAATGAATGAATGAATGAATGAATAATAAATAAATAAATAAAGGACTAATTTCATAGAATCATAGAAAAGTAGAGTTGGAAGGGGCCTACAAGGCCATTGAGTCCAACCCCCTGCTCAATGCAGGAATCCAGGTCAAAGCATCCCTGACAGATGGTCGTCTAGCTTCACCTTGAATGCCTCCAGAGTGGGAGAGCTCACTACCACCTCCCTAGGTTCCATTGTCTTATTGCTCTAACAGTCAGGAAATTTTTCCTGATGATCAGGTGGAATCTGGGTTCCTGTAACTTGAGCCCATTATTACATGTCCTGCAAACTGGGATGATCAAGAAGAGATCCTGGCCCTCCTCTGTGTGACAACCCTTCAAGTACTGGAAGAGTGCTATCATATCTCCCCTCAGTCTCCTCTTCTGAAGGCTAAACATGCCCAGTTCTTTCAGTCTCTCCTCATAGGGCCTTGTTTCCAGTCCCTTAATCATCCTTGTTGCCCTCCTCTGAACCCTCTCCAGTTTGTCTACGTCCTTCTTAAAGTGTGGTGCCCAGAACTGGACGCAGTACTTAAGATGAGGCCTAACCAGTGCTGAGTAAAGGGGAATTATCATTTCCCGTGATTTGGAAGCTATACTTCTATTAATGCAGCCCAAAATAGCATTTGCCTTCTTTGCAGCCACATCGCATTGCTGGCTCATATTCAGTTTGTGATCTACCACAATTCCAAGATCCTTCTCACTTGTAGTATTGTTGAGCCAAGTGTCCCCCATTCTGTAACTCTGCATTTGGTTTCCTCTCCCTAGGTGCAGCACTTGGCATTTATCCCTATTAAATTTCATTCTGTTGTTTTCGGCCCAGCGCTCCAGTCTATTGAGATCGCTTTGAATTTTGTTTCTGTCTTCCAGAGTATTAGCTGTTCCACCCAACTTTGTGTCATCTGCAAATCTGATAAGCATTCCCTGCACCTCCTCATCCAAGTCATTAATAAAAATGTTGAAGAGCACTGGGCCCAGGACCGAGCCCTGCGGTACCCCGCTCGTTACCTCTCCCCAGTTTGAGAAGGTACCATTGATAAGCACTCTTTGAGTACGATTCTGTACCCAATTGTGGATCCACCTGATAGTTGTTCCATCCAGCCCACTTTTAGCTAGCTTGCTAATCAGGATATATCATGAGGCACTTTGTCAAAAGCTTTACTGAAGTCCAGGTATATTATGTCCACCGCATTCCCACAGTCCACAAGGGAGGTTACCCGATCAAAAAATGAGATCAGATTAGTCTGGCAGGATTTGTTCTTGACAAATCCATGCTGGCTTGTAGTAATCACTGCATTGCTTTCAAGGTGCTTGCAGACTGACTTCTTTATAATCTGCTCCAGAATTTTCCCAGGGATTGATGTTAGACTGACTGGTCTATAGTTCCCAGGTTCCTCCTTCTTGCCCTTTTTGAAGATGGGAACAACATTAGCCCTCCTCCAGTCTTCTGGCACTTCACCTGTCCTCCATGATTTCTCAAAGATAATAGACAGTGGTTCTGACAGTTCTTCTGCCAGTTCCTTTATTACTCTAGGATGCAGTTCGTCAGGCCCTGGAGATTTAAACTCGTTCAAAGTAATCAGGTGTTCCTTGACTGTTTGCCTATCAATCTCAAGCTGCAATCCTGCCCCTTCAGTCTGCACTTCAGGTTTGTCAGGGACATAAGCTCTCTTTAGGGAGAAGACCGAGCCGAAGTAGGAATTGAACATTTCTGCCTTTTCTTTGTCTTCTGTTATCAATTTGCCATCCTCATTGCATAGTTGAACCACCATTTCTTTCCTCTGCCTTTGACTATGCACTTATCTGAAGAAAGCTTTCTTGTTGCTTTTAGGATCCCTCGCTAACCTTAGCTCATTCTCAGCTTTAGCCTTCCTGACACTATTCCTGCAGTTCTGTGCTACCTGCCTGAACTCTTCCCTTGTACCTGGCCTTCCTTCCACATCCTATATGTGTCCTTTTTTGTTTTCAGGTCATCTCTGAGTTTTTTGTGAAGCCACACTGGCTTCTTCTGTTGTCCTCTGCCTTTTTTCCTTGTGGGAATTGTTTGCCATTGTGCCTCTAGAATTTCTTCTTCTTTTTTTTTAAACTCCCACCCCTCCTGGGATCCTTTTCTCATTAGAGTCGCTTGCCATGGGACCTTACTTATCATTGTTCTGAGTTTATTAAAATTGGCTTTCCTAAAATCCAGGGTACGCATTTGGCTACACTCAGTTTTTGCTTCCTTTAGAATCAAGAACTCAAGTATAACATGGTCACTTTCCCCCAGAGTTCCCGAAACTGCCACTTTATCCACTAAGTCATCTCTGTTGGTTAGAATCAGGTCAAGGATAGCAGATCCTCTAGTTCATTGAACTTCATTCCTCCACTTTCTGTAGGAGGAAGTTATCAGCAACACAGGTCAGGAATTTCCTAGAGGGGGCATTTGCACTATTGCTCTCTTGCACCCATTCACAAGCGAGAGAAAAATTGATGTCAATAAAGACTTTTCCTCTTTTTTAAAAAAAACAAAAAAACACTACATGTTGTGGGGGAAGGTATAATCCTCATCTCTCAGTGCACAGTAGTCCTGATCCAAATTGGGGCCATGCGCACTTACATTACGTAGGGCTGTGACTCAGTGGTAGAGCAGCTGCTTTGCATGCAGAAGGACCCAGTTTTGATCCCCAGCATCTCCTGGTAGGGCTGGAAAAATCCCTTCCTGAAACCCTGGAGAGCTGCTGCCAGTCAGTGTCGACAATACTGGACTAGACTCAGTATTGGTCTGACTCAGTATAAGGCAGCTTCTGGTGTTCCTGTGTTCCTACATCGGAGAAAAGAAAAAGCTAACCATCGGTTACATGCTGCGCAATTAGCGTGATATGTACTTTGCCTCTGTGTGTGAGCCTGCAGATTGTACAATTCTTGAAGGAAGCCAGCACAGTTTTCTTTGCATGTACAGCATCTGGAGAGAGAGAGAGAGAGAGAGAGAGAGAGAGAGAGAGAGAGAGTCCCTTCTCCTTGGTTCTCCCACCCCCATCTCTATGTTTGTGCCTGCACATGTGTACAGCCAAAGATCCAAGCTCTAAAAGTTATACCCTGCAGCTAAAGATCCAAGCTCTAAAAGTTATACCCTCCCTTTTTTTTTAAATCAAAAGGGGGCAACCTTAATGCACTAATACAAAAACAAAACCAGGTTTTGTTTACTAAGCAGGCAGAATGACAAACATACTGTCCCTGCCCATTTAGCCTCTTACTTATTAGCCTCTTACTTATAGCTCATTGCTATACTAATTCAATTCCACCCCATAACAATTTTTTTAAAAAATAGATTGCCAAAGCTCTTTGCCCTCTCTCAACTAAACCAACATCCCTGAGATCCTGTGTCTCAGAGTATGATTTATCAAGAATGTTTATGCTCCCTCACAAATAAATGCTTCTAATCTTATGTTAATCAGTGGGTAGTTCAGTAATACCTAGTGATTTTTCCAGTAATGTCTCAGTAGTCTGAACTAAGACATTTTATAAGGGTTTAAAACAATCTACAAGTGTAAATGTAGGGTATTAGAAAAGGCAGGGTGATTTGTGCAGAAAATCATGCAAATTCTCTGCAGCTTTCATTCTTAAATCCAAGTTGACTAGATACTTTTGCAACACAATTATTCACCTCATAAACTTCCAGCTTTCAAAGTAGTTGATTCTATTTGGAAACCAAGCAACATTGTACACTATTAAGAAAAGTTGATTTAGGATCTTGATTTTGTTAAATATTCTTTCTTTCTGTGTTTAACAAAGTGTAGAGGACACATTTTACTGAGTCTGGGTTTGCATACAGCCACAGGAACATTGTGATAAATGAAGGACTCAAACACAGCTGAATATAACCCAGTCTTTACTCCCTTTTCTCAGTCACACAGAGTATATTATTCCATAAGATGGACTCATGTTCACTGTACCACACATCCTTGTAGGTTATGAAATGCATAAAGTACAATTTGCCCTATTGACTTAGCGGGTTGTGTCTTAGCTGCTGGGTTCAACATGTGGCAATAAGCAGACTTGGTCACAAGACACATGCGCTCCTGTGTGACTTGGCATGCTATACAGCCACATTTGGAATGTGGGAAGATATAGAGCCCTCTCCCCTCCTCATGGAGAGACAAACATGATGTAATACTAAACTATGGTTTAGCATCATGTGTGTAATAATTATTATTGTAATAAAAGAATTGCATAAGAGGCATGATTGCCATTCTTTAGAAGTGAGTTCTACAGTTTTGACATACAGTGTGAACAGCCATTTTGCCTTTGAGTTCCAAAACAGCTTTGTGTAGTTTACTACATTTGCTTGTAGTTTCTTGGTTCATGTGTGCTTTGTGTGGGTGAAGACCTTTTCACCACATGAAAACATGACTACTAATAAGGTACATTAGTATGTGTTTCAGAAAGGGTTTGTTCTGATTTTGAAGTTTTGAGTTGTTCTTCTCTAGGATGTTGCCTGATGATTCTAGAATGCCTTTTGCTGATTTTGTGGCTTGTTTTTTGGTTACACATTATAGAGTGTTCCATACTTTCCCATAATCATTTGGCAAGATGAATGAACCTCTTGTATATGAGAACATCAAAGAAGAATACCCTTCTTTACCAACATGCCACTCATAATTAGACAAGCAAATTAATGAATGGAGGGGAAAAGAAGGAAGGAAGGGAACATATTGTGGTCACCAGCATGCAGTTGAGTGTGAGAGAGTTTAATATATAGTGATCACCAATAATCTAAAAGCCTGCTTCTCTTAAAGATCTGACTGTAGGGTGCTCGTAGAATCCCTTATCACTGATTCTCTGAACTATCCCTTTCCCCATGAAAAATGACCTTGCAAGCTATTTAGATTCTTCCCATATTAAGTTTTTGAAGTTTAGCTACAATTTGAAAATGCAAGTCTTTCATCTAAGCTATTAAAATGCAGCAAATGTTTCTCAGACATTCTCTGTTTTGGGATTTTTCTTCAGTATTACCTCGATTGAACCTGAAGCACTTTTATCTTTTTCTCTGGGCTAATTTTATTCCTATTTTTTCATTAGTATTATTTTTTTTGTTTCTCTCAAAAAGAAAGCATATTCTTCACAAACTGTTTTTTTGTTTTTTTTTAATTTGGAAGAGAGAAAAAAGCCTCATTGAAAGATTGCTTAGAGAGCAAGATAATATTCTTTATAAAGACAAAGTCATACTAGGAAATTCTGGACTTTCTTGAACTGCATGTATTACAATTTTCCCAATGGAGAAGAACCTAGGGTTTTTCATGTAGTATCCAAAGGAGAAGAGAATGATGGAATATTGTCTGGCAAAAGTAACCCAGCAAAAGTCAGAAACTGCAGTATTATTGATCATAAAATAAAAGGGTTTAAGAGGTGGAGGAAGTAAATCATTGAGATAAGTAAAGACAAGAGACAGAGAGTATGTCACTGAAGAAAAGTACACCAAACTAGGCAGTGACAGAATCAAAGACCTTCAGGACTCAGGGAGTGCAAGAAGCAACTGAAAGCCAATTGTAGAAGTAAAGTGCATTTAATGTCATAAAATTAATTCTGCAGGAGAACATCAATATATTCTAGCTGGATGGGATGTTTTCCTTCTGTCTGGTGACAGGTTTAACATGTGCAATGCTAATTAAAAAAAAGAAAAGAATAATCATCCATGGTTGAAGACCTGGTCTACCACAATTTATTTAAGGGTGTAATCCTATGCAAGTTTAGACAGAAAACAGGCATAGCTGGCTGGGGCATGCTGGGAGTTGTAGGTCTTTTTTTCTGTCTAAACTTGCATAGGATTGCACCTTAAAACAGTTTACATGGATGTGATGGATTGAGGCCACACAGGATTGGGTTTGTTGAGGCCTACACAGGCTTCGGTTTGTTGAAGCCTGAAGGCCCAAACACTTCCCTCGAGTAGTGAAGCCTGAAGGCCCAAACACTTGGATGGGAGGGGGAGTTTGAGAGTTTTAAGTTACCCAATAGAAGTTAAGAATCAGTTCTCCTGTGCAAGGTCACATGGTTATAACCTTCCATTCCTGGGAAGACTATATATGTGGGGTGTGGTCAGCTAGCAGTTAGTGTGTGCTGGGAGAGAGCTAGAAGCAGAAGCAGAGAACCAGCAGAGAGAGAAAGAGAAACTAGCTGCATAGGAAATAGGTAGTCTGAAGTTATACTAGAGAACATTGGATTGTTTGTTTGTTTTATTTTATCATACTTGCTTTTGAATTACGGTATAACCACTCTATTAAGTAAAAACCCTAATATCATAAGTAAAGTGCTGTTGTTTACCCTGGAGTTTGGAGTGACTTATTCACCACGTCTAGAGCCTACACCCACGTTACTGGAAGCTGTAAAAGGACTTGATCTCCTGGAACGGGAGGGGCTTTGAGGAGAGGCATAAATCTCCAAAAGGCAGATCAAGGGGTCCCTGGAGTAGCGGAACCTTGACAGATGGTGGCAGCGGAGCGATCCTGAACAGTGAGATTAAGCACACCAAACAGAAAGTGGGTTTTTTTTTACTAATAGAGCTGGCAAAAGCAGCGTATGTGTTAACTTCAGGACTGAGGAATAGGGACCCAGTGAGGCTAGTAAAATGAGCCAGTATCTCTCCATGAATAAAACTGCCCTGATAGAGCAGTGTAAAAAGGACAATTTGCCATGGGAGGAGAAAACAGCAGAGGAACTAAAAGTTATGCTGATCTCCCAGGCGGCAATAGGAGGAACTGCACCCTCTAGCCCTAGTGTAACAGGACCCCAAACAAAAGAATGGGAGCTCCGTGAACAGGAACTGCGGCTAGTGGCAAAGCAGAAGGAAGAAGAGACCCGATTACAGTGGGAGAGGCTTCGTCAGCAGGAAGAACAACGCAAACACGAGGAAAAGGCGCGGCAGGAGAAACTTAAAGCTCAAGAGGAACAATGCAGACATGAGGAAAAGCTGCACCAGGAGAAACTGCAAGCCCAGAAGGAGTAACTGCAAGCCCAGAAGGAGTAACTGCAAGCCCAGAAAGAGCAACTGCAAGCCCAAGAGGAACAACGCAGACACGAGGAAAAGGCGTGGCAGGAGCAACTTCAGGCCCAGGAGGAACAACGCAGACACGAGGAAAGGATGATGCAATTGAAACAGGAGCAGCCTGTCAGAGTTACCCCGAAGGACTTCACAGCATACACCCCAGGAGAAGACCCACAAGTGTTCCTGACCACTTTTGAAAGGGCAGCACAGAAGTGGGGACTGCAGGAGGGTGATTACATGAAGTTTGTGCCTAATTTAATCAAAGGGGAGCTGGCAGAGATTTATAATAGCATGCCAGAGGGGGAGGCTGTTTCCTATGCTCAATTCAAAGAAACTGTGTTTAAAAGATTCAGGTCAGGCCCTGAGCACTTTAGGAAAAAGTTCAGAGGGTTAACACCTCAACCAGGTAAATCTATGGTAGAGTTTGCGACAAAATTAAAAAACCTGCTATTAAAATGGGTGGATGAAGCAAAAGCTGACAACAGGGAAAAGGTGCTAGAGCTTATGGCCCTGGATCAGTTTTATTTTCGGTTGCCCAGAGAAATAAAACTGAAGATTAAGGATAAAGATCCTGAAACTGTAAACCAAGCTGCAGAAATGGCTGACAAACTGATTGAAAACTGGGAAAGGTTATGTGAGAATTAGAGACTGTTTCTTTCCCAAATTATATTAAATAAAATAAAAAGGAAATTAAAAGAAGCCAGAGAACTCACCCTGAATGGGGCCCCCAGTCTAGTAATAAATGAGGCCTAAAATATTTAAAGAACTCAATGCCCGGGTCATAAAGATGGCATAGGATTAGTAAATGATAAATTATGCTTAGATAGAGATGGCATTGAATAAGTAGGTAACAAATAAATAAGGAATCCTCCCTTTCTGGAAACACAGACCAGGCATAAAAATGTGTCAAAAGAAGAGGTGTCTGCTGATGAGAGAGTAAGAGGTCAAAGTTAAAATGAAGTTAAGGAATGTGTAGAAGAGCCAATAGGAAATTAGAGTAATGGGATACAACACAACAAGAGGAGGGTCTGTAAACAGGGGCGGGGAATAATGTATTCGGTTTAGGCGGTCGGGATAGGCTGTGAACCTCAAAGTACCCAGCCAATGGGGGAATGAGGGAGGAACCCTGCGGCCGGGCATAGGGAATAAAAACATGCTGCTTGAATGTTAAGGTGTGCCTACCTGCATAGCGCACCCACTCTTGCAAGACTGTATTCAATAAAAAGTGCTTTGCTTTCACCAACTTTCTTGTCCAGAGAAATCTTTCTTTTTACAGGACTTGAACAAAGTCACTTCTAACAAATTGGGGGCTCGTCCGGGATCCTGCCATCACAGTTGCTGACTGCCATTGCCAACCAATGGGAAGGCGCGCCCTACTGAGTTCAGTAGTCTCCTTGGTGCCAAGGGTGGTCAGTGACAGACTGGCCAAGGAAACCCGAGATGCTGGACTGGTGAAAGGCACTCAGGAGAAACCGGTTGGGTAGGCACGAGATCAGTCAACCAGGCAACTCTGTGCACAGACCAAGGTAAGAAAAATTGGGCTATTTATTTTACCTTGGTGGTTGGGATAAGGGCAGGAAAAATTTCCCTTAAGTACTGCTCTTGGATATCGAGACTGAATGTGGAGTGTGTGAGACGTGTCCCAGACACGAAGTGAGTGTGGAGTCCCAATCTGCGGTTCCTGTACCTCGCGAGGGGGCGGCCAGAGACGGACGAAGTGATTGGTTAACAAGGAGCGTGAAAGGGTCTCGATGGGGAACTATAGTTCCAAGGTTGGGTCAGGAAAGATCCAGGAAGAAAAGGTGCCTAGGGAAAGGATTGATATTCCGCCAGATAGTCCCTTAGGGTGGATGTTAAAACTATGGAAGGAAATTCCATGTACTCAAAACAAGAATAATAATGAAATGATAAATTTCTGTTGTTTTGTTTAGACTAAGGAGAGTATGTCCGTGCGTGTCTCTCTCCCTTTCCTTCTTCCTTTGTGTGTGTGTGTGAGAGAGAGCGAGAGAGCGAGAGAGCGAGAGAGAGAGAGAGAGAGAGAGAGAGAGAGAGAGAGAGCGAAAAGGCAGCAGCTAAAGTAGAGCGAGTAAACTCCCCCACACACACATTTCAAGCAGAAAAAGAGGGGGGGGAAGCTAGCAGCTCTCATCTCCACGGCAGGGAACATCCCTGAAGCAAGTTGCAGCAGCAGACTGCCAGGCTTACTCTGCCTTAAATTTGGCACGGAGGAGGAGGGGGGCACTAGCTAATCACATGCCGCTCTGTCTCAGGGCATGGCTCTTCACCGGGCGTGCAAAGATTTGGGCGCACGCACGCCGTGCTTCTGAGCTGTCTGTTCAGTTAGAAGGAGGGCTGGGCGCCTGCGCAGTCTGCTTCTGGGGTAGAGAAGTTGGAGTGCGCCTGCCTGTAGAGGCTAGCAAGGAATGAGAAGAGAGGGGTTACTATGGAAACCCAACGCTGTGCAGAAGGGGACGGTCTTTTCACGATCTGGCAGAGAGGTCCCTGCATGCCAGCTGTGGCACGCGTGCCATGGGTTTGCCTTCACTGATTTAGGGCATCTCATAAGTGAGGGGGGGAAAAGAATAAGCCCTGAAGAGGGCCACCCATCCTGGACCTTAGAGTGGGTGTGGTAGTCTCCTCGTGTAGTGGGGCCAGGCTGAGGTAAGCCCTGGGGCAGACAGACCCCCAGGGTGCCTGTGAGAAATAGGGAGGATTTCCAAGGTGTCTCCCCGCCTTGTCTCCTTCCCTCATTTCTCACCTTTTGTGGTATTTGTGGTGTTTGTGGTTGCTCTGTGGTTCAGCTAAATCCAGGGTATTGACAAGGGCAAATCCCTGAGCACAGGTTCAAGTCCAGACTGCAGAGCTGAGGCTGGCAGTCTGGCACCTTGGATCTCTGGGTCTTTGGTAGAAAGGGTGGGTTGGCAGAGCCAGCCAGCCCCCCTTCCTTCACATGGTTGGCAGCGCTGGGATTCGAAACTGAACCACAGAGTGGGTGCACGTGGGTAAATAGGGAGGATTTAGGGATACTTTGGTACATTGAGTAGAGGTTTGTTGTTGTTTTTTTAGAGATAGGGAGAGCATTGAGAGCAAGAAATCCCAATTGTTGAGTGAGTGGGCAGGGAAAGCAAACTGCAAGGAGATGCCAGAGCAGCCAAGTCGTGGAGGAGAGGCAAAGACCTTGTGTCTGTGGACTGGTGGAAAGAAGCTGCCATGCTGAGCAACTGAATGAGGTTGTACCGGCAAGAAAAGGCGGGGGGGGCAGGCATAGTTTCAGGTATTGGAAGAAAAGTCAAATGAATTAGTATAAACAGAAATTTTTTTTTAATAAAAACCTAAAAGCATGATCTGATAACTGCTCCAGGCTTGGCTCTTCCTTCTTTGGACAAACCATTTCATTTGTTTGTCAGCATACAAGAGGGAACAGCTTTGGGAGTGCTCACCCAGAAATGGGGAGGACAGCGAAAGCCAGTAGCATACCTATCAAAAATTCTGGATCCAGTCTCCCGAGGATGGCCAGAAAGTATTCAGGCAATATCAGGAACAGCTCTGTTAGTAGAAAAAAAAAAAAAAGCAGGAAGCTAACTTTTGGAAGGGCACTAGTGGTCAGTACGCCTCATCAAGTTCGCACCATTTTGACACAAAGGGCAGGGAGATGGCTAACAGATTCTAGAATCTTGAGATATGAAGCGGTCTTAATGGAAAAAGAGGATTTAATCCTCACCACTGAAAATTGTCTGAATCCAGCCACGTTTCAGACAAAAGGGGAACATGAGTGTGAAAATTTAGAGCACAATTGTCTGGATATCATTGAATATCAGACCAAAGTGAGACAAGACTTGAAAGACCTTCCACTGCATGAGGGAACTTGCCTATTTATAGATGGGTCCTCCCGTGTATTGGAAGGAAAAAGACACAATGGGTATGCCGTAATAGATGGTAACACTAAAGAACTAACAGAATCAGGAAGGTTGCCCAATAACTGGTCAGCCCAAACCTGTAAACTGTATGCTTTAAATCAAGCCCTCAAGGCTTTAAAAGAAAAAGATGGGACCATCTATACGGATTCTAAATATGCTTATGGAGTAGTACCTACATACATTTGAAAAAATATGGCACGAGAGGGGATTAATAAATAGCAAAGAAAAAGAACTAGTACACGGAGCACTAGTACAAGAAGTGTTAGAAAATTTACTTTTGCCTAGAGAAATAGCGGTGGTCCACATAATTGGTCACCAAAGAGGTGCATCCTTTGAAGCAAGAGGGAATGCATTAGCAGATGAAGCAGCTAAAGAAGCTGCTATGGGAGAAAAAGTAGTAAAAATGAACATGCTAACCCCTAGGTTGCCAAAAACAAAAGAAAGGCCAGTATGGACGGAAAGGGAGATGTTAGGACTAAAAGAATTAGGAGCAACTGAAGTAGAAGAGGGGAAATGGATACTCCCAGATGGCAGAGAAATGGTCAACAAACAAATAATGAGAGAAATTATGGCTATTTTACATAAAGGGGGCCATTGGAGAGTCCAAGCTATGTGTGATTTGGTACTTAGAGAATATGGGTGTATGGGGATACACACAGTAGCAAAGCAAATCTGCGAACGGTGTATGATCTGCAAAAAAATCAACAAAAAGGTGCTAAGAAAGCAACCACCAGGTGGGCGCAAGCCAGGATTGCGTCCTTTCCAAAGTATCCAGGTTGATTTTACAGAACTCCCTCCAGTAGGCAGGTTGAAATACATACTGGTCTTAGTAGATCATTTAACCAACTGGGTAGAAGCATATCCAATGTCAACTGCAACTGGAATAAGTAAAATTATCCTGGAACACATTTTGCCCAGGTATGGAATAGTGGAACATATTGATTCAGACCAGGGGAGTCATTTTACTTCCAAGGTATTGAAAGGAATCATGGAGGGAGTGGGAATTAGTTGGGATTATCATACACCATGGCATCCTCCATCCTCTGGAAAAGTGGAAAGAATGAATCAAACATTAAAAGCCACCTTGCGCAAATTGATTTTGGAAACTGAATTACCTTGGACTAAATGTTTGCCCCTCACTTTGTTAAGGATAAGGACCAGGGATGGGGACTCGGACTCGACGACTCGACTCGCGAGTCCGACTGAGTCCCCCCTTTGACTCGAGTCCCACTCGAGTCCCAATTTTTTCAATGGGACTCGAGACTCGACTCGGGACTCGAGCCCAATGACTCCGCCACCGCCGCCACTCACGTCACCGCCGTCGCTGTCTCCCTCGCCGCCACCCGCTCCCAGCTACCGCTGCCGCCATCGCACGCCATCACGCCGCCCCCGCGCCGGTCCCGTCATCACTTCCGGCGCGTCACCTCTGCCGCGCCCCTGCTCCGGCGCGCTTGGCCGCCGCCGCTTTAAACACAGCGGCGGCAGCCAAGCGCGCCGGAGCAGGGTCCCCGCGCGGCGGAGGTGACGCGCCGGGACCCTGCTCCGGCGCGCTTGGCCGCCGCCCGCTTTAAACAGAGCGCTTTAAGTTTCATGTAATCCCCCCCCTTTATTATTTTTTAAAAACTAAAGGCTGTCACTAGAAGCTGAAATCAGGAGTGGAGGGTGGGTGGGTGGGTGAAAGGGAGGTGCTTAGCCCTTTCCCTGCTGGCCATTTTTCTACTCCCCTCAAAAGAAAAAGTTTCGGGCCACCCCCATATCTTTTTCCTCTGCAGGGAAAAAAAAGACAGCTGGGGGGGGATTAAGAGAGGGAAAACAGCTCACTGGGAAATGGTTATGCACCTTCTTCTGTTTCCAATTGCAGCCTCCAGCAGCCAATTTGGCTGCCGCCGCTCTGTTTAAAGCGGCGGCGGCCAAGCGCGCCGGAGCAGGTCCCGGCGCGGTGGAGGTGACGTGCCGGGACCCTGCTCCGGTGCGCTTGGCCGCCGCCGCTTTAAACAGAGCGCTTTAAGTTTCATGTAACCCCCCCCCCTTTATTATTTTTTAAAAACTAAAGGCTGTCACTAGAAGCTGAAATCAGGAGTGGAGGGTGGGTGGGTGAAAGGGAGGTGCTTAGCCCTTTCCCTGCTGGCCATTTTTCTACTCCCCTCAAAAGAAAAAGTTTCGGGCCACCCCCATATCTTTTTCCTCTTCAGGGAAAAAAAAGACAGCTGGGGGGGATTAAGAGAGGGAAAACAGCTCACTGGGAAATGGTTATGCACCTTCTTCTGTTTCCAATTGCAGCCTCCAGCAGCCAATTTGGCTGCCGCCGCTCTGTTTAAAGCGGCGGCGGCCAAGCGCACTGGAGCAGGGTCCCGGCGCGGCGGAAGTGACGCGCCGGGACCCTGCTCCGGCGTGCTCGGCCGCCGCTGCTTTAGCTTTAAATAGAGCGGCGGCAGCCAAGCGCGCCGGAGCAGGGTCCCGGCGCGGCGGAGGTGACGCGCCGGGACCCTGCTCCGGCGCGCTTGGCTGCCGCCACTCTGTTTAAAGCGGCAGTGGCCAAGCGCGCCGGAGCAGGGTCCCGGCGTGTCACATACGATGGCGGCGGCATACGATGGCGGCTGCTGCGAGGGAGATGGCGGTGAGCGGGAGGCAGCGGCGGCGGCGGCGGCAAGGGCAACTCGAGCGGCATGGAGAACACTCTCCGCGCCGCTCAGAAAGAGCGAGATCGGGCCGCGCTGCCGCCGCCGCCGCTGCGGAGAACTACAAACCCAGGGAGGGCTCGTAATGCGTCCCTGGTGTGGCAGCGGCGGCGGCAGGAGCAGGGACGAGGGAAGGACCCACCTATGGTAAGTTGCGGCGGCGGCGGCGGTGGCCCATGGAGGGAGTGGGAGGGTCTCCGCGGGAGGAAGGGCAGCTCTTCTTCCTCTCGCGGAGACCCTCCCGCTCCCTCCATGGGCCGCCGCTTTGGGAGTGACTCGGGACTCGTGACTCGACTCGAGTCACCATTTTGGACCTTGGACTCGAGACTCGACTCGAGGCTCGGGTCCAAAGACTCGTGACTCGAGGCCAAGGACTCTTCAACATCCCTGATAAGGACCGCCCCACAGAAGGATATATGAGTATCCCCATATGAGATGCTGTTTGGTCTTCCATACATGGGTCAACTTGGAGAATTGCCCCAATATGAGACTAAAGATCAGTTTTTAAAGCAATATATACTTGGGCTGTCGTCTTCTTTGTCTTTTCTTAGGAGAAAAGGACTCCTAGCGCAAATGCCACCCCTGGAATTCGCAGTCCACAATATACAACCAGGACAGTGGGTGTTGATCAAATCGTGGAAGGATGCCAAACTCCAACCGGAGTGGGAGGGACCTTTCCAAACGCTCCTGAATACAGAAACTGCAGTCCAGACAGCCGAAAAAGGGTGAACTCACTATATGCGAGTAAAAGGGCCTGTGAAAAAACCTCCAAACGCTAACACTTAGACAGTAATTAAAACACAAACACCCACGAAAATAGTTCTTAAGAAAGTTACCCATTAGATGGACAATACCATAAGGGATTCTGTACCAGGGTGGGATGCAGGACCAGATAACAACCCGGATTGGGATCCAGAGGAAAGATATGCAACAATAGTAGGTCCATTAGTGGACAGCTGGACTACAGGCCCAGGATCATCTGTGATCTGGGAAGAAATCTTGTGCCCATTGTGGGAATTAAGGATAGAGAAAGGGGACTTAGCGTTACCTAAATTAGGAACTAGGGAGCCAGTTCAGTTTTGGGTCATAAGATACCGACGGGTAAGGACCCAAAGACAGTGGCATGAGTGGTATTTTCTTAAGCAAATAGGTGTCCGAGAAGTAAAAGGATATGAGTTACAAGAAAAATTAGCAATTCAAAAACGAAGCATTGTTGGCCTCACCAAGTGATCCAATTACCCCCACTGCTGGATAGTTTCCATTTAAAAAAAAGAAAGAAAAGAAAGTGTAGACAGTAGTTAAGATTAAAGATCTGCGCCAAACATTTGAAGTAGAAACAGGGTATGGAGACACGAACACCTGGGTTGAATGGGTGAAGTATACTGCTAAAAGTTTGAACAAAAGTAACTGTTATGCCTGTGCATCAGGAAGGCCTGTAGCACAAGTAATTCCCTTTCCTCTGGGTTGGAGCAAGGACCCCCTGGGAATGAGTTGTATAATAGCTCTGTTCCAGCATAAAGATGCTTGGGGAAATGAGACTTGCAGGTCTCTATCCCTATTGTTCCCAGCTTTAAAGTCCAAAAGTGAAAGAATGCCTCCGACATTCTCTACTAGGCACGTCAATCACACTGCTTGTTTCTCACGACAGGTGGGGGGGTTGGCCAGGCCAATGGGAAAACTGAACACATGTAAGGAGGTATTAAACATCACATTAAGCAATGGGAATTACTCTAACTTGAGAGTGGCCAGAGCTGACATGGTGGTATTGTGGGGGAAAGTCTATAAGGCCAACCTTACCCGCCAATTGGACTGGGACTTGTGCTATAATACAATTAGCAGTACCATTCACCCTGGCCTTCAAAAAGAAAGTTAAACCCGAATGGCATAGTCGGAACAAAAGGAATGTACTAGTTACATCCTTTGATAAAGGGATATATATTGATGCCATAGGGGTGCCCCGAGGAGTTCCAGATGAATTTAAAGCCCGAAATCAAATAGCTGCCGGATTTGAGTCTGCTCTCTTTTGGTGGTCAACCATAAATAAAAATGTTGATTGGATTAATTACATCTTTTACAATCAACAAAGATTCATAAACTATACCCGAAATGCAATAAAAGGGTTAGCGGAGCAATTGGATGCCACCAGTCGAATGGCTTGGGAAAATCGGATGGCTTTGGACATGGTTTTAGCAGAAAAAGGTGGCGTCTGTGTAATGTTAGGAGGACAGTGTTGTACCTTCATACCCAACAATACTGCTCCTGATGGGACAATAACAAAAGCTCTAGAAGGTCTCAATACCCTGGCAGCGGAACTTGCTGAAAACTCAGGAATAAATACTTCATTAACAGGATGGTTAAAAACATGGTTTGGGAAGTGGAAAACCTTAGCAGTCTCAATGTTTACTTCCCTGATTGTGGTAGGAGGAGTCTTAGTAGCGTTAGGATGTTGTATTATCCCTTGTGCCCAAGGACTAACACAAAGACTTATTAAAACCGCCCTATCTAAGAAAATGCCACTGACTCCTCCGGCTTACGATACTAGTATGATGGTATTAAAAGACGAAACGTCTCCACCATACTATATTAAGATGGAGGAAATTGACTAAAGTGTTGGAAAAGAAAAAAAGTAAAAAGAAAAAGAGGAGGGATTGTGAGAATTAGAGACTGTTTCTTTCCCAAATTATATTAAATAAAATAAAAAGGAAATTAAAAGAAGCCAGAGAACTCACCCTGAATGGGGCCCCCAGTCTAGTAATAAATGAGGCCTAAAATATGTAAAGAACTCAATGCCCGGGTCATAAAGATGGCATAGGATTAGTAAATGATAAATTATGCTTAGATAGAGATGGCATTGAATAAGTAGGTAACAAATAAATAAGGAATCCTCCCTTTCTGGAAACACAGACCAGGCATAAAAATGTGTCAAAAGAAGAGGTGTCTGCTAATGAGAGAGTAAGAGGTCAAAGTTAAAATGAAGTTAAGGAATGTGTGGAAGAGCCAATAGGAAATTAGAGTAATGGGATACAACACAACAAGAGGAGGGTCTGTAAACAGGGGCGGGGAATAATGTATTCGGTTTAGGCGGTCGGGATAGGCTGTGAACCTCAAAGTACCCAGCCAATGGGGGAATGAGGGAGGAACCCTGCGGCCGGGCATAGGGAATAAAAACATGCTGCTTGAATGTTAAGGTGTGCCTACCTGCATAGCGCACCCACTCTTGCAAGACTGTATACAATAAAAAGTGCTTTGCTTTCACCAACTTTCTTGTCCAGAGAAATCTTTCTTTTTACAGGACTTGAACAAAGTCACTTCTAACAGTTAGGCCCCAGGATTGAGTCTGAGAAGAAGGGGGGGGAAATGGGAAGCCCCAAGTAAAAAGGAGTTCAAAAAACCTCCTTTTGATCCTTCTCACCCCAGAGACTGTGCCTGTTATTCATCTCAATTCTGCAATGAAACCGAAAGTAGATAAAGCAGGTTAACAGCCTCATGTAGAAAAGCTCTTTAAACTTTTCTACAAGAAGAATTTTCCATACAGTCATCATTCCCTGTTCACAGTTGTTTACAGGCTCTTTAGATGGCATTGTGACCATCCACTTTTGCTTCTTTATCTAAAAAAGCACTTTCAGCGAGTTTCTTTAGAACAGGATAAATGCAGTATTTAATTGTGAAAGTGAAAGAAACCATCATTTTCACTTGTGTATTTGTGCTATTCCGCTATACCATAATACCACCTAGAGGTTATGTAGCAGAAAATCAGGAAAGGAAACACTTTTCATGAAGTGCTTGGATCTCAATTCTGCGGTGAAACTGAAAGTAGATACAGCAGATTAACAGCCAATTAACAGTCTTGTGTAGAAAAGCTCTTTGTCTTGTCTGTTTGAACGAATCGTCAACAGGATTGTCAACACCACAGAATTCTGTCCCTAGCTTAGGATCTCGTTGAGGGAAATTTGATATTTATAGTCCTGGTAGAATAAGAAATTGAAGGAAGCTAGCTGTCTAAATTTAGAAATGCCACAAGTACTTGAGAAAATAATGCTTTGTTTGCTTAACTCTCTCAGGTTTGCTGGCTTGTGGCTATACTGTGTGTGTGTGTGTGTGTGTGTGTGTGTTTAACCTACCATGGAATTAAATATTTTCACTTGAGACATTGTTTTAAAACTATTTGAATAAGAAAGGGCTGTTTTTGCATCCTAGCATATTTTTTAAGAATGAAAAGAGCATCTCAGTTTATTAAACTATTTCCAGAATGAGATGGGGGGTGGGTGGGTTGAAAGTATGTTTAATAGCTTTTTAGAGAAAGAATGAGCAGGTATGACCACATTATTTGATTATATTATCCCATTCCCCCCCCCCCCCGATCTGCTCTTGAGGATTGGGGAATCTTCTGGAGCAGATTTGGAGGGGGGTGAACAGAGAGCTGCAGAGGGGAGGTAAAGAAAGGAAAGTCCTATTGCATTATGGACATAGCCCTTAATCTCCAAGTTATATTTTTCATTCAGTGACAAAAGATCAAGTATGTTTTCTAGTTAAGGGATTCCCTGATATTGCTATATTTCTAGAAGGAGATATTCTCCACATGTTATTTCCTCTCCTGCTCTCTTTCCCCTGTTCCCTGTTTGACAAAAAGAATAAGGTGGGTTTCTTTTACACCTATCAGTGTTTTTCTTCAAACACAGAGAATCATTTCTGGATAAGTTGATAGTCACTTGTTCCAAGTGATTACTGCTCCTAGCATAATCAAATAAGTAAGGCCTGAATCATGCATACCTAGTCCCAGAAATACAATACATATGATGGGATATATCTATGCACAATCTCTACTGCATGCACAATATAGTATTCAGTGCATTTCAGATGTACATCGTCATTTCATTTTCATCACCATTTATTATTTGTAAAAATATCTGCAGCGTACTAGGCACAGGAACGGTGCAGGGCTGTTTGGCGCCCTAGGCCAAATTATATTTAGCGCCCCCCTCTCGTGCCGTGGGGGGGGCTCCGGAGCAAAGCAGCCCTGCTCTGCAACCCCCCCCCGCGCCGCCGCAGCCACCACCACCACCACCTACCTTCCCCCCGCCCCCGCTGCTGGCTGCTGCTGCTGCTGCCGCCTCCTCCTCCTCCGACACGATGGGACCCCCGCGCTTTACGACGGGAAGGTAGGTAGGTGGTTGGCGCGCGTGCGCGCGTGTGTGTGTGGGGAGGTGCAACGGCGGCGGCAGCGGCCGGCAAGCGGGCGGGGAGGCGCGGCGGAGGCGGCAGGCAGGGCAGGAGCGCGCCGGAGGCGAGGAAGGGGCGCAGAAACTCTGCGCCCTCTTCCGCCACGCGCCCTAGGCAGCCGCCTGGGTCTGCCTAGCGGTAGCACCGGCCCTGACTAGGCACTATACATAAATCAAAATACATGGGGGTGGCATGCCCACAGATGTTCACAATCTAAATAAAACCATTGTCCAAAAGGTAGGAATGTGGAAGGAGAAGGAAACACTGGGTGAGGTTGAAAAGAACCTTTAAAAGACGCACACAGCAGACCTATACAATGAGCTTAAAACCAAGAGAAGACTCAAAATAGAACATTGAGAGAGAAATGCAAGAAATAAAGAGGTGGGATTTGTAACAATTTCATGAGGACGAAGAAGAGACTTGACAAATATCTAAAGGAGAAAAGGTACACGTGTAGGGAGCTACAAGAGAGAAAATGAAAGTGTGTAGACAAGAAACGGCAGAAGGGAGAGGGGGTATGGTCAGTAGGAAGATTAGCATTTGGTGAATGGAGGGATGGAGAAGCGGAGAGAAAGCAACAAAGATAGATTAGAAGAGGTAAAATTATGGAGGGACTTAAAAATTACAAGAAGCTTAACATATCAGACAAGAGTGGAAGTCAGTGAAGAGAGAAACCTAGCCACATGGCTAGGGCAAATAATATAGTTACTTCATGCACCAGAGCCACCATTAGGAACCTTCAGGTAGAAAAGGAAATGGATGTCATGTCTCATGCCTTTGCCCACGGGGGGCGGGGGGGAGTCTCCCTCTCTAGAAAGTGGAAACATGGAAAAAGTAGGCAATTACCAAGGAATGAGTCAATAATATTTATTTATATTCCACCTTTCCTTCAGGAAGTCCGAGCTGATGTACATGGTGTCCCCCCCTTTTTATACTCCCAACAATCCTGCGAGGTAGATTAGGCTGAGAGATAGTGACTTGCCCAAGGTCACCCAGTGAGCTTCATGGCTGAGCGAGGCATTAAACCTGTATCTTTCCAGTCCTTCTCCAACACTCTAACCTCTATATCACCCTGGTGCACTGCAGCTCATCTATGTACATTCTTCCAGAAATCTATAAACAATGAGATGAACGAGAGAGAGAGAAAGAAAGAAACAAAGCTATGCATATGTCTTTACATAAGACACGGAGCACCATATCCAATTCCAAAATGTGTCTCTACCTTCCCAATTACATCTACCGTAGCTTTATTTAATGAATGACATGATGTTAGCATGCTGTGTATTTCCCTGCAGCCAGTGGCCTGAAGGGCCAGGGAAATGCTCAGGGTAATTATGTTAGTTGTTGTGTAAAGCTAGACATTTCTAGAAAAGAGGCATGTACACTGGTAATTCTAAGTACCTTGTAATTTGTTGTATAGTATGATCTTCATTTTGCTCATCCTGGATTGGATCAGGATCTGCCTTCCACAAGGAGAAGGGACCTTCTGCAAGACTTGAGGAAGGTCTCTCCAGCTGCCCAATTTTGGGGGATCCCCCCTCCCCCTGCACCATGGCTGACCTTATTCAGTAGGGTGCCTGAATCTCTGTGTAGCATGTTCAGGGGACTGGAAAGGCTGCTGTGGGAAAGAGGGGGGCAGAGAATTTCACTTCTACCAATGAAGTTGATCCAGCTTAAATTTGGATCCCACTTCACATGCTGGACATCAGGACAAGTCGTGAAGCATAACGCCATGCCCTGATCTGCCATATTTGACCATTCAATCCCTACATCAGCACATCAAAAGTGACCTGTCAATCGGTCCTTCATCTTAAGTTTTTAAACTAATATAACATTTGTGATAGGGAGCTGGGAGCCTGTGTCATAAGGTTTACCCCAATTTTAGGACTAAGGATGCATGTGCAACCTGAAATCGTCTGTCTTTGAAGTTTAGTGTTTAGCTGCATGAATATGATTATATAGCATGGATGAAATATGGTTGCTAGAGTGTGGCTATTGATTGCCTGGCTGACACCCATTAATTGCCCTGATTGCCATATAATCTATCTCAAAATTCCTATCTATTATGGGTCACTGGAGGTATGTTTAAAATCTGAAATGTAAGCTTTGCCTTTCCTCTCAAGGGTTACTCCAAAAGTCCTAGTTCTGTGGACTGCGAGTGAGCAAATGCCCTTTTGACTGAAGACTTTGTAGTGCTTTTATCTTGGTAAAACTGTTAATAAGAAAGAAACGTTATGCATATGACAATTCTTTCCCATGTCAAAACACATTAAGCACACATATCAGTTTATAAAGACTATTGACTTCAGCCATATCATTTCTGATGAGACTTTTGAACTGAAGAAGTCTCAGATGATAAACATGTACTTTCTGTCTTCATTAGTCTAATTCTGCCTCAGAAGCAGGCTATACATCTTTCTTTTTTTTACAGTATTTGCCTTGTCTTAAACTGTCTGTACATGTACCCAAAAGGGCAAAGCTTTGTGGTTGCTCCTATATATACCTTTTCGGTTGTTCCTATATCCATTGGGGTCCGTGTAAAGGCTTCTGTCCACATGATTCCTCTAGCAGTCGCCCTGATCCAGCAAGAGACTACTACGGCTGGATGGGGAACTGCATGTGCAAATGGGCGATGATGTATGTGCAGTTCCCCTCACCAGCAGATCGAAATGCCAAGCTTGCCTTTGCAGAGCCCTTTATCTAAATTTAAAGCCACAGCCCACAGTTACTGGCAGGGCCGGATTAAGAGCATTATGGGCCTGGTGCTGAGGATTTTGGTGGGCCTTTTTATGGAAATAAATAAAATGAAGACGCAATTTTATATTAAAACAAATTAAATATTTTAATTACCATTAAAGTGCCAAAACTCAAAAACTCCTGCAGCTCATCAGTAAGGGTCTTCCCAATTTCCCCCAAATTTATTTATTAAAAAAGAAAAAGCAGCCACAACAAAAAGCCAGGAAGCTTTGCTTGACCAAGAATAATTGTGTTGTTCTTGTTGCTTTGTTTCGTTTTCGTTTTTTTGTTAAACTAGCATTTGAACAATTGAGCTGCGAATCAGAAAGATCTTTTGCTCGAGGCTGGAGAGAGAGGTCCCTTCTAAATCTGAATATTACAGACCCTAGCAAGCCCCCATGTGCTTCAAAGAAATGTAGTAACAGTGATTGAAATGCAAAAACCTACCGAAATGCTAATTTGAGAACAACAGTTCTTGCTAGGTCTTGCCTCAAGCCTGTAATGCAGATGTGCTTAGAACACCTTTCTAATCTTGAAAAAATCATTAATTATGCTGAATGATAACGATCAGAGCTAACTCAAATCGTGCCGCGTGTCCCTATATTGTGGGCCTATTGTCTGTTATGGGCCTGGAGCGGCCGCTCCAATCGCCCCTATGTTAATCCGGCCCTGGTTACTGGCTGTTTGGGAAGGAGGGGGTTGGACTTGGATTCAGTCTCCTGCTCCTTCTTCCTTACCAAACAGCTGATTGGTAGGATTTTAGCTTTTCTCTTTTCTTTTCTTTTCTTTTCTTTTAAAGGCTCCGTTCGCATAGCCAGGTTTGAGAACAAGGGTAGGTACGGTTGGGCACCTGCTGAGGAACCACACACCGCAACAGGACCCACTCAGACAGAAGAGCCTCCTGGAGTTGTTGCTACTCTTCACCTTTGGAACAAGCTTTGGAACCCGCCTCTTGCTCTGGCCCAGACAGTGGAGTTGGTGGGAAGGAGCAGCAGCAGATGCCACTGCCTACTTACTCGCTGTTCCTCTGCCTGTCAGTCAAGAAAGCCAGTGATACCAATGATGAGAACGAGGATGAGGAGCAGGAGCAGCTGGTGACAAGGGCAGCGAGAAGGCAGAATCACTGGATTTGGTTTTGATATGGATTTACAAAAATTTGCAAAGTTCTCCATATTTGGGACAAAAAGAACTTATTTATTATTATTATTATTATTATTTTAAAAAGTGGGATAAACCAAAACTGCCAGATTTGCCCATCTCTGTCCCTGAGGGAGGGGGCACATTGAGGGTGCCTTGCACAAGGGCCCTAAAAAAACAAACCAGCCTTTGGTGTTCTATGCGGTCTGCATGAGATTGGCACCAGTGTGTTTAGTGTACCACACAAGTGATGCGCCTGCCATGTGATTCAATTTCACTTCAGTGAAATAAGCTTCCAACATGCATTGGAGGAACCACGTTGGCAGACGTCTCTTCAAGGGCCCTGACCAGCATGAGAACAACCCCAGAAGCAGTGGTAGTCATCATAACACTCAGGGTATGTGGATAAGGTATCTCAGATGTGTCTTTCTACACTTCAGATCAGTTAATAACTTTTATCTAAATTCAGATTCTTCTCATACAATGGTATTCTGATATATGTCTCTGATAAAAGCTGGACCAATGCCAATGGATACAATGCCAGTGGGTATATTTTATTCAATAGGATAATTGGTTCAATCGATAAAATGTTCAGCATGGAGGCAAACGTAATCTTAGACTAAACACAACGCCAAAAGTAATCCTGCATGGCAGGAAGTAATTGATCCTACCTAGCATGGAACTCTCTCTTCTCATTATAAACCTTGGGGCATTACATTTTAACTGATTCTTGTTTTAAATATGAAAAGCTCTTACAGGACTGCAAGACTCCTGAGGCCTTAAAAGAAGCATTCCTGGATGACAGGAATATCATTGTGAAAGTAATTAAGTTTGTTGAACCTGTTCCCACAAAAGACATATTGCGGAGATACTGAACCATTTTCTTGAGCTGACCAAAATGCAATGAACTGTCACAACTTCTGCTTTGGTTTTAGTACAAATGGACAGGCGTGAAGTAATATATCATCAGATGCTATTACCATGCTGCAAAATTGATTATGGTATGTAAGGTGTCTAGTAGCATCATCACCATTTTCTTTTTATTGAATGTAGGTGCTGGTTTTGGCCCTGGTACATTTTTTTTATTTGTAAGCTCCTGATATTTCAAACAGTGGAGGAAACAACTGTAATAGCACTTAGTAGGTTCCTTAAAATGGCATCCATTCCATATTGGTTGGGTAGGGGACTGGAATTAGTAGAGAGATCATTTAGATAGTGAGCTTTTGGGGCGGGCAAGATCTATTTCTTTTTGGAAGAATGGTTTTACCTATCCAGGACCCAAGAATAAGGCTATGTAATGTAGATGAATACAATATAAAAATTGGAAAAGAACCTAACACAAGTCCAGTCTTCCAAAAAGATCCACAGGCCTGAAGCTATAGGCCAATGGCTTCAGTAATGGTTATCAAGAATACTACATCACATTTCAGAATTGAGACAAACTGTTTGAAAGTAGGACTTCCAACTGGTTTGAGCATTCTTTTTAGTATTGGGTTTGGGAGGGTTAGGTTGCCCCAGCAGTGTTTGCCTCAAACTAGGGAGAAATGGGATAGTACTTATGCACCAACTGCCTCTATTTAATAGGAAGTGTCCCTCCTATTTTGTTACTCATCCACGGTAAATAGCTCCCTCTCTATTACTCTCTCTTCCGCTCTCTCTCTCCCTCTCTCTCTCTTTGTGTGTGTGTGTGTGTGTGTGTGTGTTGGCTACTGCTGACAGAACAGGAGTTCCCTGTCTTTTCCTCTACTCTGCAGCCTCCCCATGTGCACTCCAAATCTGCTGTGAAGGTTTGGGGGATCCCTCACTTTTGGGAGACACCTTGTTCCTTGTTAAATCTCTGTTAGTGTGAGTTGCTAGAATTGCATTTCTCCAGCTCTCACCCTGGGATTTATTGACATTAAATCTGAGTGGGTTGCATCATCTTGTCTTTAACAGGGATGGACGAATCTGTCAATTTCAATTTCACTCAGTTTCTTATTTTTCTAACTGTACGTTTATTTTGTCCATTTTTTCCTTAAAAAAAAAAAGTCCACATGAAAATGTATACACATTTTTGTGTACATGTCTCCTAATATATGCATTTTTGTATGTATTTTTTCTTTATATGTGCATGTTTGCAAGCAATTTCCCCTAATATTATGTGTTTTCCTGCATACGTTTCACTAGTATTACACATTTTTGTGCACACACTTTCCTTGGGTGCACAACCCTAATAGTACCTTGGATTGCAAGTAACTTGGTTTGAGAGCATTTTGCAAGACAAGCAATCAATTTTTTAATATAAATTTTGACTTGATAAACAAGCGATGTCTTGCAATACAAGTAGTCGTAGGGATGTAACCGCTCGCTTCGAGTGGGCGTAGCGGGCCGAAATCGGCCCCGCTCACACCCGCCAGAAACTCGCTTTGATATAAGAGTGTTTTGGATTACAAGCACGGTTCTGGAACGAATTATTCTTGCAATCCAAGGTATTACTGTATGCATTTTTAAAACTGGAAAATTCATCTCAAATTCAGAAAAGTGTAAATATAAAAGGACTAATATTGGGTACAACCCCTAGGTAAGTTTGCATTAACATATGCAGTGAATGAATTTCTCCCTCATCCCTAGCTCTAGTGCACATGCATTTAAATACATGTGCATGAACACTAAGACACCATGCATTGTGCAACTGGCCATTTCATACACTACAGCTGCAGTTAATATCCTATAGGACATATAATGTTTCTAACATATCTTCAACAACAAACACCATTGCATTTTGCATTTAAATTAGTGAGTACGAGTTCACTGATTGAAATGAATAAAAGATATGGACTTCAGCAATGTCTGTGCGCATGTGTTCGCAGGGGAAAGGAGCTCAGACACTGATGTTGGTAGAAGGGTGCTACCACAAACCTGTTCCTGTTTTCAACTGTGAAATGTTGGAGGTTATATGGATAGTGCAGCACCAGTTCTTTCTCCACCTTCTGTAGGCCATGTGTTTCTTTGGACATGGCTAAAAGCCTGGATGGATTCTTCCTTGGCCTTACCACCTATCATTCTATATTCTGATAGCTCACTTAATCTCCGAGTGCCTACCTTTATGTAGCCAAAAATGGCACCACCCACAAAGAAGAGGGAGGTAGCAGCATTCTCAAGGAAGCCCTGAGTTTTGCAAAAGCACAAATTGTTTTATTGGGTTAATTTTATGTCTTTATTGGGTTGGAGCTAAAGACTCCACCCTCAAACTGTTCTTGTGTTTTACTCTCATTTTCCTATTCGGTGCAGTTTGTTTTGTCCTTTAATGAACCAGTTGTGATTTCAACCTAAAAGTAGTAGAATCTAATTTCATTTAAAAGTGAGGAACTTAACAAAAACAATATTTTGTGTGTGGGGGACACACCTAAGGGGTCAACCCACCCAACCTCATCCCCGAAAACGGCAACCCACCCATCTCAGAAAATCCCAATGTGGCCTGAGCATGCTCAATGGGAACTATATGGGGGGAGGCGAAATGGAAAACTGGGGAGGAGAGTATGGAATGGAATATCCTGGAAGAAGGCATGGCTGTTTAGCAGGAACACTGAACAGGAGCCCTACACAGTGCAACATTTTGTTGCAGGGTCTACTTGTGACTCCTCAATAGCAGTACAACTTGTAAATGCCAGGTTCATCCCTGTGAAGATTAGGAATGTGTGAGGATCTCGTTTGGGGGGTGGAAGTCCAGTGAACTCGCCGGGCTCAACCCCCCGAACTCTGTCCGACCTACCTGCTTCCCCGGCTCGACTTGCATTCTCCCAAGCCGAGTCAGGGAAGTGACTTGCGGGTTCCTGGCAGAGCACTTTTTACGTAGAAAATGGCATACGATACATTAAAAATGGCCACGGTTTGTGGAAGTTATGCAAATTGTGACTGCTTTTAACGTATCTTACACGATTTTCTATGTAAAAACTGCTCTGCCAGGAACCTGGAAGCCTGGTGAGGGGCTCAGCCAGCGTTCACTTTTGGCCCGGCTCAGCAGGCACAGCGGCAACACTCAACAAGTGTCCAAGTTGGGTGGTGGGCAGATGGCCCACCACTAGTGAAGATTCGAGAGATTAATAAATCCCATGAGGGCTTTGCCCCTATTCCCTTAGCAAGATTACCATCAGCATTCCCCAATCACCTCCTAAGGCTTGCATAAAGCAATGTAAACTGTTGGCTTACAGCCACCCAATTTGCTTCAATCAAAACAGAGTGGGGATTTGAACATAACATGAGCTGTTGCAGTACCCTGGCATGTGAACAGGCACCTGCCAAGGGCCCACAACCCAACAGGGACCCATTGACAAGAGTACCCTGGAGTTGCTTCTCCTCTTCACCATGGCAACCTGCTTGGTCACCTGCCTGTTGTTCTGGCCCAGACAATGGTGGTGGTGAGAAGGAGGAGCAGTAGATTCCCCTGCCCACTGGCTCATTGGTGCTCTGCCTGTCAAGCAAGCAAGTGGCAGCAATGATGAGAAAGAGGATGTGGAGCAATAGCAGCTGGTGACAATGGTGGTGAGAAGGTTGATTCACTAAGGGTCTTCAAAGAATCATAGAAAAGTAGAGTTGGAAGGGGCCTATAAGGCCATCAAGTCCAACCCCCTGCACAACGCAGGAATCCAAGTCAAAGGATCCCTGACAGATGGATGTCCAGCTGCACCTTGAATGCCTCCAGAGTGGGAGAGCCAACAACCTCCCTAGGTAGTTGGTTCCATTGTCTTATTGCTCTGACAGTCAGGAAATTTTTCCTGATGTTTAGGTGGAATCTGGGTTCATGTAACTTGAGCCCATTATTCCGTGTCCTGCAAACTGGGATGATCAAGAAGAGATCTTGGCCCTCCTCTTTGTGACAACCCTTCAAGTACTGGGAAAGTGCTATCATATCTCCCCTCAGTCTCCCCTTCTGAAGGCTAAACATGCCCACTGCCCAGTTCTTTCAGTCTGTCCTCATAGGGCCTTGTTTCCAGTCCCTTTATCATCTTTGTTGTCCTCCTCTGAACCCTCTCCTGTTTGTCTACATCCATCTTAAAGTGTGGTGCCCAGAACTGGACGCAGTACTCAAGATGAGGCCTAACCAGTGCTGAGTAGAGGGGAACTATCACTTCACATAATTTGGAAACTATACTTCTATTAATGCAGCCCAAAATAGCATGATGGTGTCTTGATGGTGTCTTGCCCAAGGGCCCTCCAAAACCTGGAGCTGGCACTGGTAGTTGTTCAAAACATCAACGTACCACACCAATGTAATATATGTGACATTTCTGTGTTTTCATGGGCTGAGAGTTTCTCGTAACACCCCCCCCCCCCGAAGAATGCTGCCTGGCATACCCATAACAGCAGATTAAATGAAAGCTAACAAAACCAATCTCATGAGGATGAGTTAAAAAGAAGGAGGAAGTCTCTAATTATGTGCCATTTTAAAAATAGCCACCACTTCATTTATTACTGACAGTGGTGTTCCACCCCGCACCATAATATCTACCAAAAAAGCAACATCTGCATTAGTAAGTTGCACATCCCATATATCTCCAGCACACTAACTTAGAGCCTCCCAAGGCAATTACTTGTCTATATGTCACAAATGATATCCCCAAGTAGTTTGACATTTCATCTATTGAAATGACTATAGTATGCGTGTCTCCAAGCAAGATAAAAGCCTTTCATCTTACTAATGCAACAGTAGTATGTCATTTTGGGAAATCTGATATGTCCCATTGTGAAAAGAGCGAAGTTTTCTCCAGCATAGTGTATGATTCCAAGAAAGCACCATGTATAAAAGAATGAAAGTGAATATCACAAATGGGGCTACAGGAACCAAATTTTGGACTGTTTCCCCTTTACTCAGAGAGAGAGAGAGAGAGAGAGAGAGAGAGAGAGAGAACATCTGTCATCAATTCCACATAGAAAAGATTCCATTTGGGTCAAAATCTCTCTTTCTGGTTGGGAAATGTGAGATTATTTGGCACACAATGATGCATAAAGACATATCTTTTAACTACGCATGAGTAACTTGAAACAGGCTGCAATTCTGTCTTTGTACCAGTTCAATTGGATTTGTGAGAAATAACATGGAAGGTTCATGGAGCATTCCTCAGTATTAAGAGACCAAGTGACATTTCTTAGTCATATTCAACTCTAGCCCTATTCAGCTGTTCCCTCCCTCACAAGGTTGTTGTTTTTGTGAGGATGAAATGGGATATGTACACCACCTGAGCGCTTTGAAGGAAATATGGTTTTTGAATGCAATAAATCAGGGGTGAGCAACTTCTAGCCTTCTAGATGTTCTGGCCTACAACTCCCATCAGTCCTAGCCAGCATAGCCAATGGTGAGGGATGATGGGAGTTGTAGGCCAAGATATCTGGAGGGGTACAAGTTACCCTCCCTGGCAATAAATGAATAATTGTTGCCAGCATTGATCCCACAGCACCTTAGCTGAACTTACGTAACCACAGGTGTAAGAACAGGTAGAATCAGAGCATCCCACACAATTCTGTAAATTGTAAATTCTGTAAATTTCTGGGTTTGTTTGTTTTTAACTAGGCTGTGTTTTCACTAGTTAGTGGTACAGGCCCTTTAAGTAACAACTAATATTTCCATAACGTTTTCTGCTCCACCCCTAAATGTTTTCAATTCAGAGTACTGCAATACCCAAATCCTAACCACAAGCATCACAGTAGTAGTAAGATTCCTTAATGAATAAGAAAATAACAGGAGGATTAAAAGAGAGAGAGAGAAAGAGAGAGAGATGTATTTAGAAATTTGAAATCAATGAACCGTTGTAAGAATTTAAATGTGAAAGTAAACTCAAATATACAAGTCTGTTGACTGCTAACCTTAACGTTTGGGCTTTAAAAAATAATAATGAATATGTATGACAGTGTATGCTGACATGACAATTGATAAGATAATTCCACCAAATAGGTTTGTATTGCTACATCAATGTTTAAAATAGCTGGATACATTCATTGGCAGGCTTTAGGGAACTGGAAGGTTGTCAGAAAGACTTCGAGAAGAAAGAACGCTTGACATCAATTAAACGGAAGTTTGTTCAGAAAATGCAGGAGGGCATAAAGGAGAATACAATGCAGAGAAAGCAAGGCAAGATAGTCAAATACAATGTAGAGAATGGGTGGGAGAAAAGGAGGAGACGATAGTAAGGAAAAAGAATGCTGCCTTAGAAATGAGAAGAAATGATAGCATGACTGTGAAGAAGTGAAGCTAGTGCAACACAGAAAGACAGGAAGTGTGTGTTATACCATCATAGCGGATGAACATGAGGATATCGTCTGGATGCTTTTGAACAATTATGAAGTATGTTTCGGCAGAGGAAACATGTAACAGCAGTCAAGATGAGAAATTACCTCATTATTGGGATGACATTTTAGAGGGATTGATGGAGAGGAAAGGGAGATATTGTAGGGTAAAATGGAGACTGGTAGTCAAATGAGCAGGGAAAGGCAGCAACAATAGGAACTTGACAAATACTTCAGGGCATGGGTGGGCAGAAGGTAAATCTCCAGATATTGTGGACTTCAGCTTCCTGCATTCTTGACCACTGCTATGTTGACACGGGCTTTTGGGAGTTGGAGTCCAAAAGGTCTGGAGATCTACCTTCTGTCCCCCACCCCACCCCACCCCCCAGATTTAGAGAAAGGTCAATGCCTTCAAACAATTATCTTTCCCCTTTTAACATTTTCCCACTCTGGGTCTAGATAATCCATATCTTCCAAGACCATCTGAAGTTGGTCCACCACTACTTGCTTGAACACCTTGTCCAAAAAAGGGAGACACAATACCAGTCAAAGTTGAAAAGGACAGAGGAGTCCAAGGATACCCAGCAATCATGTTGTTGGTTGAAAGTCAAACTGGGGTGGGGAGCTTTCCTCAAATGTCTAATCTTCCTTTCTATAGAAGGCCAGGTCTACTCTCACTGCCCCATCACCCTCTGCCCAAAGCACTCACAACCTCTGCCCAGCCCCTCCAGTGTCTCAGGACACATTTCTGAAGCCACCACACTGATCTCCTTTTAAGATTCAAAAATAGAGATAGAAGACCAGCCAAAGAATACATAAATAAGAACCAGAAAGATGAAGCACAGAGGTCTAAAAAAAAAAAAGATGAAAAATGCTCTCACCAGAGTTCCACACAGGGCCATCAGAGACACCAATAGTATAAGCCCTTAGTCTAGTTCACTAAACCACACAACAAGCCCAGAAAAGAATGGCCACTGATAGAGAGTATACCTCTACCCTATGGAACATAGGAGGCTGCCTTATGCGAAACCAGATCATTAGTCAATCTATCTCAGTACTGTCTACACTGACTAGCAGTGGCTCTCCAGGTTTTCAGAGAGGAGTCTTTCCCAATCCTGCCTGGAGGTGCCAGGGATTGAATCTGGGACCTTCTGCCTGCAAAGCATGTTTTCTGCCACTAAGGTATGTCTCTTCCTCACCTAAGATCCCTCTCTCATCCACATGGATGGAGGCAATTGGGTAAATTTAGCACTCATGCATTCACCTACTTAGAAGGTGCCAATTGAAATACCCACATGACCAGCCTCACCCACATTATTCACATTGCACCATGCGGAAGCAGCTCCCATGCTGATGGATGTGAATGAATGGAGCCCAAGAAAGACAGAGGAATGTGATCCAGAGGAAGACAGAGAGGATGAAGGTAAACATCAGTTGTTGTTGTTGCTGCTGCTGCTGCTGTTGTTATTGTGTTGTTCTAAATGATTTTTTTTGTGGCTCTCAATTTCAGTATTCTTCAATGTGCAGTACAAAGCAAAGACATTGATTTTACAAGTCCTTGAGAAAACCTCCTTCTCCAAATGAGAACTGGAGCGTCCTGTAGCAAATCCTGCTCAGCTGTGACATTATTGTCCTTTTTCCTTTCCTTTTTCCGGTAGTTTTGGAATTGTACAAAACTGCATGCAATCTCTTTTGATACAGTGTCAGATAACTACATCTATAAGATTGAATGCCAGCATGTATAGATGTCAGAGAAAAATCACCCTCATCACAATATGCTCACAAGTTCTATTAGGGACAATTATGCAGCCAAAGCAATGAGGGCTGAATTGGTTGTTGCCTCTTGCATCACAAATATAAAAGTGCTCTTAGATGAACGGAAACTGTCATACCCCCAACCCTGCTCTTTATCCATATAAGACTCACCCTTAATTCCCATGAGGTTTGAAAATATGATGGGATCTTTGCCAGTTAATTAGCCCAAGAGGAATTTTGCACCCAAGTTGTCAAAATAATATGAGTTCTCAATCTAATCTGATGCACCAATATTTTAAAATTAGCATCTACATTTCATCTGACATTACAATTAATATCTATTTATTCAGCTCAATTTATCAGCTTCACACCAGCTAGTAACGACTATTTTGTTTAGAAGTTAGCAATTCATGCATAATAGATGAACAGTGATTCTTTCCAGAACTATAATTTATCTACCATTTGTTTTCTAATAAGGTAATTAGTTGCCATAATTGTAGAAGAAATGTATAGACTGTTTATTAGCTTCCATACACACCAAACGAGAAGGAAGCTTGCTTTGGGATTTTCCAAGGTACTTCGATCATTTAAACGTACAGGCATTGGTGCCTCTTAAGTGTAACTGTATTATTTTAACTATCTCCCTCATTTAAACGTAGATGAATGGAAACTGCTGATAGTTGATGTTCAAAGCAGAGTGGGTGGGGTTTAGCCTGGAGGCTTCAATTGATCTTAATGGAAGTTGCCTGGCACTAGCAGAAATCTCTCTGTACCACTTTGAACAATTTTCTCTCCATCAAATAGGCTGCCATTAACATTATGGAGAGCAAAGCCATGGGACGTTGAAACACATCCATCATCCTGCTGTACTTTTCTATGGAAGAATAAAGACTCCTGGGTCATCTAATACTATGACTCCTTTCTTATTGGTTACTTGCTTGCTATGATAATTGATCACGGTTGAGATTCCCACACATAAAGGCATGGGCCTTCATATGTCATGTACATGACAAGGCTCCCATCACTAGCTATTTGTAGATATTCAGTGTTGTAGGAACATCCAGGGCTTTTCCCCATTTCATAAACAACCAGGGACAACAACCTGGCTGCCTCAATTGAATACAGCCACGTCAAACTCAAGAAATTCTGAACTCATTGGTCTCCAGGGGTTAGATCCAGATTTAGACATGTGCAACTGAGCTGGTGGAAACAGATTTCCCTGCCCCCTCCTCTCCATGGTGGAAATGCTACACAGAGGGTAGGGGAACTCTGCTGAATGGGATGAGCTGTGGTGCAGGGGGAGGGAGAGCCTAGTCCAAAACTGGGCAGAGGCATCTTCTGTGAGTGGAACCCTTGTGACCATCAAAGCCAGATCCTGGATCCAACCCAAGATCCTTTGATGCAGTGATATTACCAAAGAACATAGTATTAACTGTGTACGCCTTTATTGATGGGCTACTCTGCATGTGGTTAGCTTTCCTGTACAGGTATCCTATTGAACTAGAGAGGAGGAAGTATCTGTTCTTATGACAATTCTGGACTTGGGATGTCTCCCTGTAGCCATTCAACACGTGCAGAGGCAACAATGTTCTCCACCTGCAATGGTGAACATTGCATTCTTTGTAAAAGAATGCCCTTCTGTGCCTTATTTACCTGCTCCCTAGCACCTTGGCTACTCCAAACAAGGTGTTTTAGTTCATTTATTCTTTGTTCAGAAGTCACTAATGATTTAATTTTTAGTCAGTGACCCCATCTTTTGTACTTGCCCAGAGTAAAACAGTAGATACAGTCCATGTATCTTTTAAAAAGTGATGATTTTGCAGTTAAATATACTCAGAAAAGTGGCTTAAAGAACTTCAGAGTTCTGTGTGAGAATCACAATTTCATAATCAAGTGGTAAAAGCAAGGCTTATCCGTAAGCCAAAAGGCACTTGTAAGTTTTTTCCAATTCCGCTTCCAAAGTAAAATAAATAAATAAAATAAAACCTGTTTATATAAGAAAGCTACTGGAAGAATCCAGAAATTTGTATACAAACAGATTGGATGTTATCTCCTTTAGACTCCTGACCTCCAGGTAAGGGTACATTTTACAGCACCTCTTTTTTGTAACAGCACAGGTTCCAGTACCAAGTGAACCAACAAAGTAGAACAAAGAAGCTGAACAATGAAATGGAACATCCCCAAGGCAACAAGCAGGCTTTTTAATTGCTTTAACTTCAGTTTTGCTAATAAAGGATTTTCAAGGTGATTGTGTGATGAGAGGTTTCACCAAGCCCTAAATTTTGAGTAATGTGCTAAATAGATTTGTAACAGCTCTAGCTGCTCATTCAGCTGTGACACTGCTAACATTGCTACCAATGATCTCAGACTTTGCTTGCTTAGCCCCCTCACATTGTGGAGAACGAGCAGAGACCTGAAGGCACATCTGGAATAAGAGAGCTGCCAAGTTAAAAGGGACCAAACCATTGATTTCAACTCCCTGCTCAAAGATATCACCTGCTAGTGATGCCACCAAATTTTGTAATTAGTTGGCTCACGGGTTGAAACTCATGCATTTGTAATGCTCATCTTTGTGGTGAGCCTGGATCCCTGCTACATGAATTCTGTATTAATTTAAGGATTGATTGTGAACTTCAGAGCACGCACAGTCTGCATCTAAACTATGCCATGCCTGTGCATGTACCAGGGATGTTGAAGAGTCCTTGGTCTCAAGTCACGAGTCGAGTCACGAGTCTTTGGACCCGAGTCTCGAGTCCGAGTCCGAGTCCGAGTCCTTGGTCCAAAATGGTGACTCACGAGTCACAAGTCACGAGTCACTCCCAAAGCTGACTCCACGAGTCCCTATTAAAATCAATGGGGGTTTTCCCCAACAAAATAAGGCTACTTCAGATGTGTGGTTTAAATAAATTCTAGGCACAAGTGTGCCTTTTTATTTCAAAACTCTGCAACTGATTTTGGCAAGAACAGACCAGGCAGAAAAACCCAAAATAACCAGGCAGGCAGAAGAGGCAGGGAACCCCAAAGCAGGCAGGCAGAGGCCTTTGTCTTGGACAATTCAAACTGTGGAACTGGCTAAGAAGAGACTAGGCAGGCAGAGGAGGCTGGGAACCCCAGGCAGGCAGGCAGAGGCAGCCAAACCCAAAATGTCTGAAAGGTTGCATTTTAGAAAAATGATTTAAAAAAATAAACTTGCTGTACTTCCTAAAACTTATCCATGTTGCATTTGAGGAACATGATTTTTTCTAAATGTTTGCCCCCCATTCTGGAACGGTGAGATCTCATCACAATTCCACCTTCACTGAACACCCGCTCCACTGGTGATGAACTTGCTGGAACCAGAAACACACTCAGAGCAGCCACACAGAGTAATCTCAGGTCCTTCTTCTGCCTCTCCCAAGTACGCAACACATCAATCAAAATAAATCTTGACACACTGTTGGGGCTGCACTCCTGGTAGCCGCCCATAGTGGCCGAGCAGCAGCACACCTTGCTTCCATGCGCTCTTCGCCGGCATTCACGCTCCTCTCCACTCCTTCTGGCACAGCCCAGGGATGTTGAAGAGTCGTTGGTCTCGAGTCCCGAGTCGAGTCTCGAGTCCCATTAAAAATATTGGGACTCGAGTCCGAGTCGAGTCAGAGGGGGGACTCAGTCCGACTCACGAGTCAAGTCCTCGAGTCCGAGTCCCCATCCCTGGCATGTACTAAGTTGGTTGGATGACCCCTTTTCTTTCTTAAGCAAGTGTGATGATGTCACTTCACTTTACCTCTTTAGTAAAAGGACTTTGTTTCTTGTCTGGTAAGTAAAAGTGTACTTTAGTGGGTGCAGGTGGGTGGCACTGGAGTATGCCTGTGAGAGGGATACTGGTGTCCAGCTTAAGGCTGGCCAGCAGCCAGCAGCTGGCCTTACTTCTGGGAGCGTTGCCAAAAGTACATCTGGGATGAGATTAGGAGTTATGCTGTTTCAGAGAAATGTAGCAGGGAGAAGCCGAAGCCTGGTCAGCCAGTCAAGGGATTTTAGCCAGTAAAATTCTTACAAAAGTCCAAGGATCAAACAAAGCCATCATCAGGGTCAGTCCTACAAAAGTCCAAGGATCAAGCAAAGCCATCATCAGGGTCAGTCCGAAGTCAAGTCCAGGAGTCCGGGGTTTAAGGCAAGGTTCAGGAGCAGGGTCAGGGATCAGGAACAAGAGTCAAGGAAGACATTGTTCCCGATACCCAGGCTTCAGTGAGTGAGTGTTTTTCTACTGCCTGCTGCCTGGGCATGCCCGTCCCGCAGCTGGAGCTCCTTAGCAGCAGGCTGATTATAAAAGCCTCACAAGGCCGACATCCTGGTTTGCAGCCGGACGCTGCGTCGAGGGGCCTGCATCTGTTCCTGCCTTCTCATCCTCATCCTCTGTCTGGGACTCGGGACCTGCACCACCTCCACCTCTGATTCTGACTCCTCCCGGGCTGGGGAGCTCCCACGGGTCATGCCAGAGGGGCCTGCCAGCTCTTCAGCTGCCCGGTCGGCCCCGTCTGGAGCAGCAGTGTCTGAACTCTGCTCCTGAGGAGTGTCCAGGGCCCTGGGTGAGTCACACTCTTCCTCAGAGGAAGATTCCTGGAGGGGGATCATGACATCTGGAAAGGGAATCCAAGTAGGAAGAGGTCTCCATGGCACAGGCTGGTGTGGCTGGCAGGCTGGCATGGTGGAGTGCAGGGCTTTGGTAGATGTAGTTTGTTGCCTACCCAGACATTAACTAAATGTTCTGAAACAAAATACGTTCCTGAGAGAGGGGCAGTGGCAATGCTAATAAAGCCACGGAGGATGCGGCAACAGTTAAGGTGAGCTGGAACCCCCCACCCCCACCTGTTTCCTTTCCAAAAAACAAAAGAGAGTTAGGCCCAAACTAAATGTTCATTTAATCCCTTGATTCCAATGAAGATGGGGTTTCCCCCCTTTTTTAAATCTCCCATTCAGGATGAAACAGGGCAGAGGCAGTGGAAGAAGCTGAAGCCCTCCTCTCCCAAAGTATTATAGTCCTGATCCGAATTGGGGCTGTACATGCTGGCAAGAGAGTAGGGGAGATAATCACACATAGCTCAGCTATGCGTGATTAAAGGAACATTTAGTTTGGCCATTAGACTTGCTTATCAGGGAGGCCATGTGAAAACAACCAATCAGGAAGGGGTACACAATGTGGTGATGCATCATGACGACCTTATACATTACTTGATTCCAAACTACAGATCCCAAGGTGCAGCTTGATATTGCGCATGCACAAAAACTCATATACACAGAATGAGATCTTGAATTAAAGGAGAATTTTTGTCTGAGATTACACAGATGAATTCTTTACTTTCCAAGGAAGAAACAAATTCACTTGGGGTAAGATCACATATCTAATCACTACTAGCCCTCCACAACCCATGGAATCCAGACTACAGGGAGCCACAGTCAGGCTACAGGGAGCCACCAGTTTTTTTACTGGTACGCCAGTAAAGAAAAAGAAAAAAAAACCCCATCAGTTCAAATAACTCCAAATTAATCAAGCAACTCAAGAACGTTGCTAGACAGGAAGACAAACAACTCCCAGTTTAATCCAGGGGGAAACCATCCAACCACATTGGTGCTACAGGGTCAGTAGCTCCGCATAGAGCACAGAAAGGATCTCAGGGAAGAGGACTGAGAAAAAGGACCTTGGATAGCTCCTGCCAATCAGAGTAAGGAGTATCTCATTAGATGGATCAATTGTCAGCCTTGGTATAAGGTTTCATGGGTTTTTATGGTCGGTCATATTCTAAGCATGACTAAAATGCACCCCTTAAAGCAGGGATGGGCAACTTGTGACCCACATATTTTGGCCTGCAACTCCCATGAGCCCTACCCAGCATAGCCAATGGTGCAAGATCATGGGAGTTGTAGGCTAAAACATCTGGTGGGCCACAAGTTGCCGACTCCTGCCCTAAAGGAAAGCTTTGTATGATGGATGGAGGAAAAGACATATCTTAATTCCACCCACTTCTAGTTGTTGAAGTTGTGGATGTCAAAAGAAGTAGCTAAAGGTTGTGATTGTGTAATTAGGAAAGATTGCTTCATGATCCTAATGTGCCACTCTTCAGGGCAGGTTTATACATGACACAGACCACACAGATACCACTGAATGAGTGAGTGATCTCATAATAATTTTGCATCATATGCTGGATTCTGATCATGTTGACAGTTTGTTTGGGCTAGGCAACTTTTGCTGGTAGGAAAACATTCTCCAGGGCTAGTTTAATTTCAACAACCTCAGTTGCCATACTTTAGGGCCATACGTATGGTTGGCAGCCACTTCAGGCAACTAATTTAAGGTATCATGAAAAGGCAACAAATTGATCTCTATTTAATTCCTTATTATTATTGTAGTACTTGTACTGCCAGGGAGGGATTGGTAGGGAGCTGCTTCTGGGATTTTTCTCCTTGGGTGCCAAAATAACTTGGCCTTGGATACTATACACCTTGAATTGGAGGTGGTGGGCATGGTTTGCTGCCCTGCTTCAGGCAGCAAAATGTCTTGGGCTGGCCCTGGCCATTTCTCACTACCCAGGAACATAGCACAAGTACCCAAAGTGAAGAGTTAGGTGTTGCACCAATAATAATTTTTGAGAAGTAATGATTTTGACAATCGGGCAGCTATTGTATTTTGTTATTCCTGGATTGGTGCATGTTCCTGACATGTAGCAGATATAAGGTCCTGATATATAGCAGTTTCTGGCTACCCATGAAAGACACACAAGTGCACTGTCTCTAGCTTTGTTTGCCCTGAAAAATTAGTGACAGGAGCCCTATTCAGGCACTCTTAATTGTGGGTGACACAAATGTGTGAGGAGAGGGAGTGATCGAGCCCCATCCCTCTCCTTCGTTGCATTTGTCAGCCTCTACTCCTGGAGGGTGACAGTGTGAAGAGGAGAGCCTCCTGTCTCCATGGAGGCTCTCCATGTGAGCCAGAACACTGGAAAATCAGTGTTGTGGCTTGTGTGTAGGGCATCCATTGATACAGGAGGCTCTCCTCTTTGGACTGTCACCCTCCAGGAGTAGAGGCCGACAAATGTGACAAGGGAGGAGGGTGGGGCTGGAGTGCTCCCTGTTATGGTGTGTTCACTTTATTTATTTATTATATTTATATCCCACCTTTTTTCCTGCAAGGAACCCAAAGCGGCTTACATAATCCTCCTCCTCCTCTTCCTCTCTATTTTATCATCACAACAACCCTGAGAGGTAGGTTAGACTGAGAGTCAGTGATTGGCCCAAAGTCACCCAATGAGCTTCATGGCCAAGTAGGGACTAGAACCCGGATCTCCCGAGTCCTAGTCCATCGCTCTAACCAGCACGCCACACTGGCTCCACATCTAGAACACCTGAATAGGGCTACAGTGAACTCCAAAACGGGGAATTGATTATTACAGTCCCTCACCCTAGTTCAATTTTAATATGAACCTAGCCCATCCCATCCCACATCTAAGACTTATCCAAAATGGATCCATTTTGGTTTGCAGTGGTCCCCAAGAATCATTTCTGCTTTCTCCCCCATCCCCCACTTTCCAAAACATATTAACTAGGTGGTAATGGTCAGAAGGGATTCTGGGAACTGCCAATATGTAGGCCCTAGATCCATAGATGTTAGTGAGTGTGCTTGCAGCAATATCCAAGTATGTTGGGATTGGGAACAATACAAATGGTAACTTTCATGGTGGTAGGCATGTATAGCAACAGGATGCTAGGAACTATGGGTTCCATGTCATTGCCAGGACCTGGTCACTTTTATACCCACATTTCGCAGCTAGCAGATAATGTTGTGTGAAACATTGCTAAAATAGCTTCTCTTCTGGGATAGAGATTCTAAGCAGAAACAAATTCCCTTCTCTCCAGTTTGCATGGAATCCATATATTAAGGTCAATAATACATTTCACCATCAATTATCCTTTTCACTTCAGAACTGTCAAGATTTATATAGCATTTTCTGAGGCAGATCTCAGGGACTCTTCTGTCATTACCTAATTAATAGAGTGATCAAATCCTTGCCTCTCATTAGAACTCAGGTTACTAGCAATTATTTCCCTTTACTTGCCAAGGTTTATTTATCAATGTCTGCTTGTTACCACTGCTCTGATAAATCAGCTTTTAACTGAAGTGCCTGTCTTACATCCCATGACTATCAGAAAAACATGACCAATCTGCCCAGCCTGATATTTTCCCTTCCACTCAAAGCTAATTTCAAATGGGTGATGTAGCCTCTAGGCCTGTCTGAGGATGCACTGATCTGTGATTTGACACTAAACTCAATTATTGGGAAAAGGAAAGGGGGTGGGGAGAGAACTTTGTAATCCATTAGTAAAATTGTCATTATATTTTATCTTCTTCTACATCAAAGGGATCTGGAGGTTGATTTCCCCAGTTTTTATTGTTTCGATATTTTAATTAAAATATGCAATTTATTATATGAAGCGTTGATGGCAGCTGGGTACAACAGCTCAGATTTACAAAAAGCAAGACTGTGATATCTAGCAGTCAGCAGCAGTTTCATTTTTGTTTTGTTTTTTAGTTTTTAAGGTTGTAAACCTGCCTCATCCTTTAGTGTTTTAGCAGATTCTGGGATCTTGCTTCAGTGTAGCCTATATTAAAAATAATTTAAAGCATTTTTGTTTTCTTTTGTAAGAGCCAAAGTTAAAACTGTATGTTTTCAGTGTTTATGAAAATGAAAGTGTCCATTTATTATTTTGCTCTAATACCCCAATGCCCAGCAATCGCAATTAGGGATGGATTAATCCCTGTCAATTTCAGCTTCACTCACGTTCTCATTTTTCCAATCTTAAATTCAGTTTGTCCTAAAATTTGAGATATTTTTTTTTTGAAGGCTTGCATAAAAATCTGCATGCATTTTGGTGTGCATTTCTCCTAATACATGCAGGTTTTTACACACTTTTGCCAAATTATAGACATTTTTACAAGACATTTTCCTAATATAATGCATTCCGTAAATTATTTTCACTAATATACGTATGTTATATGCAGCTTCCACTCTTATAAAAAATATTCGTATGCATTTTTTGATCGGAAAACTTTTTTATTGCAAAATTCAGGAAGTTTTAATTTGAAGACTGAGTTTTGGTTCAAATATTGGTTCGAAACTGCTCAATGAGGTCAGGTTGCATTAAAATGTGAACTGAACACATTTCTCCCTCATCCCTAAATTGCAGCACAGTTAGAAGTTAGACTTACTCTGGCCCTGTGCAAGCATTCACCTGCTCCTATGTAGGGGGAAAGTGTGCAGGAAGATGAGGGCAGGCACGTAAGCCCTGCCCTCAACACTCCCATGTGCCTGGCTGTCAGTCAGACCTTTGTTGATTACAAAGGTCTGCATATGGCTCTGTGAGTGTGCTCAGTTTATAGGATTTCTGAATCTTAGGGATGTGTGGAGCTCAACTGGGTGGGGTGGGGTGGGTGGAAGTCCGGCGAACTCGCCGGACTTGACACCCCAAGCTCCGCTCGCCCTACCTTTTCCCCAGCTCGACTCGCGTTCTCATGAGCTGAGCCGGGAAAAGAGACTTCTGGGATCCAGCGCTATGTTGTTTACGTAGAAAACGGCCTAATTTGCGCAAATTAGGCCATAATTTGTGCAAATCAGGCTGTTTTCTACGTAAACAACATAGCGTCGGGGATGTTGTGCCTCCAGTGGATCAGACGGAGACCAGCCGTGCCGGAGTGTGTTTGGGGTGGGGTCAGGCTAAGTGCGGCCTGACCCAGCTGGGCAGCCTTGCCAATCAGTGCCTGCTCAAAAGGCAGGTCCCAAGCACACTCAGATGCTGGAAGCAATTCTTTGTTACAGCTACCGCCAGACGCTCCTGATATTCCCGACCTCAGACCTCTGTACCTTTGATCCTCGGAACAACCCTGACTACGCCTGTGCCTGATCCCTAACTGGTTTATGTTTGCTCTGTTTTGGACTGATATATTTTGGCTTCGACACTCGGACTGTGATAACGACTACGCCTTATCTTGAAACTGGACGGATTTACGACATGGGACCCAGAAGTCTGGCGAGCGCGTCAGCTGGCGCTCGCACTCGGCTCGTATGGCAGGAGCACTCGGCTTGCGCGCCACGAGTTGAGTGATGCGCGTGGGTCACCCATCCCTATAATAGAACCTCTGTAAGCACATTCAGCTAAACATGCTTACAGGGCCCAATCCAGACACTCAGTGGATGAAGGTCTAACTGACAGCCAGGTGTGCAGGGACATTGGGAGCTGGGCTTCAGTGTGCACTCACTCCCCCCTACACACTTTTGCCTAGGCATGTATGAGAAATTAATTTCAGTTCATTTTTGATCAAGATTTACCCAGTTCTCACCTTCTGGACTGAACACAGACTCAAACACAATCTGCGGTTGAAGTCCATACATTTCTGAGCTTGCAGTGTGATTTGCAGAAATATATTTTTTTAAAAATAAGCATTTGACAGCATGCCTACGTTTGAAAAATGAGCATGAAAAAATGCATGCCTACTTTTGAAAAATGTGCACAAACACGCTTTAATGAATGGGAAAAGAATGCATACATTTCAAAGATGTGCACAGCTGGTGTGTACATTTGGAAAAATATGCATGAAAATAGACATGAATTTTCACACAAAAAGAAAAACACACACACACCAAAGGTCACAATCTGATACAGATGGAAAAAGATGGAAAAAGCTACGAGATGGAATTTGGACACCCATCCCTACTTCCGCCCGACTCGCGAGCAGGCAAATGCCTGCACAGGGCTTCTGATTTATGTCCATCCTGCAAGAGAGACTGGGGCACGTAAGCAGCCTTGAGTGCACTGCTGATGGTGAATCCCCATCCTCATTGTTGTGACGCTCACCCTATTGTGAATTGGCCCAACGGTTATTTAGGCTGCAATCCTGGAAACAAGCTAAATTCACCCCATGTAGCATTCTGTGGTGCTATGGAGCAGTCCCCGCAATTTAAACATTTTTAGGGGTGCCCTGCAGAGTGCAGGATGCCCTGTGGACTGTGGCCCATGGGGGAGAAAATGACCCCTGGACCTTCTGAAGTCACCGAGCCCTGCTATACACACATACCCAGGAGTAAGTCCCACTGAACTCCATGGGACTTACTTCCCAGTAGATGTGCACAGGATTGCACTGTTAGATGTAAATAAGAATGTACATCCTGATCCTCAGCCCCCATGGCCACCAGTTGTGATGTGTTCCTAGCTTCCCACAACTAGAGTCGAATGGGGAAAATTGACTTTAGCAGAACTACCGCTCCAATCCTGAATGTAATGGCTGCAGTCCGAGAGGCTTTTGTGCCTGCAGAGCAACAGAGACAATGCACGAAGCACCACGTAGAACACTCCGCATAGCTGCAATTTGGAAAATTGAAAACCCCAGGCTCCTATGGGAAAGAATGACTTAATGCACCATTCCATTCCTGTTTCCACTACCTGGCACAAGATCACATAACTACGCATGTTTACCTCTAGGTTGCATGGGACACTGGCTTGCAGTCACTTCATGGAAGTAAGAAGTACTGAAATCTAGGAGTGTGGTGAGGTAATTAAAGGGTGAGCTGGTGGCCTGCCCTTTTCACATTTCTCTCATAATAGTTTTGGCACTGAACATATATTAATCATTTTTTGGTGGTGGTTTGGGGTTGAAGGTGTATTAACCAGCTTCTCGTAGCTGATAAGGTGGCAGTGTGTGTAAGTGGTCATTCCCCCACGCCTTCTCTCTTAGTTTCATATTCCACTTGCCTTGGGGAACTGATATACTGAGTGTGAATCTCCTGCACAGCTGGGCTACATATATTTCTGGGCCATGTACACATTCTTCTTGGGTCCATAAGAAGAATGCCCAGGAAACATGTCTTTTGTGCGCTGTTGGTTTAAAAATAATATAGCGCGTGTTTGGGTGGCTTAGGAAACACCGCATTTTGAAAAAGCAGCTGCTAAGCTCTCAGCAGAGAGAGCTCTCCACCAGAAAGCGAAGGTTTATCTTTAAAAGGGGTCATTGGGTTAAATTTAAAGTTATCTCAATCTGGTTGCACAATGCTAATTTAATTATTTTCATTAAATTCTTTCACCTCTGCACTCTACTAATTTCTTTTCCTTCCTTGGGCATTTTTGTCAAGGTTACAAAATATTCTGGTAATATTAAGATGCCTAGAAATGGAGGTACCTTCAGCCCCCTGCTCCTTCTGAAACCTGGTATAAATCAAAACAGCTTTAACACTTCTAAATAGAATACCCATTTTATAGTTCCTCATTTGCTGAATCTCACAACAGGGTGGTTTTATTCCCATTAATTCTTTGCCTCCAGCCATTCTTCAACTATAATTCTGTTTTACTTAACTACGTTTAAAAGAGTCCCTTCAGCTTTGGGATAAACTTTACAAAAATTGAGCAGAACTATTTCAAGAGTGGATTCACTTTTTAATGCTGATGGTAGTTTTCATGCCTTTGGTACTATTTCTTCCCCTATGCATTTTTGGCCTTTAAATTTGACTATGGTAAAACATAATCTGTGTTTGAGGAGAAGGAGAAGGAGAAGGAGAAGAAGAGTGACAAACAGAAAACATATCACAGCATAAGAAGTGGAATGGGAAGTTGTGCATTGAAAAGGACTATGTAGCATGAGGGAAAACTTTAATATCATTTTTAAAAAACAACAAGACAACAACAACAACAACAACAACAACTATACCATAGAGTTTACTGCTAGAGCACATGCTTTGCATGCATAAGGTCCCAGGTTCAATGCCTGGCATTCCCAGGTTGGTCTGGGAAATCCCCCTGTCTACACCATTAGAGAACCACTGCCAGTCAGACAATACTATTCTACATAGACCAACAGTCGGACTAAGTATAAGATAATTTCCTTCGATGGAGGAATTACAAAAAAAAAGAAGAAGAAAACCCATGATCAAATTAGCAGACCTAGTTTCCTTCAGAGGGGAACCCACTGGAGACAATGGGTTGGATCCAGACTTAGTCACACTTAGAGCAGATCCATTGAAATCAATGGAACATATGTTAGTCATGGCTAACTTAAGACCCATTAATTTCAATGGGTCAGCTCTACTTATAGCTGGCACTACAGTCCTACTGAGTGTAGACTGCAGAGTTGAAGGCATACTAACTGCCACATCCAAAGCCCTGATAGGCGCATGCAAGCAGGGTGGAAATGAGGGAGGAGCAACACTTTTCTCCCATCCATCCTAGTCTAGGTTTGCCTTTTTTGGTTTTTAACTCTTTCCCTCCAGGGCTGGCATATATTTCCCATGTTGGGGACACGTCTGGGGACTGGGAGGGCTTTGGATTTTGTGGAGCCAAAGCCTCCCACAATCCACCCATGCCCTCTTTTGCCTCTCCCAAAGTTAGAGCTCCAATGTTGAAGAGGTAAGAACTGTGGAAGTTTCCACAGGAGCTGAGAGGGGCTATCTGAGGACAGACCTCCTCCTCCAAGGGCAGACCTCTCTCTCTTTGACCTCAGAAGGGGAGATCTGAAACAATCCAATGAGCCCTGGGATATCCTCCCAGTCCCAGGGACCATAGGATTACTGCCTCAGACTGGATCTAACCCAGTGTATTTAGGGATACTTGAGGGACCTGATCTTCGTGTATCCCGATATGCTGATGCACACCTCCCAGAGTAATGTGTGGATTGGGACTTAATTATCCACCAGCTTTCACACTTCCCAATATTCTGACCTAGCCCTTGGCTTTAAGAAATGTATCAAAATGTGTTTTAAAATGTGTATTTTGATAGAAAATACATTTGGAATACCGTTCCCCCAACCATGCGTAGCTGTGGGTGGGGAGAATTTTGCGCATGTGGGGGAATGAGAGTGAGGCCACTATGGGGTGATCTCGCCTTCCAATAAGGCTGTATGAGGGCAGGGTGCCAGGGGCGATATTAGGCCCGGCTGCCCCACCCTCAGCCTCTTTCTTTTGCGGCTGGAAGAAAGAAAACTGCTTCCAGAAGAAAGAAAGCAGCTTTTGCGTGGGAGAGTTCCTCGTGTCTGACATGTGGTCCTCCACTTCCTACCTCACTTCTCCTGCCTTGATCCCTGCTCACGGTTCAGTACCTGGGTGGGGGGTGGGGTGCTTGATAGTCGAGGCTGAGTGTTTGCTTCCCCGCACTCTTTTGTGGAGGTGTAGTGTACATTGAGGAAACTCCTGTCGGACAATAGTAAAGTCCAGGTCATGTGTCTAGAGCCTTTTACAGTCATCAATTTTACGAGGCTGCTGTCTATGTAATTATTCAGTGGGCTCACATTTCAATTCTCCCATAGAGCACTAGAGTGGTGGGCAGCTGGCATGTGTGTCCACAGCAACAGCTTCGGCCAACTTGAAATCATCCGGCGGTGTCTGGGAGTGCAATGCATGGTCTACCCCATGGCTGTGGTCGGCAGGTGGCAGCAATAACCTGATTGCAGATGGGATGGCCCTGCTGTGGTGGCTTCGGCCGACTTGACATCATCCAGTGGTGTCCGGAGTGTGCTGCGTGGTCTTCCCTGCAGCTGGGTCTGCAACTATGGGCAATGACCTGGTTCACAGATGGGCATAGCCCTGATGCTGCGGCTTTGGTTGACTTGAAATCGTCCAGAGGTGTCCGGAAGTGCGATGCATAGTCGACCCCGCACCTGTGGTACTGCAGGGGGGAGCAACGACCTGGTTCATTGATGGGCATGGCCCTGATGTCACAACTTGCCCTGATGTGGTGGCTTTGGCCAACGAAAATCATCCAGTAGCTGCTGGGAGTGATACATAGTTTACCTTGCAGGTGTGATGCTGCAAATGGTGTCCATGTCCTGTTAATTGGGCATGGCCTTGGTTTACAGGCTTTTGCCAATGTGGAAAGTGATGGCCTCTTGTTAGGAGACATCCCATGCCTGGAGGGAGCCCAGCAGGCAGGTGCTTATTCACTTTCCCACTCTAAGTGATCGCCTGACACAGATCTGCGAAGGGCCCTGATAGATTTATTCTAGTCAGGTGGGGGTTGAGAGACTAAGCAGAGGCTGTCTCTCTCTCACCATGGCTGGTAAGTGCAGGAATAGGCAGGGGGTTAGGGTTGGTGAGCACTCGATGGCACCTTTCAGGTGACTGGCGAGACCTGAGGCTCCCCGCTAAGGGTTTTGTGGCCCAGTGTGGGAGATAAGGATCGCCTTTGAGGCTGACTCACCTCGCCCGCTTGGAGTTTTGCGGCTCCGTGAGGTAGTGACAGTAGGAAGGCCTCCCAGCACCAGGATGGTGTAAAATGGGGGGGGGGATTTACAGGCGCCGCCCCTTGGGATTGGATGTGTCACCCGAAAGACCTCTACTGGCCACTGGCCGGTATAGTTAGTGACCCACACTTCTTCCCTTCACAGATTTTGATTATACAATAAATGTGTCCCTAATTTATACCATACTTACTGTTTTGACTTGTTATTTCCCCCTTTACACGTGCAAATGTGTATTTCAATGGAAAATATATTAAATGCAAGTTTGGGTGTAGATTTTTTTTTTTTAAATCACAGATGAATCCAGATACAGAATGGAATGAACTTATGACAGAAGACATGAAACAGTGACACTGACCAGAAATAGAATGACTTGTCCATCCCTACATCCTGTATTACAGTGAGCCATTGAAGGTTTGGTATCCCCAGTCATCGGTGGAGAACAAAGGGCACTAACGGGCAATTGAAAAGTTGGCCATGCTGGGCAATGGCAAAGAAGTGATTGATCTAAGGCAGGACTGGGCAACTTGTGGTCCTCCAGATATTTTGGCCTACAACTCCCATGATCCCTCACCATTGGCTATACTGGCTAAGACTGATGGAAGCTGTAGGCCAAAACATCTGGAGGGCCATAAGTTGTCCACCTGTGATCTAGGGACATGTTCCTACACTGCTTCATGTAGCACAGTTACTGCATCTGCATGGCTACAGTTATGACTCATCCATGCTGGTGGCTGGTTCTGAGGGCTGTGCTATTGCAAAGGAAAGTATTCTTGTTCAGCCCCATCTCAGAAAACTGGGTTGCTGATCTATAGCTGCATATCTCAATATGGATAGGAAGTGTTCCTCATTCTGTCATTGATGGATATAGCAGCATATACTGTATCTCAGTTTTCTTATGTTAGAGGCAATGTAATGCAGCTATTAAAAGTTTGCGCTTGTTATGTCTGACTGAAGCATGGAAGCTCAGAAGGTAAATTTAAAATCCTGTAAATAAAAGTCATTTTTTATAGAAACCATAATGGTAGATGAGGAAGAGCCATTAGTCCACCTTGTCGTGAAGTGCCAGATAGTTCCCTAGAGTTCCTTCTCCAGTACATTGTCTAGTCTTTCTTGCAGGTGTCCCATACGATACTCTTTCTTTCAGCTACTTCCCTTGAGACACTGTTTCACAAGCCAATAGTTTACTGTCATGTCAGGTGATATTTCTGTTTTTATAAATTGTCAGACTGCTTATTTGCGCTGCTTTATTTATTTGTTCAGTAGACCATAGCAATTCAGATGCACCTCCAACATGCATTTTTATGTTTGCGTCCTCCCCTCCCAAGCTCAATAAAGAATGTAGGAAACAAAACAAAACAAAACAAGAAGTCTAGAATAATTCAACTTATTTCTAGTTTCAGTTGCATGGGAAGTGCACTAGGATATTTTTTCGGGTCACCTTTGTGCCTACGCTCAAACCATGCCCATGTAAAGCATATTGCAGTAATCTAGCCTGCAGGTTATCAGAGCATAGACTACTGAAGCCATGTTATCCCTGCCCAGGTAGTGGTGTAGCTGGACCATTACCCCATATCTAGGTAGCTCTCCTAGGTGCTATGCTGGGACAAAGAAACATACACAATGGCTGCATTCGGATATGACAATAAGCTAGAATGGTGAGAATTCTGGCTTATTACTCATGAGCAGCATACTAGTGAACACTGCCTGATCATCCCCACTTGGCTCCTCCCATCAGTGGGAGTGGCTAAACTAACCAGAAAAAGCAAAATCCTCATGTTATGTTTGAACCAGGACTCCTGGTTTGTTGCTCCTGTAACAAGCCAGAGTTTGAAGCCAGGTTTTGGTTTCCTATTCCTGGTTTGTTAGGACATTGATTTTGCTTCCTTGTTAGTTTCTCGTTAGTTTAACCACTATTGCTGGTCGGATCAGCCAAGCAGGGGCAAGAGGTAGCTGCATGAGCATGCTACTCTTAAATTATATACAGAATTCTCAGCAACTCTGGCTTATTGTTATATCCAAATGCAGCCACTGGCTGATTGATTCCCTATTTTTGAGAATATAAAATCCAGCTGTTACTCAGATCTTTCTCCAGCCTTAAGCAAAACACACCAGATTCTTGTTAGTTTGAGAACAGAAGTGAAGAGAAACACAGCAGTTTTTATATTAGCAAAGCTGGAGGTTACTTTTAGATGGTGTACTAGGTAAAAAAAAGAAAAGAAAAAAAGTCAATTGTAGAAAAAGACAAGTTTTTGGACCAGTAAGAGCTGTACTCTGAAACATTTGGGATGCTTTTGGTCTACCATGGAAATGAGACTAAAAAAATAATCAATGTGCTTCCATGCTTTAAAACAAAGATGATTAATCATTGATCTGTGAACTGGTTCTGATCAAGTTCAACACAATTCTTTCAGCCAATCAAAGGCAAAGATCCAGCCCAAGGAATTGATGTTTCTGCTTCCACCCCCTTTATCCAGTAGCAAAGCAATAATGCCAATTCCTGTCACTGTTCCATAGGAGATACTTAGTAGGAAAGCCGATTCCGTGCATTATAGGCACTCTTAAGCTCAATTCTCACTACTGCATGGGTGGGCACTTTAATTTCAGCAGATCCCCTCACGCGTAACAGCAGGAGGTTGGCAAATAAGCCTCTGAGGAAGGAGAACAGAGACCTTCCTGCCTAAGGCAAGCTCAGTTTCTTGCCAAGTTTGTGAAGCAAGGAGCTGCAGGGCTCAATCCCAAAACCACACATTTCAGGAAGTAAAGACTGGCAACTGCTGTTGAAAGTATGCTACTGGAGCTCTCTGCCTCTGCTCTCTGGGTCAGCCTTCTGCAACCTGGTGCCCTGCAGATGTGTTGGACTACAACTCCCAGCATCCCCAGCCAGACAGTCCAATACATTTGGAAGGCACTGGGCTGGGGAAGGCTGCCCTAGGTACTTACACACACACACACACACACCTCATCTTCAGTTTCTTGCTGAAAGAAGGAAGGGAAAGTCAATAAACAACGAATCCCACAAGATGAACGATGAATGTCTGAGAACCTTGTGGTATAGGGGAATTCTCAAGTATGCAATTTAAAAGTAAAATTTCCATTCCAAGCAAATGGCAGTACATTTGATTCATTGAAAAATGTGATAGTACATAGCTGGCATATCCCTGACATCAGAGCCACTGACCCACAAGGGCAGTCATGGGGAGCTTTCAGATCTGTCATGTTTATGCTGAAAAGGTCTCCTGAGCAACTTCTCACAAGGGAATGAGAAAGACCAAGGCATCTTGCTTCACTGAGTTAAAGTACAGGATACTGGGGAGGCTGGGAAAGAGTAGAAGATTGACTTGATGGGTGAAGTCAAGTAAATGAAAGAACCATAAAAAGAAAGTTGACAGCTGTGAACACAGGGCTGCTCTAATCACAAGTATCCATATTTTTTTTAACTGAAAAAAGTCTAGTACTATTATTTGTATTTATTTAATTTACGTCCCACATTTCCACCCAAAATATGATGCACAAGGTGGATAATGACCAAGGTGAAAACAAAAACATAATTAAAACAATCATATAACAACAAATAAATGAAAGCCACAATCAATAAAAGGAATACACAGCACCCAACCAAATAGAATTACTTCAGCAACAGACCAGCTTACATGCCAATGGTCTGCCTGAATAAAAATGTCCTTTCCTGCTGATGAAATGATGACAGAGAGGGAGCCAACCTAACCTCCCTTGGCAGAAATTCCAGAGCCTGGGAGCAGTCACTGAGATGGCCCTCTCTCGCATCTCCACACCAAACAGCAAACAGGACCAAGAGAACTAGAAGGGCCTCCCGTGAAGATCTTAAAACCTGGCCAGGCTCATATGGGAGAAGGTGGTCTTTCAGGTAGCCTGGTCCCAAGTTTTCTTAGACTTTATAGGTCATAATCAGGACTTTGAATTGTGCCCAGAAACAGACTGGTAGACAGTGAAAAGTTTCTGAACACTTTTCAAAGGCAGCCCCACATAGAACCCATTGCAGTAGTTTGCATGGGATGTAACTAAAGCATATGCCACCACGGCCAGATCAGACATCTCCAAGTTGATTCACTAGCCCCAGCTAGTATAGTAAATAGTACTAGTCACCCTATAACTTGCACATGAAAATGACACTACGCATGATAATGTCATTTGTCATGAATAGCCCCTTGAAACTTTGTGTAGCACTGGAGATTTCCACAACTATTTATCTTTCTTTGGCTCTGTTAAATAGCAACTGACAAGTACAGGTTTGCAGAAGGGAGACCGAGTTCCACCACCTACTTCCTGTATTCTTAACACGGCCATCACCACTTCCTACTGCTGTTTCCAGCTAATTTAAAAAAATAAATAAATAAATAAATAAATAAAATTGTCAATGTGTAGGTGGCCACCCCATGAAAAGGCCTATGGCTTCAGCAGCTGCTTACTTACTACGTTCCGTCAATAACCAAATGCAGCAATCTGAACAGGACCCTGGAAGAAGCATGGTAAGTTGTGCTCTCAGTGTGGATTCCCTCTTCATCTCACATTTCATAAGGGATGTTGATCATCTTTCAAGACCATTAAATGTGACTTTTGCTCCTCTGTCATCTTCCCACTAAGTGCAATTCAAATTGATTTGCAGAGTTGGAGGACAGACATTTCTCCCCACACTCTTTTCATCTGGGGAGAGGAGATCTCATCTTGAGCACTGAGATGCTTTCTCCTGCTTGTCGCTGCGCATTCTTACAAGTGAAAAGAAGATAGACATTTGAGGAGCAGGTGTGAAGAATTTTCCCATTTATCTGAACATTAACAACTGCAATAGTTCATGTAGTTATTTTCCAACTTGATTCCAAGGTCAGCTGATACTGAATTCCGAGGCAATTACAGTAAATCAAATTGTAGACGTTCCCGATGGGGCACTTTCAAGATACCTTTGCATCATGCTCCTTTCCCTCTCCCCCTTTCCCTTCTAACCCTAGAGCTCACACATCGAGCAGCTGCTTTCTTTTTGACAATTCGTCACTCCTGAAAAATGTTTGCAAGCACTTTGGATAATTTCCAATTCATTCTTGCAGGAAATGAGGATTTGCTTCCTCACTTGGGATACCTGCTGCTAGGTTTATTCACTAATAAGCATGATAAATGTTTTAGCCTTTGATCAGTGCTAATTTAACAAGTAAGCTCCGCAGTAAAAAAAAAAAGTCTTTGAGGCTCAGGGGCTCAAGACGGCGCATGAATTGGAAATATGATTGATTGTGTTGCTGTGAGACATTTCCATAAAAAAATCTTTTATCATGTTGCTGTATTGCGAACAATTAAATCAAAAGTGAAAGATACCTACCTTCCAACGAGAGGAGAGACGAAGACGGAACTTCACACGACTTTGCTTCAAAACTACATAGGTTGATTTTCCAGGAACATTTTCAATCTTCTCTTTAATTAATAGGTAGATTTTTTTTAAAGCCCTGCTGGTCATCTTCCCTTTTAGTCATACTCTCCTAGTTTTTGTCACAAAAGATAAAAACTTTTAAATAATATATAATACTGTTTTCCAGACTAAAAGAATAGGAAATAATAGAGAAGGCAATCTCTTTGGGGGAAATAGGGCTACACCCCTGCAAGCAAGCTATGATATCCTGCATTTGTCTTGATGCTCATTTTCCTGTGACACATTCACAGCAGGAACATATAATTATGAAAAAGCAAAATATTCATGATTGGAAAATTCTTCCACCATACACTCATAGATTTCTCCTACATACTAGCTCCCATTGTCTGCAGCACTGCCATTCCTCCTTACTTCTGCTTACTCCCGAAATCACTCTCACTCACCTGTTCCCCTGGCCACAAATGTGCAATCCTGGGATGAAAGAGAGTCAGTGAGGTGCTGTGGCCAGAGGGATGGACATGAAGCAGGGAAATGGGTTCAAATCCCCATTCAGCCGTGAAACTCTCTCGGGCCAGACAGTTTTTCTCAACCTAACCTAATTCATGGGGCTGTTGTGAGGATAAAAGAAAGGAGGAACTTCTAGGAGTGGAAGTATCAGTCAAATTTGGCTTCTCTCTTTCATTTTTCCAGTCTGAAATTTGTTTCATCTCAGACTTTGAAAACTTCTCCTGTCTTCAGTTTCGTTCATCCCAAACATTGAGAATTTTTTTTAAAGAAGTCTGCATGAAACTTCATAAGCATTTTTGTGCACATTTCTCCAAATGCATCTATTGTGTATGCATTTTTGCTTAATATACACTTTTTTGGCAAGCAGTTTTCCTAATATAATGCATTTTTTACTGTTACTTTTTCCTAATATACACATTTTTTTTATGCATTTAATTGGAGAACTCCATGGCAGAATTCAGAGAAGTGTACATTTCAAAGGATATGTTCTGGTCTGAATAGATAGGCCTGTGGCTCACGCTGGCTCAGCTTGTCTGAGTGTGGAAAGCTAAGCAGGGTCAGGCCTGGTTATTACTCGGATGGGAGACCTCTCCTCTAGTTTCCTGCATTGAGCAGGGGGTTGGACTCGATGGCCTTGTAGGCTCCTTCCAACTCTACAGTATGAAAATCTATGAAATTTCTCCCCATCCCTAGGAGGAACAATGGGTTCTGCCCTAAGGTGCTTGGAAGAAAGACAGGACAAAGATGTGATAAATTAGAGGAGGAAGTGTAAGTTTTATATAAGACCAAGAACAACAATGCATGAGTGAATTTTATAGAACACCAAGAACAACAATAGATAGGTTCACCTTGCAATCGCTCTACAAGAGCTTTAATATTTAATATTTAATTCTGTATACAATGGATTTGATCCAGACTTAGGCATACTTAAAGTAGACCCATTGAAAGCAGTGGAGCTTCCATTGATTCCAATGGGTCCACTCTAACTAAGTATGGATCCAACCCAATATTGCAGCCTTCCCCAACCTGGAGCCTTCCAGGTGTGATGGACTGCCATTTCCAGAACTCTCAGCCAGCATGGCCATTGGCAACATTCCTTATTAACTCCTCAATAGGAGGTCAGACCAATAACACAGTGCGGTATGTCCACCTTAATCAACAGTAGCATTTATTGGTATCTTAATATTCAGTACAAATATGATCTATAGTGTGTGGCAGCTTCCAAACTTCGACCTACAAATCACAGATATTATGTGAATAGCCTAAAAATAATACCCGTGAACACCCTACAAGTTGATGGTGATGAAGATAATGCCACCTACGTATACTCATGAGATCACTTGTTCAAAAACCTTTCCCATTGTGGTATAAAATCTCTGTATAGGGGATCATTTCCTGTCGAGTAATAAGGCTAAGAAACGCTAAGAAACACAATTTGAAGAGCAATACCGCTATGCCTGACTCAAAACTAGTACTGTGCCGAAACCCCACCTGCCCTTTCGCAACCTCTTCATTTCCCTGGGAAAGAGGCAGTCATTTTTCTGCCTCTCTCGTGGGGTTTTGAGAATTCCTGAGAATTTCTCAGGATGCAGGGCTTCAGTGTTTACCTTACTGTAGTGTTCTCCAACCTTGGGTCCCCAAGGTTGGAGAACCCAGCATAGCTGGCTGGGGCATGCTGGGAGTTGTAGGCCAAAAACATCTGGGGACCCAAGGTTGGAGAACACTGCCCTAGAGGACTTAACCAGGTCCCGGGGCTTTCTAGTGCTGCTGCCTGCTGAGTGCCTGAAAGCTGAGAGAGGCATTTTTGGTTTTGTTTTGTTGTTGTTAACAGTCTTTTTAACAACAACAACAACATCTTCTCACTCAGCTTAAGTTCTCTCGGGGGCTTTTCAGAGAGTTCAGGCAGCTGAAGGCTACAAATACTGAATGGGATGAAAAGTGAAAAAGAAAATGCGTGAGACACCTCCTTACAGGGAGGTAAGCCCTGAAGCCCTGCACACTCAGAAATTTCTCCAAAATTCTCACCCCTCCCCACAATTTTTGTCCTTCCCTCCAATGAATGGCTGAAAACAAATGGATCACAAATTTGGCACAGTGCTACTCAAAACAATTTTTTATGTTTTAAAAATTGAACAATTCCTAGTTTTCTGTTTAATACATGTCATGTGCAGCCTGATCCTAAGGACAAATCCTCTGGCAATTAGGTGCTTTGGATGGGATGCAGAAGCCACTCCACTGGCACCCTGTCACAAGTTGTTGTGTTACATTGGGCAGTGTCCAGTGCTGGCAATCCACCAGTGCTAGACACATTGCGCTGGTAGGAAAACCACTAGTGCAATGGGAAGTTAGGACCTGCCTGAGTAACCCAGCAAACTAGCCAAAAGTACTGCTTCTGGAAAGGGACAAGTCAGAAGAGCTCCCTTCCACAAGCGCCACTGACCTGTCCCATTCCAGAAGCAGTACTCTTGGCTAGTTTCCAGTTGTGCTAGCTAGTGCTAGCCTCCTTTTTTACAATCGGTAGTTCTGGAGAACCCTGGAAGGCTAGACTGGAACCCAGCTTTTGTTAAATATCTGGGTAACATTGCATGCACAGAGTCACTAGGGGAGGAATAAGTTAATGGGCATCACCTGCCTGCAAGCATGACTAACCACACCTACTTCCTCCCAATCCCAGTGAACCTTACCTTGGAGGTGAGATCTTTCTCTCTTCCCTGACCTTCCATGAGGCTACATGTGCCTGGCTGGCTCTCCTTCAGCCATGCTGACTTCAATGGACACTGGTGGATTCTCAGCTGCACCTGTATGAACTAAGCAGGATGCAAGACCCCCAGATGTTTTTGTGAGTACAATAGAACCCTTTTTGTTATAGCTAGTCTGGATTACTTTTAATCCTAAAGAGCCTTCAGGGTCCTAACAGACCACGTGGTGAGCAGCTTGCAGTTGAGTAAGTTAGTAATAAGCTCCCACATATCTCTGCTACCATACAAACCAATCCTTCCATCAGCTTTGACCCATGGGCCTGAGGTTCAATACTCCTATGCTAAAGTATCATGTTTGCAGCCTGGAAATACTTACTGATGCAGCTTTAGATGCTCACCTGGCCTCTGTGGCTCAAAATTCCTTTTCTTGGCTTCAACTGGTATGCCACCTGTGACCGTATCTGGATGGTATGGTTAGCCACAATTACCCATGCTCTGGTAACCTCCTTTTTTGTCTATTGCAGGGTGGGCAACTTGCGGCCCTTCCAGATGTTTTGGCCTACAACTTCCATCAGTCCTAGCCAGCACAGGCAATGGTGAGGGTTGGTGGGAGTTGTAGGCCAAAACATCTGGAGAACTGCAAGTTGTCCACCCCTGGATGTCTAACAAAACAAGTTGTATGTGGTGCTGGCTTTAAAAATAGTTCGGAAACTGCAGTTGGACCAAAATAGGACCACAAAATTACGAACCGGGACTGAACATTTCAACCATACTATGCCCGTGCTTTAGCAGCACCCCATCATCAGTTTCTAGACCCAATTTAAAATGCTGGTCTTAACCTTTAAGCCCCTTAATGGTTTGGGACCAGCTTACCTGAAAGATCGCCTACTCCTACTGCATATACCTACCCAAACCTTAAAATCCTCTAAAGAGGCCTTGCTCTGAATCCCCCCACTAAGTGAAGTGAGGTGGGTGGCTACTGGCTACTAATGAGAGGGCTTTCTTGGTGGTGGCAACCTGGCTATGGAATAGCCTCCCCAGAAAGGCTCACCAGGTGCCTTCTTTGTGATCTTTTTGGCACCAGTGGAAGTCCTTCATATTCACCCAGCCTTTTAAATAACATGCATTTTTTAAAAAATCTGGGCTCTTGTTGTTTGATTTGTGATTTATTGTATACTTGTACTACCAATTGGTTTTATTTTTTTCCCCTCTGTTGGAAGGAAATGAAGTTCATATTACTGTATTTTAATAATACTGAATTTGTATAGGTTGCCCAATAACCTATGCTCTCTGGGTGGATCACAGAGACTAAAGACTAACATGTGATCCACCCAGAGAGCATAGGTTATTGGGCAACCTATACAAATTCAGTAACATGAATGACTGAATAAGACTAACTTCTACAGCTTTAGATGTCTTTGCGGGGTAGCTCAGTGGTGGAGCACCTGCTTTGCATGCAGAAGGTCCCAGGTTTGATCTCTGGCATCTCCAGGTAGGGCTAGGAAAGAATCCTGCCTGAATCCCTGGAGAGCTGCTGCCAGTCAGTGTTGACAATACTGGGCTAGCTGGACCAATGGTCTGACTAAGGCAGCTTCCTATGTTGTTCCCCTATAGTGTAGTATATGCACACAGTCTCCTGGGAGTTCTACACATTCAGAAAAACAAAAGCATGTAAACAGGCTATACGAATGCCCTACATGTATAGTTCCAAAGAGGGCACTTAGGAAAATAGTACGACTGCTTTCATGGTTGGTTGTTCAAGACGTCCTGTCACTTCATCAACCAAAATCTGCTAGAGGCACATAGCAATGAGTAATTCCTGAAGTGTATACTGACTGATTTCTTCTCTGACTTGACATCAGATGCAGCAGAATTGTGGTTAGGGCCAGAAAATAGATGACATACTTGATATCTGTTTCCAGCAGTGTATATTATGAATAAATGCATATGACTCATATACATTTCCTACAGGTGAAAGCACTATTCAATCTAAACTTCAAAGGAATTCAGTGGATTCAAAACATCAAATCTGGTGAATATCGAGGCTGCAGTGCTTGCTTTGCATTAGAGTCAAATTTCAAAGTGTGAAATTGTTATGTATCACATCTATGTCACGTTTTAGAATACAAAATACAAAATGCAATTCTTATCTAATTTATTCTCACTGGAACTCTGTGACAAAGGTTCAGGCTCATAACTGAAGAAGACCTCTGTGATTCTTAAAGTGGGTGCATCCTTCTTTTCTAGCAAAACATGGTCCAAAGTCTGAGTCCACCACCTGTGTTTGCATGAGGAGTGGACAAGTGGCAGCTGCTCGCCCTCAAAATGAATTGGGTTCCCACAAGTACTCCGGTTGAACACTGAAAGGGACCTAGTCTCTCTCCATCCTGATCGCATCCCCAACAGGAATGTAAGAACCGAAGAGCCTTGCTGGATCAGACCATAGACTTGTCAACACCAGGGATGTTGAAGAGTCCTTGGTCTCGAGTCACGAGTCGAGTCACGAGTCTTTGGACCCAAGTCTCGAGTCCGAGTCCGAGTCCTTGGTCCAAAATGGTGACTCACGAGTCACGAGTCACTCCCAAAGCTGACTCCACGAGTCCCTATTAAAATCAATGGGGGGGTTTTCCCAACAAAATAAGGCTACTTCACACTCAAAGCAGCCACACAGAGTAATCTCAGGTCCTTCCTCTGCCTCTCCCAAGTACGCAACACATCAATCAAAATAAATCTTGACACACTGTTGGGGCTGCACTCCTGGTAGCCATCCATAGTGGCCGAGCAGCGGCACACCTCGCTTCCACGCGCTCTTCGCCAGCAATCACGCTCCTCTCCACTCCTTCTGGCACAGCCCAGGGATGTTGAAGAGTCCTTGGTCTCGAGTCCCGAGTCGAGTCTCGAGTCCCATTAAAAATATTAGGACTCGAGTCCGAGTCGAGTCAGAGGAGGGACTCAGTCCGACTCACGAGTCGAGTCCCCGAGTCCGAGTCCCCATCCCTGGTCAACACTCCAGCATCTTGTTTCTCACAGTGCCCAACCAGATGTCTATGCAAAGCCCCAAAGCAAGGCATAAGGGCAATGGCCTTCAGCCTCTGTTGTTCCCTTGTGATCATTCAGAGACATGCTGTCTTTATGCCCCTGGCCTCTTGCATGTGTTTGCCCATCCATCCTTTCCATCCCTATCTCTTCTGTTCTGGACCTTTCGCGGGGGGGGGGGAATCTGCATGCATTTAGTAATTTTTTTAAATACTTGCATTAGAAGGTGTTCCAAGGCCTGACTTTAAACATCTCTGTGTTGTTGTTGTTGTTGTTGTTGTTGTTGTTTAAAAAATACCGTAGGTACTAGCTGCCTGGAACAGCTAGAAAGCACAGCTCCAAGAAAAGAAGGAGGGAAGACTAAACTAAACCAAAGATATGGTGAAACGAAAAGGTCTTTACAGAACCCCAAAATGCCATTAATGAGGGAGCCAGCCAGGAATTCTGCAACCTGGGTACAACGGAAAAGACCCTGTCTGACATCCCAGCCAGTCAAATATCTGATGGAATGAGATATGGAAGAGGGTCTCAGGTGAAGAATGAAGGGCGTGGGTAGGCTCAAATGGGAACATTGTCCGGTTTAAGGCTGGCCGGCAGCCAGCAGCTGTCTTGGCTTCTGGGAGCGTTGCCAAGTCCGACTGAGATAAGATAAGGACTTCTCACAAGGAGCGGCGTAGTAAAACAGTCCGGGGATTTTAGCCAGTAAAGTTCTTACGAAAGTCAAAGGATCAAGCAAAGCCGTCGTCAGGGTCAGTCCGAGTAAAGTCCAAGAGTCCAGGGTCCAAGGCAAGGTTCAGGAGCAGGGTCCGGGATCAGGAACAAGAGTCATGGAGGACGTTGTTTCCCAATACCCATGCTCTAGTGAGTGAGTGCTTTTCTACAGCCTGCTGCCGGCCACGCCCCTCCCACAGCTGGAGCTCTTCAGCAGCAGGCTGATTATAAAAGCCTCACAAGGCCGACGTTCTGGTTTGCAGCCGGACGCTGCGTCGAGGGGCTTGCATCTGTTCCTGCCTTTTCATCACCCGCCTTTGTCTGGGAGTTGGGGCCTGCGCTATCTCCGGCTCTGATTCTGACTCTTCTCGGGCTGGGAAACTCCCACGGGTCATGCCAGAGGGGCCTGCCAGCTCTTCAGCTGCCCGGTCGGCCCCGTCTGGAACAGCAGTGTCTGCACTCTGCTCCTGAGGAGCGTCCAGGGCCCTGGGTGAGTCACCCTCGTCTTCAGAGGAGGATTCCTGGAGGGGGGTCATGACATCACTCCCCTCCCCAGGAGCCCCTCCCGGGGAATCGGATCCCCCGGGTTTCCTGGGATATCGGCGGTGGAACCGGCGTAGAAGAGCCGGGGCGTGGACATGAGAGGCGTCCTCCCAGGAGCGTTCATCAGGTCCATAACCTGCCCAGTCCACGAGGTACTGCAGGCGGCCCCGACGGGTGCGAGAGTCCAGGATCTTGGCCACTTCATATTCCTCCTCGCCTTTCACTAGTACTGGCGGTGGGGGTGCCGGAATCGGACGGGCAGGATCGGTAGGAGCGACTGGAGCGAGGAGGGAGCGGTGGAAGACTGGGTGGATACGCAGAGAGGGCGGCAATTGCAGCCGGAAGGCCACGGGGTTGATCTGTGCTGTGATCGGAAAAGGCCCAATGAAACGAGCATCCAACTTCTGGCTTGGGCGTTGCAGCGGCAGATGCTTGGTGGACAACCAGACCTGATCCCCGACTTCCAGGGGAGGCCCAGACTGCCGTTTGGTGTCCGCAAAGCGTTTGTACATTTTCTTGGCCCGGATTAACTGTTCCTGCAGCAGGGAATGTACCGCCTGAAGTTCCTGGAGGAGCTCATCGGCCGCGGGAACCATGGAGGGGGTTGCCATGGATGGGAAGAATTGTGGGTGGTAACCATGATTGGCAAAGAACGGAGTCTGCTGCGTGGAGGCATGGGGAGAGTTATTGTAGGCGAACTCGGCCAAAGGTAACAAGTCCACCCAGTTGTCTTGTTGGTAATTGACGTAGCAGCGGAGGTATTGCTCCAGGGTTGCATTCGTGCGCTCCGTCTGGCCGTCCGATTGCGGATTGTACGCCGAGGAGAGATGTAATTTCACATCCAACAGGCGAAACAGGGTCTGCCAGAAGCGGGACGTGAACTGAGGACCCCGGTCGGAGACTAAGCCCTGTGGCAGCCCATGTAATCGGAAGATGTGCTGGATGAATAACTCCGCCGTCCCTTTTGCTGACGGGGTACCGGAGCAGGGTACAAAGTGGGCCATCTTGGTCAACAGGTCGACTACCACCAAGATGGTGGTATGTCCCTTGGAGGAGGGCAGGTCGGTAATAAAATCCAAGGACACCAGTTTCCAAGGTCCGGTAGGTGTGGGTAAGGGATGCAAAAGCCCTGCTGGCTTTCCCACCTGGTGCTTGGCCCGGCGACAGGTCTCACAGGAGCCTACATAACGTTCCACATCAGCGTGGACCCTGGGCCACCAGAAGTCCCGGGTCAGCAGGTGTAAAGTTTTGAATACGCCAAAATGTCCCGCAGGCCGACTGTCATGGCACTGCTGCAGTATTTCCATCCGAGTGGGACCCGGAGGAACATACAGACGTTGGTGGTGGCGCAGGAGTCCATCGCGGGCATTAAAGGGAGACGGTCCCCCTGGCCCTGGAGTCTCCAGTTCCTGCCTCCTGGCCCTCGCAAAGGGATCTCGGCCCTGTTGTTCTCGTAGCTGGGCGAGCATGCTAGGGGGAAGGAGGACTGCAACAAAATTCTCAGGACGTAGGATCGTGGACAAGGTTTCCTCTGGTTTGGGGAAGGTGTATTCGGGTTTCCGGGAGAGGGCATCCGCCTGTCGGTTCCGGGACTGGGGAATGTATGTGACTGTGAAGTGGAACCGGGAAAAGAATAGCGCCCACCGGATTTGCCGCTGATTTAGCTTTCGGGCGGTCTGCAGGAATTCCAGGTTCCGGTGGTCCGTCCGGACTTCTACGGGGTGAAGGGCGCCTTCCAGTAGATGCCGCCAAGTCTCGAAGGCTGCCTTGATTGCCAGCAGCTCCTTCTCCCATATTGTATAATTGCGTTCTGCAGGGTTGAGTTTACGGGAGTGGAATGCGCATGGCAGCAAGGTCTCTCCGGTCTCCGCAGGTTGGAGCAAGACAGCGCCGAGGGCGACATCAGAGGCGTCGGTTTCGACCACAAACGGAGTGTTCGGGTTTGGGTGTTGCAGGATAGGCTCTGTCACAAAGAGCTTCTTGAGTTTTTGGAAGGCTCCTTGAGCCTCAGGCCCCCATTGAAAAAGTTTACTGGACCGGAGCAGGTTGGTCAGGGGTGCAGTGACCTCCGCGAAGTTGGTAATGAAGCGCCGGTAGTAGTTAGCAAACCCCAAAAACCTTTGGACGTCCTTGACCGTCCTGGGGGGTTGCCAGGAGAGTACTGCTGCCACTTTTGCTGGCTCCATCTCTATGCCCCTGGTAGAGATCCGGTGTCCCAAGAAGTCTACAGATTCCAGGTCAAAGGCGCATTTCTCCAATTTGGCATAAAGATGGTGCTCCCGTAACCGCTGCAGCACAGCACGGACGTGGGCCGTGTGCACCTGGGGCGTAGGGGAGTAGATCAAAATGTCGTCCAGGTAAATGACGACAAACCGGTCTAGGTAGTCTCGGAAGATGTCATTCATGAAATGCTGGAAGACTGCGGGAGCATTGCAGAGCCCAAACGGCATTACGGTGTACTCGAAATGCCCGTACCGGGTCTGAAACGCAGTCTTCCATTCATCCCCAGCCCGGATGCGCACCAGGTTGTATGCCCCCCGCAGGTCGAGCTTGGTAAAAATGGTGGCCTGGTGGAGACGCTCCAATAATTCTGGGATGAGGGGAAGGGGATACCGGTTGCGTCGGGTAATCTGGTTCAGGGCCCTGTAATCGTTACAAAGGCGCAGCTCTCCGCATTTCTTTTTTACGAAGAGCACCGGAGCGGCTGCAGGGGATTTGGAGGGTCGGATGAAACCCCTCTTTAGGTTTTTTCCCAAAAAGTCTCGTAAAGCCACCAGCTCGGGCTCAGAAAGAGAATAGATCCGCCCGGCAGGAATCCGAGACCCAGGCAGCAGGTCAATTGGGCAATCATAAGGGCGGTGTGGTGGCAAGTGGTCGGCTTCCTGCTTGTCAAAGACATCCTTGAAAGCTTGGTACTTGCTGGGCAAGGACGTTAGTGTTGGCTGGGGCACAGGAGACGGCCCTGTGGCAATACTGGCCTGTCTGGACCAACAGCGAGAGCTGCAGTAGTCTGAGGCAAACACCACTTCCCCACGGGGCCAGTTGATACGAGGGTCATGGAGGGTTAGCCAGGCCATCCCGAGCACGAGGGGGAAGTGAGACACTGTGACCAGCAAGAAGCGGAGTTGTTCCCGGTGTCCCTGGATCTCCATGTTCAGGGGGACAGTTTCCAGCGATACTGGACCTGAAGTCAAGGGCCGCCCATCAATGGTCTCGATGGTGATCGGGGATTCCAGCGGGGTCAGTGGGAAAGTCCTCTATCCACAGTTGCATATACAACTCACATTGAGCCACAAACCCTGGGAACTTGTCTGGTGTTCCATCAAATATCTCAGGGGGTGCTATAGGGCACTTACGTTTGGGTGTCCTTGGTGCAGCCTGTGGCGGTGCCCCAAGCTGGTGGGCTTGGCTCTGCAGGGTAGTAACCGCAGTGGTGAGCTGGGCTATCTGGTTCCTAAGAAGCTGGTTTTTTGCTAACACAGCTTCAAGAGTCGTTGCTTCCATGCTGCTGGCTGAGAGATTGGGAAACAAACTGTCCGGTTTAAGGCTGGCCGGCAGCCAGCAGCTGTCTTGGCTTCTGGGAGCGTTGCCAAGTCCGACTGAGATAAGATAAGGACTTCTCACAAGGAGCGGCGTAGTAAAACAGTCCGGGGATTTTAGCCAGTAAAGTTCTTACGAAAGTCAAAGGATCAAGCAAAGCCGTCGTCAGGGTCAGTCCGAGTAAAGTCCAAGAGTCCAGGGTCCAAGGCAAGGTTCAGGAGCAGGGTCCGGGATCAGGAACAAGAGTCATGGAGGACTGTTGTTTCCCAATACCCCTGCTCTAGTGAGTGAGTGCTTTTCTACAGCCTGCTGCCCGGCCACGCCCCTCCCACAGCCTGGAGCTCTTCAGCAGCAGGCTGATTATAAAAGCCTCACTAAGGCCGACGTTCCTGGGTTTGCAGGTCGGACTGCTTTGGCGTCGAGGGCCTGCAAGCATTGTTCCTGCCTTTTCATCACCCGCCCTTGTCGGGAGTTGGGGCCCTGTGCCGCTATATCTCCGGCTTCTGATTCTGACTCTTCTCGGGGGGCTGGGAAACTCCCCCACGGGTCATGCCAAGAGGGGCCTGCCAGCTCTTCAGCTGCCCGGTCGGCCCGTCTGGAACAGCAGTGGTCTGCACTCTGCCTCCCTGAGGAGCGTCCAGGGCCCTGGGTGAGTCACCCTCGTCTTCAGAGGAGGATTCCTGGAGGGGGGTCATGACAAACATGGTCTTTCAAATATCCTGGTCCAAATCTTTCAGAACATTATTGGTCAGAAACAAAGTGGTAGCCAGTGCAAATCAAATGGTACCAGGTGTCATATGACCTGAAAATCAGGCCCCAGACCAAAACATGGCAGACACATTTTGCACCAGCTGAAGTTACTCAACACTTAAAGGCTGCCCATATAGAATTCATTGTGCTAATCTAATCTGGGTATGAACAAGGCATGTGTGACAGTGGCCACATCTCACTTTCTAGGAAAGGGCACAACAGACCAGGCATATGTATGTACATGCGTAGTCTGACCCAAGAGCAAAACAACAATAATCCAAGCATAGAAAGAGAATAAATTGTGCATGAAAATATAATATACCAGAATTTATGCAGAGATAAGATTGCATGTCTTCTAATCCCTATTACTTGTAAATCAGGATGCTAAATCCAGCCCAAACAAGAGGGTTTGACAATTTGTTGGAAGGATGCTCACACTGTGGTGAATCTGGAATGCCACAATTGTGTAGCAGCTGCTGAGACCACTTCTCTATATGCTCTTGAGGTGTAGGCTAGATATACAAATAGTGCAGATGAGAAGGTATGGATCATTCAGGAACAATATCTAAATATGACCAGAGGGGCAGATACTTCTATGCAAATGAACAGGCAATATTTAACTATGTTTCTTTTAAACCTTGTCTATTGAATTCTGGATCCACACACAGACATGCTAGCAACTTTACTGATGTATTCACAAGAATGTATATACAGCTCCACAGCAGGCCTCCGAACCAAAGCCCTGCAGCAGGATTTCAATGCAGGCTTCCTTATATTGTCTCTCCTGATTGAGTAATAAGTGATGGGCACTGAATTTCAAATCATGGGCTGCTGGTGTAGCCAGTCAGATATGTATGACCTTAATGGTTAGCCCCACATCAGGTACAGTAGCATAATCTAGCCTTGAGGTCCTGATGCAATCACTAGTTCGTAAATACTAGCAGAGGCACAGATGTGAAAGACGTAGAGATGTATAAGAAAGCCTTTGCAGTTCATTATTGCGCCTCCCAGACCCAAATGTACAATTGCAGTTGAAGTCTGTACATTTCTCAGTTTGCAATGTGATTTGTGGACCAAAAATAATGAGTTTGACAACATGAGTAAATATGAAAAATGTGCATGAAAAAATATGTACTTTTTTAAAAAATGCACACAAATACAATTTAATCCATGGAAGAAGAATGTGTACATTTAAAAATGTGCACAATTGATGCATATATATGGGGAAATATGCATGAAAATATGCATGAATTTTTATTCCAAAAGGGGGGGGGGAATGCAGATCTCAGTCTGATACAGACACAAGTCGGAACGAGCTTTGAGGTAGAATTCTGCGAGCCTCACTGAGTTTGAGTTTTGCTGATTCACACACCCCTATGTGAGGGCACAGGGAGGAACGAGTTTTGTACTTTTTAGAATGGTAAAATGGCAAGCTACACCTGCTGAAATTCTCTCTTCCTATATGGCTTCTACACAACTATGGAGATTGCAGGGATCCCATCTTCTTTCACATCTGGCCACCCTATTTGGAAGGAGGATGGGGTTATGTTAATTCATGGTGCCTAGGGTTGATGCCTCACTTTTGGAAGGTCTCTTTGTTTTCATGAGGTTTCCACCTTGAGGGCCTTTTTCATTTATCTATCTGGCTCCGCATAAAGGTAAGCTGTGTCAGCCAATTCACCCATTTTCTTATATCTGGGAAGGTTTAAATAAGGGTTGGGCAACCTTTTTTCTGCTGAGGGTCACATTCATGGGTAAACTGTTGGGGGCCTGCATGTTGGTGGTGGGCAGGGCTAGAGCCAAAAGTGGTTGAGTCACGACTCACCCCTTTTCTCTTTCTGCAACCCCCCACTCCTCCTCCAGGAATAAGGGGAAGTAATACAGAATGGGTGGAGTAAATTAAGGAACAGGAGAGCTGGGACCGAACTGCCAAAGGTCTGAACTGATCACATGCAGAGGGCTTTTGGCATTAGGCTGAGGGCCACATGAACTGAGGGCCACATGCAGCCCTAGGGCTGGAGGTTGCCCACCCCTGGTTTAAATAATTATTGTCTTAAGGTTGTTGTGAGGGCCCTTGCTTTACTGACAGCTGTGTGTTATCTATGTGTCTAAGAAATATTGATCACATAGCAGGCATGTTGTTTATGGATGAGGAAAAGAACATTGGAACCTAGGACCAAAGCGCCCATCATGATTGCCATGGGATTGCTGCCCCCACCCTGTGCATGCCTTGCCTTCCCCACCATAAGATTTTGTAGTACTCACCATCATGTTGTGAGACTTCTCCTATACCCCGTGGGAATGAGGCACATGGGTGTGAAGACTCACAGTGTGATGACCCCAGTTCACAAGGTGCGTACTTGCAAGCAACCAATTCAATACATTTTAATAGCTATTAGGACTGTGTGCCCTGGTTCACCAAAATGGCCTGTTTCAGAGATTAAGGGAGGTGAAGTAGTGGAGAATCTGCTTCCCTGAAACTTGGGGGTGGCTGTGCATTTACATTAGTTCTATGTGGCTTCATATTCTCCCCACTTTCTTGTCTGTGTTGTGGAGGGGGGGGAGAGCACTGTAGGGCAGCCTAGTCAACAAGAACCAGTGCTCTGGTGGCTGGCCATCTTTTCCTGTCCCCAGAAAGATGGCCCTAATTAAATACATTGAGAGAGGAAGGAAGGAAGGAATGAAGGAATGAAGGCATGGTAGCAACACAATGTCTTCTGGGATTTTTTATTATGACTGTTCAGATGGTGTACTTGGCTATATTAAAGACGTTGCATGGTATTGTGAAATCATTATTCATGGTATGATCTTTGCATGTTTATAATATTCTTTATTATCTCTCTTATAAAGTTAAGTCAATTAATCTCTGTCCTTATCTCCTTCCGTCACCTCCTTTACATGTGTGAAGTCCTGAGCCTGGGCACATATGCTCCTGGGTAGAGTTAAGCTCACCTGCTCATCCCTCAAGCCCTGCTGTGCTCCTGTTGTAAATTTCAGAGTGATATTAAAGATTCCAGGGGCTTGCCAGTGATACAAATCTAAAATGACCTTTAAGAGTTGGTATTTTCCTACCATGCAGATAAAAACTAGCTTGGCTTTCTGCCAGACTCAGGTTATCTTCCTCCTTGTCCTGCGGAGCAGAAACCATAAATATAGACGCTCACTTAATAATTTCACTGAAGCCACATTTTCCACATTTGGACAAGATGAACAGTCCAATGCGTTAGTGATTGCACATTGGGCTGGCTATCTTTTTTCATCATGCTGTTCAACATTGACATCAGGGGTGTTGAATCTCTTTCAGCCCACGGGCCAAATTCAGTTTTAGGGAAGTTCTCAGGGATCACATTCCAGTGACGGGCAGGTCAAAAAGGGGTGGGGCGAAAATGCCAGAAACTAAACCTTTTAGAATGGGAAAAATGTGCAAAAGCCAGGTCAGGGAAAAGGCGGTGGGGCCTGGGGAAGGGGAACCCCAGAGGGCTGATTACGATTAGGCCCCCAGGCAGGCTGGAGTTGGCCTTCAGGCCTGAGGTTCTGCACCCCTCATCTACTGAAACCACTGGGAGAGGTCAGCCAGAGATTTGTTCTGAGGTGTCATCAATATGAGGATGATACCAGGCGTTATCTCTTATTTTCATCACACGTAGATGCAGGGCCGGTGCTACCATTAGGCCAACTAGGCAGCTGCCTAGGGCGCAGGGCTAAAGGGGGCGCCAGAAATGCCTTGAAAAAAAATACAGCGCTCTCAAGTGGGAAGGGGGGGCGCTAAATATCTGATCTTGCCTAGGGCACCAAACTGCCTTGCACCGGTCCTGCGTAGATGAGGCTGAATCAGCGCTTGGGCACAGTAATGGACTGGATGGGGGTGAGCAGAGACTCAGTCCAGACAAGATGGAGGTATTGCTGGCTGGTTGTTCATCCAGCTGAGTAAATGGTATTCACCCTGTTCTAGATGGGGTCACATTCCCTCCAACAAGGGTCCAGATTCACATTGTGGGCGGTGCTTATTGATCTGTTGCTGTCATTAGAGTCTCAAGTGATATCTGTGGCTTGAAGCACCTTTTATCAGCTTCAGCTAATAAAAAAAAAGGTGTGACCTTACCTGCATGGAGATAGCTTCGCCACAATCACCCATGCTCTGGTAACCTCCTATGTCAACTATTGCAATGTGTTGTAGATGGGGCTGCCTTTAAAAACAGTTTGGAAACTGCAGTTGGTTCAAAATAGGAACTAACTGGAATTGTGGAGTTTCACCATATTACACCTGTGTTTTATCAGCTGCACTGGCTCCCAGTTTGTTTCATGGCCCAATTTAAAGTGCTGGTTTTAACCTTTAAGGGCACAGTCCTATGCATGTTTAGGCAGAAAAAAGTCCAGCATGCCCAGCTTGCCCCAGCCAGTTGTAGGACTTTTTTTCTGTCTAAACATGCATAAGATTGCACCCTAAATGACTTTGGCCTTCTTGGTAGTGGCACCCCAGTAAGGAAATAGGCTTCCTAAAGAGGTGCACCTGGCACCATTTTGGGGGCTAGGGGAGGACCTTTCTGTTCACCCAGACTTGTAAAAAAAAATTAAAAATGCATGTAGCCTGCAGCTGGGCCTCTCCATTTTAATATCTGAGTGCTGTGAGATTTTTTTTTGTTTGCGTTTTAGGTTGCTTTTTCATGTTCTTCCTCAGCAGAACATGAGGAATAATTTAAATGCAAATGTTAATTATTAATAATAGAATAATTACAATTACAACAAACAATACAAATAATTTAAATTATGTTTATGTTTCTTTATTGTAACTTGCCCAGAGAATTTGATGTTATGTAGAAATAAATAAATCTGTTACTAATTTTGCTAAATGGGCGTTGAAAAAGGAAGCTTACTAAGGATCCTGGATAAGCCCATGCAAGTAGTGAGAAGAAAGATGTACTGTTGGTGAGGGACCATAGCTCAGAGGCAGAGCACATGCTTTGCAAGCAAAAGGCCCCAGGTTCAACCCAGCAAAAAGGATTAGATAGCAGGGTGATGTGGAAGACCTCAGCTGGAGACCCTGGAGAGATGCTGTCAGTCAGAGAAGATGTAAAAGCCATGGGGGGTGTAATGCTATGCGAACCCACCATGGGTGATTCGCTTGGGTTCTGCCAGCATCAGCAGGAGCTTGGAGAAGCCGCTGCCAACAGATCGGGCTTGCTCGCGAGCCGGGGTGAGGGGTGTCTCCTAGTGAGGTGGGGTATGGTATGTCAGGGATCCCTGCCCCCGCCCCGCCCCGCTCCCCTGCTGCCGTGGAGAGGGGAAACCTTGGTGCTCTTGCAGGTTCCCCTGGGGTACCAGTAGGAGCACTGAGGGGGGAGGAAGGGGGAGGGGTCATCCTACCCCCGATAGGCCCGATCATCTGTCAGGCACATCTGGGGTAGGATGACTTATAAGCTGCATGCATAGCTTTCTACGCAGTGTGGCTTATTGTGCCGTGCAAACCCTCCTAATATTGTACTTGTGAAGAAGGGACATGGCGGCGGTTGGGCTAAGATGGGCCGTCTGGTTTTCTTCTTCCCTCACCCCTGCTTTTCTTGCTCCTGCCTTTTTCTTCACTCTAGTTTTCTTACCCTTCTTTGGAATGTGCCAGCGTCCTTGGAGCTGGAGTAGGGAGTGCCTGATAGATTAATGACAGCTGGGAGACAACAGGTTATCTGCAGAGCTGTAACACCAAGGCCAGAGCTAATTGGGATGAAGTCATGTGAAAGTACCCGCAGCTGAGAAGGGGTGGGGGGCCCTCCTTCATGCATTCAGGCGAGAAAGTTCTGCCTAGCAGGATGATGGGATTGGTGGGGATTCGGCGGGAGAGGAGTCCCAGCTTTAGATAAAAGAGTCTGGTCAGGAGGGTGGCTCTGTTCTTCCTCGGGCCTGAACGCTGCGGGAGTTCCATCATGGGCAAGTATGCCGAGATTTCAGGATAGCTGGGAGGGCTAGGCCTGGTTCGGAGGTTCTTTGCAGACTTTTGGGGGTTTGTTTTAGATGATCTTTCAGGGAACCTTTTTATTCCCTTTCCCTTTCCCTCACAACAATCTACCTCACCCCTTTCCCCCCTTTCCTTTTATCCCTTTCTTATAAGGGAATATATATATATATATATATATATATATATGTATGCATTGGACCATTGGAGACCCTACACTGCTTAATCTTTAATTTTGTTTTAATAAAGTCTCCATCTTAACAATTGTGAGTTCCTTCTTTGCTTGCAAGGCTGGGCTGCTACACCCATTTGGTGTAAGGGAACCGGGCAGGTGGGTGGTAGTTCCTGGGAAAGTTGGTACTGCGGCCTACCTGGTAGAGCTGGAAAGCAGCAGTCCTTCACAGTACTAATATTGTGCAAAACCTTTTACTCCAGGGGCCAAATTCCATTTCGGAGAGGCTCCTGGGGGCCACATTCCAGTTGTGGGTGGGGCCAAAGGCAAAGGGGTGGGGCAAAAATACAAATAAACACCAGCATATTTTAGCTTAAAGTTCTCACTGCTAGTAACGAAGGCTTCAGAGAAGCATTTCAACCTGTCAGAATGGGTGGGAGGGGAAACTGCACAAAAGCCAGGAAACCTCGGAACAAGCAGAGGTTGTGGGGGTGGGCCAGGGGAAGGGGGCGTGGTGGCCTTCCGGGGACTTACGAAGGTCTGGGTTAGAACATTCATGCTAGATGGACCAACAGTCTAACCTGTTATAAGGCAGGCTCCTAAGATGCAGAACAGCTTTTCCCAACCTTACACCCTCCAGATGTTTTGGACTACAACTCCCAGCATTCCTGACCATTGGCAATGTTGGCTTGGGCTGATGGGAATTGAAATCCCAAACATCTAAAGGGCACCAGTTTGGGGAAGACTGATGTAGGTGTTTTATCCTCAGGAGTATCACAGGGTGTACGGCTAGTGGTATAGAAATGGTACAGAGAGCTCTGGCTATTGAGAAGTATAGAAATGAAAATACTACTACTAGTAGTAGTATTTATTTATTTATTATATTTATACCCCACCTTTTTTCCTGCAAGGAACCCAAGGCGGCTTACATAATCCTCCTCTCCATTTTATCCTCACACAACAACCCTGTGAGCTAGGTTAGTAGTAGTAGTAGTGGTGGTGGTGGTGGTGGTGGTAGTAGCCATACCTCTTTTCTTTCCTTGTTTCCTTGTTTCAAGCACCCTGAGTCTGGAATGTGGAATGTGGGACATGCTACACATCTAAATAAATTGATAGTTATTTTGCTCCTGCAGGGAAGTACGTAAAGAAGCAGAGTATGGATGCTTGGATCTTGTGATGTCTCAAGGTGCTTGGTCTGGGCCAGCAGCTATGCTTATTTCTAAGATGCCATGCTGGATGGCAGGCAGAGCAATGGAAAGACTGGCCTGCATGTTGAGTAGATCTATCCAAGGTGACAGTGAATATAAGTGCTGGATTGATATGCTGCCTTTGTATTAGCTCCTATGAACAGTTTTATTAAGTGATAATTGGACAGTAGCCTCTGCATTCTGATTGCCTGAGGAGATTCACTTCCACTCTAATAAAGGGGATTAAAGTAACATAACAAAAGTACTGTTTAACAGCACACACACACTATTGATTTATGTATTTAATGGAGTGATTACTTTCTCTCTGAGTTTGAAATCCTTTTTTAAAAAATCCACCGTGCCTGCCAGCCCAAGTGGAATTGGCTTGTGAAACAGTGATCAAGTAAACATCAGATTACAAAAGACCAGATAACTGCTCTGTAATTCTGATTGCCAGCCAGATGACTTCTTCATTCAAGACGGGGGAGCTAGATTTGCAAAGAAAACGGCAGGAATGACACCACATAATAAATCATGTCTAACAACATGCATGAAAAATGGGCAAGAGACAGCTTGCAATGTGACAAATACAGTTGACAACAAGTGTATACATCTGTTTGGTAGGATTTATGAGAAGAGAATACCAACAAGGCAAGGCAACATTTGAGTTTGATAATAGCCTTTTTAAAAGGGTCTTCCTTATATTTTAAAGCTGATTATAATTTCATAAATGCATACACAGAGACGATATACACTATATTAAATATAGTTCATATGTTGTAAATGCCCAAACTATGGTAAATTTTTATATTTAGTGGCAATTTTTAAGATTTTTAGGAAGCCAGAACCTTCTTCTGACCTTTATCACTAAATTTCAAGATCAGCTGAGTGCTTTGGGCTGTTTCCATCCATTCTAGGGAAGTATGAGTTTACTGTGAAACCCTTTGCAGATGTTCTCCCCCAAAGCTCAGGACTACTTCTGGATCTCAAGGTCTACCAAGCGTCTTTGGTAAATGCTCAGATTTCATCCTGATTTCTATTGTTTACATGTACAAGCCAACATTTAACTTGGGACAAGTGTAAATGTAAAAATAAAACAAAAAGCAAACCTTATAACAATCATTTCGTGCATTTACTGTTAAACATCTCAAGAAGAAAAATAAGTGTCTGTAACAAATGGCTCGTGATGGGTGACACCAGACCATCTTGATTCAGAATGGGCACAATCTTTCAAAGCTTATTGAAGGAACTCTTGGAGAAAGCTCAAGCAGAGCAGACACAGCCAACCTCGAGCAGGTCCTCTGCTTCCATTCTGCTCTCCCACCCATCTGCTATCCCCACATCTTTCTCCCCCTGCCCAAAAAAAGCTTCACTGTGGCAAGGGGGGGTTGGATAGCTGGTGGAAGAGGACTCCAATGGCAATGGGAGAGGCCCAACAACCCTTTCATCTAGTAGCAGATAATGCTGTGAACGTCGTTTCTCACAACTGGAGAGGCCCACTGGGACTTTCCCATAATTCCTAGAGTCCTTCCCCACCTGCTAAGCACTCCTCCTTCCCCAAGGTGAAGCTTTTTGTTCCCCTTGGCGAAGGGAGAGGGTGCAGTAGGTGGAGGAGGGCTGACATTGTACCAATTGAGCATTCAAGTTCAACTACCTGAGAAGCCCCTTGAAGGTTTTTGAGCATTTGACTTTAACACTTGAGAGATACAAATGATTTGAGGGGCAAGCACCTTGGTGTTCGCCAAACACAACATGTTGCAGGGCCCATCTTAAAGTCCTCAGTGCTGCCAGCAAAACAACAGAGACTTCTGAGCATCTCAATAACATTAATCCCCACTTGGAATTCTGAAATCTGTAGTTTTAAGTCAACCTGGCTGATGAATGAATGGAGCCAAGAGGAGTTCATGATCCCAGGCATGCCCAGAAGAAGCAAACCTCCCCTGTATTACCAGGGAACCTGGGAACCTGAAGGTGTGCCCTCAGCCTTTCCTGCCAGCTGCCAACAGTTTTTCTCCTTGCCCCTTCCAAGGTCAGTCTGGGGAAGAGGGGGAAGGAGGAAAACTAGTCTCAGTGCAACCTAATCCAAAACTGAGCCAAACTTTGGAGGAGGGCTTCTTGGCTCCTCTCTTTACTGGCTACACTTTTTCAAATGGGGGAATTTATTCCTTCCCCACCATTCTGAAATTTAGCACCATCCCTATGAATGACCCACTGTCATCCTCATTTCCATGATACAGGACCATTAGGCCCTACCATTAGCCCTACCATTAGGCAGAGTGAGGGAGCTGCCTCAAGCAGCAGATTTCATAGATTTCATTTCATAGATTTCATAGATCATAGGGTTGGAAGGAGCCTACAAGGCTATCGAGTCCAACCCCCTGCTCAATACAGGAAACTAGAGGAGGGGTCTCCCATCCAAGTAACAACCAGGCTTGACCCTGCTTAGCTTTCCACTCTCAGACAAGCTGAGCCAGCATAAGCCACAGGCCCAGATGCTGCTGGGGGCATGGAACAGGAGAGAGGTGTTGGAGGACAGAGTTGTGTGTGCCATGCCACCCACCTGCCCTGCATCATCATCATCACATTTATATCCTGCCTTTCCTCCAAGGAGCCCAAGGCGATGTACATGATCCTCCTCCTCTCCATTTTATCCTCCCATCGTCCCTGTGAGGTAGGTTAGGCTGCAAGAGACCAAATTCCAGTGAGCTCCATGGGCAAGTGGGGAGCAGAACCTTGGATCTCCCAAGTCCCAGTCCAACACTCTAACCACTACACCACACTGCATCCCCTAAAGTAGCCTGCTGCCCTCAGATGCACTGTCCTGTTGCCAGTGCTGAAGGAAGATTCAACTGCTAGTCTGGTCAGCTTCTCTACCTCAAAAGGAGGCACGGTAATCTTATCATTTTGCTCAGGTAGTAAAATGTGATAGGCTAGCCCTGTCTTGATTCATTGATAAATGTAAACATTTACTTCAACAGGCTGGGAAATGTCCAGAGTTATGAAGGAATGGTTCACTTTCATACATTTTATTGCATGCAGTAAGGTTTAAAAACACTAAATGAATTCTTAGTAATCTTAAAACATATTGTACACCATATAAGGGGTCGGATCCAGATTTAAACATGTGCAACTGCACCGATGGAAATGGAGTTTCCCACCCACTCCCTCCCATGGCAGCCCCTCCAGCACCCTCAAAATGCTACACAGAGAGTTGGGAGACTTTGCTGAATGAGGTGAGTTGTGATGTGGGGGCAAGGAAGGATCCCCAAAAATCAGGTGGGGGACCTTCTGCAACCAGAGCCTTTCCTCTTGCGGAAGGTCTCTTCTTCTCATGGAAGGCAGATCCCAGGATCCAAATCCAACCCAAGAAAGAGTGTGATGAATTCTTATCTTCCCGAGCCTCATCTTTGACCTACATTTTATGTTTCTGAATATTAATTTCCTCTTTAGAGGTCACAACATGTAGGGCTGGCATCAAGGGTAGGCATGCTTGGGCACCTGCTGAGAGCCCATACCCCAGGAGGGGCCCACTGACAAGAGCCCCTGGAGTTGCTCCTCCTCTTCACCATGGCAACCTGCTTGTTCACCTCTATCTCATTCTGGTCCAGACAATGGAGGTGGTGAGGAGGAGGAGCAGCAGATGCCCCTCCTGCCTACTTGCTCACTGGCTTCCTGCCTGTCAAGCCAGCAAGGGGTAGCAATGATGAGAAAGAGGAAAGCAGCAATAGCAGCAGGTGGCAATGGTGGTGAGAATGCAGACTCTGAGGGAGGGGGCCCATTGATGGTGTCTTCTTGCCCAAGGGTCCTCAAACACTTAGAGCCAGCACTAACAATATGGGTGACACTGGAGATGTGGATGGCATAGTAAGGAACAGAGCAGGGCACAGAGGAGGATAGCAGTGAAGTTATGGGAGGATTTGCTGAATGTCTAACATTTACCAGAAAATATTTTAGAGAGAGAGAGATATCATGCATATATGTTGTAAGTCACCTCCTTTCTTCCATATAATTCCATCAGATTACAAATGGCTGACACAGATTAGCATTTTGATTATCAGTTGTGGCTCCATATATCTGATGAACTGATATTAGAAAGGTTCTTAAAAACATACTGATTAAAGACACATTGGTGTTGCTATTTTTAACAAGTATATTCAGGTGTAAATCAGGTTCTGAATTCCACTTTCATAAAGCTATACTACAACCATCTGTTTTACTTTAGTTGTGGGGGGGGGAGGCAACCCTCCTATCATTATCTTCTTTAATATATTTTCTTTTACTCTTTCAAATGACTTTACCAAAAAGATCACTAATCAAACTTTCTTTAATTAACTTTATCTCATGAAATAATCAAGGTGCCCTTACATTCATTATAACAGAATCCCATCTCACTGAAGTTGTAGGCTTTATTTGTATCTATGTCTAACCTCTAAAATAGCTGTGAAGGGTTTCTGAGCCATAGCTTATGATCCAGAGATCTTAATTCAGTGTGAACATCTTGGGCTTCTTTCCCAGATGACTATTATTTTCAAGATTTGTCATAATAAATGGAATGTAATAGCTATGTCATACTAATTGGGAAATCCATATCATAGGAGCACATGAAGCTGCCTCATACCAGTTCAGACCAATGGTCCATCCATCTCACCCAGTACTGTTTACCCCAGGAGTGTAGAACCTGTGGCCCTCCATATTATGTTGGACTACAACTCCCATCATCCATTGGATATATTGGCTGGGGGTGATGGAAATTGTAGTCTGACAGCATCAGGAGGGCCATAGGTTCCACACCCCTGGTCTACACTGACTGGCAGCAGCTCCAGGGTTTCAGACAGGGCTTTTCCAGCTCTACCTGGAGATGCCAGAAATTGGACATGGGACATTTTGCATAGAAAACATATGCTCTCTACCATTGACGTATGGTCCTTTACATTTTCTTGCCTTGTCAACATATATACAAAAACTAAGATGAGAGATGGATTAGGGAGTAGGTCTCACTTCCCTAGCAACTGCTCATATTTACTTCAACTTTAATAAATCATGCAATAGGCTTTCTCCATAGTTTTGTTCAGCAGGAGCTCCAAGCATGCATAATGTATTTCCACAACCAGCCAAACTACAGTTTCACATACACACACATAACACAGGCACAAACCACAGTATAAGTAGTATGCAACCCAAATGAGAGAAAACATACAGACTATGCACAATATAGCATAAATAGGAATTTCATACCTTGCTTGATCAATACAGACAATCTCCAGGTGATGTTGGATAATGAAGATTCATCCAAAGGAACTTTATAGGGATGGGGAAGAAATTATTTCAGTTCACATTTTAACTTAATGTGCATGTACATAACTTGCACTTTTGAACCAATACATGAATGGAAACTCAGTTATCCTTCAAAATTTGCGCTTCTCCAGATATTGCAATGGAGGTCTCTAATTTAAAAATTTGCAAATTAACCACTATAAAATATGTAATATAAAAATTTCTCCTCTTTTGTGCACTCTCATGCTCAGTCACACAAAACCAATCCCTGATTTGTATACATGCATTCAACTCGCATCAGTCAAAATATCTACACTTCCAAAGAAGTCCGTCAAGAAAGGTATAACTTCATTTGACGGTGACGCAAAGTAGTAAAATGATCCATTTACTTGCGGTATTTATATACCACTTTTCAAAATTAACTTACAAACCAGTGTACAGTATAAAAACATAATGATATATTTAGAAACAATGAAACAAAATTCTCAAACAGGGATGAAAATCACTCAAAAGCAATTTTCCATGCAACAGCCTTAAAGGCTAGATGAATCAGATACATTTTTGTCTATTTCCAAAAGGCATCCAATGAGAGGGCTGAGTGCATCTCCCAGGGGAGGGCATTTTATTTGGATAACTACTGAGAAGGTCCTATTTCTAGAAGATGCCAATCCCTATCAGCATCAGTAAAATCCTCTTTCACAATTCCCAAAGCATGAAGTGCAGGTGGGCTCATATGCGAAAAGGTGGTCCTTGAGATCCTCTGGGACCAGACCATTTAGGTCTTTTTAGGTCAAGACTAACACCTTGAACTGCTATACAGTGTAAGTGTGTGTGTGTGCATGTGTTCACAAGTACATCAGTATATAAACAAACATAAAATGCACACAACACATGAAAAAAGTAACATGATATTTCAGCCTTCTCCAACCTAGCATCCTCCAGATGTGTTGGATTACAAATCATCTGTCTGTCTGTTCATTACATTTCTCTACCACCCAATAGCTGAAACTCTCTGGGTGGTTCACAAAACAAGAATTAAAACTATAAAACACAATAACATAATAAAACATAATATAAAATCCTTTAAAAGTTAAAACAACAGAATAAAACCAGAGTAAAAAACAAAGTTAAAGCCAGCAGGAATACATTACAAAGGTCTTAAAAACACGCACAATTTAAAAAACCCGAATGACTGAAAAGCCTTGGGGAATACAAAGGTCTTCACCTGGTGCTGAAAAGTCCACAATGCAGGCACCAGTCAAGCCTCTCTAGGGAGGGCATTCCACAACTGGGGTGCTACCATTGAGAAAGCCCTCTCCTTAGTAGCTACCTGCCTCACCGCATTTGGTGGAGGAATCCAGAGAAAAGCCTCTGAAGATTATCTTAATATCTGGGTAGGTATATGCGGTGGGAGAAGATGATCCTTCAAGTAACCCCAAGCCATTTGGGGCTTTAAAAGTTAATACCAGCACACTGAATTGGGCTTGGAAATGGATTGGAAGTCAGTGCACTAGGATAATATGATCATACTGACTAGTCCCCATTACCAGTTTCACTACCCTATTTTGGAGCAACTAAAGTTTCCAGACCGTTTTCAAAGGCATCCCTACATATAAAACATTGCAGTAATCAAAATGAGATATTACCAAGTACAGATAACTGTAGCTGCTAAGCTATCTCTGTCCAAATAGGGTAATAGTAGGTATATAAGCCTAAGATGAGGCCACCCGGCTGTGCCTCCAGTGACATCATGCTGGATCCAAGAGCACCCCCAAACGACAAACCTGATCCTTCAGGGAGATTGCAACCCAGAACAGTTTGAACACCACTCAGCCGGGCAGATGAACCACACACTAACAGTAACTCCAACTTGTCTGGACTGAGTTTCAGTTTATTGACCTTCGTCCAGTCCATTACTGCACCCAGGCACTGGACTGTGGATGATGAGAGTTGGAGTCCAGCACATCTGGAGGGTGCCATGTTGGGGAAAGCTGGGGCCTGGGGGTAGTTTATCAGACTGTAAAATGATCAGCAGAATCATATACTGTACCAAAGTGAAAGTTTGACATATAGTAAACAACTGGCCTACGTCCTGCACAGGTGTTTTGGGTAAGTGGTTAGTTTAATCAGTGTTAATTAAGACAGTGTTTTGGGTAAGTGGTTAGTTTAATCAGTTTAAATAAATCCCAGATTTTATTTAGCCTTTTATTTTTTACAAGGCGCACATATAATGCTTTCCAGGGCTTGGCACTAACTGCACTATCCTAGCTGCTACAGTTAACAAGTACAAGAGGGGGTTATGAAGATTTGTAGAACAAATATTTTTAATATACCGTATTTCAGTAAACATAACACTGGGCAAAATATCAACAGAAAATGGAAGATCTCATTGTGTGTACTAATTACAATTTTCTCACTCTGACTCTATGCTACTATACATTGGAGAAAATCCTTCTTAGCTGACTGCTGGCAAAACCAACATTTGCCATTATGAGTCATATAGATTTTATGAATTTCCCAAGGGGTTAGATACCATTGGAGAACCATCTTCTTTCTAGCAATTCTCTCTGATGTCTAAGGCAACTGTGAAATGAGATCCTTCCTTAGAAAGGAAGGAACAGACTTTTCTGGGATAGTGTCTTAAAGGTGTTGATACCATTTTATTCTTTTAAAGCCGTTGCTTCTCCATTACTAAATTTGACATGGAGTAGAGCAGGGCTGTCGAACCTCTTTCAGCCTAAGGGCTAAATACAATTTCAGAGAAGTTCTCTGGCCACATTCTAGTGGTGGGTGGGCCCAAAAGCAAAACAGGGCAGGGCCAAAATACCAAAAGTATCAGCATATTTTAGCTTAAAGCTCTTACTGCTGGTAACTAAGCCTTAGGAGAGGTATTTCAACCTTTTAGAATTGGGGAAAAACCTGCACAAAAGCTAGAAAACCACCAGATGATTAGTGGTTGTGGGGAAAAGGTCAGGGACAGGGAAGGGGTACCTCAGAGGGCCAGATGAGGACCTCAGGCATACCAGATTTGGGTCCAGTGCCTGAGGTTCTGTACCCCTGCTGTGGAACCTAGAAAGTAGTTTAACTTTATCTGAGTTGATCAGATTCTCAATTTAAGATATATAATGGATTTCTCTTAGCATCCATGGTATGGCAGTCTTCCCCGTAATATAGAAGATGTTAAACCTTAGCTTAGCTATAGTAGTGCACTGTTGCATGTATAGTCAACACTAATGTTATAGTCAACTCTGAACCAAAAAAAAAGGGATATGGAATGAAACACTTCCTTAAACTGCTCTTGGGGCTCCCACAACACTCCAGAGAAGATTGGGGGGGTGCACAGGGAGCTGCAGGGAACACAGGGAATCCATTCCACTAGGGGTATTCATTCCGTTGGTGTATGGACACCATTGGCTATAACTCAGTGGGCTGAATCCAGATTTAGGCACATGAAACTGGGCTGGCAGAAGTGGACTTCCCTGCCCCCCCTCCATACAGCATGCCCTACGGTCCCATGAAAATGCTACACAGATGGTCAGGGGACACGGCCAAGTGTGGTGAACTGTGGTGTGGGAAGGCAAGGGGGATCTCCAAAAATCAGGTGGAGATACGTTCCGTGAGCAGAGCCCTTCTGTCCATGGATCCAACCATGTTTGTAGGAGGGATGATTCAAGAAATCTTCTTCTCCTGTTGACAGGGCTTAACCATATCTTTAACACAGTGCTGAGAAATAGCAGAATACATCCTGTCACCAGCTCTGGCATATATTTAAGTTAATGTACAAGGTCCAGTATCAAACAGACAACCAGAACATGCCAACAACAAGTATGCTGACATGGTATTTTAATTCAGTAAATATATATGGGCTGGGAATCAGGCTTCGTCATACTGAGAGATTCAATTGGTCTACTTTGCGTATGACTAATTGGATCCAACCCATAAAAGATCAAAGCGCTGTGGCATGATACATTCTAGTAGTAGTGTTTTGCAAACCTTCCACCGTTAGAATATGGAGAGAATGAGATGATAGAAAAAACAAACAAGAAATTCTCACATAGGGGATTAAATGCTACTAGCCTAAAAAATATGAGGAGACCATCTGGTTGCCCCCCACCCCCTTACCATCAAACGGTGCCTGAAAATTGCAGCTTTTTCTTTTGAATTTCCTTCCATTGTGTTCCTCCACTCTCACAACATCACCATCATCTTCCTTTCACCAGTCTTATGGTGAGTTTTGTTAGACTTTTCTGAGTTGCATTTTCTCAAATGTGACCTACACATGTAATTATTATAATGATGTCTAAGTACATAATTTAGGTAAATATATATAATTGCATTATTGTAATATGCAATAATCTTGAAACAGTTCTTCTGAGACATTGGTGGCAAAATTGTCGTAGGCACGTGTACCGTTGCTGATCGGCAGACTCCCCTATCGCTATCACACTCCATTAGCTGCTCTGGCTCTTTAAAATGCAAAATAATACATGGATTTAATCTACATTATAAAACAACCCCCTTTCAGAAGCAGCACTGAAATGTTTATCCCAAAGTAACAGGATGTTTTGGAAATCTCTGTCAAGTTGGCTTTTCTTCTCTTTCTTAGTTGTCAGGGATCTCAGAAATGAGGTATCTTTTGAAAAGTTGCAGACACGCACAATTTGGCTTTGAAATATAAGCTCAATTATTTAATGTTCAGGGATTTAGCAGCACAACACCCATTAATATCACTGCAGGTTCTGCCTGTATGGCCCAGTACACCAGGCTGCGACTGTGAGCAGAGTGCTTTAATTTAATGCTGGTCAGTTGAGAATTCTGAAATAATTACTTGTGCAGGACACCTCTTCAACTAGAAGTATTAACAAAACGGCTTGGGCAATGCTGTTTATAATAGAGTTAACTGGTTATGTTATGGTAATTATTAGCATACATTTCATAAATACTGGCAAAACCACTTTACAGTGTTTGTGTGTGTGTGTGCGTGTGTGCGTGTGCGTGCATAAAGTCCATGCATTGTAAAAAGCAGCGGCAGCGGCAGCAATTCCAGCTTAGCCTTTTCCCTGAACCTATACAGAAATGACTTTTGGTCAGCTGAGCCTCATAGAGATGGTCAAACTCTGATCCATGGACCACTGGCAGTCTGTGAGCTCTATTCTGTGGTCTGTAGAAATATCATGGCACAGTTGAGAATATCAGTAGTAGGCACTGCACTTGGTTTATTTTTCCTGAGGCTGTTTTGACCAGGGCCAGAGGATCAAACAGGCTAAAAAGGTCCTGGTTTAGGGCCCATGGTATTCATAACCCATTGCTGGTGCGGTCTACTAACTTTTCTCTAAAACTTCAGTTAAAGGTGCTCTTCTCAGTGGTCTGGCCTAGGCCCGTGATTTTCACAATATGGCACTGGTTTTTGATGATAATGCCGACTGTAGAAAAATATATTAAAATATGATTTATGTCTGTGCTTTGATTTGTAGAACAAAAATCCACCAAGACCCCCAGCATCACCACTAGCCTGGCTTTGTTTACATTCAGCCAGGCTGTTTGCTAGGGTGGCCACGTGTCCTACTTTACAGAAGACAATCCTTTATTTAAAGGGCTGTCATCAGACAGTTTTGTGTTTGAAGATATCCTCTACTTGAAGCACCATCTAGTCCAAGTCTGGATTAAAGATAAAGAACCATAAGAAGAGAGAGCAGCAGGAGCCTTGAAGTTACCCATCAACAGTTATCACCTGGACAGCAGACTGAGCAGCAGGTACACAGGTCACTTGGTTACATTCATAGATTTCATAGATCATAGACTTGGAAGGAGCCTACAAGGCTATCGAGCCCAACCTCCTGCTCAATGCAGGAAACTAGAGGAGGGGTCTCCCATCCAAATAATAACCAGGCCTGACCCTGCTTAGCTTTCTACACTCAGACAAGCTGAGCCAGCGTGAGCCACAGGCCTATATATTCCCTACTATGGTAAGTTGTACAGTAATGCCTTGGATTTCAAGCATAATTTGTTCCGGAAATCTGCTTGTAATCCAAAGCACTTGTATATCAAAGCGAAATTACCCATAAGAAATTTGTACACATATTTTTAATTTAAGCTGCAATAAAGAATGATAGTGTAAAGTCTTCATTTTTCTTGACCGTACTACAGTACTTGTATTGCAAGATGTCGCTTGTTTATCAAGTTATAATTTATTTTAAAGATTTGCTTGTCTTGCAAAACACTTGCAGACCAAGTTACTTGCAATCAAAGGTTTTACTGTATTGTATTTCTATTTAAATTACACTAATTACAGTAATACCTCGGATTACGAGTAACTCGGTATACGAGCTTCTCGTAAAACGAGCAAAATTTTATCATTTGTTTCGATTTGGAGGACGAGCGTGTCTTGGAACACGAGCCACACGCTGTGCCCCCGACTAGCACTTAAAGTGCCAGCTCCCCAGCTTTGCCTAGCCGGAAACCCCATGGAGGCGAGGCGCAGCCGCTCACTCTGCGGGCGCCTCGCGCTGCTGCGCCGGCTCCCTGCCTGCGAGCCCATGGAAGTGAGGCCGCTCGCTGTGCAGGCGCCTTGCGCCCCTGTGGCGGCGCCTTGCACTGCTGCGCTGGCTCCCTGCCCGGGAGCCAGCAAAGCACCCCATGGAGGTGAGGCGAGGGAGCCGCGTCGCTCACTCTGTGTGCGCCTCGCGCTGCTGCTTTGCCTGCTTCCTGCCTGGGAGCCAGCAAAGCGGCAGCGCGAGGCACACACAGAGCGAGAGGCTGCGCCACGCCTCCATTCAGCTCCCTGTCAGGGAGCCGAATGGAGGCGAGTGAGCGGCTGCTCGCTCTGCCTGCGCCTCGCGCTGCCGCTTTACTTGCCAGGGAGCTGTGTGGAACTTTGCCAGGGAGCTGCGTGGAGGCGTTCCCGCTGCTCCCTGCCTCTTCCAGCGGGGCCTCGCCTCTCTGCGAGCCGCCCGCGCTGCTATCGCCGGTCCCGTCGCGTCCCTTGCTGCTCCGGAAGTGACGCGACGGGAACTGCAGGGTCCCGTCGCGTCACTTCCGGGGCAGCAAGGGACGCGACGGGACCGGCGATAGCAGCGCGGGCGGCTCGCCGAGGAGGCGAACCACCCCTGGAAGAGGCAGGGAGCAGCGGGAACGCCTCCACGCAGTTCCCTGGCAAAGCTCCACGCAGCTCCCTGGCGAGCAAAGCGGCAGCGCGAGGGTCCCGTCGCGTCACTTCCGGGGCAGCAAGGGATGCGACGGGACCAGCGATGGCAGTGCGGGCGGCTCGCCGAGGAGGCGAACCGCCCTTGGAATAGGTAGGGAGCAGCGGGAATGCCTCCATGCAGCTCCCTGGCAGGGAGGCGCGGCCACTCGCGCTGCGGGCACCTTGCGCGCTGCCGTGCCGCTTCCCTGCCCGGGAGCCGGCATGGCAGCGCGCGAGGCACCTGCAGAGCGAGTGGCTGCGCCGTGCCTGACCTCCCCGCACCATTTAATCACTGCTTTGCAGGCTCCCTCCATGGGGCTCCCTGCCAGGGAACCAGCAAAGCAGTGAGTAAATGGTTGTGGAACGAATCATCTGAGTTCCCATTATTTCTAATGGGAAAACTCGCTTTGATATGCGAGTGTTTTGGATTACAAGCATGGTTCTGGAACGAATTATGCTCGTAATCCAAGGTATTACTGTACTTCCAAATTTGCATCTATACATATAAATTAACATATGGAAATTGAATGCAAATCTGTGTTTTCTTTGCTGATGCCTAAGTGGCCACCCTATGTGCAAAACCCTTCTGAGAAATTAGAAAAGAAATTCCTCTTTGCCAGCTAATTCTCTCCAGGATTCTGGGTTCAACAGAATTTCACCCACTTTCTATAGGTATTATTATTAAAATGGTCCTGGCTTGCTTAGCTGATATACAAAACTCCGCTGCATTCTTAACAAATGGATATAAAAAGAATTTCTGATGCTCTACCACAAAACAAAAAATACACTGCAAGACAAACAGCTATGTGTGGGAAACCACAAACACCACACCAACTGGAAAATAAAAGCAAACGTTTACCGCCTAAGTAAACCTACTGAGGTTTAAAGTGTCGTGAGAAGTCACGAAGGGTTAGTTAGGGTGGTTAACAAGAGCGTCCTTAACTACCATACTAAGCCATGGCTTGCGTTGCGATACAGTTCAAGTAACCCTAGTAGGTTTAGCTTGTCATCCGAACCTGGATGACATGCTAACCCTACCGCAAGCCAAAAGGCCATAGAGCCCTTTGTCCAGAGCGGCAAGCAAGGGCTACCACTCTGGCCAAAGGGCTCTTGCCAATGGCAGCTGGCCAAGAGCCCAAGCAGCACTTGGCTGGCTGTCATTGGCTTCCCCCCACACTCTGGCTGATTCTGGGAGAGCGGCATCGGCCGGAGCACGGGGGGGGGAAAGCCGAAAGGACTGCAGTGGCAGCAGGGGATCCAGGCACCTGGCTGTGCTTGCTCTCCAGCAAGCGCTTCCAGGAGCCTGGCTCCCTGCTGCCAGGGCGCCACCAGAGTCTTTCCCCTCTGAAACGGCAGGCGGGTACGCAGTGAAGGGAGAGAGGAGCCTCTAGCCGGCTCCTCTTCCCCTTCATCATGTCCCCGCCTGCTGTTTCGCCTGGCACTGGAGAGGAAGGAGCTTCAGAAGCGCCTTCTTTTTTAGTGCCAGGCAGGCAGGTAGGGATCCCCGCCTGCCAAAGGGCCCACTGTACTTGACTCCCTCTCAAGGAAGGCGAGCACAGCGGGTCATTCCTGCCTAGCGGAGGGGAGAGGAGTGGCTTTCCCCCCACGGTCTCCCTTGGCTTTCTCCCATGGTCTCCCATGGTGGGGGAAAGCAGTAGCCTCCCCCTGCCGGGCAGCATGATCGGCTCGCAATCATTTTGCCTGGTGGGAGGGAAAGGAGGTGCATTATCCTAGGTCTGCCCAGGAGCAGGCCCAGGACATCACTCCTCCTTTCCCACCCACCTGCCGTGCCGATTGACCCACTAGGCGATCAGCGCAGCAAGCGGGAGGGAGAGGAAGCACTCCCCCCCCAGGTCACCCTCTCACTCTCGCTGGACTGGAGGGCACATGGTTGGAGAAGGCTGCCTTGTGGCTGTAAAGTGACTTCACATTTGTGGCATTTTTAAAAAAACAAAAACACTTCCATACGTTGGTGGCCCAGCCATTGACAGCTGTCCAGCTGCTCTGTGGCACAACCAGTAGAATGTAGAACCCTTGGTAAAGTTGGACACATGGCCACCGTATTTGCAGATCTCTTCAAGCAAGCCTTCTAGGAAGTAACCCAATCCTATGGAAATCCTACTGAGTCGTTATACACACACACCCCAATCACCACACAATGGATAACAAGCTGTTGTCTGAATCAATCCTTAAACTGCATCCAATTGCCTTTCTCTCTAGAGGACTGACTGACTGACTGACAAAAGTTTCCAATTCTAGCCATGTTAAAATCATGAACAGGGTGCCATTACTGCACTCAGGAGAGTACCCTGTGGTGAGGATTAAGACTTTTTTTTTTCCAGTGTGTGTTCCTCAAGTGTCAGCACATATCACAATGCAAAGAAAATTCCCAGGCTTCCTCTATGACACCAACGCCTAGCGAGAGCTAAAGCTGCACACACTGGCAATGCTAATTATACTAATAATCCTGCTAAGTAAGATTATATATATTCACGCTAATGAAGCTCGAGCATGCCTCAAAATGCAGAGAGAAGTATAGGATGTCATATCAGAAAGAACTGCTGATAGGCGAGAACGTAATTCCTCGTCTGTCTCCCGAAAGACTTGGGAGGTATCGACAAAACAGGGGAGTTAGATTAGAAATTGCTGCCGCGTCGAGTCTTTCGAGAAGGGGTTATATCAGCTGGGGGATAATCTTTTCCTTTCTTCCGGGTGGTCTGGGGACATGAAATCTGCAACTGGATTTGGGGGACAAAAGTAAAGATCGTTTTGAGTGTTGCCACGCTGAGATAAGTCTTCACGGCAGTTTTCCTGCTGTCAAGGAGAAGCCGGTTCAGAATCAGTTTTTCATGACATGGAAATACCATCAACACAGGAATTGCCATTTAGAGGCGATAATGAAGCTTCTGTTTTCACACAATTGGGAGTTATTTTCGTATTCTCTTCTCAGTTGCTTGCATTTTTAACTGTTCATACTGTCAGATAAGGTAGTCCTCGATGATGAACATCATCCTGTGTTGTTGTTGTTGTTGTTGTTTTTAAACTCCCTTTAAAAACAAACCAACCCAAAAGGGGGGGCCACATCTTGGTTTAGCCAGTAAGAAGACTAGATTTGTCGCTGGAAACATTTCTTTCTCTCCAAGGGAGGCTCAAGTCCAATGTTTCAATGTTTACCCTAGTCTATCCCTGTTTCACAAAAGTCTTTCTGATTGATTGTTCACACACTGAATGGTTTTCTGGCATTGCTTGGTCTTTGGCTGGTCTTTGGGGATTCTGAGGAAGTAGTCTGCCTCAATGTAGTTTTGAATCTTTGAAGAATAGTTGGTTCCATCCAGCAAAACAATTCATTGTCTGTTTGCAGGGTCGTCAACTTCTTCTTCTTCTTTTTTTTACTGTGCCTGTGCCTTTAACAGCAGCTTGATTTTCAGACATTACCTCTATATTATCACACACTTTATCTACTGGTTTCTGCAGATTAAACTGTCATTAAAGACATAAATAGGGTTGGTGGTTTTTTCTGGTCAGTTGGCACAGTGCCAGCTCCAGCTTCTTGAGGGCCCTTGGACAAGGCCCCCTCAATGGGCCCTTTTCCTCAGTGAGTCCACCTTCTCACCGCCATTGTCACCAGCTGCTCTTGCTCCACATCCTCTTTCTCATCATTGCTACCCCTTGCTTGTTTGACAGGCAGAGAGCCAGTGAGCAAGTAGGCCGTGGCATCTACTGCTTCTCCTTCTCACCAGCACCATTGTCAGCATCAGAACAAGAGGCAGGTGAACAAGCAGGTTGCCATGGCAAAGAGGAGAAGCAACTCCGGGGTACTCTTGTCAGTGGGCCCCTGCTGGAATGTGAGCCCTCAAGCAGGGGCCCAACCAGACTACCTTGATGCCAGCTTTGAGTTCGCTAACTCGCCTGTATGAAGAACACACTTGTAAATAGGGGTAAAATTTGGCAATTGTACCTGAACCCAGAAAGTGAACCCACCCATTCCTCCTGTGGAGCATTATCCTTTATGTAGTAGCCAAATAAAACAGTATCACATTCTGGATTTGTGTGTGCGTGTGCGTGAGAGAGAGGGGGGAGGGAGGAGGGAGAGGGAGAATGTGTTTTTAGTGGTCCAATAAATATTTTATGTTTTCAATGTAATAAACAAGGTTTTTTGGGTAGTGTGAACTTAAATTTTACTTCAGTGTAGGCATTTAAAATTAACAATTTTATTTCTATAATTTGGAGGGAGTGGGGTGGTGTCAATGATAGCCTTTCTCCACAGCAGTGTCAGGAACAGCTGATGCCTGGAACCAGAGGTGGACAAGGCCACCTTCCTCTGCCCTTCTGTATGTCTAAAAATATGCAAAAATTGCAGGGAGGGGGGAGGGGGAAGACACTAATATCAGAGCTTGCCCCGTGCTAGTTCTATACTTCCTTGTACTGGTGTAATTGGAGAAGAGCGAGGGGAGGGCCAATTAAGTCAAAACCAAAATGGCAGGGGCGGGGGGGGGGGAAGCTGCTACCTCCCTTAGTCATTTCTCACACTTCTTTGGGGTATCCTGCTTTACTTCCACATCAAGAACTGTGGCACTAGTATATTGACCCATCTAATCCCAGTCCAATTCCTTTCAAAATCCACTGTGTACCCTGACAGGTCCCCTTCTAGGCTTGTGTGTAGATATCGTGTCTTGGAAATACACTGACATATCTATTTAGACATAACTGACGACGCAGCATAGCACAGCCTTCAAAATAATGCTTTAATTTGAAACGGTGAGACACTTTAGACCAGGGGCTTTAAAGTCTGGCCCTCTCCTGCTTCAAAGCCATGTTAATAAGAGAACACTTCGAGCGCAGGAAAAGCAGCAGTGATGGGCATGTTTTTAAGTGACATTCCTAATTTGTAGCTGCAGCTCGTGGGCTGATGTGCTCGAGGTCTTATGTTGAACTTTTAAAGCCAGAGAATGTACTTGTTAATCCAAACCTTTGGCTCATATGGTATACCTTCTCCCAGTAACAATAGAAGTTAATGCATACACACACATTCGTGAATGCATGCATAGCTGCCACCCAACCTTTCCCTAACACAACTGACATTTAATTAGTGTAATGAATCAACAGCAACGCCATACAGCCCTGGTTGGTAGGCGCGCACTATGCAAAGCACAGACATGGCACGGGCCCTGTGTAGGCTTTCAGCCTGCTCACGCCAGGGCTAAAAGTGTGGTAGGAAGGAAGTGAGGTCATACATGCAAGCCCCGCCCCAGCGTCCCTGTAGATCCAGCTCCTCTAAAGACCTTTGCATGTTTCGTGCTAAGCTCCGAAGGGGGAGTGTAAGTAGCCCTATTCAGGTGTCCCGAACCTGAACAGGGCAACCACATGAGGAGAAGGAGCACTCCATCCCCCTCCTCCCTTGTCAAATTCGTCACCCTCTACTTGTGGAAACAGGATTAAGGGATATACTGTCCCTCTGTATCTGTATGGCTCGCCGTAAGGTTCAGTCAACTCGGGCACTTGCGCCGTGCGCGATCTACCCAGGCAGTATTTAGAACAGCGACTCTCCTTCCCACACTGCTAGCAGCTACTCCTGTCCTGTCTCGCATCCTGGGTGCAGTCCTGAGACAGCTGGCTGGTGAACGACTGCATGCACATTCGTTTCCCTTGGAATTCCATGTTGTCAGGGCCCCCTGATGATGGCCTCAACAGCATCCTCAGCTCACTCCATGTGAACAAAAGCATAATCCTTAACGATGTCGCACTTGAACATTGGGCCATACTCCTCAAATATGGTTGATGCACAGCTCGAGGTTGGTGCAAGTGGAGCTGATGTTGCCCACATGCAGTTTGGTAAAGGCCTTGTTCTTGTTCTTAGCGCAGTGTTCTCCAACCATGCTGGCTGGGGCATGCTGGGAGTTGTAGGCCAAAAACATCTGGGGACCCAAGGTTGGAGAACACTGTCTTAGCGACTTCCACACTGATGCAAGTGCCATGCACCTTGTAATGATGCAGGTTGCACATCCTTGGTGGCGATCTTGTTCTCTGTGTGTATGAAGCCATAGTTCTCTTGATGATGTCACATTCCAGAATCTGCCCATACTGCTCAGAAAGTGAGATCTCCTGCTCTGTGGCCTGCTGGGGAAGATTACCAATTAAAAGTTTCACCAAGGTGGCTAGAGCTCAGCAGCAGCCTACCGTACAAAATGGCAGCAGAAACAATGGAAAAGTTCCTCTAAGCAGCCTGTCCCTCCTCCTCCCCCTCGGACTACTATGCTGTGTCCTGATTGGTCCCACGAGGAGCCAGTGCATGTGATGAGTGGGCAGGGGCGTGAACCACCATCTGTATCTGTACCAAAGTCCTAGCAATGCCCTGTCTGGAAGTCTGGGTCTGATGATCTGTCAGTATGGTAGCCAAGCCAAACTTTGTGATATTTGCTATTTTTCTCTTGATAGCGTGACACGGATTTAAGCTATTGTTGACTGAATAGTTTAAAAATTTCAACTTAATACATTCTAAGTGTGTGCACCAATCACACAATTCACTTCAGACTTTACTCCTGTGATTAGGAAAGCAGCAGGGTTCATCTTGGACTGTTTCTGAGGCAGAATCAGAACCTCACCTCGGGAAATCTGACGCTTTGTGCTTCCCAATTGACTATCATTAGAAAATCAACAAAATGGCTATCCCCTCCTTTTTTGTTTGTTTTGCTTTTTGACAGAATTGGATGAAATTTCCAGTCATAGCAGCCCCCTTTGAGGGGATGAAGCCTGCCAAATTTCATACCAATGTTTGTTTTTGTTTTAAAGATAGCTGCCTATAACTTTTTTAAAATTTCTTGTCAGACTTGGATGAAATTTGGAATAGATAAGATAGGTACTGGTAAGAAACACAAGCCAAAAAAACTCCTAACTCTACTACAAGTCTTTAAACATTCCTGTTCAGTAGAAAGAGAACTAGCAAAGAGTACAGACAGAACAGACTAGAAGTCAGTTGATATATTACTTCAATGTCTCTCCCCCAAAGCACTGTAATTGCAGAGTCCTGGCAATATTATTGGGCTGTGATTAAATGCCAGATATGTCAGTCACAAAGCTATACCCCCCCCCCCAGCTCTTCCTCCTCCCTCTCCCAACCCTGGCATCTTTTAATATCAAGGGTACAGATGGCCCCAAACGGCCATGCCCCCTTCCGCTGGCCCCACCCTTTCCCCAACCACCGATCATTTGGTGGTTTCCCAGCTTTTGTGCAGTTTTTCCCCATTCTAAAAGGTTGGAATTTCTCTCCCAAGAAGACTGAGTTACTGGCAGCAAGAGCTTTAAGCACAAATATGTTGGCATTTTTCAGGCCCACCCCTTTGCCTGTGGACCTGCAATGCGGCACCCAAGAACTTCTCTGAGATGGAAAAGGTTCAACACCCCTGCTTTATATGGGAAACTTGGGGAGGAAAATGGCAATTTTTGCAGATACATTGTCTGCCTCTCCAAATCTCCAAATCACTCATGAAGGAGGGCCCAAACTCACTGGGGTGATTTGGAGGACCCTTGTTTCACTTTGGATGAATCTCAGATTGATCTGAATCAGCCCAATTTGATTCAGAATCTGGGATTTGTCTAAATCTGATGCACACCTTTAATAAATTCATGAACAAACAGTAACAGTAATAACAATGAACAAAAGAATGCAATATTAAATAAATCGCCAATGCACACATCATTTCTGTTCTTGTTGATGCCTTTGGAAATTAATTTACAAATGCAAACATTTGAATATTAGTTATTCATAGTTAAACCTTTTTAAAGTTCCATGGATTTCTATGCAAGGGATTTCTTTATTATTTATTTCTTTATAATATTATTTACAAATAAAAATTGTACGCTGCTTAATATAATAAAATCTCTAAGCAATTTACATACAAAAATATTTAAGATCACTGTTAAAATACAGTTCATAAACAATTACAACCACTACAACAAAGCTAAATAGATAAAAAGAAACAATGAAAAGAAGAAATAAAACACATTAGTGTCATTATAATCAGTTACAAGCCAGGGAAAGCTTGTGTAAACAAGTATGTGAAGCACACCACATTTTCTATCTCTCAAACTGCATGGGGGAGGGTGTTCCAGAAGGTGGGTGCCACTACCGAGAAGGCCCACTTTCAAGATATAACATGGCAACATTCCATTGGTCATAGAGTGGCCAGCAAGGCCTCCTCAGATCTTAAAGGTTGGCGGGGTGCATATAATGGAAGGCGGTCTGCTAGGTGTTCTGGTCCCAAGTTATTTAGAGCTTTGTATATCAGCAGCAGAACCCTGAACCTCAGTAGTTATTCTAATAGCCAGCCAGTTCATTTCTTTTAACAAAGGTTTTAAAAGGCAACTTCCAAACTAGGAGCAAGGGCAGCCCTACATAGAGTACAATACATTAATCTAGGGCGCAAGCCAATCGGGATGCCCATACCCCTCCGGACTCAGAGGATTATAGGCATCCTATGCAGGGCAGGAGAAGCCCGGAGAAGAAGGTCGCCTCCATGTTCCTCCCACAATGCAAAGCACTTAGATGGCTGATTTCAGCCATCTAAGTGTGGCGCTTTGGAGAGGGAGGGAAGGAGGCTGAGGTGATACCTAGATACATCATATCTTGGCGGCACTGGTCTCCTCCCCTCCCTGCCCTCCGGAACGCCCACCCTCAAGCCCTTCTCCGAGGTTGCTCTTGCAGCCGACGCAGTTCTTTCCATGCTGGCTGCAAGCACGGGAGGGGGATCCAAGCATGGATCCCCAGCTACAAGGTTGGAGCAATTTTCTGACCTCATACCTGGGAATCCAAAAAATCCTATGACAGTCCAGACACTGTCTAGTAGGTGGCCATAGGATTGTGCTGTTAACCATTTAAACATATTCTTGGAAATCAATGAGACTAAGATGCACTTAACATAGCCTGAACGGTGTCCTCACAGTTATTCCAGTTCTCATTTCAATAGAAAAGTAAAGCTATATTTTTCTGTATTTGTGAATGAACCCTTTCATGTTGTATTGTTTTTAGATTATATTTTTATGGTATTTATTTTTTATTTGTAGCATTGTGCTGATTATGGTTTATATTGATTTTGTTTTTGTTTTTTCTTTCTATTAATCATGGATTTCTGTATCGTGTCTGTGCCGCTTCAAGGTTGCTTTTTGCAGTGGGAAGCAACACATAAATGTAATAAATAATAATAATACAAACAAATACCTGAAGGGGTGCATCTTTCCATACTATCCTGCCTGTTCTCAAGATCTTCTATTGAAGCTCTTCACCCAGTGCCTTCCTTGACTGAAGTGTGCTAGGTAACAGCAAAGGAGAGGACTTTTTCAGTGGTGGCACCCCACTTATGGAACATCCTCCCTAAAGAGGTGTGCCTGCTGCTGACATTACAATCCCTTTGGTACCAGTTTAAGATTCCTGTTATTTTTGTAGACATTTTAAGCAGTGTAATGCCTTAGCCTGCTGTGTTGTTAGTTGCTGCCTTATTATACTTAATGTAATGGTTCTACTGTACATGTTAATATTTATGGGATAAATAATATATTATTCATACTTGTTGACCACTGCCCTGGAATCTGTTAAATGAAGGGCAGTAAATGACAGTTCTAAATAAATTAAAAAGCAAGCAAATAAATCAACACTGTGAGATGGTACATTTTACCTGTTCCTTAAGCGTTTCATCTGTTGTGTGACTGCTGTGTTGTTAATAGATACAGAATGGGTAGGGAGATAACCAGTTTTGTCGTTCTCATTCAGTGGGGCCATCAGGGCAGCTACTAACTCCGCCAAGCTGCTCTGCTACTTTGTCTTTAAACAAGGTTAAAACCTCTTTGTACTGATTTGACATGGTGACTTTTCACTCCCCAAATCTGTGTGTGCTTCAGAGCTAATTGGAGCCCTTGACTAGCATGCAATGAGGGTAACTGGGAAAAGGTCAAACTGTGTTCAGACAAACATCTCAATTATAGATGCTTACATGTGCTATCCAAAGAATCCGTTGTGACACAGCCTTGCAAGTTGCAACCCCTTTATTTATGACTCCATTACAGCTCAGACAGATTAGCGTTGGTGCAGGAGTTACCTAGGGAAATATTATTGTATATTTGTTGACAGATCACACTCTAAGGGACCCTTTGGAACAATCCCCAGAGATGCTTATTGTTTTTGCTCCTCCAAGGCACATATGCAAGATCTGATAACACAGATTAGTTATTCTTTAATACCCTGTTACATCCCCCCCCCCACACACACACACACGATACTGTACCCGGAATCTGGGTGGCTAGATGGGAATGGTCCCATTAATGGTTGAAATGAGAATGCTAATCTGCAGGATTGTGTGACTATGAAACCAGAGGGTGTGGTTATAACTTTTAGTCTTGTGTGTCAGGGCAGTGGCAAGGCCCACCGGTCACGGTGCTGATGCCTGTTCAGCACTCCAGCCTAGCTGCTTCCCTACCAGGCCTTATCTGGTAGTACTGACAGAGTTGGTAAGACCACATCAGATTAACTTTCCCAGAACGGCCTGGAGTGCCTGATATAGCATTGCTAGGTTGGGTTCTCTAGGGCAGGGGTGTTGAAGCTGAAGCCTGTAGGCCAAACTTTGCTTAAAGTTTTGTAGGGCCAGCCTGGCGGCACAGTCTGGCTCTCTGGGGTTCCCTGCTCCACAACTAAATGCCCTGCTCCACAACAAACCACAAATCAGACCTCAGGAACATGTGGCACCATCAGGAGGGCTCACCAGATGACCCTCAAGGATCTATAGGGGAGAAGACAGGTAACCAGGTCCCAGGTCCCCTATACACACTACTTGTCAGGAAATAAGCTGCATTGAACTTAATGAGGTTTACTTCTGAGGATTGTTGATATAGAACAACTTCTCCCAACCTGATGCCCTACAGATGAGTTGGAAGGCAACTCCCATCATTCCCAGCCAGCATGGCCACTGTTGCAGTCCAATGCATCTGGGAGGCACCAGGTTTGGGAAGGCTGTTGTGGAACATCTTCTACATTTTCTGTTCTAAGGGTTATGCTTTACCTTTCATTGACTGTTGGTTGTATTTTTTATCAGCTTTAGAAAATGTTTGTTGTACTTGCATTTTAACTGTTTATATTATTGATTTTATGATAATGCAGTATGCCACTACTTTTAGTAGAACAGATGATGATGATGATGATGATGATGATGATGATGATGATGATGATGGAAGAACTGGGACTTTCTGTTTTCAGAACAGGTGTAGTAGAAAAATAAGTCAGATTTCCAGGAGGGTTCTATGTGTCTTCTTACTCAATAATTGCAGAAAGCATTCATCAAAACAGCCAAGTCTACAAATAGTTCTGTGAGAAAGTTTGGTTCCATTTGAAATGAAAAAAATAGCCTACTGTGTGTGTGTGTGTGTGTGTGTGTGTGTGTTTGTAAGCCTTCCATTTGTATTTAATTTTGTGCAGTGCTCTTTTATAGCGATGTTTTGTCGTCAGTAGCCTACAGCAAGGTCATTTTTATGAAAGGTCAGCTTGGGCTGCAGATGCCTCCCCTCCCATAGAACAAAACCAAAAGGCACCAGGGCCCTGCAACTGCCAAGCTTATTCTGTGGTCACTCTCAGAGGAGGGGACAGAGAGCATGACAATGAAAGGACGCAGGTGGCTGTTAAGGACATGTGAACCTAAATGCCACCTGAGACCCCCCCAGCTTCCGTGCTAACTTCAGGACTCATCTAGCCCAGTTCCTCAGTTGAAGGTGACAAAGAGGTTAAAGTTGAAGGGAACCATGTGCCACAGAAGCAAAGCTGCAGCGATGCCGTGCCAAGTAAGAACGCTGCAGCTGCTGAAACATGATTCTGCCATTTCTTGAATCTTTGCATGCATCACACTGCCTATATTGGCTGACATTTTGTTTTCTACATTCGTATGTGGTTTTCACATAGCTAGAAAGATAATTTCAGTGGACAAAATTCAGACTCTCTTGCTATATATACTGTATCTGTGTACGTGTATGCACGTGTGTGTGTGCGTGTGCGTGTGTGTGTGTGTGCGTGTGTGGTGGCAGGTGTCTTACTTTAGAGAGGATGGTCCTCTATTTGGGAGAGCTGGCAGAGGACAGTCCCGTATTTGAAGGTGTCCTATATTTGAAGTGGTGCCCAAGCCTGGTTAAAGTCAAAGAACCCTAAGGAGGGAGAGCAAGGAGGAGTCCTGAAGCTGCCCCTGCCCATCAAGAGGTAGCACCTGGACAGCAGACTGAGCAGACACACAGCACAGGCCACCTGGTCAGTCTTCTCCACTATGGTGGTGAGATGTATTCCTAATTGATATTTTTCTGTCTAAACAGGCATAGGATTGCACCCTTAATCAGAACCCCCAAGGGGTTGCTTGTTTAATCCCCCCCCCATTTGGGGGCAGGGAGCATATGGGATTGGGAAGAGAGGATGTTAACCCTGTTCTCTTGTACCCAGTGCTTTTTTTCTGGAGAAAAAGGTACCGGAACTCTTGGATTACATTTCCTCTGGAGTAGATGGCGATTAAATTGTAATGCAATTAATAGAAGAAAAGGTGCTGGAACTCAGTTCCGGTGAGTTCCACCAGAAAAAAAGCCCTGCTTGTACCATTTTGCTGATCAAAATCTACCCCCCCCCCCCAAAGCTACAATTGGTAGCTTTGTGCCTGGCTATTTTCCCGATCTTGGGAGGGGGGCGAAATTTAGATGGAGAAAATTGCTCGGAGGAAATGGGTAAAGGCCCCCTCTTCCAGCACCCCTTCCTGGATCCAATTTGTGTCCCAACCCCACTTCATGGCTGCTATTTATTTGTTTGTTTGTTTACCACAACAATTAAAATTGTAAAGTACAACACATAAATTATAATATAAAAGTTTAAAACTAAAGTATACTGTACAATAAAAATAAGAATCAAAATAAAACCTAACAGCAGCGAAAAGATTTAAAAGGCCAGGGAGATTGTACCAGCAGCTCCAGAAGAAACCTTCAGTTGGCCTGAGAGAACTGGTGTATGTTTGGTTTGGGGGGGGGGGGTAACATTTGTTTGAGTATTTAAACATTGTAAATCGCTTTGGATGCCTTAGCAGAAAGGAGGTATAGAAATGTAATAAAATAAATAAATAAATAAATCAACAGAAACAGAAAGGCTAAAATGCCTGGGGAAATAAGGTGGTCTTCACCTAGTGCTGAAAAGACCACAATGTAGGCGCCAGGAGAGCCTCAGTCTCTTGGGAGCTCATTCCACAACCAGGGTGCCACAACAGAAAAGCCCCTCTTCTTAGTAGCCACCTGCCTCACTTTATATGGAGGGGGCTTTTAAAAAGTTGGGAAATGTAAACACAGCTGCTTTGATCTACAGACAAAAATGTCAGTAGATCCAACTATGGAACTCCTTCTTCACATGCAGTTTTGTTCTATACATGTCTACTCAGAAGTAAGCCCCACTGAATTCCATGGAGCTTACTCTCAAGTAAGTGTGCAGAGGATTGCAGCCAAAACGATGGATGGTAAAGGAATCTGCTACAACTGGATTTGGCCCAGGATTTTGCAGTTCCGAACTTCTGGAATGATTTCCAGATTTGAATTTAGTGAGATAGAATCTGGTTGGATTCCAGAGGAATGATTTCAAATTTTCCAGGGGAAAATTGAACTGCTAAATTTTTGAAAGAATAGGGGTTCTCCCCCCCACAAATTGTAGCAGTTCAGTTTTACCTCTATTACTCCCCGCTTCCACCCCCAAAAGAATTATGCAATAGAGAAATGGTGAAATTCCACCACAGCACAATTTTGCAAAGAAAGAAAAAAAGCAAGAAGCTTTTCTTTCAAAGCCCAAATGATGGAGAGAGACAGATATTTATTTATTTTATTTATTTATTATATTTATACTTTATATTATATTTTATAATATATTATAAAATATAATATATTATATTTATATTATAAATATATAATATTTTATATATTTTCCTGCAAGGAACCCAAGGCGGCTTACATAATCCTCCTCCTTCTCTCCATTTTATCATATTTGTACAGTTTCACCACTGCACAATTGCAGTGCTGTGTGTGTGTGTGTGTGTGTGTGTGTGTATAGGTTAGATCTGAGTTAGTCATGCTTGGAGTAGATCTATCATGACTTACTTAAGTCTCATTGATTTCAATAGGTTTACTCTATATACGAATAAGTCTAGATCTAAGCCACACTCTCACACACACACACACAAATGATTTGAGGTAAATGGCATGCATACAGAATTCCACCAGCTACATTGCAGAAGCTAGAATCAGAATTTCTGACCAAAATGAAAAAAGAGTAGAATGGACTTGAAACACTTACAGTATGGAATTGCTCTAGTTCACTCATCCCTTCCCCAAAAGAGAGCATAGTTTTGTGACTGCAATGAAAGCTGATTCTGTTTTAGCTCCAGCACTTTGAAATTGCTGGCCTCAGCTCCTCTAGCTGCAAAATTATGAAAATGTATTTCAAAACTGTTGCCGAGCTTCCCCCTTTCACTTTTCCTCCCCTGCCACATCAACTTACAGCTCTCCTTCTTGTAATCTTCAAATTAGACATTTACTCAGGTGCCCACTCTTTGTTCCTTTCTGCATTGCAATACATATTTATAGCTCAGGAATTTGCAGGGTGCAGGGAAGGCAGGCACTCCCCCCCCCCATCTTAATTCTCCTGAAAACAAGATAAAAATGCTGTGCATTGGTTTAAAACAAAGACAAAGTTATTTACATTTGCAGTCATAATATATTTCCATAACACCTTTTTAACATTTGTTCCAGTATAGCTAATTGTCTAATATAAAACAATCCTTGGCAGAAGGCACTGTATTTTTCCTTTTAAGAAAAAGGTGCTAATGCATGGCACGTACACAATCCAGGTAACTGATTATTTGCTTATTTAACAAAGCTAGTGTAACTAAGAAGGAAGAGGTTGCACCCTGGGGGCTCTCGTACTGTACCACAAAGAAATATCAAAGAAATTTAAATGTATTCTCATTAAACACGGTGGCCCAGTTTCCAGTGCACCAGTGCTGAATCACCCCCATCCAGTTCCATTAGAGCAGTGTTCTCCAACCTTGGGTCCCCAGATATTTTTGGCCTACAACTCCCAGCATGCCCCAGCTATGCTGGGGCATGCTGGGAGTTGTAGGCCAAAAACATCTGGGGACGCAACCTTGGAGAACACTGCATTAGAGCAACCTGGTTGTGACTTTGGCTTTCCTGTAGGGGGAGCTTATCCACGATGATGCCCTTCAACCATGTTGCTGCTCCAACTTGAACGCTCTTTCAGCTTAAGGTGTAAGGAAGGAGCAAATTGAGTTTTGCTCCTGCCCAGAGTTGCAAGGCAGAGATCTGAACGTGCATGGAAATGCTTTGGAAGAAATGTGACCACCAAACCCTTATTTACATTTTGAGGGGCAAAAGGGATACTTTAGCGATAGGATTACCAGCCAGCCCAGCTCCCCCCTCAGTTCTTCCCTCCAGCATCCTCCCCATATAGGAATTATTCATTGGGTCAAATCCACACAGGAACTCGCTACTCTCGTGGAGTGGTGTTCAAGCACTAAGCAGCATTCCCTCTCCTGGCACCTTCCAGATGTATTGGACTATAACTCTCATCATTCCCACCCAGCAGTCTGGCTGTGAATGATGGGAGTTGTAGTCCAACACATCTAGAAGGCTCCAGGGTGGGGAAGGTTGCACTAAAGTGTGAAAACTAGTACTCAGGGTGGTCTGGGGAGGGACATAGAACGCTGATATAGAAATACGTAAGGAACTGTCATGGTCTAATCGTGATCTATACTCTGGTGGCTACTCCATCCACCAGAAGTTGGGGAACACAACTGGGAGGGTGCTAGTGCGCTTGTGGGTTTTGCACAGGGCAGCTGTTTGGCCACTGAGTGAACAGGACGCTGGACGAAATGGGCCCTGGGTCTGATCCAGCAGGGCTCTCCATGTGTTCTTAATTAACGTTAAGATCAGAACTTGCCCTGTCCACACCCCCAAATGCAAACTCAAGCACATTTTGTGGGCAAGCTTGCACATTCCCGAGCTTCTGTGGCTCGCTCACAAAATGTGTCCTTTAGAAAAATGCTCACTTTAAAAAATGTGCACGTTCACGCTTGAGTCAATAGGGGGGAGTATGCATTTGCTTGCACGTTAAAAAATGCACAGAGGGAGGGGAGAATCGGTGAAGATCACCTCCCTGCTTCCACCAGGCGGGAGTGTTCTGAGTGGAACTCAACTCAGGGCTCCTCCCTCCGGCAGAATAAAAGGTGTGGTCTACCCAATAATCAGAATATATTACAATAATCAGAATTTCTAAACCAAAAGTACCTCAAATAATTCTAAAAATATTTTAAAGACCTGAAGAATCTATGGAATCACATATGTCTTTCTGTCCCTTGTATGTGTACTTACTTCTTTGGTAAGGCCAGGCTTTCAGATATTCCATTTCTGCTTTGTGTCACCCTAGCCAGAAATCTGATTGTTGTTTGTACACAATGTTTATGACTAAGTCCAACTGACTAGAGCTCAATTAGCACTGCTGTCAGGCTGGTTAAGTCATATTTGGATTGACACCATTACACAAGGATTACTAGCCTGTATTCGTATTTCTACCTTATCGTGTTTATATGCATGTGATTGCATATAGATTGCATTGACTGAATACTTCTATTGATATGCTCATCCCATTTCCCTGTTCTTAATTTATTTTTACTTTTTTGCACTGATTGGTGTTACTAAGGATTATGTAATTTTAGAGAAGAAATATGTGTGTACTCTGAAACTCCTAGTGCTTACTTTAGATTAGGGTTCAGCAACTGGAGGTCTCAAAGCCCAAATCTGATCCTTTCAGAGTGAAATGCTTCCTGGCACTTCAGTTGCCAATCTAGAGCTGCCAGTGTGTAGAAGAGATCACATTTCTGGAAACAGAACTTGTTCCTAGGTTAGACTGGTAGATGAAGTTTGAGGCACCTGCCCAACACCCTGTGTTCACACACTTCCGAAATTGATCCTCTAGGAAAATTACGTAGTTGCTGGCCTGTTCTTTTGCCACATTTGCCACAACTTGACTTATTTTCACTGGAAACACTGGTCATATTTTTTGCATAACTGGTTGCAGCATGAGGAGATGCTAGACAGCATGGTCCACTCCACAGACTTACCTGGGAGGGACCAACTGCCATTTGGACCAACATCCTCTCCCAGAACTGTCTCCCTCTATAGCCATCTCACCTGATCATGAAATATTTATGTAACTATGGAGAATTGAATTGTTTTAAAATTGCATGTTTTCCTGTTCCCTTTGTACCCCTCTTTTCCTTTTGTATGTCTATTAGATTGTAAGCCTGTGGGGCAGGGACTGTTACTTTTTTCTTAGTCTTTGTGCAACACCTCGAAAACATGAAGTGCTTTATAAATGAATAAATGCAATTGTATTTTATTGATTTATTCTAAATTATTTTTAGGCTGCCTTTGAGGTATCCTTCCCTTATTCCAAAGAAGTCAGGTCAGAGATACATGGTATTATCCCATGTTGTCCTCCCAAGGTAAGTTAGGTTGACAGTGACCTAAACAAGGCCACCCAGGGACCTGCATAGCCAAGTAGGGGGTTCAAGCCAGGTCTCCCATGTCCAAATGCCATGTTACTAAAGCTGCCAAACCACAATGTTCTACTTCTTCTATTTCTCCATTTGGACAAACATAACCATGAGGGGCAAGTTGAAGTTTAAGCCTTCTTCAGTGCTTGAATGCCCTGGATTATTCCTATAGTTCCTCTTTGTATAAAATCTATGGGTTGGATCCATCATTACTAATTTAAGTCCCTTTGATTTCAATGGGTCTGTTCTAAATATGACTAAGTCTGGATCCAACACTATATCTATATTGGAGCTACAACCAACCGGTTTTTATTATATTGTATTTTTGTTGGTGATGTTGTTCAGTGGTTTAAAATTGTTGTTAGCTGTTCTGAGTGCTGTGTAAGCACCAGAAAGCCAGAATATAAATGTTTGTATAAATAAAATAAATAAGGAAACCCTGAATTCCAGAACAGCCCCACTGATTTACACGGAACCACCCTGAAACGTGCGTTCAGAATTGCAATGCAGGCATACAGTCATGCCTTGGATTGAGAGCATAATTCGTTCCGGAAACGTGCTTGTAATCCAAAACACTCTTATATCAAAACGAAATTCCCCCAAAAAAAATTGTACAGAGATTTTTAATTTAAGCCGTACTACAATACTTGTATTGCAAGACGTCGCTTGTATATCAAAATATATAGTAAAATTTTTTAAAATAAATATTTAAAGATTTGCTTGTCTTGCAAAACGCTCTCAAACCAAGTTACTTGCAATCCAAGGTATTACTGTATTAATAAGTCTCCTGCTTGACAATCTGAGCCTGTCCTTTTCGATAAATATGTAGTGGATTCTCAAGACCACTCTTCTCTCACAATGAGTTGATTCCCAAAACCGCCAGGCATTGAATAATGAGATACAGAAGCATCAGGAACCTATGAAACTTGCCTTTGGCGACCATGTGAATGGAAAACCTGATTCCTTTTTCAAACATGTTTTAATAGCTCGTGTGTGCCTGCCTCAGAACGCTTTTGCTAAACTGTCACTATGTGAAGGCCTGCCCTGTGACGTTTCGCTCACACTTTGATTGTATCCCATCATAAACATTTTAAATAAGTACATCTTACTAGGTTGTGCTGGCATCTGAATGAGTTATTAATGTGTGTTACTGCGATGGGGTGTGTGTGTGTGGATATTACATAGCTCTAGATCTCTAAGCCTTGATATGGCTTATTTTAATAAGTATGAATTCAATGTGTATCTTTTCCCTTTTTATTCAAGACCATTTCCTGCAAGCAACAGAAACTCTTAAAGCAATCATATCCTACATATTTACCAAACATCATTAAATATAAAACACAAATACACACACATTTTGTGTGTGGGGGGGGGCACATCTGAATCTGATTGATGATCTGAGGGATTTTTGTAAAATACATTTTAATTTTTAGTTCACTTCTTTAGGTGTAAGTATATCTGTTACATTGGGTATGTTCCAGTGTTTGAGAAGTAAAGTAGGTGTGATGACAAGAATGCCTTACAGTATCTGATTGTTTAACCTTAAGCCATCTTGGGTGTGAAAACTGTGGGTGTAACCGAGAAATCATTTTGAACATGACAGCAAAATTACTGTGTTGCATTTATAGGGTTTGTTTGTTTGTCTGTCTGTCATGTTGTTCCTGATAGAAGTGATGCCTATATTATTCCTTACAGTGACAATCTGAAGAAGAAGCCGGCTTCTAAGAGGCAAGATATTTGCTGATGTTGCTTTTATGGAGGTTTTGTTCCCAGGGAACATACAGCGCCATTAAAAAGCAACAAAGTCTTAAGGCAGAGGCACCAGAAAGCGTGGCAGCGGCTTCATTTGGTACAGCGAGGATACGGGTGCGTGCATGGGAGTGTGACTTTCTCTATCCTCTATGTGCATGTCTCTCTCTGTGTGACACAGCTGCAGACAGAAACAGAAGAACAGCCAGAGCCGAGGACTTAGACAACGTGCCACTGAGCTCGATAAATCTATACAATTTCTTTATACCCTGCAAGGTCATAGATGACGCTGACATTGGTCTCCTAGCAACACACTCTACTAACCTACTTTTGTCCCAATCATTGGCGAATGGGTTGACTGCTCTGAGCAATATTTCAACATGTGGAATATGAAAAACAAAAACAAAAAAGCTGGAATCAGTGCCATGTAACCACGGTTGTGCAACATGTTAAAATAAAAAAGCGAACATTTTCCAAGGGTCCTATCTCGATCTGTACCAAACTATGTGTTTCAGTTTAAAAGATGCAATCCCTAATATTTCTTCAACTTGTAAAGATTTTTTGTTGTTGTGAAATGAAAGCTCAAACGTGGTATGTAGAGGGTTCATTTAAGATAGTTTATATCTGCAGTTAGGAGTGGTCTGAAAGAGTCTTCCATTGCCTACAGTATTAATCTTACAGAACGCTATGGCAGATATCACCTGCAAGTCTTTTGGCATGCAATGAATGGCTCACAGACAGGGCCGGCGCTACCGCTAGGCAGACCCAGGCGGCTGCCTAGGGCGCGTGGCGGAAAAGGGCGCAGAAATGCTGCACTCCTTCCTCGCCGCCGGCGCGCTCCTGCCCCGCCTCGCCGCCTCGCCGACAAAGGCACCGGTCCGCAACCACCAGGTCTGTGCGGGGGGGATTGTGGGCGCCGGGCGGGCTCGTGGTCGCGCTCGGCTTTCCTCTGCGCCCAGAGCTAGGCCGGGTCAGGAGCGCGTGCGGCGGTGGCGACCAGTAGGCAGCAGGAAAGCGGCTGCTGGAGGAGGCGGCCGGGCGGGCGGGTGGGCGCTGGGCAAGCAGGCATTTCCCGGCTGCTTTGCTCCAGAGCCCTCCCCCCCGCACGAGAGGGGGGGCGCTAAATATAAGCCAGCCTAGGGCGCCAAACTGCCCTGCACCGGTCCTGCTCACAGATGAATCGAGTAAAAAGGCATGGCTGTGCCCATGTCTCTTGGAAGCTGGTAGGTGTACTTGATGGTCGTCTCAATGGGATTTGTGGAATTATTGCTTCTCTGTGCCACCCTACTGTCCTTAATTTCACTTCACGTGTAATTTCCCATCACATTCACAGCCCCCTCTCCTCCCAGTCCTGGCACAGTGGGCCTCCTCCCTCTCCTTACCTCAGCGTGCAGCACAGCAGTAGCATACCCTCCAACATTTCACAGATGAAAATAGGGACACACATGTGAATTTGTAAGAGGTATGGTTAAGCAACATGAAGGTGTGCTCAAGGGGGTGTGGCCAGGCAACATGAGGGCGTGGCCAAGGGTGTGGCCAGGCAACATGAGGCATGGTCAAGTACAAAAGTTATTAGAGGAAACACACAAAATCTTATGTATTATAATTATTACCTTACTTAAACCCTTAATTGCTGATATCTCGTGTTTTTCATGGGGGGGGGGGGCGTCAGTGCTTGCAGGGGGATCTCTTTGTTTTAAAATTGTCAGGGTTGGTCTGGGCATTTTCAGGGCAGTTGGAGAAGGAGAAGAAAAGGAGATTCAGTGGAGGGGGAGCTTTTGAGTGGGGGGAAATAAAAAAAAGACACATTGGGGTTTTGAGCCCCTTCAGCGTTTTGCTCCAACACCTCTACAGCTCTGGTTTTTAAGCACAAGGAGTAACTTTGAGGGGCTGAACAGCTTTGTTGTTGTTTGTTATTGTGGAAAGGCCCCAGGTTAAAGCACTTTTTGTGTTCTATTCACACAATTTAGATTTAAAGAAACACTTAAACTGGAATAATCTTACAGAATTTAACTAACTTGAATTAAGTAAAAACAGTGCAATCCTACGCACAGTTACTCAGGAGTAAGTACAACTGTCTTCAATGGGTCTTACTTACTTACCAGGGGGCCTGGTCAGAGGCAGCAGGTAGAGAGCGCGTGCGCACGCGTGCACACACACACACAAAGTCGGTCTGTTCCCTTCCTGCTTAAAGGGGCCATGGGCAAAATCGCAGCTAAGCTAAATAGCTTGCGGGAGGAGGCAGGGGGATTCCTGGCTCTGCATAACAAATCGAGAATCTGAATAACAAAGTAAGAAGCCATGATGGCTTAAGTGTTTGCGGACTGTCTGGCAAATTCGGGGCAATTGGAGAGTATGCAGTAGTTGGGAGTGGAGTGATGCTATGTCAGGTCCTGGAGGCCTGGGCCAACAGCAACTACTCAGGTTGCAGCCCTTGGCAGAGGAAAAACTTGTTGTTGCCCAGCCCTGAGAGTACCACTGTGGCTGGGTGGCTGTAGCAAGCCTTTTGAGTCAGCGGCAGAGATGACAGTGGGCCCTCCTGAGGCCTCGGATCAGCAGCAGCTGCCTGACAGTGGTGTTGACCCCTAATGCTGGGCCTTCCTTGTTCTGAGTGCCATGCATACACACAGCTCAAGCTAGGATAAGCTGACAGGGAACTCAAAACAGGGACGCTAGTAGCTTAATCTCTGTACCAATTTTTTTGAAGGGTGAGCTGCAAGCCTGCTTTCTGCTGCACTGCAATGCCACCACTGTGGATAGTCAGAGTGTGGTGTTGCAACTACCTCCGTACTGTGGATCAGGTGATACCAGAAGCCAATAGGATGCTACCTAGCTGCTCACTCTGAAATGCTCTTGGACAGTCCATGTCTGCTTAAGACTAAGTGCTTGTCTCCAAACCACGAACCCTAACAGTAAGCAACCAACTTGTGAATACTTAAAAAAATAGTATTAAATCTTGATGCAACACATAATAATAAATTATTGCTCCAAGATCTATTTTGCCACATCACTTTATAGAACCTGTTTGTAATTATTAAATCTTGATGCAACACATAATAATAAATTATTGCTCCAAGATCTATTTTGCCACATCACTTTATAGAACCTGCTTGTAATTTTTTTTAAAAATTTTTTTAACTTCTGACTGTAGATTTCATAGAGTTGGAAGGAGCCTACACAAGGCTATTGAGTCCAACCCCCTGCTCAATGCAGGAAACTAGAAGAGGGGTCTCCCATCCAAGTAATAACCAGGTCTGACCCTGCTTAGCTTTCCACACTCAGACAAGCTGAGTCAGCGTGAGCCACAGGCAGCAATACATGGAATTCCTTTTTCTTTCCTTTGTTTGCCAGACATGATGGACAAGAAATAGGATCTTGTTTCAATGCAGGGTGGCCATGTGTCCTACTTTACTGAGCTCTATTTTGAAGAGCTGGAAAGGGACAGTCCTCTATTTGAAAGTGTCCTCTATTTGATGACATATCCTGTCTGGTTTGAAGTCAAAGAGCCATAAGAAGGGAGCACAGGGGCCTCGCTAAAAAGGATAGGTGAAACTTCAAGAAAATCCATTTGTCCTGTTGCATTTCCAGTGCTATTGTCCTCGTGGCACTACATTCCTTCTGCATTATTATGCTTCTGTAATATTATTCAAGAATATTATTTCCGAATTCTTCATGCATGTGCACTTTTCTCTCAATCAGACCACTTCATGGTCTATTGTTTCTGCATATTTCTGCAAAGTGCTTGCACATGGATGCTTTAGGTGGAATTTAGCAGCAAGCCAAATCCTAACAATGGTATCCTATGTGAACCAAGTGGGCCAAGTCCATCTTACTATGTTGTGCATCAGCTGCGAATCCACCATACAGGATAGTGGTGTAAGTGATTCGTAGGGATGGGTGAGAATTTTGTTTCAGTTTGGTTTTGATAAGAACTTACAAACATTTACAAAGTTCTACATATTTGGGACAAAAAGAACGAGGTTTAAATAAACTGAATGTGGTAAAACCAAAACTGACAGATTTGCCTATCCAGTCCCAGCAGGGCTTTGAGTGCTTAGCTCAAAAAAGGCTGGGTTTTGAATCCCTGTATATTCAACCACCTTAGTGTTAAAACTGAATTGCCACCTCTTTTTTTCTGACAGGCTCCTCATCTTTAACAGCTATACGGCAGGCAGATACACTATGCTCCTCTCCATGCTGGGAATAGCTGTACCTTTTAAATTTGGATGGTGCAAATGGATGACTATTTCATTTCAGTTTGTTTTTTGAATAAGAATTTACCAAAATTCACAAAGTTCTTCATATTCAGGAGAGAACAAACTTGAGATTTAAAAAGTTCAAATAAAGGAGAGCCTGAAACTGACAGATTTGGCCATCCCAGGTTAGAAAATGGGCAAAATGCAGGACTCAGTTTCCTAATGGTGCAGTCACGATCTCACCTGGTCAGAGCGTAACTTGAGACTTGGCTCAGCTCAGCATTGTCTTGTGTCAGAATGTAGTGGTACTAATAAAGAAGACAAAGCCTCCTATAGCCAGCATAGCCTGTGATGAGCCTGCAAGTGAACGTACCTGTTTTAAAAGATGAGCACTGTGTGATACAACCCAGCAGCAACACCGTTCCTTGCACGGTATGAACAACAATAGCGTAAGTATGCCAGTGACCGTCTCTGTCTGCAGTAGACCATTGTGTGTTGCTGGTGCATCTGCTATGCAATTGACTTACAGCACAGTTTGTGGATTATGCAATTTGGGTGTACAAGCCGCTAGTGCAGACATCGCCAAAGGCCTAATCTATTTACTCCAAGGGAACTCAATTGACTTCATAGGATTCATTGATCAGAACTCCAAAAGACGTCTCTTTCGTTTCTCTTCAGATGTTATCTGAATGCTCAATCAATCCTAGCAATGTTATTTCTGAAACAGTTGCCTTATTTTGCCACGTAGTATAGTGAGAAATGAGACACCCATCAAAAGAGCCCATCAAAACAGGCTTCACCCGTGTGTGGGATGTGTTGCTTTTTACACATTTGCCACCCAGGCCTTCATTTTCTTATGTTAAATTCAAAATCTCGGATAGATGCTTGAAAATCCTACAGTTAAATCTTTGACTTGGCTGCTTGAAAATTATCTTCAAATACAATAACTTGGATTGCGTAGAGCACAGAAAGCAGACACATTTACCAAATACCTAGTGAGCACTAGAAAAAGCCTTTCAGATCCAATAGAAACATTAAACACAAAATAATATTTTCTTTTGTGTGTGTTTTTTTTACTCCTGGATCTTCCAATATGCAGTTTAAAGATCATTAGATAAAATCATGGTGAAGTAAATAAGTAAGACCGACCGAGCGAACAGGGAGAGCAAACAGGAGTTTGGCAGGGGAGTTTGGCAGGGGAGGTCAAGGGGGAGGTCCCTAAGAAATTTTCTAGAAATTTTCTAGAATTTTCTAGAAAGGCAGAAACATAAAGGGAACAGAGCACTATGGAAGGAAAGTGGTGGTGACCTGCAGTGGTGGTGACCTGCAATATGTGTGCAATGTTTGTTTTCCTGCCAAGGATCAACATGGCCTACACATGCAACAAGTGCAAGAGCAGCCAGGCTGGTGGGGACTAGGAAGAGGGCCTTCTCTGTGGCGGCCCCCACATTATGGAACTCCCTCCCTAGTGACCTTCGCCATGCCCCCTCCGTGATGAGCTTCCGCCGTGCATTAAAAACATGGCTGTTCAGGCGGGAATATGGGGTGGGTTAGGTTTTTAATGAGAATTTTTTATATTGTTTTAATTATTATGTTTTATTGTGTTTTATTGTATTTTAATTGTACATCGCCCAGGGTGGCCGGGTGACCGGCCAGATGGGCGATTGATAAATATAATAAATAAATAAATAAATAAATAAATGGTCACGCTGTTGGAAGAAAAGGTCAGAAGACGGGAGCAGCAAGTGTCAACCCTCAGGAGTATAAGAGAAAGTGAAGCGTTCTTAGAACGGTGGAACTACAGCAGCAAAGTGTAGAACAGGAGCCAGAAGGGCAACGGCAGGATGAGGCGGAGTCGGAGACTGCTAAGAAACGGAAAATAATGTAGGGGGAACTCCCTGGAAAAGGGTGACTGTTAGGAGCAGAAGAACTAGAAGACATTCTGCGCCTGTGGAAGCAGTGGAGCTATGGAACCGCTTCCTAGTACTTGAGGACGTGAGCAGAGCACAGCCTGCAGAGGACAAATTACCGGGCACCCAACGTGACAGCGAGCAAGAGGCTGAAGGTCAGTCAAGTGAAGGCAATCAAACCAAGGTCTACAGCAAGAGAAAGAGAAGAGTACTAGTTGTGGGAGACTCCCTCCTGCGGGGGATTGAAGCCAAAGTGTGTCGTGAAGACCCATGGACTCGTCAGGTGTGCTGTCTCCCCGGGGCACGCTTAAGGATGTGACAGAGCAGATGCCGAGGCTCATACAGCCCACCGACACATACCCCTTTCTTCTCTTCCACGTGGGTACAAATGATACTGCCAAGTGGAGTTACAAAGAAATCACGGCGGACTTTGAAGAGTTGGGAAGGAAACTCAAGAGCTTTGGGGCCCAGATAGTTTTTTCATCCATCCTTCCAGTACTTGGAAGAGGCATAGAAAGGGAAAGAAAAATACTCCGGGTGAATGACTGGCTACGAAGGTGGTGCCGATGTGAGAGATTTGGATTCTGGGACCACAGGCTACACTTCCTGGAAGATGGACTGCTGGCAAAGGATGGGTTGCACCTTCACAAGGACTGGGAAGAATGTGTTTGGCCACAGCATGAGGAACTTAATCAAGAGGGCTTTAAACTGAATCCAACAGGGGAGGGAGACATAAACTCGGGGGTAACAATGGAAGAAGGCCTCTGTGCCACAACGGAGAGAACAGTTCCAGCGGTGCCCAATGATAGTCTACCACAAAATGTAGGGAAAAAGTCGGACTATAAAGCACATAGTCTTCGATGTCTCTATACTAATGCCCAGAGTATGGGCAACAAACAAGACGAACTTGAACTCTTGATACATGAGGGCAGTACGACTTGATAGGGATAACTGAAACCTGGTGGGATGACTCCCATGACTGGAATACAGCAATTGAAGGGTATAACTTGTTCAAAAGAAACAGAAGCAACAGAAAGGGAGGTGGAGTTGCGCTGTATGTTAAAGATACGTATCTCTGCACAGAGATACAGGAAGAGGAGCTTGGCAGCCCCATTGAGAGCATCTGGGTTAAAATAAAGGGGGCAAAGAATAAAGCAAACATGGCGGTTGGAGTCTACTACCGACCACCCAATCAAGGAGAAGACGAGCATGAAACTTTTGAAACGCAAATTGCCATTGTTTCAAGGAGGCACGATGTGGTAGTAATGGGTGACTTCAATTTCCCTGATATCTGTTGGGAGACTTATTCAGCCAAACATGGCCCCTCCAAGAAATTGCTGAGCTGTGCTGCTGATAACTTCCTCCTACAGAAAGTGGAGGAAGGAACTAGAGGATCGGCTATCCTTGACCTGATTCTAACCAACAGAGACGAGTTAGTGGATAAAGTGGCAGTTTCGGGAACTCTAGGGGTAAGTGACCATGTTATACTTGAGTTCTTGATTCTAACGGAAGCAAAAGCTGAGTGTAGCCAAACACGTACCCTGGATTTTAGGAAAGCCAATTTTAACAAACTCAGAACAATGATTGGTAAGATCCCATGGCAAGCGACTCTCATGAGAAAAGGAGCCCAGGAGGGGTGGGAGTTTTTAAAAAAGGAAATTTTAAAGGCACAATTGCGAACAATTCCCACAAGGAAAAAAGGCAGAGGGCAACAGAAGAAGCCAATGTGGCTTCACAATAAACTCAAAGATGACCTGAAAACAAAAAAGGGCACGTATAGGAAGTGGAAGGAAGGACAGGCTACAAGGGAAGAGTACAGGCAGGTAGCACAGAACTGCAGGAATAGTGTCAGGAAGGCTAAAGCTGAGAATGAGCTAAGGTTAGCGAGGGATGCTAAAAACAACAAGAAAGCTTTATTCAGATACATGCACAGTAAAAGACAGAGGAAAGAAATGGTGGTTCAACTACGCAATGAGGATGGCGGCAAATTGATAACAGAAGACAAAGAAAAGGCAGAAGTGTTCAATTCCTACTTCAGCTCGGTCTTCTCCCAAAAGAGGGTCTATGACCACCACCACCCGGCAAACCTGAAGTGCAGACTGAAGGGGCAGGATTGCAGCTTGAGATTGATAGGCAAATGGTCAAGGAGCACCTGATTACTCTGAATGAGTTTAAATCTCCAGGGCCTGATGAGCTGCATCCTAGAGTAATAAAGGAACTGGCAGAAGAACTCTCAAAACCACTGTCTATTATCTTTGAGAAATCATGGAGGACAGGTGAAGTGCCAGATGACTGGAGGAGGGCAAGTGTGGTTCCCATCTTCAAAAAGGGCAAGAAGGAGGAACCTGGGAACTATAGGCCAGTCAGTCTGACATCAATCCCTGGGAAAATTTTGGAGCAGATTATAAAGAAGTCAGTCTGCAAGCACCTTGAAAACAATGCAGTGATTACTAGAAGCCAGCATGGATTTGTCAAGAACAAATCCTGCCAGACTAATCTGATCTCATTTTTTGATCGGGTAACCTCCCTTGTGGACTGTGGGAATGCGGTGGACATAATATATCTGGACTTCAGCAAAGCTTTCGATAAAGTGCCTCATGATATCCTGATTAGCAAGTTAGCTAAAGTGGGCTAGATGGAACAACTATCAGGTGGATCCATAATTGGCTACAGAATCGGACTCAAAGAGTGCTTATCAATGGTTCCTTCTCAAACTGGGGAGAGGTAACGAGCGGGGCACCACAGGGCTCGGTCCTGGGCCCAGTGCTCTTCAACATTTTTATTAATGAATTGGATGAGGAGGTACAGGGAATGCTTATCAAATTTGCAGATGACACAAAGTTGGGTGGAAACAGCTAATACTCTGGAAGACAGAAACAAAATTCAAAGTGACCTCGATAGGCTGGAGCGCTGGGCCGAAAACAACAGAATGAAATTTAATAGGGATAAATGCCAAGTGCTGCACCTAGGGAGAGGAAACCAAATGCAGAGTTACAGAATGGGGGACACTTGGCTCAACAATACTACAAGTGAGAAGGATCTTGGAATTGTGGTAGATCACAAACTGAATATGAGCCAGCAATGCGATGTGGCTGCAAAGAAGACAAATGCAATTTTGGGCTGCATTAATAGAAGTATAGCTTCCAAATTGCGGAAAGTGATAATTCCCCTTTACTCGGCACTGGTTAGGCCTCATCTTGAGTACTGCGTCCAGTTCTGGGCACCACACTTTAAGAAGGACGTAGACAAACTGGAGAGGGTTCAGAGGAGGGCAACGATGATAAAGGGACTGGGAACAAGGCCCTATGAGGAGAGACTGAAAGAACTGGGCATGTTTAGCCTTCAGAAGAGGAGACTGAGGGGAGATATGATAGCACTCTTCCAGTACTTGAAGGGATGTCACACAGAGGAGGGCCAGGATCTCTTCTCGATCATCCCAGTTTGCAGGACACGGAATAATGGGCTCAAGTTACAGGAACCTAGATTCCACCTAAACATCAGGAAAAATTTCCTGACTGTCAGAGCAATAAGACAATGGAATCAACTACCTAGGGAGGTGGTGGCCTCTCCCACTCTGGAGGCATTCAAGGTGCAGCTGGACAAACATCTGTCAGAGATGCTTTGACCTGGATTCCTGCATTGAGCAGGGGGTTGGACTCGATGGCCTTGTATAGGCCCCTTCCAACTCTACTTTTCTATGATTCTATTACCATTGGTCATAACAGTTTATGTAACGTTTACAAATAAATATTAAAATACTCATTCATCATTAAAAAGATCCATCACTTACTCCCACTTTGATGTGGGTGCACTGAAGCAAAAGAAGTCACTTTTTAATTTGTTTGCCTGCTTTGGTCTGCCAAGAGAAATTCATTTTTGTTGTTATTGGATTGGTCAGTGAGCAATAATAGACAGAAGTTGTTCCAAATAACTACCTCTTTTGTAATGAGAGTAATCCATTAACCAACCAACCCCCTTTCGTTTTAACGTCACCAAGTAGGCCGCTCAACAAGATCTGCCACAGATGGCCTTCTCCTTGTCCCTTCCGCCAGAGCAGCTAGACTGGTGGGGCCTAGGAAGAGGGCCTTTTCTGTGGTGGCCCCCATACTGTGGAACTCTCTCCCTGGTGACCTCTGCCATGCCCCCTCTCTGCTGAGCTTCCACCGCTCACTAAAAACATGGCTGTTCAGGCCATATGGGGTGGGCTAAGATTTTAAAATTTTATACTGTTTTAAATGTATTTTGCATTTTATTCTGCATTTTATCATGTGTACATCGCCCAGAGTGCTTAGTTCCAGCAGGAGCTGGATGGCTGTGAGTGGCAGAGTGGTGGACCTAAATCCCAGATTTGTCTGTCACAGACACATGAAGTCTATGCAACCAGATCTTCCATTCCAAAATCAAAGAGGGTGAGGTCACAATACCAAAAATAACAGCACATTTTAGTTTAAAGCTCACACTGTCAGTAACTAAGCCTTAGGAGAGGACTTTCAACCTTTCAGACTGGGGGGAAGAATGCACAAAGGCCGAGAAACTACCAAACAATTGGTAGTTGTTCAGGGGAAAGGAGGGTCAAATTTGGCCTGTGGGCCTGCGGGTCTTCACCCTTGTCTTAAGAGTCTTTGTGGGTGGTTTCCCAGCCCTCACAGACCTGCTCCCAAGTAGTAGTATTCTCTCAGTTCCCTCCCCCGCCCTTTCCCCATCTTTTTCTCTCTTTCTTCCCCCTCAGGAAGGGCAACACATTTCCCCCCCCCCAAGTCAGAGACACATGCCACAGCAGGGATTGTTGGGAAATGTAGCCCCAAGGCACAGCCATTCCTCACAGACATGGGAATGTTGAAATAGCAGCCATTTTGAGTGATCTGTGACACTACATCTGACTGGCCTTGTTCACAGCCTGAGTGCACTTTGCTAAATCCATGAACACATCCTATGCATATACACATTTTACATGCATAGGTTCTGTGTACATATGATTGGGGACCTTGCATCTGCATGGCTCTTTGATCATGCATACAAGCTGTGCATGCATAGGATCCATTCACAGGTTTGGATAAATGTGTAGAAGACAGGAGTGGGGACAGCGGGCATGATCCTGCTCTCCCACTTGTTACTGTGTACATGAATGAGTGTCCATACGGTGCTCAGGTTATTCACTAACACAGGCCTACTGGAGCAAATTGGACTTATGAACTCTTCAGTGGTCCCCCTAGTGCAGCCAGCCTTCTCCAATCAGGTGTTCTCCTGGTGTTTGGGACTGCAACCTCCATCATTGACCAGGCTGGCTGGGACTGATGGGAGTTGTAGTCCAAAGCATCTGGAGGCCACCAGGTTGGGGGAAGCCTGTCCTAGTGCCATCCTGAAAGGATATTTAACAACCGAACATAGGCCCGATCAAGGTTGTCATCGGGTAGATTGCTAGTTGCCAAGAAGCTATTGGCAAGCGCCAGGCTTCAGCCCTGACACTTCAGAATCAGTGTCCTGCATGGGGGTTATGTCAAACTGTGACACTGCAGTTCTTTCTACAACGTGGTGGCTTTACTTAAACATTCTATCTGTGTCTGACTTTCTAGTGCCATAGCGCTGGAACGGAAACTAATGTACTTGGCAGGACAATAGTCAAAGGAGATGATTTAATTATAAATATTTGAGTGCTCCACTCCCTCTTCATATGCACAGATAAGAATAGTGGGCAGGTATATACCAACATACAATTTGACTAGTATTTCTATTTGCAGGTGTACACAAAAACCTAAGAGCTACATATTTCATTTGCAAAGAGATTTCTCCACCACCAACACCACCAGCACCCCGAAAAAAGGGTTACATAAGAGATTAGTTTGGCTGGGGTGGGGGCCAGTGCCTTGCCTTTTCCATCGCCATACTGCGGCAGCTAAATTAAGACAAAGCTGCTGCCATCACTTATAAAACTCGGCTACCTCTTTTGATCCTCGGAGAAAACAATAGGTTCATAGTCAGATTTTGCCTCTTCCCAGGCTGAGAAGAGGGAGCCCATTTACAGTATTTAGAGGAATTAAGTGGCTGGTCCAAGAGATAAGCAGCCTGTACAAAAGCAGTGCCAATTGTTTATTGTGCTAACTGTAGCTGTGAAAGAAATTCTCCTTCAGACCACAGAACAAGGATCCTTTAGGGTAGTCTTGGCAACAACTTGAATTTGTTTCTCACACCTGCTATTAGTTTTCCTTACTCTCTTTCTCCTCACCTGAGTTGCTAGTGTCATTTTGAAACTTCATCTATAAATCACTTTATACCTGTAATGAGAGCTTTATTTTTGTATGCAGGAGAAGGGGGGGTTGATTCAGGAGGTTTTCAAATATGACTATCTGTTCTTTTTTTTTAGCATATGATTGTGTCTCAAACTTCTTCAAATATTTGTTCAAGAAAAAACAATGAGTTGGCTTAGTCTGTGTTTGCATTCTTTCATATTCAAATATTTGAGCCAAGTTCCACTAACCCCCCCCCCAAAAAAAAATCTATACCAAGCTCCACTAAGCCTTATTTTGGAACAGAAATCCTAAAGAATAAGGCCGTCATTTTCAAAATGTTCCTCAAAAGATGTTTCACTTTCTCAGCATGATTTGAAGGAAACAATGCAAAACAAGAAACGGAAGATAGGTTGTGGAAAACTGAAAATTGAGTGTATGTGCCCCGTGCACATGATTATCATTATACGGAAGGGCACACATGCTGCCCAACCATGTGTACAGTACAATATGATTTGGCAAATATGTGAATTGGCCCTGAGTGTTAAAGTGTTTGAAATTCACTGAGTTTTCTTTCAATCAAGTTTACCTATGTATTCTGGTAACAAAGTGAGTAACATTCCAGTCCTAAATACATTACGGGCGGGGGGGAGTGCCATAAAAGCCATGGAAATTATTTGCAAGTAATTAGGAATGAGATGGAAAGCACTCTGTACAAAGAAAAATTTTCACCCTTCCATGTGGATGATAGATGTATACCAGATGAATTGCACCGTTTGCGTTGACTTCAACAGTCAAGATCTTATGCAAAATGTTGACACCACAAAAAGGTCTCAAAATTCTTAGTTCATACTCGTCAAAAGTGCACATACTAAACCATTTCAAACCTGTTGTGCCCAATTCATTTGTCACTTATATTGATATAGATCCGGGTGGGTGACATGCAGAGAGGAAGGAGAGAGGGGGTGGGTGGGAGGGAAAGGGGTATTAGAAAGAGAGAAAAAGGAGGGGTGGCAGAAAGAGAGAGAAGGGGGCACCCACTGCTGCCTTCAGGTCCACCCACCACTGGCATGTGGCCCCCCACTGATTATCTCTGAGGGAAGTGGCCCTTGGCAGAAAAACAGGTTCCCCACCCTTGATATAGATCCATTCACATCTATGACAAGATGGGCTGTATCCAACAGGCAACTGTGCTCCCACTGATTCCGTTCCACGAGCAAGACCTACTGCTTGCATAATGGAGATTTTCGTGCTTCTGGGAGCAATCGGAAATGAGCGGAAGCGATAGCTCCTGGAATGGGGCAGGTCAGTAGAGCTTGCATATAGCTTGCAGTAGAGCTTCGCCAACCTGTCCCGATCCAAAAATGAACATTTGCACGCATTTCAGGGCTTCCTATAGGAAGTGTTACATCTCCACGGCACAAGTGGCACATCCCACTTGTGCGATGGATATGGCAGGAGGGGGCGCTTGCTGCATATCACACACGTAGTCATTGGAATGCCGTCAGAAACAGATTAGGGAGAAGGGTGGTGACCGCTTGTGTACACAATGAGAGCAGGGAAGAAAAATGCCAAAGCCAAAACAGACAGCCAGATTAGGAAACAGGCTGCAACGTTTATAATATCCAAACAGTTTGGGCACAGAACCAAGCAATGGATGTGCCCAGCCCTGTATGTGGTGTAGTTAATTTGGGGTGGAGACAGTAAGTTGTTGGGCTAAGCAAATATAGGACAGAAAACGGCAGGATTTATAGTCATCGTCCTCAAGTGCACATTGTGTATATGTGCCCAAAATACGCAAGGGATCGTAGATGAAACATATACAAGTGCGTATGGCGTAAATTGTATAGCCCTGCTTATTTATTATTGCTCGCATTTTCTCTCTCAGTACACAGTGTATGAATGAAAACAAACGGCTTGTACTTCTCCATTTTGTGTCCCCCTCCTATTTTATGCTTTTCTTATGACCATTTTACAAGAATTCTCAGAATTCATTCTTTCACTGTCATGCCGTGCCAATACTCAGTTCAAACAGAAGATCTGAGTATATTGACACTAAGTAAAATGGGAATTTACTTTAAACTGCATAAATATTAAGAATACAATGATCCTTGGAGCTGCCTGTTAAGAGTCTATGCAGGGAAAGTGTAAAGAAATTAGATGAGAACAGAAAGAAAATGGTGAGTTGTCTTAACGTACGTGCTTTCTTTTTCTTCCCTTCCAAGGCAGTTGTTCCATGATAAAACTCTTGAGAAAAGAAAGGTTACCTCAGTCACCACCCACACCACACCACACACTATTTCCTCCAGACTTCATACTACGCCCCCCCCCCCCCCGCTAAAATATTGATCATCTTACAAAAATAGCAAAGTATCTGTCATTTTAGTTTATAGCCCAAATCACAGGGTTTCTAGCACTGGGATGGGTAATACTATGGGTGAAGCCTACAGCAGGGTGCAGAACACCTGGCCAGGCAGGGCAGCTTTTGGAGTGTCTCCAGGGGGTGGGGCTTAGGCTCCAAACCCCACTCCCTGGAGGAATCCCCTCAGAAGGCATCCCCTTGCACCTATCTTTGATCTAAGATCAGCGAGCAGCGATTAACAGCTAGCATGTGCCTGCAGTAAGGGATGTACGGATTGTGTTAAATCCATTCCACCTGTGTTTTGTGGATTGTCAGGCGCCTTCTGTCCCGTCGTTCATTCATTGATGGAATCAGATTTTTATTTATTTATTTATTATATTTATACCCCACCTTTCTTCCTGCAAGGAACCCAAGGCAGCTTACATAATCCTCCTCCTCCTCTCCATTTTATCCTCACAACAACCCTGTGAGGTAGGTTAGGCCAAGAGTCAGTGACTGGCCCAAAGTCACCCAGTGAGTTTCATGGCCAAGCGGGGACTAGAACCTGGATCTCCCGAGTCCCAGTCCAACACTCTCGCCACTACGCCACACTGGCTCTCATTCCTACCATTTTTTTTTCTATTACCCAAGCTTGTGTTCGTTCACAATTTGTACTTCCCAAAATGTACAAATTCCACCCCCAAAATGCATATTTTCATGCTTTAGCCTGGGTGGGGTGCACATTTTCTTTCATGTTTTATTTATTTATTCATTTATTTTTCTGACTAAATTTGCGTAAAATTACCGAAAGTTAAAAAAAACAAAAAAACCCGGTCCATAAGTCCATGGAATCTGTGCAACTTGGGAAAAGCCAGTCTGCTGTGGAATCCATGGTTTGGAGTCATAGAATTCTGAACTCATTTAAATCTGCTGTTGTGGATTTCTCTGACATTCCTACCAGCAGTGGCCCCCTGCTTGTTATCTCTGATCTCAGACTGAAAATAGCAGCAGGGGGATGAGGGGGGGGCGGGCGGGGGGCAGGCAAAATGAGTCTCACCCACACTGGGGAAAGTGGCCGCTCTCCCCATGACTGGGTGCGTTCCCGCCTCCTCCTCTTTTGCAGGCCCCACCTTCTTCCTGCAGTGAGGTAGAGCCAAGCTAGTCTCCATCACTTCCCATCAGAGGAGAAACATGGTCTAGTCTGGCCCGGCTTTGTTGTGTGTGGAGCTTCCCTTACTGGGAAAGCCTGCGCGCAGCAAAGCCTGATCCCTGAAACCAGGTGGGGCCAAGGGCCAAATAAATACATAAAAACAAGAACAACCACCTGGCATAATTTGGCTTAAAGCATTTACTGCCAGTAGCTAAACCTTAGGAGAAGCATTCTGGCCTTCTAGAGTGTGTGGGGGGTGTGGTTCAAAAGCCAGGAAGCCACCAAATGACTGGCAGTCCGGGGAAGTGGGTGGGGTGAGGAGAAGGGGCATGGCCATCTGGACTAAAGGGCTAGATTTGGCCCATGGGCTCATGGTCTAACCCCGCTTTAATGGTTGGTTGAGCTGTCTACCTTCTTGATTGCATTCTTGTGTTCAAGCTGCCTTCTTTCATAGAATAGTAGAGTTGGAAGGGGCCTGTAAGGCCATCGCATCCAACCCCCTGCTCAATGCAGGAATCCAAGTCAAAGCATCCCTGACAGACTGGCTGTCCAGCTGCACCTTGAATGCCTCCAGTGTGGGAGAGCCCACCACCTCCCTAGCTAGTTGTTTCCATTGTCGTATTGCTCTAACAAATTTTTCCTGATGTCCGGGCGGAATCTGGCTTCCTGTAACTTGAGCCCATTATTCCACCATGTCCTGCAATCTGGGATGATCGAGAAGAGATCCTGGCCCTCCTCTGTGTGACCACCTTTCAAGTACTGGAAGAGTGCTATCATATCTCCCCTCAGTCTTCTCTTCTGAAGGCTAAACATGCCCAGTTCCTTCAGTCTCTCCTCATAGGGCTTTGTTTCCAGTCCCCTGATCATCTTTGTTGCCCTCCTCTGAACCCTTTCCAGTTTGTCTACATCTTTCTTAAAGTGTGGTGCCCAGAACTGGAAGCAGTACTCAAGATGAGGCCTAACCAGTGCTGAGTAGAGAGGAACTAGTACTTCACACGATTTGGAAGCTATGCTTCTATTAATGCAGCCCAAAATAGCATTTGCCTTTTTTGCAGCCACATTACATTGTTGGCTCATATTCAGCTTGTGATCTATAACAATTCCAAGATCCTTCTCACTCGTAGTAGCATTGAGCCAAGTATCCCCCATCCTGGAACTGTGCATTTGGTTTCTTTTTCCTAGGTGCAGCACTTGGCATTTATCCCTATTAAATTTCATTCTGTTGTTTTCAGGCCCAGCGCTACAGCCTATCGGGATCACTTTGAATTTTGTTTCTGTCTTCCAGGGTATTAGCTATTCCACCCAATTTTGTGTCATCTGCAAATTTGATAAGCATTCCCTGCACCTCCTCATCCAAGTCATTAATAAAAATGTTGAAGAGCACTGAGCCCAGGACCGAGCCCTGCGGTACCCCGCTCGTTACCTCTCCGCAATTTGAGAAGGTACCATTGATAAGCACTCTTTGAGTCTGATTCTGCTGTAGCCAAAGTCCTTTGACTTTGTAAAGTCATCGACTCACATCTCTCAGCTTCATTCCTCATATTTGCCCCAAATAGACCATGAATGGATCAGCCATCCTTACTCAAGCAAGCCCCCTTGCTTGTCGCTTGGTCTCATTATTATCCTGCACCACTCTACCCAGCCTGGAAGCTTCCCAGGCTCATTGGCACTGGTGATGGCACAAGTTGGATACATTTGGAAGGTACTCCCAGAAAAGCTGAGATACCTGCAACTGGTGATCAGGAAGAAGGGAATGCAAGAGGTAGGCAACACAATGGGAGGAGAGTGTCCTTCCCTGCTCTACTTCATCCCTTTGACTCCCTTCTGTAATTCATGAACTAAAAAAAATAGAGAATATATCTCTAATCTATCTATCTATCTATCTATCTATCTATCTATCTGAGTTCCTCTTTTAGGTTCTGCACTTCCATTCTGAAATCATGACAAAATATGTCTCAGTCAGTCTATTGGCTTGTTGGTTGGAAAGATATTTCTGTAGTTACTACTTTGTGAATGTAAAATGGTACCATTTTGCACAGCCTAACAAACATGGAGTACATAATCAATCTGAGATAGCTGCTGTTCTTCTTTTCTTTTAACCTGCTGCTGTCTGCCTTTACCTTTTATACACTGAAACATGTATTTCATCCTCCTAACCATCCCAACACCCACCATCTCTAGCTCTGCAGTGTGGGGTGGGTGGGTTTAGATTTCATAGATCCTAGAGTTGGAAGGGGCCTACAAGGCCATCGAGTCCAACCCCCTGCTCAGTGCAGGAAACTAGAGGAGGGGTCTCCCATCCAACTAATAACCAGGCCTGACCCTGCTTAGCTTTCCACACTCAGACAAGCTGAGCCAGCGTGGCTGTGTAGGTTTAATCTTTTTACCGTTTGTATAGTGCTTCATGGACTAACTGCCTTTGCACCACAAAATGGTTAAACTAAATGATGGATCCAAAGTGTACTGGATAAGTGTACTGCAAAACCTAAAAAATGACAGCATTCTTAACTATTATGTACATTGTATACAGTGCTTTTTTTCTGGAGAAAAAGGTACCGGAACTCTTGGATTACATTTCCTCGGGAGTAGATGGCGATTAAATTGTAATGCAATTAATAGAAGAAAAGGTGCTGGAACTCAGTTCCGGTGAGTTCCACCAGAAAAAAAGCCCTGATTGTATATAACGTAGGCTAACTTGCTTGAAAGAGAACAATAAGGGACTGAACAGAGAAAAATCTGAATCCATAGAGAACAACGGCTATGATATTTCATTTGGATTTAACAACCAGTGCACAGGGTACATTTGATTAAGTTAGGCCTGTGGGAAACTAATGTAAAATACTTTTTGGTAATAAGAGCCTTTAGTGAATGTTGTAATCTGCCCCTGACATCTAAAATCAGCATTCCCTTGCTGACTGCAAACATGTTGTAATAATATACACAATTCACATGAACCAAAATACACAGCTTAGCAATATGTCTTGCACAGTGAATCTTATCACAACATCTGATTTGAAGCAAATCTCAATAAGCATTTGAAAACCAAAGATATAAACTACTCTGTAAGAGCAATCTCCATTCCCCAAGTTCTCAAGTCAATGGCACATTTATGGATACTTTAAATTATGTGCTTCATTCCAAAACTATGTAACAGAGAAAAGTAAGTAAAGATGGGGCTATTGTCAAACAAGCAGGAAGATGTAAGTCAACAAGAGGAATAGAGTACTAGCAAATGAGATAAGTTTGAAATGAAAACTATAAGGAATAACATAATCCTGGATGGAGTTGTGGGGGGCGGGGGAGAGAAAAGCAACTTGTTGCCTTCAGTGCATGTTCAATCGATGTTTGTTTGTTTGTTTGTTTTGATTAGAACTAAGTGATGAACAAGCTAGAACTGGGGTGTGTGTGCTTCAACTACAGTCTTGTTAACAGAGACCAGAGGGGGGGAAATCACACAATGTTTGAAGTTGATTATACAGTAAGCAGTATAAAAAAAACAAATCCAAACTATTTGGCAAAACCTGTAATTCAAAATCTGAAAAGAAAAAAACCAAAACCCATTCCTGCTCCAGGACTAGATTTGATGTTCCACCTAGATTGGGGTGGGCAACATTGGGTCCAGTGACCAATTTCCAACACCCAGAATCCAAAAGAGGCTGCACCCCCACTGCTGAATTGCTACCAAAACTTGATGGCAATTTGGTAGCAGCAAAAAAGCTGCATTTTCACTTTAAAACAAGGCAGGTAGGAAGTGCGTGCCTTATTTTAATGTAGAATTGCATACTCAGAAGCCCCAGGGGAGTACCTATTGGCATTAAAACAAGGCTCACACTCTCTGTGTACCTTGTTTTAAAGTGAAAATGTGATGGGTGGGGGTTGCCACCGCTGCATCCCCAAAATTCAGCATGGATTTGGGTGACTTGGGGGTTGGCAAGGACTGCCCAAAAAACAAAACAAAACAGAAAGGCCAAGGGACCACATCTGGCCCACAGGCTGTGTGTTGCACAGCTCTGAACTAGATAGACTCCCACGGAGACTAGCACTAAGACATATGAGAAATAGGGTCCACAAATACTGGCTCACCACCAGCCTCTTCCCTCTGAGAACTCTGGCATCATCGGAAGTGTTGGTAGAGATCCATGGCCTTCTTCTCTCCTTTGTGCTGAAATGTAGATAAGAAGCAACTGGGGGCTCTTCTATTATGTTTTACCCTCGCCAAAACACAGCTTAAATCAATGAGAGCTTTATGAAAGAGATTTGTGTGCTGCTGAGTTTCTAGCTAGGCAAAGGACCAGGGGCACCTACGTCTGGTGAACACAAATGGATTTGTGGATGCCTGGTGAGAAAAGTTCAGTAATGATGAAATGTGATCCTATTCCATTCAGAAAGAAGTCAAGATCACAAATCCATTCATTTCCTCTTCGCTGCCCTTACTCCATGTTTAATCTTGGTGTTGTCATGCCCCCACTGGATGATTCTTCCTTGGAGGAAGACCCGGAGCCTCCAGGAGCTGCTGAGTCTGAGGACCCACCAAGGCCAGAAAGCCTGGAGGAGCCTGGACCCTCAGTAATGCCCATCCAAGATCTACCCCCCACAGGAGGAGGGGGGATCCATTTTGGAGGACAGAAGAGAAGAGACACACACCCCAAGGCCCCAGGAGTGACATAGACTGAATAGGCAGGACCAGATTCCTTGAGCCCAGGAGAAGTGCCCGGCTGCAGCAGAGGACTTATTGGGAGTAAGGGGGCTCCTCTAGAGGAGGCTCTTTCCAGAAGGCGCTACTAACAAGCCACAGCTGGATCCTGGGCAGGGTTTTGACAGCCCCTGCTTAAGAACAGCAGTTGGGAGCTGGAAGAGTTGCTGAAAGCAATGTCTGTCCTACTGGTCTAGCTCCATCCCTAGTTCTATGGACTGAATGCCTTGTGAATACCTCTGGACTGCTTCTGGATATGTTTCCTGGCTGAACCTTGTAGGCTATGGTGTCTTACCTACCCCCCCCCCCCGGAATGAATCTCTCATGAGTACCTTGTGGACTGCCTGAACCCTGTTTGCTGCAGTGCCTTGGTCCTCTTGCTGGCTGCCTTGTCTCCTTATTCCTAATCTGTGTGGACCTCCCAAGGATCTCCTGGTTATTGACCTTGTTCCATTAGTCAAGCCTGAGCCTTGGGAAAGCAAGAGAGGTTTACTAATTGGTTTACTCAGCCATGAAACTCACTGGGTGACCTTGGGCCAGTCACTGACTCTCAGCCTAACCTACCTCACAGGGTTGTTGTGAGGATAAAATGGAGAGGAGGAGGATTATGTAAGCCGCCTTGGGTTCCTTGCAGGAAAAAAGGGGTATAAATATAATAAATAAAATAATAATAATAATTTTAATCTCAGGTATACCAACTTTATTTTTATATACATATTTTAAAAGGAAAACACAAAATCTGTATCTAGGGATAATGAATTTCCCCAGAAAAATGAAAAACTCTGAACACATCAAAATGTAAATGACACTGCTGTTATTGTGAGTGTTATCTGTAATAACCTCCATTACTCTGTAAGATTTTCATTTTAAATGGACACAGAAACACCAGAGAGCTTCATTAGTCTTAGTTGTTGTTTTTCAGAAGATTGATTTAAATGGAGGTGATCTAAATAATAAAGTAAAAGATCTTAATTTAAATAATTATTACATGCAATTAATTATTTTAAATAATTGACTGAAATTCTCCAATTTCTTCATTCACCAATTTGATGTAGTCTGTCTCCCAGTTAAAATAAAGAGGAAGAAATGGTAAGCTTTAGCTGTCTGCACTTGTTGCTGTCATTTTTTTTAACAACAGAGAAGTCCCTATGACATAAAGATTGCACCCTTGGTGCCAGGACAAAGGGGGGTTAGAAATAAATGAGCAAACAAAATATTTGTTATGAAGAACCATAGTGAGAATCTCCAAGGAGCCAATGCATTCTGCCCATATTTTTGTCTCTAAAGTTGGGGGGGGGAGATGTACTACCCTCTGTAAATAATTAGATCTAAATTTTATACACACACACACACACTGTAGGGATGTATGAGAAAATTGCTCGGGGGTTGTGGAGGTGAACTCGCCGCGCTCACCCCCCCAGAGCCCCATGGAACTTACCATTCCCCGGCTCGGCTCACGTTCCTTGTGAGCTGGGAAAAGGAAGTTCCAGATCCCTGGCGCTACTCTTCCGGGTCCCCAGAGCTATGTATTTTACGTAGAAAACGGGGGGAAGCCACCTTAAAGGGGCCTCAATTTGCCTAAGCAGCGCTTAAGGTGGTTTTCCCTGTTTTCTACTTAAATTACGTAGTGCTGGGGACCTGGAAGAGTAGCACCGGGGACCCGGAAGTGCTGCGAGTGGCTCGGTTACCACATCAGCTGGCGGTCACCGAGCAGCGCCGGAGGGATTGCGGCAGGGGTGATCAACAAGCGTCCAGGGTGTGGACGAACAGGTCAGTTTACATCCATAAAAAAAGGCAGTCCCCAAGTTAAGAATGTCCGACTTGCAGATGACCCATACTCAAGGACAGACTTCTGGATTTCCCCAGAAACTATGTAGAGTACATAGTGTAGTATACTATGCAATTTGCGTAAATGGCGATTTTAACGTATAGAACACTATGCTGTTATGACTAACATTCAAATTTGTCTTAAAGACATTCTTAAGAATGGTGGAGCTCGTTTGTAACCTGGGGACTGCCTGTGTGTGTATATCTGTTTGTATTTGTATTTGTAAAATTAATTTAAAAAATAAACAAATGAGCATTCGAAAGCAGGAGTGAGGCTGTGGTATATTTCTCTCTCCTTACTGCCGTTGTCTTATCCTACCCAAGTTAGCTGTTGACTGTCCTCACTGCCCCTGCCTTCGGCTTTCAGGAGTTTTAGTGCATGGCTCAAATCTTGGGTCTATTCAAAGTCAATAGGAGCCTTGCTTCACATTTGTAATCTTCAATTAGTTTGATTTTAGGAAACCTAGTCAGACATCGACATAGATTAGTCTGATCTTAAGTGAACTAGCTGAACTAATCAAACTAATTGAAGTAGAAGTTTCAGTTAATTTAAAATGCAAACTAAGTACATAAATCAGAGATGAAGTTTGCCAAGGTCCTCAAAGGGTGTGAATCATTATTTGAACATTTTAGCTCAACCACAAAGTATCGAGCCATTAATTTCAGCACATGGTCATGACATCCTAGCTTTGGGGATGCTGCAAGGCTGGAAGGGACAGCACTACAAGAGAAACACTTTCTAGCATCTACTTAGGCTGTAGCTTGGTCTGGAGAAGCACTGGGGACAGACCTTTCAGAATTAACACATACAGATAGTACTACCAGTGCCAAATAAAGTAAGGTAAGGATATAATGGGAATCACCCATTCAATGCACAATTGAGTTAACTGAAATAGATGGCAAGGAGATAGAAAGCCTTTGATTCTAAGCACATTTACTTGGAAATAAACAAGGGGGCTTAAAAATGATTTGCAATAATTATCTAAATAACCATAAACAGACCCATAATGCAACAAGAGATTAGTGGGAACTCCTGACTCTCTACCTACCTACATGCTCATCTTGGGTTTTGTTATGGGGAGGAGATTCTTCAATGAAATTTGGCAGCAGGCAGCCCCTGCTGCCTTCGCCAAACAAAGCCCCTCTTGCTTCTCTACGTTCTGGTAGTTGCAGCAGCATCCAAACTCTATGAGGTGAGCTTATTTAGTTTTATATATAACTAGAAAAGGTTAGGATATTTTCTGTGGGAGGAAGAAAGAAATAGAAAGACAGGCACCCAGAAGCAGAAGGTTCTTCAACAGGGAAATAGGTTTTCCACGTAGTGCCTTTTCACATGGTGGGCCTAACATAGAGAATAGCTCAGCAGATGAATCGGCTTTGAATGAACAGCAGCTGCAACCTTGCTTTCCCACAGTGATCGTTTACTCCATTCCTATTAGCAATTACACTGGAACAAGTAGAATAAGAATCTCCTGATGGGGCATGATTATTCACATTATTTCTATGCTATGAAGGGTTGCAAGTTCCTCAACTAGAAAGTTAATCCAAAAGCGTTTCTTGGGGGCCAGTCACAAAGCACATTTCCCAATCAGTGGTTCGTTGTTGCCACACTAATTTTTGTCACCCATTGTATAAGAGCTCCATGTAAATGTGCTGTGAGAATACTGTCCAGGCCTGGTTTAGTGGTTCATGTTTTACACTGGCCTGCACTGAACACCAACAATAATGGACTGCAGTGCACATCAATTGCAAGCCCCCATGCTTCTGATGGATTTTCTACCTCTCCTATTGCTATCTCTCTGAAAGATCTTTCCCTTGCCCTTCATAATTTTGGCTGGATGCCTTGCATTTTCATTTTCATTTCCCCTTCCTCCACTAGCACTTCATATTACTCTATACCCCTTCTGGACAAAAGGGATGTAAAAACTTTGGGGGGTAGACCCATATGGTGGGGATATAAAATGATTCATGAAAATGTTGGTTTAAACATTCCTCACTTTATACAAAGAGTTAACTTCCATCAACCTATAGTCAATCTCTAACCGAGAGAGTATTCCCTAGAACCAACTCTCTCACTTCTAGGGGGAACAAGAATTTCATCTGATTCATTTTTAACCAGAATTTGCTCCATTCACAACCCTGAATGTGAACAGGAACATACTATCTCAGGAAAAGCTCTCACCTTCTCGAGCTTGCATCCATGTTCACAAAATGCATACTTTGGAGAATTGTGCTCTATAAAATGAGCATTTTCAAACCATACACATTTTCATGCTTTAGTCAATTGGGAAAAGGGGTGTGCACTTAAAAAGATATGTACCAAAATGTGCACTTTTCTGGTTTGAACGAAAAGAAAAAACAGATAAAAAACAGATTTGAAAACAGGAGTGAGGCAGTCTGAGCTTGGAGAATCACTGAGAGCTCATGTTGTTGATTCTTCCGTTCCTATTCCCTCCATATTCTGCCGTCACATGTCAGATGCTGAGATCTGGTGTCATGTAGTGGTTAGAATGTTGGACCTGGACCAGGAAGATGCTGGTTCTAATCTTGACTCAGCCAGGAAGCTCACTCAGACCAGTCGCTCTCTCTCAGCCTAACCTACCTCACATGTTTTTTTTCCTTATTTATTACATTTATTCATTGCCCTGTAACAAATTGTGTTCAGGACAATGTATATAATAAAATGCAAAATCCAAATATAATCCACACACACACACACACACACACACCCATACGGAAACTCGGAGAGCAGTAGCAATAATATATAACACTCAATTTAAAATATAGCAGAGAGACTGAACATATAACATGCCTCAATAATAAATGATCTTTAAAAAAAATTTAAAAAACCATTAAGCACAACCTGGCAACATAATTATATAGAGTTTTAAAAGCCTGAGAGAATTAATAGGTCTTTTCCTGACATTGAAACTATATTAACTTAGGGGCCATGCAGACCTCTCTGGAGAGGATGTTCCACAACAAGGTGGCTACTTCTCTTGAGTAGTCAGAGGGGTGGGATATAAATGTAATTAATGAATTAATGTATTTCCTCTCTAACCAAAAATTATAGCAATAGCTTCCAAAATGCTCATTTATACTGACATCTGGTCTTCACTGGTTTATCTTACTCTGTCTCTGACTCGATGCATTCAGTGCTAGCTATTTAGAATGACTTCAAATGGACTGAATACAATTGGGAAGAACTGGAAAGAATTTTAGCTCACTTTCTACCCCTGAGGATTTAAAATGTCCAGGCTCCCTGTATTCTCTATATGTGATTCATCCGTTAGTTAGAGTTTCAAGGTGTACTGCATCTCCCTGGGAACCAGCTTCATGACTTATTATCCTAAATAGTTAGCCACTCAATTCCATTAGCTCTAGCTATGGAAGGAGTGTTTTGCTGGCTTGGAAATAATTATGCTGAATATTCACCATTTTCTTGGAGGGTTAATTGGGGAAAATGAAATAGTGTTTTGTGTAACAGCAGTTATTAAACTGAGAGTATGTTGCAGTTAGAGTCTCATTTCGGATCAGCAAAATGATACTTTGTGCAATCGTAGCTCTCAGCAGTGGGGTTTTGTCCTTTAATGATCTAGCTTCAAAAGAACAAGGGGAAACTGTTTAACAGACTACAGTGAACTTTACCATAGAATAAGTTTGCACTTAATCTTGGCCCAAGCCAGCCATGACTGCAAATGACCCTCAATGTCCAACAAACAGAAACTCCTTCAGGCAATGACTTTTGATTGTTCTGCTCATAAGAGACTTTGGCCTATATGAACATAGAAACTTTAAATGTCCCCTGATCCTACTAAGCAGGTTGTTACTCTAGGTCATGAATGAAATACCTTGGCAATGCAATGTGATAAATGCTGAGAAGGACAAAATGGCAGATAAACAAACAGATTGCACTTACAGGCTAAGCAATATAAAATGGTACCACGGAGGGGGGGGATGCAACTAGAGTTAATTGAAGTTCAAAATGAAACCCATAGGTAACTATGAATATGTATAAGGGGTCTGCCTCCTTGATAAAACTACATTTCTTTTCCCAAAAGAAAGAAAGCTGATGATGTGTGTGTGTATGTGTGTGTGCACGCGCGCATCACTTGATATTTCATCATTGGTTAATGTTTTGCTTTCCGACTTGCAGCCGAATGTGTGGAAAACATTGCTTTTGAGTTGATTTCTGCTGACACAAAAGCTCAGTCTGTGGTATTTAATCTATGATGGCGCCTTCACAAATGCAAGACATTGCTAGATCTTACCATGAGACAGTGACGTACGTGCATGTACACACTCATTGTCATCCCAACATGTGCTCCCAGTTTCTTAATTCAAACTTGGCTGGCAGCTCCCTGTGCTCCCTCTGGGCACTGTAATAAACAGCTGGAAATGTGGGTATGCTTTGGGGGAAATGAAGGTCCCTTCCTCCATTGTAATCACCAGATGTCCCCACAAAGGATGTAAAAAAGGAAGCCATGTGGACTGCAGTACTCAAGTGAGTACTGCATCAGTCTTAGTCTGCTGTATTAGGCAGTCAGGGAGCTGGCCTTGGAAGAAGTACTCCACATACTTAGCATGTGTGCAGTGGAATAACTGGAATAATGCACTCTGTTGGCATGATATGGCTGGAAAAGTTATACTATTTTGGTTTTGCATTTTCTGAATTGCTTAAGATACATTAGATATATAGTAGCATACACTGACAAACTGCACTCTGGGTAAATGCATACTAATCATATATATATATATATATATATATCTCCTTCATTAGCATTCAGTGTCAGAACAGCCAAGAAAAAGAGCTGAAGAGATAATAAGCAGATAATTTCAAAGAGTTAATAAATAATGGCCTAGCAACTGGCTAAGAGAACCTCGGGAACATCCTGCAAGAGCGAGCAATGGCAGGCCATTGATATCATGGTGTCATAGAGCTTCATTCATCTGTGGTTGTAGATCAAGGGTAGGAAGACATCAGACTTGCAGGATATACTTCTTTTTTTAATAGTCCTTCCACACAAAAATCTATCCCTGGTTACCCCAAGCTTGGTTCATTTCAGCAGTATAATTTAGGGCAGAGGGAGTCATTTTGTTGCTGCTATTGTTAAATAACTGGGAGTCAGCAGCAGTCTTTGCTGATCTACTGCAAATCACCCAGAGGTCCACCGTCCACCTGTAGATCCATATACAATTTCTGCTGACCCATGTTGTAGAACATTCAGGTCAGTTCTGAGTCAAGACTCAAAGCACAGACCACAGACAGATTCAGTTTAGTCTAGCTTCAGCTTCTTCCTCAGGGCAACAACACCTGATATCACCTTTACGACTGATTCAAACATATATGTATATCACTTAATATATCCATGACTCAATGAGTTTCAGTTGAGTGTGTGAACTGCCTCCATTCAGTACTGTGTTCATTCAAGGTGGTATGAGGTGATAGGCAAAGCCCCTACGTGGGGATGGTGTTTTAGTCATACCTATTGTAGCCACTGAGTGATGACTATGCATGTGTGAATTCACCCTTAAATAAATTGCCAGAAACTGGAAGTGAAGAATCAAAGAATATTCCATTACAGCTCTGTTCATTGGTACAATTCCTCTTTGGCACTGAATATTGGGCAAAGTGAAAGACAGTATTTTCATCTAAGTAAACCATTGATCTGAATTACTAAGGATCTTTTTGTATCATTCAGTTTTCAGTGAAGAGGGTTTTAAAAATCCCCATTATTTTGTGCATTCTAGTGTTTTTTCTTTCTCTCTGATATAAAAGCTTACCTGGCTCATTTATGCATTAAACAACAACTCTTTAGAATGAGGCCTCACACCTCTGTCAAGAAAATTATTTAATCAGCCGTTATATAAGCAAGAATGATTGCTCTTACCCAGTCTGAAGCCAATGAAAAGAGTACAAGAGTGAATAAGAAGGGTATGTCCCTCTATATATTTTTTTCACCTTTGAAATGGGAGGGTACTTTGCCAGCTGCCTTAACATCAGCCATTTGTTTAGTGCTAAAAATGCAGCTGTTTAGAACAGCCTCTTCAATAGAAGAAACTTAATAAACCTTGTTAATATAAATGAAAATGCCTGAAATGCATAATTTGCCCTTTTGCTTTGTATGGCACTGTTTTGTTCACTATATACTCAGAAATGGGTATATATTGTTTTCAGCCTTGGTGTATACACTGTATACCGTGACTGAGAGCTTTTCTACACAAGGCTGCTGACCGGCTGTATCTACTTTCAGTTTCATCATAGAATTGAGATTTGAGCTCCACACAAAGAGCTTTTCCTTTCCTGCTTTTCTGCTACATAACCTCTAGGAGGAGCTGCGCTATAGCAGAATAATGCAATTACACAAGTAGGAAAATACATTTTCTTTTGTTTTCAGAAATAATACTCTATTTTCCCTGCTGTAAAGAAACCCGGAGAAGTGCTCTTAAAAAACTGAAGGAAAACTGGAGGGTCACATCATCATCTAAAGAACCCATAAACAACCATGAGTAAGGAATGACAAGCACACAATAAATGCCTCATGTAGAAATGCTCTGTGTTGTAGTTGCTTAGCTCTGTCATAGATGCTCACCTGTTTGATTTTGTTATGAAGGGAGAGGTTCCCAGCCTTAGACCTGTTGTATTCGGGTAATGACTGCCTGGAGAAAGTCCACCACAGACTCAGCTGTAAAGGTCACAGCAAGAGCTAAAAGGATAAGCTGGAAGAAACTACCCACTCCTTCACAAGTAACTTTATATACCCTGGCCTAACACAAAAGAACCTGGCAGTTAAGGATGTTCCCAACAATAAATGATCAAGGGCTCAGCCAATCTTTCTTTACTTGTTCTGAACAATTTCCCCACAACCACCACCTATATTTTGCTCCTAGCCACCTGGTATACTGCATTTTCTGTCCAGATATTTTTCATGTCATGTTTTCCTAGCAAGACTTTGTATGAAAAGGAGTATTCATGTCAATATATTCCTGCTCACCCACCCACTTTCCATGGGCTTGGAACACTTACAAAAAGAATTATCAATAAATCCAAGCATGAGGCATGTATTAGCATTTCATCAATAACTCTCTCTGGAATATGTGAACCATTTAGCAATTTTATTATGTTAAGCAGCCTATAAGTACTATAAATAAATAAATAAAAGTACAATGACTAGAGGAGTCATTGAATAAGTTAGACTACATTGTACTTCAGAAGGCAAACCCTGTTGAGCTTTGAGTGGGAAAGAGAAGCAGGAAGCCTAACTGATTAAGTTTTTAACTTTTTGGATTATATTTTAAGAACTCAAAAGTGGTTTTCCTAAAAGTAGTATTTTCCTGAGCACAAGAACCTTCATGGATTACAACAGAGCAAACCACTAGGGAACAGACCTCAAATGTCACCTTATTTTCATCCGTGAAAGTATGTGACAACCTCATTTAACCAGATGATTCTTAGCCCTCACTTTAACCAGATTATCTAAAAGGTCAAAAACTGCAGTGCTATACAGACATACATAATCCCAATCCAGAGTTGTGGGAGCTCCAGTGTGTGTGTGTGTGTGTGTGTGTGTGTGTATTGCTTCTGCAAATTAGGGATGGGAGAGAAATTTGTTCATTTCACATTTGAATGTGAACTTGCCTAATTTCACAAACCAATTTGTGAACTGAAACTTGGTTATCCTTCAAAATTTGCCCTTCTCCAAATTTTGCAATGGAATTCTCCAAACCAAGAATGCATACAAAGATGCATGTATCAGGGAAAATAACATTCAAAACTGTATTATATTCAAGGGAAATGGCTTGAAAAAAATGTGTACATTAGGCAAAATTGTGTGCAAAAATGCATGTATTAGGAGAAATGCTCACAAAAATTCAAATGTTCCTGCCAACATAAAATACCAGCATATTTTGGCTTAAAGCTCCTATTGCCAGTAACTGAGCCTTAGGAGAAGCATTTCAACCTTTTAGATTGGGGGGAGGGAGAGAGGACTGCACAAACCTCAGAAACCACTCAATGATCACTGGTCAGGGGAAAGGGGACATGGCCATTCAGGAAACCACAGATGGCCAATTCGGAACCCTAAGAGGGCTAGATTTGGCCTCCAAGCTTGAGGTTCTGCATCCCTGCTTTAGGATGATACAAAAATAATCTGTAAAGCAAGATGCAGAGCAAACCAAGGAGCTACTCATCTGTTATGATTCTGAGTAATCTGAAAGCCCAACATCTATATCTTTGCCACCATCCCTGTAGCATATCTCAGTGAAATTTAACATGTCACGTTACATCCTATCTCAGTAGCCCATGTTGCTCTTCCAGGGGATGTATAACCCATGCATGGGAACAATCTGGGCTTTAGTTCTCCTGCCAGTTAATAATAATAATGTCCATTGTTCTCATCTTCTATAACTCTGAATTTTAATTGATTATTGTGAAGGATCAGCAACCGGATCCTTTGCGTGAGTTCGGCAACTCTAGGGTTAACCGGTAGAGCAATACCGCTCGTATTGGCTCTCAGTACAATCGGAAAAGACCACACGCCTTTGTATGCCCAAATAAGGCTCTTTATTTGTTTATACAACGATTAGGTCGGAATTACCAGTCTTCTAAGAATACGTTTACAGTCAACAAAACCTTAGTTGACTCGCGTCTTACCCAATGAGCGGGCTCCGCGGCTAGCAGGTTACATTCAGGTCACTCTACTTACATCAAAGACAATACTCTAGTCAGTTTCAGCCCAGCTCTCGATCGGCGCTTCCTAGCGGAGAACGGAGTGCCTGGGCGGCTGTTGCTTAGGAGGATCTGGCCCCGTGGTTCCCAACAACCCGAACCGGGACGGGAGAGGGGTTTTCTACCCTGGATTCCCCGCTCTCCCCCCGCCCCCTAGGTCAGGTGGGGCTTATGCCTGCCCCTTCGTGCAGATAGGCTTATTCCTGCCCGGGAAGAAGGTGACGTAGGGAAACCTTTGCAGCTCTTCGAGGCTGCCCTTTGTGCTGATGGTCCTTGATGGCCCTTCCTGGACGGTTGTGGATCTCAGCCGAGGTCTTCCTTTGTTGGGGCTGATGGCTTGTCTGGCTACTCCCTGGTGACCTCATCCCTCCTCCCCTGGCCCCCTCCTTTGGGGAAAGATGTGTGTGCGTGTGTGTACTGATTTTTGGGCTTTCTCCACACCCTCCCATTTGGGGAAAGATGGCATTGGGGTCCACCACCCCAATCCCTATCTAACTGTCTCCTACTGAGAAAGCCCGGGACAACCCATCTGCCACGATGTTGTCCTTACCCTTGATGTGTTCTACTAAAAAATCAAAATCTTGCAGGGCTAAACTCCACCGTAAGAGCTTCTGGTTGGACCCCTTCACCCTATCCAGCCAGCACAAGGGGGAATGGTCGGTCTGCAGTCGGAACCGGCGGCCCCACAGATAGGGGCGAAGCTTGGTCACTGCCCACACTATTGCTAGGCACTCTTTCTCGACAGTGGCCAAGTTCCGCTCCCGAGGCAGAAGTTTTTTACTTAAAAAGGCAACCGGGCACAGCCCCTGCTCTGGTCGTTCCTGCAGCAAGACGGCTCCCATCCCCGCTTCCGAGGCATCCGTCTGCAGAACAAAAGGGGCTTCAAAGTCTGGGGCTTGCAGCACAGGGGCTGCCATCAAGCAGGCTTTCAGTCCCTCAAACGCTGCCTGGCAAGCGGCTGACCATTGGACCTTAACGGGTTGCCGCTTCTTGCACAAGTCAGTCAGGGGGGCGGCTAGCTGGCTAAAATGGGGCACGAATTTACGATAATAGCCAGCCAGCCCTAAAAAAGCTTGGACCTGCTTTTTCGTCTGGGGTTGGGGCCAGGTGCGCACTGATTCTATTTTGGCTTCTAGGGGCTTGACACTACCTCCCCCTACCTTGTGTCCCAGATACTCCACCTCCCCCCTCCCAACCTGGCATTTCTTTGCCTTTACCGTCAACCCCGCACCCTGAATCCTTTGAAACACCTGGCGGACATGTTGCAAATGCTGCTCCCAGGTGGAACTGAAAATGGCGATGTCGTCCAGATACGCGCAGGCGAACTCCCCCAGCCCATTTAGCATTCCGTTTACCAACCTCTGGAAGGTAGCCGGACCATTGCGGACCCCAAACGGGAGGGTGGTGAATTGGAACAACCCCAGGTGGGTCACGAAAGCAGATTTCAAGGCAGCGTCCGCATCGAGCGGAACCTGCCAATACCCCTTTGTCAGGTCCAGGGTGGTGATGTACTTGGCCCCCCCCAGCCTCTCCAGCAGCACATCCATGTTGGGAATGGGGTAGGGGTCCGGGACGGTCACCTTGTTTATTTTCCGGTAGTCTACGCAGAACCGGACACCCCCATCCTTTTTGGCTACTAACACGATCGGGGAGGACCAGGGGCTCGAGCTGGGCACAATGACTCCCAAGTCCAGCATGGCTTGGACCTCCTCGGCCACGACTTGGGCATGGGGCCCCACCGCCCGGTAGGGTAGGGATTGGATGGGGGGGCTATCCCCTGTGTCAATGGTGTGTTGTGTGAGTGTGGTGCAGCCTGGTCGGTCTGAGAACAGGGGCTGAAATTCTTCCAAGACCTGGGTGATCTGCTGCCGCTGCTGTTCGGACAGGGAGGGGGACAGTTTGATCTCCTCCATTCCTCCCCCTTCCCCCCACTCGGCCAACAACCCCCCATCAGGGTCTCCCGGCTCCACACACTCTTGTACTCCCCCCACCTTCGTTCCGCGTTCTACATACAGTTTCAGCATATTTACATGGAAAACCTTCTGCCTCCCCGGCTGCCCCGGGAAAGCCACTTGGTAGTTCACCTCCCCCGACCTTCCAATGACGGTCCCTGGGCCCTCCCACTTCAAGCACAATTTGTCCGTCTTTTGGGGGCGCAGTACCAACACCTGGTCCCCCACTTCGAAAGTCCGTGGTACAGCCGTCCGGTTGTACCACGCGCTCTGCCGCTGCTGGGCTGTTTCGAGATGCTGCTGCGCCGTCTCCCTCACCTCTCGAAGGACAGTCTGGAGGTGTTGCATGAACGTATGCACAGGCACGGAGGCTTTTTCGGCAACCCCCTCCCATTCCGCCCGCAACAGAGCCAAAGGTCCCCGGAGCTCCCTCCCAAACATCAGTTCGTTGGGGGAGAATCCCAGGCTTTCTTGGGGGGAGTCCCGGTAGGCAAATAACAAGTAGGGGAGGGCTTGATCCCAAGTCCCAGGGTGCTTCGCCGCATATGCCCTGATCATCTTTTCCAGAGTCTGGTTGAAACGCTCCACCAACCCATTGGTCTCGTGGTGGTATGGCACCGAAGTCAGGTGCTCTACCCCCCCCAGTTCCCACAATTTTTTAAACAGTTTGGACACGAAGCCCGTGCCGCAGTCCGAAACCACCGTGTGGGGCATTCCTAGGCGGGCGAAAAGAGAGAGGAGAGTCTTAGCCAGGCTGGTGGCGGAAATGGAGGCTAAAGCAAAAGCCTCTGCATAACGGGTGGCAAAGTCAACCACAGTCAATATAAACTTCTTCCCCGTCTTGGTGGGGGGATTCAAGGGTCCCACGATATCCATCCCTATTCTTTCAAAGGGGATGCCCACAATGGGTAGGGGTTGCAGGGGGGCTTTGGGATGGTCCCGGTTATGCCCCACCCGCTGGCAGACATCGCAGGACCGGCAATATTCTTGCACCTCATTTGCCACCATGGGCCAGTAGAACCCCTCTGTCACCCTAGCCAGAGTCCGTTTCTGTCCCAAGTGCCCTCCCCACGCCACATCGTGGGCCAGCTGTAGTACAGCCTGGCGGTACCTCGCAGGCACAACTAATTGTCTCTTCTTTGGTTGGGGACCCGGTCCCGTCTTTGGGCAGAATTCTCTGTAGAGGGCTCCCGCCTCCCACAAAAAGCGTTCGGACTGGTCCCCTACCCCGGGCACTTGACTGGCCCGATCCCGACATCCCTGGAGGGATGGATCGCTCTGCTGCTCTTCTTGGAACGCCTTCTGAGTCCCAAAATCACGGGCCATTGGCGCGAACCCCCCGGGGTCTTCGTCCTCCCCCACAACTGGGGGGAGCGGCGGGGGACGGCTGGCTGCCGCTGCCGGGGCCGCTTTACCGCGACCGGGAGGCGGGCCCGGGGACCTGGGAGGCTGCGGGTCAGGGGCTTGGTTGGCCCGACGCCGGGTCACCACCCCCACCTTGACCTGGGCAGCCCGGAACGCAACGTCGTTCCCAATGATGATTCCCCACTCTTGCTGGCCATGCACTATAACGTCCATCTCCCCTTCCCACCCCCTGTACTTGACCCAGACCCGGGCGAGGGGAACGGCTATGTTGGGAGAGTTATAGGGCTTTATGGCACAGGTGCGCCCCTTTAGCAACTGTCTCTTCTTTACCTTACTTCGAGGTAAAGCAGTGATGTCCACCCCAGTGTCCCTATACCCCACCTGGGAAACATTGTTTACAGAGATGGACTCACAGAATTTGTCCTGGCTCCACCGCAGCTGCTCCGGGGAGGCAATGCGCATCAATGATGCCTGCGAGATGGCCCCCAGCGAATGCTGTCCTCCGCTCCTCAGGGACCGCGCCGTATCTTCGCCGTCTCCCTCGAGGGACGAGCTGGACTGCTGATCCTCCTCGTGCTCCTCCGGTTCTCGGGACTCCGGCGCAAGCATCCTCCCCACCTTGCCCGGCGATGTCTTGGCGTGGCGGTTCTTTGCGATCAGTTTGGGGCAGCTCCTCTTGAGGTGCCCCGGTTCTTTACAATAGAAACATCCACTGGTGCCGGGGTTGTCTTTGGGCTTGCCTAGGGCTCCCTCCCGAGGTTTGGGGTTGCCCTTCTCCACACTTCCCTTGGTCCCGCCATGACTGAGGTTACCCCCCTTGGGTCCTTTGGGCTGCCGATACAGTCCCATTTGGTCGGCCAACTTGCCCATTTCCCTACAGTTTGGGGGGTCCCGATCCCGCACCGCCGTAGCTAGGTCCTCAGGGATAGTGGCACAGAATTGTTCCTGGATCAGGAGCTCCCGCACCTCCGCCAAGGAGGTCCTCCCGGTGGCCCCGATCCATGCGTCCCACACCTGCCCCAGGTGCGCCATCCAGGAGGCATACGTGTCCCCTGGGTTAGGCCGCCCGTAACGAAATTTACGGCGACAATGCTCAGCGGTGAGGGCAAACCTCTCTCTCACCGCTTCTTTGAACGCTCCATAGTCCAAGGGAGCGGTTTGGGTGTGGATGCCCAGAAGATCAGCCAGTTCCCCGCTGACTTGCGTCCTCAGGGCAGACATCCTTAAGTTGTCCGGCACCTTCTGCTCTACGCAGGCAGCCTCGAACAGGGTGAAAAAGATCAGTACATCCTGTCCCGACTGGTAGGTGGGGAATTGCTTCCTGTCCCATTTGGGGGTTGTGGTGCCCCCACCCTGGGATGCAGGGGTTCCCCCTTGTCCGGTGCCCCTGGTCAGCCTGGCCAACTCCAGCTGCATCTGTAGCATCTCTTGTTGATGCTGCATCAACTCCTTGGCTTGTTGCCAATTGAGTTGGGGAAAGAGGGCATCCAACCCTCCTCCCCCCATGGCTCCGTCAGTGACCCTTCTGCCGAGGTCTTCTTCCGCCTCTGGGTCCCTTATTTCGCTTCTCCGGCCGCTACTGGTAAGGTTGGGGCTACCCCACTGCTTGGGTCCCTGCCCTCCTAACAACGGTGAGGGGGCTTCCCCCCCTTCCTGCCTTGCCATCTTTGGCCGCACCACCCACTCCATTGTGGAGGTCTGGGTTGGGGTTTCTGGGCTGCTCGCTAGCTCCACCTGCTCTTGGCTCAGACTATTCATTTTTCCTTGCTCTGAGCGCTCCCCAGCAACCTACTAGCCTGCCCGAAGTTCTGTTAGTTCCGACCGTCAAATGTGGTTTCCAATTGTCCCGTCGCCTGCCACCATGTGAAGGATCAGCAACCGGATCCTTTGCGTGAGTTCGGCAACTCTAGGGTTAACCGGTAGAGCAATACCGCTCGTATTGGCTCTCAGTACAATCGGAAAAGACCACACGCCTTTGTATGCCCAAATAAGGCTCTTTATTTGTTTATACAACGATTAGGTCGGAATTACCAGTCTTCTAAGAATACGTTTACAGTCAACAAAACCTTAGTTGACTCGCGTCTTACCCAATGAGCGGGCTCCGCGGCTAGCAGGTTACATTCAGGTCACTCTACTTACATCAAAGACAATACTCTAGTCAGTTTCAGCCCAGCTCTCGATCGGCGCTTCCTAGCGGAGAACGGAGTGCCTGGGCGGCTGTTGCTTAGGAGGATCTGGCCCCGTGGTTCCCAACAACCCGAACCGGGACGGGAGAGGGGTTTTCTACCCTGGATTCCCCGCTCTCCCCCCGCCCCCTAGGTCAGGTGGGGGCTTATGCCTGCCCCTTCGTGCAGATAGGCTTATTCCTGCCCGGGAAGAAGGTGACGTAGGGAAACCTTTGCAGCTCTTCGAGGCTGCCCTTTGTGCTGATGGTCCTTGATGGCCCTTCCTGGACGGTTGTGGATCTCAGCCGAGGTCTTCCTTTGTTGGGGCTGATGGCTTGTCTGGCTACTCCCTGGTGACCTCATCCCTCCTCCCCTGGCCCCCTCCTTTGGGGAAAGATGTGTGTGCGTGTGTGTACTGATTTTTGGGCTTTCTCCACAATTATACTTTGGAAAAATTAAGAGCCCGGGGATGGAATCACCTGCCTAAAAGGGAAGATGGCACCCACGCACAATCTGCCGACAATTCAATAAGGGCAACTTTATGGAGAAACATACACATCTTCATATTCCTTTCTGGGAAGAACAAACAAGGACGTACAATATAGTTTTGCTACACAGATCATCATGTTTAATGTGTCACAGCCTGCTCTCCTCGCGCTGTTCTTTTTTTTATTATAGACCTATTGTGTTTTATTAAAAGCCAGACGGTCTGTGAGAAAGGGGTTGTTAGCATGGAATGCAGAACATATATATAGAAAGGATGCAGTCAGTGTGGGTAGGTTTTTCAGCTGTGTGTCCCTCACCTTGCCTTTATCTGTCTGAAAAAGAAGATCTGCCTGCAGCACTAAGGCACGCTCTGCACTAAGGAAGGGAGGCGATGATTCTCTTCACCACCACCTCCAACATCATTCAAAGGGCCATATCAATGCAGGCTTGTCATAGCAATTTGTCACTCAATTTTTGGTGCCCATATATCAGTGAAGTCTCCTTCCTCCAGGCCACTGCTATAGGCTATCTGCTGCAGCCTGCAAAACAAAAAGTCTCTCACATGTAATAAATTGAGAGCACCGTCACAAGAGCCAGCTAATGGCCAAGAAAGACCATTTCTCTAAGCACCATCGGGCAACCTCACAAATGGGTAGCCTGGTTTTGAAAAATGGGGGGTGGGAATTAAAAAGCTAAAGAAGATGGGCATACAGTGACTGGTATTTGGATAATTGCTGTGAACTTCATCAAAATGCTTGCCAGAAGGGAGGGCTAAGGATCATCCTTGGTTACAAAGGAATCTCTAAATGCCAATGATGATACACAGACTGGACATATTGCAACTCGAACCCCCTTCATTCTGCCCTCAGATGCAGCAAGCAGCTCCTGGCAGAAAGAAAGAACAAACATTTAGGCTACCAAATGTGATTATTGAGGGCCCAATAGATGCAACGAACTCAGAACAGATGTGCATGTTAGGAACATAAGGAGAACCATAGTGGATAAGACCAAAGCCCTATCTAGTCCAGCATTCTGTAATCATCAGTGGCCAACTAGATACCCATGGGAAGCTCACAGGCAGGACATGAGGGCAACAGCACCCTCCTATTCATGTTCCCAAGCAGCTGGTATACAGAGGCCTATTGCCTCTGATACTGGAGGTAATATATAGGCGTCATGACCAGTAGCTGTTGATAGCCTTATCTTCCATGAATTTGTCTAATCCCCTTTAAAGCCACCCATATTGGTGGCCATCCCTACATCTTGTGGTTGCAAATTCCATAGATTGACAATGCACTGTGTGAAGAGGTACTTCCTTTTATCTGTCCTGAATCATTCAAGATTCAGCTTCACAGGATGACCCCAGGTTCTAGTATTATGAGAGAGAGAGAAAACCTTCTCCCTATTCACTTTCTCAAGTTTCTCTACACCATGCATAATTTTATGCACTCCTATCATGTTCTCCCTTACTCACCCTTTTTCTAAGCTAAAAAGCCCCAATTGTTGTAACCTTTGCTCATAAGGGAATTGCTCTGGCCCTTTGATCATTTTGGTTTCCCTTATCTGCACCTTTTACAATCATCATGTGGTTTTCTGAAGGTTAAATCGCATGATGACTTCTCTTCATCATATTGTTTTTCATTGTAGACAGGTAGACCTCAGGGCGAAGGAAACCTGGCCATCATGATGAACCATGCTGATGGATTAATGATAGGCTTTCTGAATCCACCTTAAGGTCCCATAGATGGGTGGAGCTCCAAGTTACCCTAAACTTCACTTTAGGTGCTCATCTACAGTCATATATTACTCACCTCACCTCCATCTCTCACATCTACTATAGACTGTAAGTCTTCCGGGCATGGACCTTGAAAATGTTGTGTTCGGTAGAGTAGCTACACACTGTTGGCACTAAATCAATGTAAATTAGAAATATAGTATCAGATCTCTTATAGGAGACAAGAAGGAAAGGATGCATCACCATTATCATCATCGTCATATTAACAAGACAGCTGTTACTCTGCATGTTTGCTTCTGTTAGTTGCCCTCCCTCTTTGGGCCATAAGCCTTTGATTGAAACCTTTCAAATTAATGGGGGTTGCTATTTCATACCTTGCATTGCTTCTTGGTAGCCAGTACAAAAATGAGTTTAATACTACAGTGGTCACAGGGGCAAAGAAGCACACAGGTGCATATACTACTACTCCAAACCATCCAGAGTACACTGCATTACCCTGGGGCCATTTCTATTAGTAAAAGAAAGAAAGAAAGAAAGAAAGAAAGAAAGAAAGAAAGAAAACTTGCAGGGAGATCCATTAGCAATAACAAAAGCAAATCCAAAGCAATAGTTAAAAGCAGGGTGGGGGGTAGGGAATGTAACTTATTTTATCTTATCTCCTCTCCTTTCAATCCTGATGCTTCAGGGCATAAGCTGATTGCCAGCTGAGGCAGTGAAAAAAATATATTTCCCCATTGTATAGTACTACATAATTAGATGAATTGTGGGGGTTGTAGGATTTGTCTGAAATAGCCAGCATTAGCCACTGTCACAGACAGGAGGAGGATACTGGATTAGATGCATCATTAGTCTGGCCTGGCTGTGTACTCCATGGCAGAGATTCTGAATAACAAGGTACCACTGGGCATGTATGTGTAATTAACAAGGTTCTGTCTGTCAAGCAGGCTTTGCTAGAGCTAACAAAATAGGTAAATATATAAATAAATCTGGGCTAGGTCCGCCCCCCCCCCTTGGGCTGCATTTTAAAGCAAAAAAATAGGGGTCTGGCTTCCTGCTTTAAAAAAGGAAGAAGGTTGAATATATATAATACACCTTGCAGTTTACATTGGTGTGTGTGTGTGTGTGTGCGCGCGCGCACACTTGTACAAAACACAATGCAGACAGAGCACAGGATCTCTCAGCAGCAGTTTGTTTCATTGTCCCAAGCTGGAAGAAGCTCACACTAAAATCTCATTCCTCCACCCCCAGGTTCTGGTCATTACATGATGCCTGGGTCGCTAAACTCAAGCAAAAGCTTCCCTCTACCCCACTGCATTGACTTCTATTAGACTTCAGATAATGGCTTATGTGCTCTAAAGCTGCGTACAAGACATTTTATGCACCAATCTGGCAGACAGCTCTTTTGATTCACTGGCATAAAACTAGTCTGAGTCCATCTTTTGTTATGATGTTCAACCTAGATTTATAGGAAATGCTCCAGTTTTTGTGGCTACTGGAGGTGCTTAAAGCTAGATACAAGGCAAGTCTCTGACAAACCAATTGACACTGTTAAATTAGATTGTAATTCTGAGCCTTCTTATGGTTTGGTATAGAAATCAAAATATTTCAGGATCCCTCTTGCTGCTTTTCTACAAGAAATTCAGGAAATGGGTGGTATGCAAAACTGAATTTATAGTGAAGATCGCTAGGAAAATTTGCTCACTTTGGTGTGCAGTAGATTTACGTAGGTTTTTGAATTGTTTTTACAGAATCTAGGTTCCACTCTTAAAGGCAGCTCAACAATCATTGTAAATACATACATAAATTAAAGCAGTAAGACCTTTGCTACTCTATGAGTTGCGTGTTCCCTAACAATTGCTGTGAAGATGACTTAAGGAAGTCTTGCACACAAGACTAGGGATTCATGCTGGATCAACTGCACTGATGGAAATGGACTTCCCTGCCTCATCCTTCCCACAGCAACTCCGCAGACCCCCTGAAAATGACCCTGTTGAATGGAGCGACTTTTGGTGTGTAGTGGATGGAGATTCCCCAAAATCAGGCAGATGGGCCTTCCGGGAGCAGAGCCCTTCCCCTTGCATAAGGCAGATTCTGGATCCAACCCACCGTGTTCTAGTCTCTGAGACCCAAAGCACATTACTTTAAAGATGAAGCTAGCAATAAAGCAAGCGGATCACCATTTGGCAATGTATATTGCAGGTGCAAGGGAGGCCTGATCTGGATTGGAGCCACAGCAGGAGAGAAAGGGTCAAAGCCCCTACCCCACCTGTTAGGGTCCCAATCCATATCAGGGACCCTGTACCTACTCTAGAGTTAAAAAAAAAAAAAAAAAAAGGAAAAAGACATAGTTGCTAGCTATGTCAAATAATGTGTGCTTGGGCCCTGAGTGAACTTCACTGATACCCTAGAAGCCAACTTCAGCAACTTGCTCCGGTGAGTGGTCTATTCATGAGCAGGCTGTGTGAAAATGCCCCCTACTTTCATAGTGCTATTTACAGGCTGCGAGAGTGTGGGGGAGGCATCTCAACTTTTTTTGTGGGGCAATTTTCAAGGGCTCAGGAGCGTTAAACTCACCAGTGCTCTTCCCAGAAAATCGCTACTAACGACTAATCTTTCTTCTCCAAGATGATACTCTGATTTTATGTAATGCCCTTGTGAGCAGGGGAGGCTGTTGACTCCCATTTCGGTGGGGCTCCTTTTCCATTGTAGGTTTTGCAACTAATATTTGGAACTTCATAGGAGCCATCTGTGGTGCTGAGCTCCATCCCCAGAATAGGTTCACCACCACGGAGCACCACGGATAGCTCCTATGACGCTCCAAAGAAAAGCTGCAATGGATTAGGAGCCCCACCGAAATAGGAGTCACCCGCCTCCCCTGCTTTTAAGGGGCAATTCTGAAATGAAATGGTGGCCATCACTTAACGAATTTGAATTCCCTCTAACCCCCACTGACCCACACACTCACCAAGAACTGGCAAGTTCTTGGAAGGGAGCAGGCAGATTTGTCTTAATTAGGTTACTTTAGGGCATCGGTGGGCATCTTGTTGGCCTCCAGATGTTTTTGCCTACAACTCCAATCATCCCTCACCATTGGCTAGGCCAGCTAGGGCTGATGGAAGTTGTAAGCCAAAACATCTGGAGGGCCACAAGTTGCCCACCCCTGCTTTGAGGAGACACAAAGGCTTCTGCTCATGGATGAGGGTTTTGTTTTTTTTAAGCAAAGAAAGAAGAACAGTTGTCACAAGAAAACTGTTTAGCGGGTGCAGAGGAGCTGCCTTATATGGGTCCTTGACCATAAACAACCCGATTGTCTCCATGTGACAGTAGAGATACCATACATTCTCTGGAAGATGTAGGAAAGGAAACATGGCAAATCTTCCTTTCTGCACAGTAAGATGTATGGAAAAACTTCACATTCCTGAAAACAATGTTCTTACCCCACTCTTTCTCATTGTTCTCCTTTCAGCATTGGCTACCTTGGTCAATATCATTGGCCAGGCCTTCAATATTTTCATAATCAGGGCCCATTTTAAACTCCAATCTCTAAAATGGAACCTAAGTTTATCTTGTATGTAGGTCTACATTTCTCTATATATTCATATTTCTTCTCCCTCCCTCTTTAGTGATGAGCCTATTCAGAAGAATTCACCCAGTATTTATGAACTCACAGGAAAAAAAGCTCCTTCTTGAACAGCTTGTCTGCTTTTTATGCTTCCTCTTCCAACTCATAATGTTGGCATGGTCCCTTCCATTTAAGCTTTGATTTTACTTTTGTTGTGATCAAAATGGACACCTCCATTTTTTCAGGGAGTTTTCAGCAGCCCCTCACACACATACACACACACACACACACACCGTTTTCATCCAAATCCTGGACACAAAACTCAGCTCAGACACAGCTGCCCCACACAAAAGCCTCCCAGAAATTGGCAGTCCCTGAGGGAACAGTTCAATGAAGGTCCAACATCTAGGCAGCAAGTGATTTGTGCAAACCATCAGTTTGACCAAGCTCCAGGCAGCTTCTGAGTTGAATCTTTGGGAGAGTCCCTTCCTTGGGATACATTCTATAAGGCCTCTGCAAGCCCAAGTGACTGTCATAACAGCTCAGGCAGGGCTAGGGCAGACCTTTTACCATCCTCATGGGCTATGGGGAGGGCCTATAGAGAGTCCATAAAGAAAGGGACTCTATTAAAGAATTAAACAGTGCAATCCTAAGTGGGAGGAACAAAGCAGGTGGAGGGTGGACTTACCTTGCTTTTTGGACCAGCAGGCAGTGGTTGGCCCAGGATCTTCCCAGCATTGTAACCAAGGGGGAGGATGATCTATGCCCGCTCCAGGCTGCCATAGTTGGGGAGCTTGATCTAGGAGCCACTTGGAGCCACTTCCAACCCACCCCTGCCCCTTTCCCTCCTCCAGAATGCCACTGAGGTGGTAGGTTTATGCCATTAGAGGTTTCTATAGGTGTAACAGGGGCCACCCACCCACACACTGGTGAAGCTCCTTTCTACCAGGGGAAGAGTGCCTCCACTGCATTCTAACACCCCTCTGATGGCTGATGGCAGGAGGGTTAGCACTGCCCTGTTATTATATAATATGAATTAAATTGTTGATAAAAATCTAACACTGGGAAGTGAGGTTTCCTTTTCTTCCTAGCTCATTGACCAGGAAGAATTTTTAAAAACCCTGTACTTCCCAGAGTTCCTGTCAGCAAAGGAGGCTCTGCTTTGTTCAGAAGTCTTCATTGCTGAGAGCTAGAAATTTAGGAAGAGTGCTCAGCTTTAGGCAGGTTTTTCAGCTGACATTCTCTCTTCCCTGCCACCCAACGACTTAGAAAATTGTGGAAGGGGTGGAGTAGAGGAGAAGGAAGGAAGCTGGCAGAGGAGAGGGTTTCTGTGGGCCTTTTCCTTCTGAGCTTCAGAGAATACCGGTAATCAGCTTTTTCAAAGAATTCTTCACAAAAAGCCTATTTCAAATCAAGATGGAAGGGTTTCAGCCTTTATCCAGAATCATCCCTTCCGCCCGCCTCCCAGTCTGATGTGAATGTGCTAAAGGTTTTAAAACTCCAGGTACGAAGGGAATTAATTCAACAGAAACTTATTTTTTAAAAATGGCTGGTGCTCAGATCTTCCCATGATTTCAGAGTACATTTTTGCTTGATGCTAGGAGATCAGCAAACAATGGCTCCCTGCAACACTTAGAAGCTGCATTCCCAAGGTCAGGCAAGCCCGGTGGGGTGGGGTGGGGGATTGTACACCCAACTTTGCACAAATTTAAATATAGCCGTTTCTAGTACAAGACAACTTGCAGCACTATGGAAACATAATTCTAAAGCCAGGAAATAGAGTAACAAACCAAAGTCCCCGATCTGTAAAATGGAAGGCAGCCATTTTGTGGTGAAACGGGATTTTCCTTCCTGAGTGGGAGCCCCTGGTGCAAATGGTGCCAACAAAAACCGAACCTCATGAAGAGCTTGTGCAGCCTTAGTGGTAGTTGGCTTCACCATCACCATCACCTTGAGACTCTCAACAGTCGTTTGGCAAAAGGGCTTCCTATTATTTTGCATTAATTCTTGGATGGAAATGGGAGATCAGCGCGTGATTGCCGGATGCTTCACGCCAAGCAGACTAATGGTGAATCTGCGTATTCTATTAAGATCAAAGCCCTGATCTCCCTTTCCCACACCCGTTGTTGACAGTGCAGAGGATATTATTGTATCAAACACAGATTAGACACAAGTACGTATCATGAAAAAGAGCATTCAGCAACTTTTCAGAACCCACCATTTCAATGTGAAAAGTAACCTTCTGCAAAAGTCCAAAATCAGCACATTTCTTTGCTCAGCCAAAGGGCAGCAGTGGTTTTATAAATGCATTTTGTTATATTTAAAATGCAAATGATTTTTCAAGAGTGAAAGAACAGAAACCCTTTGTTGGGAGAGGATTTTACACCTCCTTTCACCTCTAGCAGAGAAGCGGTGTGGCAGGATTGCAGCATTCAGGTGCTCAGTGCCTTTTTTCTGTGATGACTTTTCCTAGCCATTTCTGAGTAGAGGCTAATTCCATGTTCCTTAACTTTAATGAAAAAAGTGACACAGACGGATAATTGTACAGAAAGCACAAACATTGCCACAAAGAATTCTCTCTGCGCGTGTATGCACTTTGGGTACTCATGGTATAAAGTCTAATCCAGTCCTCCACAAGCAAATGCACACAAAATGGTGGGGATGCATGTTGAAAAGTGGTCATAAAGAGGCTCTGTAACTAAGGGCGCAATCCTATGCAAGTTTAGACAGAAAAAAGGCCTACAACTCCCAGCATGCCCCAGCCAGCTGGCTGGGGCATGCTGGGGAGTTGTAGGCCTTTTTTCTGTCTAAACTTGCATAGGATTGCGCCTCAAGTGGATGAGTGAGAGTGAATGCCAGCCTCCAAATTTTCCTTCCCAGCTGGGTTTGTTGCACTCTATGTTGGTTCCTGCTTCTTCCCTCTCTACATCACCTGGGATCCTTTGCCTCTCTTTGCTGCCTTACCTGACTCTTATGTCAGCCCTTTTCTTCCTTTCAGTCCTATTCAGCTATAGAGCATCCCCAGAGTGTATTGCCATCCAGGTGACAGGAATGTGTGGGGAAACATGACCTAGAGATGCACAAGTCTCAGCATAATAAACAGTCTATTTTTATTTGGGGAGGGGGGGTTGTTTGTTGCCCCCAAATCTTGGAGAATATGTACCTGCTTCCATTCAATTGTGCTTCCAGACAGTGGCCGCGCTGGGTGTTGCTTACTTCCATATGTGCACATTCAATTCTTGATATTTTTAGGCCTGTTAAGCAAAGCACCCCTTGCCCCTTTCCTTATTATGAAGTGTGTCTGTTGTCGGGCATGCAAATAAGTATGAGAGAAGAGACTGGTGCACTGGCTGTTGACTTCAAAAAGACCCTTGCATACACAAGTACAAAAGGTAACAGGAGAACATCTTTGGGGGAGGGTGATTTGGAGGGAAATGGCAAGGAAAGAATGACGTGATTGCTCATCCCACAACTTCACCACTCCCAGTTGCCTTCTGCCAAAGCTCTTCCCCCCCCCCCCCCGTAGAAAAAGAAGTCATCCGAGTATGCTTAAAGATATTTGCATGAAACATGCAGTTTAGCCCTTAATAAGGGGGAAGCAGTTATTTCTCGGATTTCTTGGGATGGGACTGTCAAGTCCATTTCCACCGACTTCCTCCTTTTCCCACCTCCAAGTCTGTTCCATGCCGGTTCTGAGCTTTTTCTTTCCGAAAAGAAAATCTGTATGCATTTTGTGTGCTTTATTTGGACACATTAATGGACACATGCCCCATCGAGTAAAATGTGCCTATATGCATTTTAGAAATGTTTGTGTGTATTTTTCAGGATTTTTTAAAAAAAAGTTTTGCAGTTGGGCTGGGAGAGAGGGGTTGCCAAGGGTTTCTAGCTGGAGTTAGCTGGAATGCGGGATGCAGCCATGAGGCACGGACCAAGATGCTCTCTGCCTGTAGTAGTAGGAGTGCCTCTTTGGCTCCACTTATGCTCTGCTTATATATTTGTAAATAAAATAAATATTATGAAGATGCAATAAGCCTCCAGTGCTCTCCTATGCAAAAGAAACTAAACCCTACAGTACTGCCCCGTGAACTTCTCACTGGTCAGGGGGAAAGGGAGTTTTGTGCAACAGTATATTAGAATTAATTGGCTGCTGTTACCTAGCAATTGTAAAAGGTGCAAATTTCCACCCAAATCTAGCAAAGGCAAAGCTAAGCATCAGGTTGGGAATGGAAAGATGGGTTAAGTGTCCACCTCCATCTCAGAAATAGCAAACTGGGCATGTATAATGGAAGAATTTACAGTATTTGCAGTGATGTGTGTGATGTGTGTGTGAGGGAATAATGGTAAAACTATTCCTTTCCTGGCACAGGGTTCCTTTACTTTTCATGCTATATTATACTGAGTCGAACATTCAGGTACATCTTAACAAGCAAACATAGCACCGTAAGAATGTTAATGGTTTTAGAAACTAAGAATGCTGGAGAACAAAATTATAAGTAGACTTATTTGGCCATGTGGGTCATGACTGGCCCAACTGTGACAGTTTGCCCTCGTTCACATGTGTATGCAAAATTCCATATATATATATATATATATATATATATATACACACACACACACACACACATACACGCACGCACACGTATATATAAATTCCATATATATACATGTCATGATGAATGTGAGAATAAAGGGATCTTTTCCAGTAGTGTGGCAAGCACACAGCAGATCAGGCCACCGTGGTGTAACAAAATGAGGAAAAAGCTACTCCAGAGTGGGATAAATTATCTCTAGAGCAACTGTTAAGGTGAACCAGTACAATACATGCTGTATTCTTAACACAAATATTTTACAGAAGAGAAAAATGCTTAGTTAGTGTACCACCCCTGGTCCTAGCATGTATGAACATGGGAGAGGAAGCAAGGAAGGGAAATGAAGCAAAAAGCTACAAAGGTGTGGTTAAGTGGTTGTGCTTAACTTGAGACCCTTGTAACAACATCCACACAACACCCATCTTGACTACCACCATTGGGCTCAAAGCCAACAACTCATGCGGATGGAGCAGCTCCTTGAGAGGCAGCTAGGGGTACTGCAGGGATGGTGGCTGCATCCAGAAAGGAAGTAGGGTCTGGATTTGACTGGCGCTTCACCAGGGGGAAAAAGCTCTATCTGGATATACAAGGCAACACAGATCTCCCTGGGCAAACAAGGCAAAAGGTGGGTCAAGCAGAATAAAAGGAGAGGAGGATTCTGGTCCTGGAGACATGGGCTAGGTAGCAGAGCAGAGTGGAGAGAGTGTTAGGAAAGGATCACAAGGAATGAGCCTGAGCACCATATGAACCCAACCCCAGGTTGACCTTGGACCAGTGAGTCAGTCAATGTTGAGCCCAAAATCACAAGAAAGAGAACCAGGTACAGTACCTGAATTCAAGGGAAGTTATTTAATTATTTATTTATTATATTTATACCCCACCTTTTTTCCTGCAAGGAACCCAAGGCGGCTTACATAGTCCTCCTCCTCTCCATGTTATCCTCACAACAGCCCTGTGAGGTAGGTTAGGCTGAGAGTCAGTGACTGGCCCAAAGTCACCCAGTGAGTTTCAAAGCAAAGAGAATAAAGGAGTCAATGGCTCTGGGGCTGGATTCAGGATCAGTAGAACGAAGGAATCAATGGTTTAACACTGGAAAATGAAAGGAGATCTCAAGGAGGTTCCTTGCTACTTGACTGAGTTAAAGCTAACTGACTGAGCAGTACAAAAGCCATGCATCTGGGTACTTATGGCTGGTGCCCAGATGCCCTGCCTGTGCCTGCCCACCCAATGTTTCCCATTGCTTTCTGACTGAAATTTCAGAAGTACATAGTGTGCATGCACAGAGGCAGTGATGACCTGATGCACAAACTGGGAACAAGCAGGAGTGGACAGAATAGACTGTGTTGGGCAGCCACACACTGCACTGAGTGTGTGGCTACCCAGCACAGTGTGGTCCCATAAATGTGGTACCGTAAGTGGTGTGGTTTGAATGTGGGGAAGGCTGTGCCCTGCCTGCCCAAACAGGAAGACTGCCACTCAATCTGGCAGACAGTTAGGTGGAGATATACAGGACAGAAAGCATCATGAGGTTGCCTATGTGGTACTTTAACCAACTGATCAATCTTGGGGTGAGAACGCTTCCGGATTGGGCCATATTTCCCACCAAGGTTCTGGATTGGCCAATTTAGAGGTGTACCCTAGTGGGTAGTCTGGCTAGGATGGTGACCTTGAAGTCAGGTAGTCATTTGCATGTATCTGCAATTTTGATTTAATCCATAGAGAACACACAGAGACAATGAGGCACTGCCCCCTGCTACTATCCAGGGCCACCTCCTTCCTGGTAGCATTTGTGGCGTAGTGTGGCGTAGTGGTGAGAGTGCTGGACTGGGACTCGGGAGGTCCGGGTTCTAGTCCCCGCTCGGCCATGAAACTCACTGGGTGACTTTGGGCCAGTCACTGACTCTCAGCCTAACCTACCTCACAGGGTTGTTGCGAGGATGAAATGGAGAGGAGGAGGAGGAGGAGGAGGAGGAGGAGGAGGAGGAGGAGGAGGAGGTAAGCCGCCTTGGGTTCCTTGCAGGAAAAAAGGTGGGGTATAAATATAATGAATAAATAAATAAATAAATAAATAAATAAATAAATTTAAGCCTCTTGGTGTTGCTGCCTTTCCCAGAATAAAATGGATTCTATAGCCAAGGTGCCAGGATGATACTGATAAAAAATACAAGACCCAAACGACAATGTACAGAGACCCACCAGACTGAGCTCCTCTGATAAATGTTATTTAATGTGCAAATTCTATAGGGTGGACAGGAGATGCTCTGCCCGCAAATAAAGAAAAGGTGATGGTGTGTACACAGATTTGATGCACACACTTCTCCAGATTAATGTTTTGTTCCTATAATATAAGACACATTAAGTTCTTTTCAGCTCTTTGGGTAGATTTTTAAAGGGGAAAATAGCATTTGCAGTGCTAATTCCCATTAAATGTCTACTCCCATCTGTGAATCTTACTAAAATGAAATAACAAGAAATGAGAAGCAAATCAAGTGACATTTTCTCATTGGAGAAAGAAAGGCTAAAGAAATCAGAAATGCTAAATGCTAATTATGTAACATGTTATGATACTCTTTATTTTCTCATTCTAGTGATGACTGAAATATAAGTACCTAGAAAGGGTTCTTTAAAAAATGCACTAGAAAACAAAATCCATAACCCTCCTAACACACCCTTATGACTAAATTCTTTCAAAATGCATGGGCCTTACTTATGAATAAGTGTACTCAGTCTCAGAGATCTCATTTGTATCTATGCTCTCTCTCTATCAATTTGGTTTGGGGTTTTTTCCATTTATGTATGAGGATTTCATTTTGTTTCATTTTTCTGACTTGCATCTGCTCCGTTCGTACCTCCAAACACAAACACAAGTGCATTTGAGGGGGCAGGAAAGCTTGCATGTTCCTGAACATGCGTTCACATTTGGGAAAATGTCCAGTTTAAAAATGTGCACTTTAAACAAATCCCCCCCCCCTCCAAATGTGCATTTTCATGCTTTAATCTATGCAGGCAGGGGAAATGCTCATTTGGGTGTGTACCTTCAAGAAATGGGCAATTGTCCAGTTCAAAATGTGCACCTTTCCCATTTGAATGAAAAGCAAAGCAGGTCACAATCAAATACAGTACTGAGTTGATCCAAGCTTCAAGGTGGAGTTTGGAAAATCTCGGCAATCTCAAACATCGTTGCTTTTTCCATCCTACCATTTTTACAATTGGCAGAAATCTAGTCAGCATTTTGTGTGAATCGTGGGTTTTTTTTAAAAAAATATCTTTATTTAAAATTATTTTAATTCATAAGCACATTTTCAACCAAAAATAAAATAAGCAAATATAAGACAGCTTGAATAAAAAAGCAATAAGCCTGTGTGTGCTGAAACCTTCTCTAAGGCAGAGAGAGAAGCAGAAGTATTCTGCAGACAAGGGGGAGGGGGAAACCTTGCATTTTAACTGTCAAGTTCTAGGGGAAAGGGGAGATTTTTATGATTTCACTTCAAAGAGCAGCAGATTAGCCATGTTCATTTTGACATGATCAATTTTAGCCATTGGTGTTTGCACAATATCCACATGTTTGGGGTATCGTAAACACACTTAAATACAGGACCACTGCATTAAATAATGTGACCTTGCTACCTTCTAATGGTAGTCTTAGAGTGCAAACGTGTTTTAATTAGCAGTCAGCAAGCAGACTGTAACTCCACTGAAGGAGCATTGAAGAATCACTGCCTATTAACAACCCAGCGGTAAGTAAGCCAGCACAAATACTTATAACCAAATAGTGTGCATTTCAGGAGTGGAGAGGATTAGCTATTGGGCACACAACACAGTGGAGGAAATTGCTTTATTCCCAGTACTGCTGGGTACCAGGAGGCAAACACTGTGCCTCCAGCCCATTAACAACATTCAGAGTGTTGCTTCCCATTGAAAGGGTTATTGGCTAACCACTGGGTGACCAATTAAATGCTATGAATAAGTCCCAAACCAAACAGCATGAGGCCTGTTTGTGGCACAGTGGTATCATTACTAAAGTGAAAAACTTGATGAGAAAGGAACATATTTAATTATAGAACTATACAAATGGCTAATTAGGACCATAAAGTGAAATGAATGACTTTCCAGTGGATTTTTGAATGTTACTGATAACTGCTCAGCTTCTTCAGAGACCATGAAAGTGATCTAGAGCTCTAGCCTGCCTACCATTGTAATGGATGGATCTTCATTACAGGAAGCTTGTTTGACCTGATTGCTCAGGTAGCATGGGTTCTTCTAAAGACAGCCCTCGATTCCTTTCACTGCAAGGGTTCCTCCACTTCAACCCCCTGGTCTGCCATGAGTTCTGCTTGCTTTCATAGTACTTTTTAGCGGCTCACAGACAGAGGCACATTACTTACAAGTCCGTATCTCTTGGGCATCAAAGCACAAAAGAGTTCTGTTCACTTCTTGCAATGCATGCTCCCTTTGATAAACTCTGGCCTCCCCAAACTAATTCAGAAGTAATCCCATTATTGTCTTCCCCATCACCTTCTGAATTAACCATTATCATTTTCCTGTACTTTGTGCTGAAATCTATTTAGGATAAAGAAGTACTTTTTTTGTTAAATTGGCAACCAGGCCTTCCAAAGGAGAATGCAAAGGTCCAGGTTTTCCTGGGGTATTTCCAGAAGGAGAGATTCTAGCGCTATCTGTCAGAAGATATTGTGCAGCTCTTCCATCTTCCATCTTGTAAATGCAGGAATAAATTAATTAGATTTTACAGAAGCACGTTGAATTCATTTCTAAATAAATCATCTGGACTGACATAACTTGGTCTTTCTTCTCTCTACTAGTGACACTCTAATAGGTCTACATTCCTAAAATGCATATACACCCTGATCTTACACATATCTTCTTAGAACTAAGTCTCATTGATTTAAGGGGAATTAACATCCAAGTAAGTATGCACAGGATCACAGGCTAAGACTAAAGTCGTAAATTGGTTAGTAGGAAATATGTCCTAAATTGAACATAGTGGGACCTATTTCTGAGTAAACATTCATAGGATTGCACTGCTTAAAAGGTGGACTTCACAGTGAGTTTTTCTTCTGTTTTTGTTATTTCCTGCTGTTTTCCACATATGCACTATAGCATCACACCAATCTCAGCATTGCTGTTCAAATATTAATGTTTTTGTTGCTAGTGTTTTAGAAATAACACATGACCCAGGGGAGGCTGGTGACTCCTATTTTGGTGGGGCTCCTTTTCCATTATAGGTTTTTCAGGTTTCATTTGGAGCTTCATAGGAGATATCCATGGTGCTGAACTCATCCCCAAAATAGGTTCACCACCATGGAGCACGATGGATAGCTCCTATGAAGCTCTAAATAAAAGCTGCAAAAGCCGTAATGGAAAAGGAGCCCCACCGAAATAGGAGTCACCAGCCTCCCCTGACATGACCATGTTCTACAGTGGGAGAGGTCATGACGTTAGACTGAGAGTCCAGATGCTATGTCTCTTTGTGGCAAGAAGGTGGTCAGTGACAGGCAACATTCTGCAAGCATCACATGTAGAAGCAACTTATGATCCTGCACTGTTCACAAGCGGTGTTCCCCTTTTCCCCTGCTGCTTAGAGCCAGTGCACATGTTACATTTACAATATCTCACTAACTTTTCATGGTGAGTTTCCAGTTCCCCTGGATAACATTCACAAACCACCACATGATCTGGCAGCATTATCACATGAATTTCTCCACTCCAACCAATTTATCGTAGCCATTGATTGGGTTGGGTGGATTGAAAACACAGTATGCAATGGAGTGAAAATGGAGTTCTGCACAAGACAGGGAACGTCTCTCGTTCATTCAAAGCCATAATTAGCTCCATGTGCTATCCAGGACACTGCAATGAACAGGAAGCCTTTATATATCTGCACTCAATCACCTCCACATTGCAAGTTGTTTGTTGAAATTATGCCAGGAAAGTGGAAACCCACCGTGAGGAAGCAGCTGAAGCATGGGAATAGGCATGCATACACTGGCTTGGGCAGCCCGATCTTCTGTGTGTTTACTCAGTAGTAAAACTTACTGAGTTCAATGGAATTTGCTCCCAGATAAATGTGCATAAGACTGCAGTGATGGAGCTGAATCCTAATATGTTTACTGAGGAGTAACTCCCACAGTGTTCAGTGTCAGTGGGACTTATTCCCAGGTAAGTGCACACAGGACTGCAACCTTTGTCTGTTAAGAGATATTGATGTGGCAAATCCAGGCTAAGGGAAGAGAAATGCACTTTAATTTTACAGGAATCAATCATTCTACTTCCAAGGACAATGGAGTTCAGAAGTCTAAAGTAACTGATTTGAAAATAAAACAAAAACCAACAATGGATAGTGTTGCAGTTTGAGAATGGGAGAATGAGCATGGGCTGAGCTCATCAAGCTTCTCCAGGTTCCACGTTGAAGCTGTTCTTGTTCCCAATTGTGAGCATTTGCTGTTGTTTGTATGGGAAAAGTGAGCATTTAGGGGTGCTTTTTTTAAAAAAAAGCACACACCCAAATGCGTATTTCCCCCCCCCATCAACTAAAATGTGAAAACACATTTTCCCCCCAAACTGTGCATTTTTAAAGAGTGCATCTTTCTAAAATACACATTTTGTGAACACAGTTGCAAGCTTGGGGATATGCAAGCTTTGCCTACAAAATATGCTTGTGCTCGCTTTTGGGGGCGGGGTGAATGTGTTCTTAAAGAAACACAAACAACATTGTCTTACATCTCCAGTGTACACACAGGAGAGGAGATCCAAAGGGTACGTAACGTATTGCATGTGGAGCTGATCACAATGTTGGAGAGAATCAGAGTAGGTTCCTTTCACATCACAAACTTGCTGAGTTTGGGAGGTGTGTAGGTATGTAGTAGTTGATGTGATGGTACGTTGTTCCTGCTGTGTCCTTCCCATGGCCCCGCAACGATATCATAAGAAGGGTTTACTTCCAGTTTATCCATTTTAGGTGTTTTCCTCAACGACCAAGAGTCTTGTGCTACCTTGAGACTAAAATATTGTGTTTGATTTGTGTTTAGTCACGTTAAATAATAATAATTTTTAAAAGCACATGTCAAATCCCTTCTGATGATCTAGTTCCATGGAGCTCTCACCACAGGCTCATAGGCAAGAAGAAAACAACAGCAATCTGACCTACCCTAAGAACAGAAGAGGCTGAAATTATGCTTTCTTTTTACATCCTTTGGTTAAGTTCAGCAAACATCCCCAGGGATAAAATAATTCTCTCCCCCCGCCTTCCTTTCTTGGCTGCAGCTTTATGACTGGGAGCAGATTGCTATTCAATTTATACAAGTATTGGGTAGGAAGAAAGAGCACACACATCAACATAATCCTCCAAGGCACATAAAAAACAAAGCTAGTTGTTCCTAATAAAGGTATTGCCCAATTGTGGACTTTGGAGATATAACCTTGCATCTATGTGCTCCATCTGACACTAACTCATCTGCAAAATCTTTCAGAGGATACAATCATGTAGCGGGTTGCCCTTCCCTGTATCTCAACCACGAGGAAAGAAAGAAGCGGGGGGGGGGGGGTGAGGGGGAGAAGAAATAACAAAACCATATGTGTTTCTATTAAAAAATAATAGAGAAAACAGTATGTTTTTATGCAGGCAGGTAAAGACGTTGGTTGTCTCTTCTAGGGTGATAATCAAGTCTCTGGGCTTCATTTTTAATCTGCATCCTCCGCGGTTGTTAAACCTTGATGTCTGCCTACACTTAAAGCTCTGCAATCTTGTTAACGGGCTGATGACAGGCATGAAGCTGCTGCATTCACCAAGGGTACGGCAAGCAGCTATCGACAGGAGATGCCTTGAATTAAATCCCTGCCCCTAGATTTCCACTGATCTCTCCCAGCCCTTGCTCAGGCTTGCCTCCCTTCCTCCTTCATGTGCATCCCATTCGGCACACCTCTTACGAGAGGCGAGGGAGCCATCCTTCCCTCCCCTGGCTGCCAGGTACTTTATCACTCTCCCACTATTGTTTTAATAAGCTCCTTGCTGTTATGTCATAGAGCCTTCATAAATATCAGAATTACCGTCATTTATTTGCAGTCAAATAGCTGACTAGGTGCTTCTCCGCATTTTGCGTGACACCTGGGCCATGTTGAATATGATGAATGATAACAAAAAGCAGGCCTTGCCTGGCTGTCTGCTGCTCAAAGGCACATCAAAGAACAGCACCAGAAATACAGTCAGATCACAGGGGCTTGCACTACTTTTTTCCTTCCTGGTTGCCATCCTAAAGAACTAGTCAACATCACATTGCATTTACTTACCCTACAGAGCCTTTGTTTGGTTGTTTTTCCCTGCTTCTTATGAATTACTTTATATCTGCTTTTAAGTTATACTAAAGTAATAGCAATAGCACTGCAAGCCAGATTCCTGTATCTTTTTACACAAGGATCTTTTCCCAAGTGACACTGACATTTAGCTTGTGCATACATAACCCATTGCATTCTGGCTTCACCCCTCCCTGCCGGAAGAAACACACAGCTCCAACTGACAGTTTCCTGAGGCAGCAAACTCTGGCCTCGTCCATCGGCTGGAGAACCAAGGGCCACTGGGAGGCTGCACCCCATGCCTCTCAGGATTAACATCACAGCAAGGGGGAGACCAGCCTGACTCCATACATCAGCCAAAGAAGGAACAGCTGCAGGGAGCTTGTTTTGCCCTTCCCTGCCAGAAAAAAAGGGGGGGATCTATAAGAACCTTGTACTGTAACTAAGAAATGGTTGCCTGAGTTTTGCTTTCTTCCTCCTCCCTCCCAATCCCTTTTCCTTTTGGGTCATGTCTTTTAGATTGTAAGCCTGAGGACGGGGACTGTCTAATATTAATCTCTGTAAGCCGCTGTGGGAGCCTTTTCTGGCTGAAGAGTGGGGTAAAAATGCTGTAAATAAAATAAATAAATACATAAATAATGATTAGCATGGCACAGAGCAAGCAGCCAGGGCATGGGGGACATTGGGGTGGGGCTTGCGTGTTTGGCCCTCCCCCTTTAAGCCTGCATGAGTTCACCTGATCACACCGATAGGGCTAATATCACTGTGGCTTTATGAAAGCAGCCCTGAGTAAAGATTTTCCAGTTGGGGAAAGCACAGGGGTTCCGTTTTGTTGCTAAAAAAATAAAAGCCAATGTGTTTCAATAGCCAGCACAATATCATGGCTTCAGAAACTGGATTCAAATCCTCATTTGGTTTTTAATTAATTTGTTTATGTATCAAATTTATAATTTGTCTTTCCTCCAAGGAATTCCTCTAAGGCAATATTTATTTATTATTACATTTCTTTTCTATCCCACCCAGTAGCTGAAGATCTCCAGGCGGCTCACAAAACAAGACTTAAAACCATAACATACCACATCATAGTCAAATATATTATTTAAAAACCTTATGTTTGAAACAGAATAGAACCAAAGTTAAAAAAAAAAAAAAAAAACAATGTAAAAGCCAGCAAAAAAATGCACTAAAATGCCATTTTTAAAGCCTGGGAAAATAAAAAGGTCTTTACCTGAAGCTGAAATGACTACAACATAGGCATCAGGCAAGCCTCTCTGGGGATGTATACATCAATGTACATGCCCCCCCTATTTTATCCTCACAACAGCCCTGTGAGGTAGGTTAGGCTGAGCGTAAGTGACTGGTCGGAGCCTCACAAGTGAGTGGGACTTGAACTTGGGTCTCCTCAGTCCTAGTTGAACATTCTAACTACTACATCATGATGGCTCTTGTAGGTGGTTTCAGGATTTGAACTAACCCTCTGTTCCTTCTCTGTGAAATGTGAATGAAAGTGGCCTACCACACAAGGTTATTGAGCAAACTAATTCCAAAATGCCATTCTTAGTATCCATTTAACATCACAGCTACTGATGAGGGTGGAAGCCAAAACGTTTAGCTCTAAATATATTTTGAAATTACTCTGCTATTAGTCTATCTTTATATATATATATATATATATATATATGAATGATTTTATAACTAATCTTTTGGGCTCACCTTTCAACCAAAGCACCTGAGCACTTTAAGTGGGGGGGGGGGCAACAGGCAACTTCTGTACCTCTGTTTCATATGGGGAAAAGAGACAGGAGAGCTTCCATCGCTACAAACTGGCAAAGGGAGGGCCAAGGGTTTGGTGACCACACATGTAGCCAAAAATTATGGATCTCTGCATTTGACCAACATGTAGAAATTGGATATGTGGAAGGGTTGAGGCTGCCTCCATATTTATGATTCCCTTCCTCCCCCCCACCCCTGCATGCCAAACCCCCCAATTTATCTGCACAGGACCAGCGTTACCTATACAGGAAAGGAAGGCCAGTATCTGGATCAAATTCTGGGGCTGCCTGCTTAAATATTTGAAAATGGGTAATGCCATACAAATGGGAATATTTTGTATGAGGATGGGTTTCAGAGGGAACACACAAAGAGGATGCAATGAACCAATGCTTGCAAATAACTCCTAAGCTTTTTGGCAGAGCTACAACTTATCCTCTCAGTCCCCAACAGCTGTCACTGGGTTGTCGTAGGGTTGTAGGAGAAATTCAGTTCAGTTCATCAATCATCTGAACTTGCCCTGTTTGCAACCTGAGACATGAACATAAGCGCATTAAATATTCGCACATTCCTGAACTTGCAATTGCATTTAAAAAATGTACACTTTGAATTTGAAATGCTTTAGCCAATATACATTTTCACTTTCGTCAATGGGAGGAAAAGTGTGCGCTTTTCCTATTCGAAATGTGCACTTTTTCCATTCAAATGAAAAAAAAAAAAAAAACATGTTAAAGACAAACAGGAGTGAGCTAAACTAAGCTTTGAAGTAGAGTTCAGAGAATTACAGTGAGCTTGAACATCTTTGGTTGTTGTTACTTAAAACTATCCTTGCTGAGCCTGCTCTGTATTCTTGGCTTCCTGTCACAGCAAAGAGAGAAGATAAGAGTGCTTGGCCTGTTGTATTAAAATCTAGGATTTCATGCACACAGGTTTGTCCATGAAAATAGTTTCCACATTTATCTTTGCATTCACCAAACTAATGTTTGCCAACATTGCAATGTCTCAGGTGGAGAGAGTCCTCACCTTTGCCCTCCTTTGTGACTTACAAAATGTGAGTGGTATGTTATTAGATTTGAGGCCTCCTTGGGGCATGCAGAGCCTCTGAGAGTTGGGGCCTCAAAACAATTTTATGGAATCTTGTGTTTCCAGGGAATGTAGCCTACTTCTGTTCACCTTACCAGTGTGAGTTTCTGTCTCCAGGAATGGCCCAAGATATTTTGCTACCTGAGCTGGAAAAGCAAATTTCTCCCTGCCCCCAAGTGAAAATGTTTAGTACCCCATAATAACATGACTACTAAATAACATTTAGTAGTCATGTTATTTTGGCACCTGAAGTAGAAAATCCCACAATACATCTCCCCACTCCCCTCGTGGTAAAAATACAACAATAATATATTAAATAACTAACAATTTGCTGCCTTTTCATGCCACCCAAAATTAGCTGCCTGGGGAACAGCCACTTCACTCTGTCTGGTGATATTTATTTATTTATTATATTTTTTAATCGCCCATCTGGCCGGTCACCCAGCCACCCTGGGCGATGTACAATTAAAATACAGTAAAATACAATAAAATATAATGATTAAAACAATATAAAAAATTCTTATTAAAAACCTAACCCACCCCATATTCCCGCCTGAACAGCCATGTTTTTAATGCACGGCGGAAGCTCATCACGGAGGGGCATGGCGAAGGTCACTAGGGAGGGAGTTCCATAATGTAGGGGCCGCCACAGAGAAGGCCCTCTTCCTAGTCCCCACCAGCCTGGCTGCTCTGGCTGATGGGATAAGGAGAAGGCCGTCCGTGGCAGACCTTGTTGAGCGGCCTACTTGATGTTGCTGGAGGCGCTCCTTGAGATAAGCTGGGCCGGAGCCGTGTAGGGTTTTAAAGGTCAAAACCAACACCTTGAATTCGGCTCGGCAAGCAACTGGTAGCCAGTACAACTCATTAAGCACTGGCGTGATGTGATCACGCCGGCGGCTGCCCTTAATCAGGCGAGCCGCCGCGTTCTGTACCAGCTGAAGCTTCCGGACCGTCTTCAAGGGTAACCCCACGTAGAGCGCATTACAGTAGTCTAGGCGAGAGGAGACCAAGGCATGAACCACTGATGGGAGCAGGTGATTAGGAAGGTAGGGGCGCAGCTGCCGTATCAGATGGAGTTGATACAGCGCTGCCCGGCTCACAGCTGCCACCTGAGCCTCCATGGACAGCTGGGAGTCTAGAATGACCCCCAAGCTGCGGACCTGGTCCTTCAGGGGTAGATGTACCCCATTCAGCACCAGGTCAACATCCCCTAACCTTCCCTTGTCCCCCACCAGAAGTACCTCGGTCTTGTCGGGGTTCAGTTTCAGCATGTTCCTTCCCATCCAGCCAGCCACTGACTCCAGGCACTTGGACAGGGTCTCAACGGCCAACCTTGGTGAGGACTTAAAACAGAGGTAGAGCTGCGTGTCATCTGCATACTGATGACACTGCACCCCAAACCTCCTGATGATAGCTCCCAGCGGCTTGAGGTAGATGTTGAATAACATCGGGGAGAGGATGGAACCCTGCGGCACTCCACAAGTGAGCAGCCGAGGGTCCGAAGCCTCTTCCCCGAGAACTACCCTCTGATACCTTCCAGAGAGGAAGGACCGGAACCACTGCAATACAGTGCCTCCCAAGCCCAACCCCTCCAGACGGTCCAGGAGGATACCGTGGTCAACGGTATCAAAAGCCGCTGAGAGATCGAGGAGGACTAGAAAGGAGCATTCGCCCCTATCCAAAGCCCTCCTCATATCATCCACCAAGGCGACCAAGGCCGTCTCCGTCCCATGTCCAGACCTGAAGCCCGACTGGCATGGATCTAAATAATCGGCTTCATCCAAGTGTGCCTTCAACTGAGCACCCTTGCCCAGAAATGGTAAATTGGAGACTGGGCGAAAGTTGTTTAAATCCTGGGGATCCAAGGAGGGCTTCTTTAGAAGCGGTCTTATTACTGCCTCCTTGAGGGCTGATGGCAGCACTCCCTCCTCGAGGGAGGCATTCACCACCGCCTTGATCCCCTCACCCAGTCTCTCCCTACAGCTCATGATGAGCCAGGATGGGCAAGGGTCAAGCAAGCAGGTGGTCGGCCTCACAGATGAAAGCACCTTGTCCACTTCATCAGAAGGAAGAAGCCGAAACCGATCCCACAAAACCGGTCTGCCATTGACCTCCTCCCGCTCACTCCCTGTGTCCACGACGTACGATATCCCACTCCTAATCCGATCGATTTTATCTGCAAAGTGCTTCGCTAAAGCCTCACAGGAGGCTTTTGACTGTTCCAGTGGGTCCGGAGCGACTGGACCGACCAGACTCCAGACCACTTGGAACAGCCTCCTGGGGCAGCACTCCGCAGACGCAATGGAGGCAGCATAGGGCTGGCTCTAGAAGAATCATCTTGATGGCCATCCATTTGACATGAAAGATGAAACACCCAAGCTCTTATCTCAGAACCCTTCCCTCTACACACACAAAAAGAATTGTTTACCACAGCTGCCCTGTTTCCACCGAGGTTTGTTCCTGTAAAGCTGCCTGGACGACAGCTTTACACAAATAGTGCCTCAAAATGGCTTGGGAAATGAGGGGAAGAATTGCAAAGGTACACAAGGGCCAAGGGCCAGAGGTTATGTCTCTGGACTCTCACAAATAGGCTTAAGGTACAATCCTATTCATGTTTAGATGGGGGAAATGCTTGGGGCATGTGAAGGTTCTTGTAGGTTGGGGGGGGGGGCTTGCCCCAAAACTCTCAACTCCCTACCCTGTGGCCAGCACGCAAACAAACCACCCGGTAGACTGCCACCCCCCTTCTCATCCACCCAGTCCAAGCCAGGGGGTACTTGGACCTTTCCAGATATCCTGGGGCCCCAGAAATAAGGGTTCACCTGATCACCCTCTATTTTCTAGCCCTCCAGCCAAAAACCCTAAACAGTAGCCCAACCAAAGCAGAAGGCGGTGAATTTAGTACCGAGACCAGATCCAGAACAGAACACACCCAGAATGGAAACAGTGGACTTTATTTACCCTAAGGAAGGGGGACAAAAATGTAAAACAGTGTGCAAAGACAAAAGAAGACAGAAAACCAGGATATTAAACAATGAAGAAATCCTTTGAAACCCTGCTGCAGGCTAAAACAATAAACCCTATCTAGTCTCTCCCATACGTTACCCTCAGGTAAGGTTCTTCCGATGGGACAAGACTTAATCAAGATTCCAGGCACACCAATGCATTCCGAACAGCAGGACACCTTCCTCGTGAAGGCTGGATGAAGAACACCTAGCAGCCCTAACCCTCCTAACTTTATACCCCCCCCCAGGCTCTTGACCAGTATGAGGTGAGCCTCCATAGCCAATCACAGTCAGCTGGATGACTTCCTCGGCTTCCAGGAGGGGAAGAGGGATTGAAAACCCCTTACTGCTGTCCAGTTGAAATCAGTCAGCCTAATTGCTGGCTGTTCAGCTCTGACCTTGAAGGCCTGGAGACTAGCAAAAAGCCATGATAAGGCACGCAGGTGGTTGCAATAAGTGCGTGCCAGCCCCACTTCTCATGAAATACGGCCACTTGTTAGCAGCAAAAATCTCCAAAGAAAAATGAATTTCTTCACAGGGCATACTGGAAGTTGTAAGCTTTTTTCCATCTAAACAGGCATAGGATTGTGCCCTTATACTACTTTGGCTATAATTCAATATGGCAAACAGCCAGAGTGAACTCTGTTGCCCTCTCTGGTAGCATCAAAGAATCTACTCTGAATCCCCAGGAAGTGGAATGCAGAGATATATGGTAGGAAAGTATTCCACTCAACACTCATTCATTATAGATGGAGTATAGTTTAGCTTCTGGTTCCTTAATGAGGCATCTGGAAGAAGGGGAGGAGTCAGCTTGAGGCCTCTTCTTGAGGCCCAGCCAAACTCTGAGACAGAGCCCAGGGGAGCACATTTTTGGCAGAATGTGCAAGACCCCCTGTAAAAGAGGGTGGGGAAAACATTGTCAGGTGTTTGGAGAAGTTACTGCAAAATTTCACTGGACTGAAGTGTTTACTCAGAACCAGTGGTCCTGGAGTTGCTGAAAGATTCCTCTATTTATATATAGCAGTTTATGTATCTTACAGTTTGTTTGGGGCTCAACAAGGAGATTGACAATTGGTGCCTAAGCAATGAACTTTATCTACTGAGCGCTGAAGAGCAAATAGCCCCTCGTCACCATTTACAGTGCCTAGAATATTCCTTCTAAAAATATGCCGTGAAACACAGTTTTAATGTTTCAAAGAGCACATATATTTGTGCTGAAGGCTTGTTTATGACCCAGAGTTAAGATGTAAGATGGAAATAATATGATATTTCATGCTAAATACCAGGCAAATGTTGCTAGTATGGTTGACATGTAGAATTTTAAAGATTTTCTGTCAGATAAACCCAAGAGGCGTCCATTAGCTCTTAAACTGAGTGTTCAAGCTCTTTGGAATTTGGAGAGAAATTTTGAAGAAGAAAAAAAGAAGAAAAGTTGGAGGGTGGGGGTGGAACGGGACTAAGCAACCCCCTTGGGATGCATATTTTTCCTGTCCAGCCTGAAATAGTCTAAAGTAGTCAGAAAATTGACATCCTGAAAAAAAATGTAGCCCCCTCTATCCTATTCCCCATATATGACCCAAACCCTTTAAAAGTTTCTTTCATAAGCTGAACTTTTTTTCCATCAAGTGTGATATACTGCTAAAAGACAAAAGATGTGTTCAAGCAATACAACACATCCTTTGTCTTTTAACAACATATTGACTTGATGGGGGGGGGGATACCCAAAAGCTGTGTGACAAAGTCTTCTTTTGATACCCTTTCATAACCTTTGATTGTATAAGCACTGGATTCCATTTTTCATATCAACAGCAATGGACTTTATAATATGAGCAAAAGCAAACTTCTACCAATGGAATTGTTCAGTGGTGTTCTGGAAGCAATTAATTATTCACTCCTTGCTATGATCAACCAACATTCATGGCGGAAAAGAAAATAAGACTCTTGAAATATACATATCTGTACAGGGGGTCACCCCGTCAAGCTGATTGGCGGGAGATTCTTCAGAAGGAAGCACTTCTTCACACAGTGCATTGTTAAACTATCACAAGATGTAATGATGGTCACCAATTTGGAGGGCTTTAAAAGAGGATTAGATACATTCATGGACGAAAAGGCTATCAATGGCTACTAGAGTCCTGATGGCTTTATGCTACCTCTAGTATCGAAGGCAGTATGCCTCTGTATACCAGTTGCTGGGGAACATGAGCAGGAGGGTGCAATTGCACTGAGGTCCTACTTGTGAACAGAATGCTGGACTAGATGGACCTTTGGTTTGGTTCAGCGAGTTTTTTTTCATGTCTTTGGATGTCATCCTCATGTTGCATTGGTCCTGCTAAAATTCATCATCATACTGTGCTAGCAAATTCTTAAGACAGTGTCCCACTTAAACCCTCCTACTCCTTTGCATGCCACTTTCCCATGTGGAATTCCCTCCCACCAAGCCCCCACCTATTTATTTGTTTGTTTGTTTGTTTGTTTGTTTGTTTGTTACATTTATGGATCACCCATCTGGCTGGCAAACCGGCCACTCTGGGCCATGTACACACGATAAAATACAGAATAAAATACATTTAAAACAGTATCAAATTTTAAAATCTTAGTCCACCCTATATTCCCGCCTGAACAGCCATGTTTTTAGTGAGTGGCAGAAGCTCAGCAGAGAGGGGGCATGGCAGAGGTCACTAGGGAGAGAGTTCCACAGTATGGGGGCCGCCACAGAAAAGGCCCTACCAGCTTCCTTCCTGGATGTGGAGAGCTGGTGCACACACTGAGGCAGGGGAGAGGTGGGGAGAGAAATAGAGAAGCTAAAGGTTGGGAGAGGGGGGAAACACCAAGGCAAAGAGGTAAAGAAAGAGCAAAGAGAGAGGCTAGGATGGGAGAGAAAGAAGACTACCTTAACATTTCCCAGTTTTATTTTTTTTAAAATTAAGGAAGCAGGATGTGGAGAGCTTTGTATGCACTGTTGGAGGTAGTGGTGTTCATGTACCTTCGGGGGGGGGTCTCGCTGCCATCTTGTCTCTCCACGACGACGACGGCGGCCCCCGGTCTCTATTTTCTGAGCGGCGCAGAGCGGTTCTCTGCAATGTTCGAGCCTGCTGAGCTGGCTGTGCTGGTCCCATCGCGTCACTTCCGGCCAGCCGGAAGTGATGCGACAGGGCCAGCGCAGCGGGGCTCGAGGCGGCGAGCCGAAGGAGCACCGGACCCGGTAAGGCCCTGCGAGCCTCAAGGCGGGCGTGAGCGGGCCCGATTTCAGCCCTGCTATGCCCGCCTCGAGGCGAGCGGGCACACCCCTAGTTGGAGGTCCCCACAGAGCGCCATGGTGCCTGCGGGGGCCACATTGGGGACCCCTGCACTAAGGCTTGCCAAGTCTATCAGTTTCGGTTTCTGTCAGTTTCTCATTTCCCCCCATTTTAGGGTGCAATCCTATCATATGTCCCTCCGATTTTGTCTGGGGGGACATGGGACTTGCCATAGAGAGGTGCTGCAGCTTCGGAAATCCTATCCAAGGTTGCAGCTCCTCGGAACGCACACACACCCCCGGAACCAGAGCAGTTCTTTCTGCGCTGGAAGGAAACCACAGGGAACTGAGCATGGGAGGCCATGCTCGGTTCCCCCATGGTGGGGGAGGTGTTCCTGGGGGCAGGGAGGGGAGGGGTGAGGCTCCACGGGGTTCCGAAGGATCCAGGCAGTGCCTCAGCCTCTCCTCCTCACAAGGAGAAGTAAAACATCTAGACAGCCGAAATCGGCCGTCTAGATGTTTTTTAGGGCAGAAGGAGCACAGGGAATATCCTGTCCTCTGCACTCCTCCTGCCCTCAGTTGGGTGCCCGTAATCATCTGAATTTGGAAGGTTACGGACACCCACATAGGACTGCGCTGTTAAGTTCATTCTGTCCTGTTTCCACATCTGTTTGTGATTTTTTTTTTAAAGTCAGATGAAAATTTGTATGTATTTTTGTGCAACTAATATACACATTTTTTTGCAAGTAGTTTTCCTTAATATAATACTGTTGTGTGCATGTTTTTCACTAAACTCCACATTTCTGTGTGCACTTTCCCCTAACATATGCAATTTTGTATGCATTTTTTGGACAGAGAAATGCATCACAAAATTCTGAGAAGTGAGAATACCAGAGGAGAAACGTGTTCCAGTTTCCATATTGATATGAGAAGTGCAAACCTGGTACATTCTTATCAAAATGTAAACTGAATGGAATTCTCCCCCATCCTGTGCACATACAGGGACCATACCCATAATATATTGCTGTCTTCCAGTTGCTAGTCAGTTAAACATATAAATATATTTTTTTAAATGACATTCAGAACCAGGCAGTAATCAGCTAATACCTAATATAGGTAGTTCTGCACAAATATCTCAGTGTAGATGTGTTTTAGCTGTAGTACTAAATAAGTAAAGATACCTCAAAATAAATCTAAGAGCATCCCTTGAAGGGGTGGCACTGACTGAAATTAATCTAAATAATCAGAATTATAAAACTGAGACTCCAATAATCCAAACTACTTACGGAAAGTAAGGTGTATTCCCAATCCTCAGATATAGCATCAGTCGCATACAAGAGACCTATAGCCAATGTAATGGCAACATAGATTCATAGATCCTAGAGTTGGAAGGAGCCTACAAGGCTATCGAGTCCAACCCCCTGCTCAATGCAGGAAACTAGAAGAGGGGTCTCCCATCCAAGTAACAACCAGGCTTGACCTGGCTTAGCTTTCCACGCTCAGACAAGCTGAGCCAGCGTAAGCCACAGGCCTGCTAGTACATTCCATCTTTATCTCTCCCCTACCTTTTCTTCCAGACTCTAAGGGCGTAACCATGAACTCAACTATGAACTGGGGACTTAATTCAATGGTAATCACTTCTGAGTAAACTCGCATATGATTCAGCTACAATAAATGTTGCACAGATCTCCGGGCCTGTTCCCCAACATTCATGCATTGCACATGGATATTTGCATAGAGGAAGCCTAGACACATAGGATTCCCCTATGCACACATCCATGTGCAATGTGCGGATGTTTGGGAGAGTGCAATGTTGAAGGTGGGGCTGGTGGAGCTGCCCCACTGTCTCTTCTGCCACTAGAGTTCCCTTCACGCATCTAATAAATGAAAGGGACTTCTCTGTTCTCTCTCTCTCTCTCTCTCTCTCTCTCTCTCATGTCTGTCGTGCAGCCCTGGATTAACCATTAAGCAATATAAGCACAGTGCTTAGGGCACCAAGGGAAGGGGGGCACCACAGAGTACCAGAGGACCACAAATGTTTGCATTTGCATTTTTCCCCTATAACAGTTTTATTTTTAAAAATGCATAAAACAGTGATGAAAATTTGTATTTCTTTCTGTTGCCCTAGTTATAAGTAATTGGCTTATATTGCTTGCTGCTATTTAGTGTTAAATAAATATATATAAAAAAACAGTTTATATTTAATATAGTTGCGTGTTCTGGAATGGGGGATGGCCTTGAAGAAAACTGAGTTTTTAATGTCTTATTTCACCTTCAGCACTTATTGAGTCTCAATGTTTGCCAGCCAAGCAATGGAAGGGCTGAGGGGGCACCATTATTGGGCTGTGCTTAGGGCACCAGCTGGCCTTGATCTGGCTCTGCTGTTGTGGGCCACCTATCTCTGGCTGCCTCCTCCAAGGCTGACATATACTCTGAGGTGAGGATCCACCATAACAAGCCTTCAATACTATTTAAGGTAAGCTGCACTGAAGTTATAAATTCAAAAACTTCCATAATGAAATGTTTTGATACTGCAAATATATACATGTAGGGAGCCTAAGAATCACATAGTCATAGTTTAAAAACAAACAAACAACACAACTCAGTAGATATCATATGTGCTGGCATCATAAGCAATATTACCACATTGGAAACAGAATGATTCAGTAATTCTGAATCCATAAACTACCATAAAATTTAATATACTCTTAGAAGTTCAAGCAAGCTACTTCTCGTTATGTGTTATGTATCAGTTATAATAGTTTTAGGGCACAATCCTGGGGCATGCTGGGAGTTGTAGGCCTTTTTTCCTGTCTAAATTCGCATAGGATTGTGCCTTTAATGTGTAACACTACATTTTGTGGAAATAATTTTAGTGGGTGGTGGTTCATGCTAACAATAGTTACTCAGGGCCAGCTATGTTCTTGCTCTAAGAGAATCCAGTTCTGTTGCAACCTTTACCTTCTCATGTACAGAAAAATGAGCAGCAGATGGTACATGGCTATTTTTAAAGTTTGTATCTTGTGTGTTTCTCACTTATAATTGAAAATGTTGTAAGAGGGCATTGTTGTGCATTAAAACATTTGGGCATGTATCTATTTACTCTGCACTTTTCATTTGACAGTGAGACACTGGAAAAATATACAGAGAGGGTTTCACCAATACACTATTCTATATTAATATATGATTTTGCAATAATAATGTAATGGGTTTTGCTATCAGATTTCAGTGATTAGGACTATCCCCGTGGTTTGAGGAAATAGTGATTAGTTTTTGTGGAGAAAGCCAACCTAAAACCCCTTTCTGACACACACACACTCACCAAGGTGGGGGGAAGGAGACCCAGGGGGGGGAGACAGCCAGTCTCCACAGAGACCAAAGGGGACAAACAACATCTGCATAGAATCACCCCAGGGGGGAAGGCAGGAAGCATCCCCAGATTCGTCAATGCTCTCGTATATCAGCCCCATCTACATAAGACTTGAATACCTCGCCAGAGCAGACACTTCGGCACCCATAAGAAAGGACCATTCAACACCACAGGATGGGACCATTAAGCAAGTGGCTTCAAAGGGACCCCACCCCACAGGGGGAAGGCGTCACCCCACCTGACCCAAAAGGCCGCCCCTCAGGGAGGGTGGCAACCCACCTGATTGGCAACCCACCTGATTACGGAGGGAGGGGCTACCTGAAACCCAAGGTATAAAACACCCTGCGCAAGGGAACTGAGTTGTTGGACCTGATCAGCAATCTTGCCCCATGCTTGGGGTAAGGGAACGAAGGATCGGCAACCCCGGGTAGCAGAACCCGGCGCGCTCCAGCTAGCTGAAATCACTGGCTGCTTGGGTTGACCGGACCCCGGGAAACCAAGCTGAAATCACTGGCCGCTTGGGTTGACCGGATCCCCGGGAAACCAAGCTGAAATCACTCACAAGCCGCTTGGGTAGACCGGACCTCCGCCGGGAACCCAGCTAGCCGCTTGGGTAGACCGGACCTCCGCCGGGAACCCAGCTAGCAGCGTGCGGTTGACCGGGCCTCTGCTGGAGCCCGAGCTGAACTAACTAGCTGAGAGCCCTGAAATCACGGTGTCCTTGAGACCTCTTGCTTGCTACTTTGTACCGTACTGATAAGCTGAATTGCTGGCGTGTGTCTGGGTTTGTGAAGGTAATTTTGTAAATAAACTTGTTTTATAAAAGATACTTTTGTGGCTATAAGTTATCCCTTTGTTCTGGGCTAAGGGTGATAGTCGCTGGGGACCTCGGAGAAGGCCCGCCCCCAGGACTCGCTACCCCCTTAGCACTGAACCCGCGCAGAAGACCAGGTTGTTGGTCTTCCACTGTTTTCCATCTCTCACTAACAGAAAAGAAAAATGTCTGGCTGACTTGCATTTCTATTCTTCACACAGGGTACCGACCACCCACCCAAGAAATAAATTGGTTTATCTTTTGAATATTGAAACAGCTATAAAACATGACAGTAAATTTGTTTCTAGTGCATCTCAGACTTACCTTATAACAGGTATGCTATAGCACTCCATTCTCTATTTTATTAGTTCTCTAATGGTGCAATCCTATGCAAGTTTAGACAGAAAACAGGCCTACAACTCCCAGCATGCCCCAGACAGCAGGTTTTCTGTCTAAACTTGCATAGGATTGTGCCTTAACTTTTCTAAAATCAATTCTGGAATTCTAGCTTCATGCATAGTTTCCTTCAGCTTTCAGTTTGTTCACTTCACTTGTGTATTTTCCTCTCTGTGTTACTCTGCATATGTGGATTGTTAAAACATGTGTTCTTTGCTAAAACCAAACGATACTGATGTGTATGGGTGGATTGCAGTCAGATTCCTTTTTGTGCAGTGTGGTACTAATATGCCCCTGTACAGTGGCAAAATGCTACGCAAAGAAAACCTTGATGCCATATGTATACAATATCAAGATTGCTTTTTTGCAGTGTTTGATCTCTGAAAACACATGTGCATTGGTAATGTAGACAGGGTAAAAGACACGAAGGAACTGAAAGCAGCAGCAGACTATGCGCAGTATTCAATCCAAAATGCAGAAGCAAAATATAATAATTATAGTAATTCTTTCTAAATTTGCATCTATAGACACAAGTTAGCATATGCCATTTTTGTGCAAACCTGTGCCTGCTTTTGTCCTCTTTTTTGGCAACGTATGTCCTTGTTTTTGGTCATGTGTAACTGGCCACCCTAGGCTGTAAGGAAGCATGATTCATCCCTTGAATGTGTGTGCATGTGTGCATTATATATGTATAATTCTGTAGGACTCTGTAGAATTTTTTCTGTTTTCAGACTTGGGGGTGGGTCTAGATCTGTCATTCCACCAGTGGAAGGATACTACTTGTGGAATGGGCCTTCAGTGTTCTCGCCTCTCCCCCACCTGACACGGCTGCAGCCCCCTGCATGGTCTCCAGATCTGCTCCGGAGGCTGAGGGCTCTGGATCCAACCCTTGGTTTTGTTGTTCAGCCTTGATAAATATTAACATTTGGCAGTGCTGTTTGTTTATGTGCATTCATGACAGGTAATTTAATAATAAAGGTAATTTATTATGTAGAATGCCCTCCTCCCAAAATCTACACTTTATGTGGCTCAAAATTAGAATAAGATGTGACTACTTTGTGTGAACAGAAACATACAACAAGGGACTATGTTTAAAATCCTGACAGAAACAAAGCATAGAAACTTAAAAGTTAAGAATTGTATATATAAAATATAACCGTAAAATATAGTAAAATAGATTAAATTTTATAATGTAATGTAAACATTTCCAGAAATATTTTTGAAAAAATTATATATATAAAACATGTATAAGACAGAAACAATTAGACCTGTAAAATACAACGTCTTTAGGGCTGAAGATGATAATAATGTCCTTTCAGACTTGAGGACCTCTATCTCTAGTGCAATGTTCTCCAACCTTGGGTCCCCATATGTTTGTGTGAAACAAACCGGAGAAACTTATTTGGATGGTTTACTCATCTTTGGTCAGTTTTTTGTGTGTTGTTTTTTAAAATTGTATTTCTTTGGCAACATAGGTTATTAAAAGACTTCGGCATTTCATCTCTAGAATTAAAAGGAAATAGCTCTATTCAGCCAATCTGCTTCTGCTATTAAAAATGGCCTCTGTATAGAATAAAGTTCCATTATCAGCTTCTTCTTTTTAAAAAAAGCAAGTTAGCTAAACTGCAAGAGAACAGAATAACAGCGGTGTTTCCTGAACTCCAGGCATTAAAGCGATTTCTAAAGCAAAGCATTTATACACACTTTGTTGCTCATGTAAATGGATTTGTGGTTAGCCTTTAATGATGGGTTTCATTATATATGGCTTTAATCCTATCACTTCTCACTGATTCATTGGAAGATTAGCATTTTGGGAGACTGAGTCATCGGGTTATTCTGAACAAGTTTTGCAATCACGGACTTAGCCCAAGAGTTCTGATCAGAGCAGTGCAAGGTTAAGATCATCCGTGCTCTTCTTGACATTTTGTGTCGCTCGTTTTTCTGGTAAGGAGACAATCAGGGGGCTCTGCAAGATTTGACAAGTGGAGGTGTTTGAAAGTGTTCTCAACGCCCAAGCTAATGGCACAAAATAATGGGGAACCAACCTATTCCTCGGCCTAATTTAAAGCCCTTTTGCCAAATTAAACCATAGCCTTTCACCCTCAGCACTGTGTATATCCCACCTTCATTTGTCTTGTTCTTTAACGCCGACAGGACGGCACTCTGGCAGAGCTCTCAAAGCTGTTGAAAGTAAGCACTCGAGGGAAATTTGAAGAAAAGTAAGCTTGATCTAAGATCCTAGAAATGGTACCTTATTTCTTTAACACCTTGCCTTTGAAGGAAAACAATGGTTGCAGTGTATTTAATAGTGTGGTGGTAATTTATAGGGGCTGTAGAGTATGAAAGACCTCACACAGCTTTTGTGAGGGCTAGATTATAATTAGATTCCCAATTCAGAGAGCAGGTGGAGTCTGATCTTATCTTGCAGGTGCCGATAGGTGGTGTCAGTCTGGTTCCTGTCCTGTTCCAACAATTACAGACTGCAGACATAGATCCACAATGACTGCACTCCTCATGATGAGGTCCAGCAAACTGGTTCGCTGTAGTGTTCAGTGAAGCCCCCTTGGTTTTATTACAAATCAGCTCAATATTTCTGAGTTTACTTTGAGAAGCCTTGCCAAAAAAGAGGGGGAAAGGTATGTTTTTTTCTGAGATTTCACACCCTGCTCATACTGTTGGCACATACATCCTGAGACGCCTTATCCTGTTGCTTTATTGTTTTCAGCTGGGTTTTGTCCCCAAGCTCTGGCACACAGACACAGCTCAGAGAAGCTCCTAAGAAGTGGGGGCAAGGGTCCTTGAGCCTGTCCCACGCTGACAGCACATCACCAGTTCTCTGCGATTGGTCTCTCCTCAGCATTCTCCGACGCCGCTGTGGTCATACCTATGTGGCCATACCACTATGTAACACAGGGTAGCCACTCACATGAAGCCACCTAGATGGTAAAAGAAGGGATGCTTGAGAATTCTATCTTTTCAAATTCTGATACAAACTACCCTGATCTCCACCTCCCAGATTCATGTGTGGATTGGAATTTAGTCAACCACTGGCTTCCACACTTCCCTATTGCTCCAACGCAATTCTAAGCTCAAAAATGTATCAAGATTCTTTTGGAAATGTGTATTTGTAGACAAAATATATTTTAAAATATGTATTTAAATACACATTTTATGCAGATTTTTTAAAAGAAAATTTTGCAGCATAATGCAAGAACAAGACAGAATAGACCTGGGTGAACACATGCAAAATTGAGATAGATTTAAAATAGGCTGAGTTACCCAGTGCGTGCCAACTCTGGATTTTTGAGGGCCCTTGGGCAAGACTCCTTCCATGGACCCCTTCCCTCAGAGAGTCTTCCTTCTCACCACCGTTGTCACCAGCTGCTCTTGCTCCTCATCCATTTTCTCATCATTGCTACCACTTGCTTGCTTGACAGGCAGCGCACCAGTGAGCCAGTGGGCCTGGGGCATCTACTGCTCCTCCTTCTCACCACCTATGTTGTCTGAGCCAGAGAGAGAGGCAGGTGAACAAGCAGGTTGCAAGGATGAAGAGGAGCAACTCCAGAGGGCTCATATAAGTAGGCACCTGTTGGGATATGGGCCCTCAGCAGATGCCCAGTCATGCCTACCCTTGACACCAACCCTAGATTCACCCATGCGTAGCGCTACTTTTTATCACAGCATCCTATACAGCATAGTCTCCAATTGCCACGAAAATGCCGGGACCGTCACGAAAACCCTTAAGCCATCACGGCTTCTCGCTTTGTCATGCAGAGTCCTGAATTCCCAGCTACTTTAAGCTGCTCTTAAAGGGGCCATGGCATGGTCAAACTTGCAGTTTTAGCTTAGCTGCAATTTTGCCCATGGCATGGCCCCTTTAAGAGAAGCTTTACTTAGGCTCGAACAGCCTTAGGGTCTCCACAGAGAGACAGACGCTGCTAAGCTGGGAGGGCCAGGCAAGGATGTGCGCGTGCGCATGCTCTACCTGCTGCCTCTGCTGCACTTGTTGCTATGGGGAAGGGATTAGCTGGGTGAAAAGAAAAGGAGGTGGAGGCTGCATTGATATCCTTATCAGTAATATAATGCTTTGAGAAGGGAAACTAGATACTAACCTCCATGAATTTGTCTACTCTACTCCAAGTTGGCAGCCATTGCTACACCTTGTGGCAGTGAATTCCACAGTTTGACTATGCACTATGCAAAGAAATACTGTTTGTTTGTCCCAAATGTGCCACCATTTAGCTTTAGTGGCTAACCCCAGGTTCTAGGTGAGAGGGAGAAAATACTGCAGTTTTGTGTGTTTCCTCTAATAACTTTTGTACTTGACCATGCCCTTTGGTTGCCTGGCCACACCCTTGCCCATGCCCTCATGTTGCCTGGCCACACCTTCTTGATCACACCTTCATGTTGCTTAACCACACCTCTTACAAATTCACATGTGTGTCCCTATTTTCATCTGTGAAATATTGGATGGTATGTATACAGCCCCTTTACATAGTACAGTTTTACCAGTTCTATAGAAAGATAAATCTTTGTTCAGAGAATGAGGGTTTCCAAAATGACCAAGAAAAGCAAGCAGCAGCAGCCAGCAAAAGCCAAGAAAGTAGGCCAGGGGGTGAGGAAATGAGTATTTTAGGTATATTGAAAATCCTGCTAGATATTAATAAAGTTTTAATTCAGTTTACACTACAGTTTTGACAGCTACACATAAAACTAAAGAAGACTCTGTCCTTTGGCATGCACCTATTTATCAGCTGAAGTTGAATTTTAAAAAAATTAAACTTATTTATTTTTTTGCAATCAAAACAAGCATGTGCTGTACAGAATACACAAAGGGAACAGAGACACTGTGGTGGCATAGAGTACATAGGATGTCGCATTTCTCTCTCTCTCTCTCTCTCTGTATAATTAAGCAATGAACACATGAATTATTAATACACACTAAAGAATAAAGTCTGACACATAAAATCTGTAAGTCCTGAGTGGCTATAGAATGCTTTAGAAACTAAATCTCAAGGAAGTTTGAATAAAAACCCATATTTTTCTCTTAAAAGTTTTCAGGGGAATTCTTCTGTCAGCACAACAGTTTTCCAATTGGGTTTAATAAATTTTCATGTGAAAGATCCAGCAGGCCTGTTACGTCCTTGGATGCTTAACTTTTTCCCAGCTGATAGAAAACAACTATTAGGACAAACAATCTGGCCACACCATACTGTGACTCAAATTTATCTAGAGATGTTGCTTGAAGTAAACCCAAGTCCCTTTACCTATGCAGAGGGATAAGCCCCTTCTTGCTGGTGCTGGATCTTCAGACAAAGCCAGGTCTTCATCACTATCAAGTTTATCAATAGTCCATAGACCTTAACGGTCCAAAACTACATATCAGATTTCAGACAATGTGTTGGATTCAGATTTATGCTGGATCAGCTACACTGGTGGAAGTGGATGTCCCTGCCCCCTCCTTCCCATAGCAGTCCCTCCAGCCCCCTGGAAATGCTACCTGGAGAGTCAGCAGTTCCTGATGAATGGGGTGAGCTGTGGTATGTGGGGGGATCCCCAAAAATCAGGCAGAGGGACCTTATGCAAGCAGAGCCCTTCCTCTTGCAGAAGGTCCCTTTTTCTCGTGGAAGGAAGATTCTGGATCCAACCCATTAGAGGGGAAAGAAGCTCAGTGAACACCCACTAAGAATACAGTTTTTTTATTATTATGAAATGTAAACAAGATTAAGATAAGACAAAATTAAAATAATTGTCTCTTTGCCTTCTGTGAAATGAATATTTTGCTGTGCTTCTGTGGGGTCAAATATATGGATTGGCTATGGAGTTCAGACCCTTATACTAAGTTTCTTGGGTGAATTACTTGTCCTTTGACTAGCCAGGCCGCCACAATAGCCGTTATGTGACTAGCAGTCATGTTTTAATTCACTACTCTCAACTTCATCTAGGGCCCCCTTTCTTTGATGTTAACATTTCCAGATTATTTGACTCAATTCACACATTTAAATAACTTCATTACAAGAATATGGGTAAGCAGATATTGAGATTCTAACCCAAACAGGTAGGACTCTAATTTGTTCCACATATTGTTCACTTGAGCCTTAGTAGTTAGAGAGGTGAGATGAATGCAGACCACTAACAAATGACATAATCTAAATATAAGTGAGGTTGCTGTTGCTATGGATCCACATTTTGTCAGGCTCGAGGCTACAACATGAGAGAAGTAGACATTAAGAGAGCTAAACCAGTCTTAGCTCTGCCTCTATAAGAAGACAAATGGCATCCAGTTTTAATTTGTTGAAACCGTCAAACTGTAGCTCTCCCTTATGCCGTGACTCCTATAACAAAATAATATCAAAGGTCTGAGGATAATCATGGAGTGCCTTGTCTTGTTTTTAATATCCCACCCTGCCATATTTCAGGATATAAGTGTTAATGGTAAACCAGCACAAGATGCTGATATTCAATTTTAGGATTCAATAATCCTAACAGTCATTCCCTTCTTTATTGAGGAAAATGCTGCCATTCTCTTCTAGCCATATTATACGGCAGTGATTCTCTCAATTTCCCTACCTAAGAGTAGACACTGAGATCCTAAGTCATGCAGTTCCAAATATTGTTTTTTGGACCACTTAAATGATATAACTTGATTTACAGAGACTGAAAATTAGGCTCTGGCACACCAATATTAAAAGACGTGATCAAGTTATTTCCCTTACAATTATCTTTTATATCAAAAATATATGTGGATCTATTTTGATTAATTTATCTTTAAGAAATTCAAATCAGAGGGGCTATTCACATGATATAACAGACCACTGTGGGTTATTTAACCAACGGTGAGGCGGCGGCTCATGTGAGGTGTGTGTAGCTGCCATTTTGAATATGCAAGCCCCACTTGGGGGTTGTCATGTGCTCCTCGTGCAGTGCTTGGATCTCAGTTCTGTGACGAAACCGAAAGTAGATGCAGCAGATTAACAGCTGAATAACAGCCTCATCTAGAAAAGGAGTTACAGGATTTGCTTACATGGTTTGCAGAATCAATTTTTGGTGAGCCGTTGTTTTAGTGAGGCATTGTTTTGGTGAGGCTTTGTTTCAAATTTGATATCTGGTTTTTGCAGAATGTCAAGGGAACATGAAGGGATAGGAGGATTGGGTTAGTGAGGGGCAGTCTATGTGTGAAAAAATGTCACAATGATAGATGGACAGGTTATATCTCCTGAATGCTGAAAACTTTTCCAGAAACAGCAATAGATCATGGATGGATATATATATATATATATATATATATATATATATATAAATACCCTCCAACATTTCACAGATGAAAATAGGGACACACGTGAATTTGTAAGAGGTATGGTTAAGCAACATGAAGGTGTGATCAAGAGGGCATGGCCAGGCAACATGATGGCAGTGGCCAAGGGTATGGTCAAGCAACCAAAGGGCATGGTCAAGTACAAAAGTTATTAGAGGAAACACAAAATCTTATATATTATAATTATTACATTATTTTATATTATTTTATAATATTTTATAAGTGGCTTTTGGATCCCACCCAAAGTGATTACTTGAATTTCAACAGCCTGTACTGGATATTGCTTTTGATGTCACTAATGATGAACTGCACCGTCCTCCTCCCACCCATGGTCACAGTTTGTGACCTTCTCTAAAAGCGTATCTTTCACTTTTGAAGCGACAACATCAGTAAGGTATTCATGCCTGCCATTTCCTTAAGAAAGAATTGAACTGTGGTTTTTCGGATCAAAGCTCTACATCTTGAACTATAAGAGCAATTGTTAGTCATGCTATTTTTGTAATTTATAAACCCAAGAAGTTTATTTAAAAAATATATATATCTGGAGAATAATTCCAAGGTTGGAACTTTAAATGCTCAAACTAATTTCTTACTATAGCAGTAATCCCAAGGGTTTTACTAATGCATGTTGCATTAATGTGATATATTTGAAAAGACAGGAGGCCATACATTTATGATGAATGAAGGGAAATGAAGACGCATCAGGGATGCAACTTGTTACCTTTCCTCCACGTTTAGTTGGGGTTGAAGAAGCTTGGGATTCACAAAAGGGTTCCTTCTCTCACTGTAGTAGCAGAAAGACAATATAATTTTGATAGATTTGAATGATCTTCCAGAAAATAACAGACTTTTAAAGTAGTAGACATTTCCTACTTGAATTACTGGACACTATAGCTAAATATAGGAAGATTTATCTGTCTGTCTGTCATCTATCTATCTGATAGATCAAAGACTATCCCCCTCTCTCTCTCTCTCTCTCTCTCTCTCCACACCCCCTCTCATCTATGTACCTTCAGTTCCATTGTACATCCCAGCATGGGTGCAAACTGTAAGCCAATGCAGGAGTTAATAAGCACTGAGGTTTTGTTTGTTTTTTACATTACAATTTATACAACATTTATTTAATGCTCTTTATCTACAAATATCCCAAAGGATTCGATATGGCATCAGGAAAGCAGAAGCTAGCCTAGGAAATGCTAAATGAAATTAATGTCTGTTGAGCTTTTAACTCTAAACCGTTGTCTCTCACTCCATGGATTCTAACATAAATGCCTTAGGGAAGTAAAAGAACAAAAAGCCCCAGAGAAGCAAAATATTAAATTCAGCAGTGTACCATAGGATGGCAACATCTGGCCTCCTACTAAAGGCTAGCAAAATACAGAGGGAAAAGTTTAATGAGATTATTATTTTTTGGCGGCATCAAATTACATCACATTTAGATGTACCACTATTTCATGACTACAGTACCAACACTTTCCCGTTTGGCAGACATTTTTTAATACAGTGAGCTAAGGCCACTTCTTGCCGTAACTGTTCCTTCTAGAAAAAGGACTCTCTCTCTCTCTCTCTCTCTCTCTCTCTCTCTCCTCTCTCTCCCCCCCTCTCTCTCTGTGTGCCTGTTTTGCGGTGGTGCATGTTTGGGGGTGGGGTTAAGCCTCTGTTTTAGTTGTCTATTTTACATGGTCAGGACCATTATTCAGCACTGCTGCCCACGGAGACAGGCTCTTCAGATGCAGTGTTGAGGACCTTAGCAAAGAAATAGTTATTTCCCTACCCTTCTGTGTTACACTCCTTCCCTCAGTTTCTGTCTATGTTAGATCGCTATGCACCTCTGAACAGGGTCTATCCTTCTAACAATTTATGTAAATCAGTCAGGGTGTTTCTGTTTGTTTTGAAATCACTCCGTCGTCGTCGTCATCAGTCAGTCATCATCATCATCATCATCATCATCATCTCCTAAGAAGTGCTGATAGCCAACAACCTTCCAGAATCATTTGGCACTGCCAAAAATGTGTGTGTAGGAGTGGTGCTGACAGGGCAACACTCTTGCTACTTACCATTGGTGGAAATCCCATTCCCCCACTGCAGCTAGTTCAGTGGTTTTCCCTCTGTTTCTTTACCCACACATCCCATGGCATGGACAGGAAGCCCACCCTGAACCCACTCTGATGTGACTTCAAACATCAGCACACGTCATCAAATCTGATTGGCTACCTGATACCATCATGAAGTCAAACCAGTGGGAGGGAAATGCTTCCTGCCCTCGTTCCACATCCTTGTGGATAAAGATGAAGGAAAAATGGGATGCAGCAGCAGCAGGGAGCATCAACAAGTGGTGGCAATAATGAAAAAGGTGATGGCTCCCCCAAACGCCCTGGGCACTTTCAGCTTAGCCTTCATCACCACAGTACGATTTATTCTATTAGGCTGCAGCAGAGAGGAGATGTGAATCAGGGCCACTCCTTCAGCTCTGCTGAGCTGAAAGACCAGCTCCCTTTGCCTCCTCCTCTCCCCCAACTGTTTCTACCCCAGCTGGTCAGTATAAGAACTCTGGTAACTTTAAGAATTGGTGCCTGAGTTTGTTTGTTTGTTTGTTTGTTTTCCCTCTTCCCTCTCCATCCCATTTTCCTTTTGTGTTGTGTCTTTTAGATTGTAAGCCTGAGGGCAGGGACTGTCTTGTTTTTTATTGATTTGTAAGCTGCTTTTAGGAGGGGGGGGTCCCCATGCCTTTCTCAGCATGGAGAAAGGGACTCAGCCAGCACTGGGAGGAGCATCTGGGGACTCTGAGTCCCTGGCTTTGTCACCATAGGGTGTTCCACATGGCACACAGAAAGACTATGCTGGCTCTGGGAAGAGCAGCCCCATCCTGGTGTCACGCATTGTGAAAAAGGATTCAGCTAGTGCTGACTGAGAAGGGTAGCTGCTCCTCCCAGCATCAGCCACTCGCCGCCTGCATCCCCGCGGTTATCTCCGATCAAAGATAACAGGAGGGATTCCTCTGGGGGGGGGTCCTCCTGGAGAAATTCAAAGCCTCACCTCCTGGAGGAATTCAAAGAGGCTCTGTGGGCCAGATGAGGAAGCGCTGCAGGCTGGACTGAAGGGCCACAGACTGGAGGTTCCGCACCCCTGATTTATATCTCATCTTTCCTCTGAGGGTTTTGCACAGCTCTGACAAGTATGGCTAAGGGATGAGAAAGATCTCTATTGCATGGCATCCTAAGTGTAAAGACGCCCCACCACCACCACAATCCCCAGAAGCCAATTTAATGCAGGACAGCCATAGGAGGGGGGCAGGAGTGTTAAAACAATATCGACAGAGGCACCCAGCACTGCTCCATTTGCCAAGAGCAGAAGTGTGCTTCAGCAGCTGCTGCAGCACGATGAGATTTATTTATTTACAAGATTTATATACCACTCCGTATTCCGGTATGGAGATTTTGGAGTGGTGAACAATAAAAGATAAAACAGATAGAAGAATAAAGCAATATGTTAAAGACAAAGTCAATAAAACCATGGCTGGTTAGTTCAGGAAGGCTTCCTGAAATAAAAGTGTTTTTAGGAAGCACGGAAAGCAATACAATGCTGGCGCCTTCCTGACCTCCAGAGGCAGGGAGTTCCAGCTTCCAGAGAAATGGAGCCGCCGCACTGAAGGCTCTACACTGATGCAGCTCCTCTGGTCCTGATCATTGTAGTACTAATAGTTGTTTTATTTCCGAGGTAAGACATCGCCTCAGCTGTATGGAAGCTGTACACTTTTTTTTTCTTGCCCTGAAAACACTAGTGCACTGTTCTCCAACCTTGGGTCCCCATATGTTTTTGGCCTACGACTCCCAGCATGCCCCAGCCAGCTACACTGGCTGGGGCATGCTGGGAGTTGTAGGCCAAAAACGTCTGGGGACCCAAGGTTGGAGAACAGTGCACTAGTGTGTAGATCTCCACTTATATTAGCCCAGCTCATGAACTCTGCATCCATTCCTCTTCCTCGTCGCTCTCTGTGGTTTTCCAGCTGATTCAATTAAGAGGGGAAGTTCCCTTGCTAAGCTGGCATGTAGTTCAGTGGTTTGATCCGGTGCACTTGAGACATGCTCTCAACTGTTCGCTTCAATTACTCTCATCGATTATTTTTTTTGTCTTTGGAGAAACTGGTCAGCGTGCATTCTCGTGGTTTAGCTCCATTCTGAATTATTACATCGGGGTGGGGGAATCTGCCAAGGGCCAAGAATGCCTGTCCTTGATTTGCAGGGAGGGCCATCAGAGTAGAATGTAAGAGCAAATCTATTTAAATACAAGGAGAGACTGCAATTACACATCTGGTAATCAGTGTTTGTGCAGGTGTTGCTGGAATAAGATTCAAGCAGATTAATTATTTACACAGATTATGTTGACGATTTGCAATGGACTTAGGGGAGGCTTCCCCGGCAAGGATTGGGAGGGGGGATTGTTTGTGATTAACTTAAAAGCAAGGATAAAGCAATGCCATTATTAAGTAAATACTACAGTCTATAGCAGAATTTACGAATGGCTCGGTAAAGTCCTGTACCGATGATTGGCTTTGTCTGGCTGGCAGGATGGAGAAATGAAGATGAAACAGCATCGCTCTGAGAGTGTGCTAGAATGCTGTGTTTCTGTTTCCGCATGTCCCTTCGATCAGTGGCTCGGCGCACTGGAGAAAGAGTGGAAGCGAATTAGATTTTTTCTAAATATTGAGATTCAGTTGCCATAATGTGCTTATGGGCATTATAGTGGAAATGAGTATCTGGAGGCAGATTGAGGGACTTGACCTAATGCCCTTATCTCTCAGCCTTCCAACTCCACTCTAATGAACATATACTCATAATTATTTCTCAAATAGTTTCTATCTAATTTTAAAGTGGGTAATTTATAGCACTCGTACCAAAACGCCGCAAGTTTCATTAAAATATTCAGCACAAGGAGAACTTTGAGCGGAATATATTTCTTTACTGTTCCACAAAGTCATACATATTTATAATCAACCTCTTCAGTTGCTTTAATAATAGCATTCTCTTCCACAGATCTGAATACTAATGTTAATATTTCTGCCCTACTAGAAGGATGGTTACCAAAGACCATATATTGAATGACTTGCTGTTTGGTGAGTGCACAAAGGCGCCTGATTTTCAGTAATCTTTCCTTTAATTAAGATTTGTTTTGAGGCAGGGCATACATCGTAAGCAAGGAAGAAATGGCAAAGGGATAGAAATAACATCATGTCAAGCACCTTAAGGCAGCCAATTTCATATCCACTTCCTTAAGGCCCAAGCTGGTGCCCTCCAGATGTGTTGGCCATTGGTTGGGAATTAGTGGAGTTGCAGCTCAACACATCTGGAGGGCACCAGGTTGGGGAAGGCTGCCTTAAGGCAACAAATCAGTTCTGGAAGATGGACACTGGACACATACTTCAGAAGCGATGTGAGTGACTTCACCCACAAAACTACCCCAAGTCTGGTGGTTGCAGGGCGAGGGAGGTAAAAAGGGAGAAACGGGAGCCATTTTGCTCATTCACCCTTTGGGCTGCCCTTGCTGCATATCCAAATGTTCCCCCTGTGGTGGCAGAGCACTGGTTTCCTGGCAGGGGTGTAGTAGTGGCAAATGCTGAAGTGGAGGCACTCATTATCACTGTCCCCATAACCACACACCCCAAAGAGAGTCCGAACGAAGATGGAGGATGCTGTGTTGATCCATATCAACAAACTAATTCTAGCATTTTTTCCAGCTCCACCAGGAGTAGGTCTTAATTGGCTAATTGGTCTTAATTGTCCATTCACGAACAAGCCACCCCAGCATACTTTGCATTACAGCAGGGAGAGTTTATAACAGGAGTGGGCAACCCAGCCCTCCGTGGACCAAATAATGTGAAGGGGATGAGGCCACACCCCCTGAAATCAAAGAGGTGAGGCCACACCCCCAGACATCTTTTGGTCCCTGGTCAGCATGCCAGGTGGATGATCCACCCAGTGTGTCAGCCAGAAATTGGCTTTGTAGATTGGAGATTGAAGGGGATTCTTCTTGGGGAATGGTGGCTCCGTCAGAGAAAAGGGGAGAGTGGCTTTGCATCTGCTTCTCATTCCCCATCCAGAGAATGCAATGCATGAACAAAGTCCACTTGTCCTGTGCTTGCCGAAGCTCCTGCAAGCACCAAACTAGTGTGCAGCCACCATTCCCCCAGAAGGAACAAGAATTCCCCTGCACGCTGCTTGCCCTCCCATTGGGAGGGAGAGCGGCATGCACGGGAATCCCCTTGTTATCTCCAATCACAGAATGGAGATAACAAGGGATTTTCTCTCCCTGCCTCCTCCTAAAGCTCCCAGTAGCCAGGAGGTGAGGCTTGGGGGGTGAGGGCCTTGGATAGGGGTACGGTCCACAGTGGGATCCCAAGTCCCCATGGGATGGACAACTTCAGACTGGATTGGGCCCATGGGCCAATGGGCCAATGGTTAGCCACCCATAGCATACAACAGTATATTTTTTGCTGGGAAAATCCATTCCTCCCTCAGCTACTGAGAGGGCTGCCTGCAGCTAAGTTCAGAGCACAAGAGTGAAGCCTCAGGGAAGTGGTGGTGGCGGCAGATGAACACCATCTTTCCTGCTAATCAAAAAGTCCCAGCCCTTCAGCCCTCTGAGCCGTGGCTCCACTCCACACCGCTCTTCACTACAGGCACAAAACATTGCTTCCTACTTCTGACCTAACCCTGATGACATCTGTCCTGAAGCCAAAATCACAGGGAGGCCAGTGGAGAAGGCGTGGCTCCCACTGAAGGCGGCAGCCCTGCTCCTCCTCCAGCCTATGATGCTCTCAACTGAATCCTTATCCCAAGGGAGAGTGAAGAACCCAAGGGAGAAGTGATGGCAAGTGTCGCAACAGCAATCTCTGCAAACCAGCTTTCTCAGGAGGAGTAAAATAGCATCAATATTCTAATTTGTTTTCAAACATATCTGCCTACCTATACTATATGCTAGGGCAGCAGCTTTTAGTAGGTTATGCTATTGATAGTATACATTTTAAAAAGAATGGAGAGGTGTTCCTGCTTCTTTCTCAGGAGAAAATGTCTCTCCTAATGATGGGGCTTGCTGTAACATGGGAATATATCCCCTAAAAGCAAAGAAATGTTATTTTTCTTCAGAACTAATTATTTTACTAATATGCAGATGTGTTCTGATCGCATATAGACTGATAATCATTCAATTACAAAGTATATAATTAACTGTTTACGCATCCTTTGATTAGGTAGCACCACTACTCTGTGTTCCTGTGTTCCTGACTCCCAGCTGAGCAGGAGCACAACAGGAGAGAGGCTCCAGCTGTTTTTGGGACTGTGAAAAGGCAAGCAGGCTCCCAGAGAGCGAGCGAACAGGGAGAGCAAACAGGAGTTTGGCAGCGGAGTAGTACAACAACAAGTGCTGCAAGGGAAAGGCGTGGCCTGAGAGCTCATTCTGTTGAGCAGAAGCTCCTGCTGACTGCAACCACCTGGGGCTGATTGCAGCTGATTGATTGCAGGAAGTGGGGCTGATTGCAGGGCGTGGCCTGGGAGCTCATTCTGTTCCTGACTCCCAGCTGAGCAGGAGCACAACAGGAGAGAGGCTCCAGCTGTTTTTGGGACTGTGAAAAGGCAAGCAGGCTCCCAGAGAGCGAGCGAACAGGGAGAGCAAACAGGAGTTTGGCAGCGGAGTAGTACAACAACAAGTGCTGCAAGGGAAAGGCGTGGCCTGAGAGCTCATTCTGTTGAGCAGAAGCTCCTGCTGACTGCAACCACCTGGGGCTGATTGCAGCTGATTGATTGCAGGAAGTGGGGCTGATTGCAGGGCGTGGCCTGGGAGCTCATTCTGTTCCTGACTCCCAGCTGAGCAGGAGCACAACAGGAGAGAGGCTCCAGCTGTTTTTGGGACTGTGAAAAGGCAAGCAGGCTCCCAGAGAGCGAGCGAACAGGGAGAGCAAACAGGAGTTTGGCAGCGGAGTAGTACAACAACAAGTGCTGCAAGGGAAAGGCGTGGCCTGAGAGCTCATTCTGTTGAGCAGAAGCTCCTGCTGACTGCAACCACCTGGGGCTGATTGCAGCTGATTGATTGCAGGAAGTGGGGCTGATTGCAGGGCGTGGCCTGGGAGCTCATTCTGTTCCTGACTCCCAGCTGAGCAGGAGCACAACAGGAGAGAGGCTCCAGCTGTTTTTGGGACTGTGAAAAGGCAAGCAGGCTCCCAGAGAGCGAGCGAACAGGGAGAGCAAACAGGAGTTTGGCAGCGGAGTTCGGCAGGGGAGGTCAAGGGGGAGGTCCCTAAAAAATAATAATAATAATAATAATAATAATAATAAAAATAATAATAATAAATAAATAAAAAATAAAAACATAAATATATATATATATATATATATTCTAGGAAGACAGAAACAGAGCACTATGGAAGGAAAGGACTCAGCAGTGGTGGTGACCTGCAAGGGGTGTGCAATGTTTGTTTTCCTGCCGGAGATCGACATGGCCTACACGTGCAACAAGTGCAAGCTGGTCACACTGTTGGAAGAAAAGGTCAGAGGACTGGAGCAGCAAGTGTCAACCCTCAGGAGCATAAGAGAAAGTGAGGAGTTCTTAGACAGAACGGTGGATCTACAGCACCAAAGCACAGTACAGGAGCCAGAAGGGCAACGGCAGGAAGAGGCGGAGTCGGAGACTGCAGAGGCAAGGGAAAATAACGCAGGGGGAACCCCCTGGAAAAGGGTGACTGTTAGGAGCAGAAGAACTACAAGACACTCTGCGCCTGTGGAAGCAGTGGAGCTATGGAACCGCTTCCATGTACTTGAGGACGAGAGCAGAGGACAGCCTGCAGAGGACGGATTATCGGGCACCCAACGTGACAGCGAGCAAGAGGCTGAGGGTCAGTCAAGTGGAGGCAATCAAACCAAGGCCTACAGCAAGAGGAAGAGAAGAGTACTCGTAGTGGGAGACTCCCTCCTGCGGGGGATCGAAGCCAAAGTATGTCGCGAAGACCCATGGACTCGCCAGGTGTGCTGTCTCCCTGGGGCACGGATTAAGGATGTGACAGAACAGCTGCCGAGGCTCATGCAGCCCACCGACACATACCCCTTTCTTCTCTTCCACGTGGGTACAAATGATACTGCCAAGCGGAGTTACAAAGAAATCACGGCAGACTTTGAAGAGCTGGGAAGGGAACTCAAGAACTTTGGGGCCCAGATAGTTTTCTCATCCATCCTTCCAGTACTTGGAAGAGGCATAGAAAGGGAAAGAAAAATACTCCGAGTGAATGACTGGCTACGAAGGTGGAGCCGACGTGAGGGATTTGGATTCTGGGACCACGGGCTACACTTCCTGGAAGATGGACTGCTGGCAAAGGATGGGTTGCACCTCACAAGGACTGGGAAGAATGTGTTTGGCCACAGCATGAGGAACTTAATCAGGAGGGCTTTAAACTGAATCCAACAGGGGAGGGAGACACAAACTCGGGGGTACCAATGGAAGAAGGCCTCTATGCCACAATGGAGAGAACAGCTCCAGCGGTGCCCATTGATAGTCTACCACAAAATGTAGGGGGAAAGTCGGACTATAAAGCACATAATCTTCAATGTCTCTATACTAATGCCAGGAGTATGGGCAATAAACAAGACGAACTTGAACTCTTGATACATGAGGGCAAGTACGACTTGATAGGGATAACTGAAACCTGGTGGGATGACTCCCATGACTGGAATACAGCAATTGAAGGGTATAACTTGTTCAAAAGGAACAGAAGCAACAGAAAGGGAGGTGGAGTTGCACTGTATGTTAAAAATACGTATCTCTGCACAGAGATACAGGAAGAGGAGCTTGGCAGCCCCATTGAGAGCATCTGGGTTAAAATAAAGGGGGCAAAGAATAAAGCGAACATGGCGGTTGGAGTCTACTACCGACCACCCAATCAAGGAGAAGACGAGGATGGAACTTTTGAAAAGCAAATTGCCATTGTTTCAAGGAGGCACGATGTGGTAGTAATGGGGGACTTCAATTTCCCTGATATCTGTTGGGAGACTTATTCAGCCAAACATGGCCCCTCCAAGAAATTCCTGAGCTGTGCTGCTGATAACTTCCTCCTACAGAAAGTGGAGGAAGGAACTAGAGGATCGGCTATCCTTGACCTGATTCTAACCAACAGAGACGAGTTAGTGGATAAAGTGGCAGTTTCGGGAACTCTGGGGGAAAGTGACCATGTTATACTTGAGTTCTTGATTCTAACAGAAGCAAAAGCTGAGTGTAGCCAAACACGTACCCTGGATTTTAGGAAAGCCAATTTTAACAAACTCAGAACAATGATTAGTAAGATCCCATGGCAAGTGACTCTCACGAGAAAGGGAGCCCAGGAGGGGTGGGAGTTTTTAAAAAAGGAAATTTTAAAGGCACAATTGCAAACAATTCCCACAAGGAGAAAAGGCAGAGGGCAACAGAAGAAGCCAATGTGGCTTCACAATAAACTCAAAGATGACCTGAAAACAAAAAAGGACACGTATAGGAAGTGGAAGGAAGGACAGGCTACAGGGGAAGAGTACAGGCAGGTAGCACAGAACTGCAGGAATAGTGTCAGGAAGGCTAAAGCTGAGAATGAGCTAAGGTTAGCGAGGAATGCTAAAAGCAACAAAAAAGCTTTCTTCAGATACATGCACAGTAAAAGACAGAAGAAAGAACTGGTGGTTCAACTACGCAATGAGGATGGCAAATTGATAACAGAAGACAAAGAAAAGGCAGAAGTGTTCAATTCCTACTTCGGCTCGGTCTTCTCCCAAAAGAGGGTCTATGACCCCCCTGGCAAACCTGAAGTGCAGACTGAAGGGGCAGAATTGCAGCTTGAGATTGATAGGCAAATGGTCAAGGAGCACCTGATTACTCTGAACGAGTTTAAATCTCCAGGGCCTGATGAGCTGCATCCTAGAGTAATAAAGGAACTGGCAGAAGAACTCTCAGAACCACTGTCTATTATCTTTGAGAAATCATGGAGGACAGGTGAAGTGCCAGACGACTGGAGGAGGGCAAATGTTGTTCCCATCTTCAAAAAGGGCAAGAAGGAGGAACCTGGGAACTATAGGCCAGTCAGTCTGACATCAATCCCCGGGAAGATTTTGGAGCAGATTATAAAGAAGTCAGTCTGCAAGCACCTTGAAAACAATGCAGTGATTACTAGAAGCCAGCATGGATTTGTCAAGAACAAATCCTGTCAGACTAATCTGATCTCATTTTTTGATCGGGTAACCTCCCTTGTGGACTGTGGGAATGCTGTGGACATTATATACCTGGACTTCAGCAAAGCTTTCGACAAAGTGCCTCATGATATCCTGATTAGTAAGCTAGCTAAGAGTGGGCTAGATGGAACAACTATCAGGTGGATCCACAATTGGCTAAAGAATCGGACTCAAAGAGTGCTTATCAATGGTTCTTTCTCAAACTGGGGAGAGGTAACGAGCGGGGTACCACAGGGCTCGGTCCTGGGCCCGGTGCTCTTCAACATTTTTATTAATGACTTGGATCAGGAGGTACAGGGAATGCTTATCAAATTTGCAGATGACACAAAGTTGGGTGGAACAGCTAATACTCTGGAAGACAGAAACAAAATTCAAAGTGACCTCGATAGGCTGGAGCGCTGGGCCGAAAACAACAGAATGAAATTTAACAGGGATAAATGCCAAGTGCTGCACCTAGGGAGAGGAAACCAAATGCAGAGTTACAGAATGGGGGACACTTGGCTCAACAATACTACAAGTGAGAAGGATCTTGGAATTGTGGTAGATCACAAACTGAATATGAGCCAGCAATGCGACGTGGCTGCAAAGAAGGCAAATGCAATTTTGGGCTGTATTAATAGAAGTATAGCTTCCAAATCGCGGGAAGTGATAATTCCCCTTTACTCGGCACTGGTTAGGCCTCATCTTGAGTACTGCGTCCAGTTCTGGGCACCTCACTTTAAGAAGGACATAGACAAACTGGAGAGGGTTCAGAGGAGGGCAACAAGGATGATAAAGGGACTGGAAACAAGGCCCTATGAGGAGAGACTGAAAGAACTGGGCATGTTTAGCCTTCAGAAGAGGAGACTGAGGGGAGATATGATCACACTCTTCCAGTATTTGAAGGGATGTCACACAGAGGAGGGCAAAGATCTCTTCTCGGTCATCCCAGTTTGCAGGACACGGAATAATGGGCTCAAGTTACAGGAACCTAGATTCCACCTAAACATCAGGAAAAATTTCCTGACTGTCAGAGCAATAAGACAATGGAATCAACTACCTAGGGAGGTCGTGGGCTCTCCCACTCTGGAGGCATTCAAGGTGCAGCTGGACAGACATCTGTCAGAGATGCTTTGACCTAGATTCCTGCATTGAGCAGGGGGTTGGACTCGATGGCCTTGTAGGCCCCTTCCAACTCTACTTTTCTATGATTCTATGATTCTATGATTCATTCAAGATAGCTTTGTCAATAAAACTTTGAAATGGAAAAAAAAAAATCACAGGAAGGGGAGGAGTGGAAGCAATGCTTCCTGAATTGCTTCTACCCAGAAGACACCACAGTGGGGGCCGGAAGCACTGGCTCTCACTCCTGCTTCATTCTGATCTCGCATCAAGATGGACACCATCAGAGTGAAAACAAAAAGGAAGTAATGCTTCCTGTCTGAAGAGGAAGAAACTGACAGAACTTTGAAAAAAAGAACCGCGTTCAGTAGCAGCAGAGAGAGCGAACGCCGCCACCAGTAAGTGGGGTAAAAACTTCTGCCCATTCACAGTTTTCCTTCCCCAAATGGTCTTCCAATTTTGCCGCCTGCAAATGCGGTGATGAACGTAAGGGCACTATTGGCTACGCTCTGATTTATTTTAGGTACCTAATTGCACTTGTTGCTATCTATAATTGTTTCATCATTCCTACTACTCTGTTCTAGGAGAGTGTAATACACACATAGGCATTCTCCTGCCTTCAGCACCATCTGTTTTATTTTTATAGTTCTTTTGTGTTGTTTCCAGATGAAAATGGATCAATGAAACAAGTACCTGAGACTCCCAATGCAGCTGTAAGCACTGGCACATGTATTCCTTGGTCTTCTCTAGGGAGCAGAATTGCTCAAAGAAAATGACAAATGAGGAGAACCAAATGAAGGTGAAATAGGTAAATGGGAATGTAACAATTATTCTACAGTAATACCTTGGTTTGAGAGTAACTTGCAGTCCTGAGACTGGGAATCATCTAACCAAAGTTAAGCACTTTCAAGTTAGATTAAGTTCAATAGGAGAGATTTAAATAGTGCTTTAATTCTCCCATTTAATTCTTCCATTTAATTCTCCCATCTCAGTGCCTTAATCAATATAACTTCACATATACATAATTTTACTATAGGAAATTTCATAGATATATAGATATAGATATATATCTCCAATAGCGGATCTTTCCCTGTTAATAGCAGGAGTGGAGATTTCTTTGTGTACATCTCTTACCTTATGATTGACCAGAAATTAACCAAATCTCTGGTTTCATCTTACATACCTTTAGATCCTTTCTGAAGTAGTCAAAACCAGCAGTGTGATGAATTTGTAAATATTTTGATAAGTGCGCAAGAGGAAGATTTAACGTATCTGAAACTAAGTTTTGTGTATAATACATAATGTGGCAAAGCAAGGGACTAATTAAGGACTGTAAGCATCTGACGGCAAAGAAATGGATTGTCACCAAGAAAGTGGTTGAGATAATAATTTACAGAGGGGGGGAGGGGGAGGGAGAAGATAATGGACTGATGAAAATAATGGGATTAGTGTATATCTTGTTCAGATGGAATTTCTTCATGCAAGGGGTTGCTGAATAATGGAACAAATTGTCAAAGGCAGTGATAGAAGCAAGTGTGAATTATTCTGACAGATTTCTGGAGGAGAGAATTGGAGGGGATAGTTGCTAGCTCGATTTCCAGGATGATAACTGGTGATGTATGAACTGATTTAATTTCAGCCTGTGGAAGTGTTGATGGGAACTGTGGGCTAGAGTTGTAGGTGGAACATACAGCATTAAGAATAGCAAGGCTCATTTTGGAAGGTTGTAATGGATGACCACATGGTTTCAGAAATCTCTGTGTTCCGAAACGAAGGAAATTTCAGCTGATCGTCGAACAAGGACTATTGCAGGCCAGGACTTTATAACTGTTTAAAGAACATCTCCATTTGACCTTTTTTTTTTTTTTTTAGATGAAGGGAGCATCCATTTTTTCCAAAATTAATGAAGTCAAAAATATTTCCGTTTCCGTTTCTTCACTACCATACTTTACACACTCAGCACAGCAAATGGATTCATTCACAGGAATCGTAATTTCCGGTCATTTGCTACTATGCTTTATCCTAGCCAAAGATTTGTTTTCCTTTGGTGTTCTTTTGTTCATCAGTGTTCATCATTGTCACATTACTAAGCTTAATTTGGTAGTTGTTGCTCAGGGGAAATGTCCTTCATTTGAATAATGTTTCTGGGATCTCCAGCAGCTCTCCAAGATGGTGTGCTACCTAAACATGCATTTCTCTTGTTGCAAGTACACGATACGTCTTGACTGACTACAGATGCCTCAGACAGTGATTCCTGTTCAAGGTAGACCTCTGCAGAGATGGGTCAGTGGAACTCTGCCTCCAGGATCCCATGGACCCCAAGCCAGCCTGCAGTCCAGTTCAAGCAAGAGCACACCGCAGGTCACACAGAGGAAGAAGACTGCATCTCTGACTGTTCCTCTGAGGCTGGCAGTTCAGACTTCTCAAAAGAAAAATCAGAATCCACAGCTTCATCACATTTCCATTGCCCAAGTCTCCTCACTTCCCTGTAAAATCTAAGTGGGAAAGACAAAGGCCAGTATCCAATGCTGTTCCATTCCAGAAATGAGCATTTTGGCTTTTTTTCCCAGTTGCTTTAGGGAGCTCTATCTTCCTGTTGTGCCAGCTCTGGGTCCTGCTGGCGCATGGGCAGCATTGGATACTGTCCAAAGCATTCAGATGGAGGCCACCCCAGGATGCTGGAGTGCCAGCAGACTTCCCCTTTGCATTCTTACTATCTCACAACTACAGGCAGGCTTGGCTACTCAGTAGTGTTCTTGTGCTATTTAGGTGATTGTGGCTCATTTCCAACATGCTTCCTACACACACAGGCTTTTATTGGCACCAACTGGCTTCACAGCAATGGAGAGCTACAGTTAGACTCACAAGCCCAGGCACAAGCATAACGGTCAAGGACCTATGGAGACATGAGACTTTAGTTTCCATTAATTTTCAATAAGAATTTGCCAAGATTTGCAAACCTCTCCATATGCAAGATGAAAAGAACTTGAGATTTACAACATTTGAATGTGGGAGAAACTGAAATGCAGAGATGCATCCATTCAGGACCAGGGTTTTGAGTGCTTGGGTTTAATCCATTCAGATCATGAAAGGGCTGAAATAGAGTTGCCATCTCGTCTTTCTGACAGGCTCCTCATGTTTAACAACTATATGACAGCCAGGAACAACATGGTCCTCTCTATGTTGAGAATATCACCTACTGGATTTGGCCAGTGCAGATGGAGAAATTTTTTTTGTTCATATGTTATAAGAATTTACCAAAATTCGCACATCTCTTCATATTTGGGACAGCAAGAACTTGAGATTTAAAAAATCCGAATGTGAGAGAAAGTGAAACTGTCAGATCTCTCTGTCCCTCCAAGGACCCCTCTGGCCACAATCATAGTTCTAGTAGGAACAACCCTTGTCTTATTTCAAAGTGCAACATTAGACCACTGGAGTAAACCAGTCCTTGAGCAAAGCAATACAAAGGGACTATTTCAATGTCAATTTATTTATTTTATTTATTATATTTATACCCCACCTTTTTTCCTGCAAGGAACCCAAGGCGGCTTACATAATCTTCCTCCTCCTCTCCATTTTTCCTCGCAACAACCCTGTGAGGTAGGTGAGGGTCAGTGACTGGCCCAAAGTCACCCAGTGAGTTTCATGGCCGAGCGGGGACTAGAACCCGGATCTCCCGAGTCCCAGTTCAAGCAAGAGCACACCGCAGGTCACACAGAGGAAGAAGACTGCATCTCTGACTGTTCCTCTGAGGCTGGCAGTTCAGACTTCTCAAAAGAAAAATCAGAATCCACAGCTTCATCACATTTCCAATTGCCCAAGTCTCCTCACTTCCCTGTAAGATCTAAGTGGGAAAGACAAAGGCCAGTATCCAATGCTGTTCCATTCCAGAAATGAGCATTTTGGCTTTTTTCCCCAATTTCTGTCTTCTCCGCTTTAGGGCAAAACCTTCCAATTCCTCCAAATTAGGATTTCCTGCTCTATATCTGTGTGCTGTTTAGAACAATTTTCTGATCTTAATTTCTACTGTTAAAGGCTGCTTTTAATTTCACACAAGGGTCACGAGGAGATGTGATGGATCTGTATCATTGTTTACATGAGGAAAAGAAAACTCGACAACTTAAGTAAAACTTGGCACTATCCCCCTCCCTCTCCCTAGCAAAGCCCTTTACACAGGTCTTCACGTTGTGGAATTTATTTCCATATCCCATTGAAACCCATTATCTAGTCATTATTTATCATATCAAACATCCCTTTTTAATTTCTACTTCAATGGAATTTTTTGTTCTTGCTCCCCCACCCTCCTCCTCTCCCCTCTGCTTTTATAAAGTTGCACAACCTTTGGGGAAAAGGGAACGTTGTTTACAATGTGTAATTATGATACTAAAAAAGAAATCAAATCACAAATTCATTGTGGAGTGTTTGATCCAGAATATTGTTAGAAACATAATTAATAACAGAAAATATTTGAAACAACACTTTTCAACTTAGGACATATTAACCAGCCGGGGGGGGGGGGGGCACACCTACCTTTTGAAGGAATACAACTTTGAATAAGTTGGCATTTGCTTTCCTTTTCCTCCTATGAATCGGTAGCACAATAGTTTTGCCGACACTCATCCATCAGTGTTCTATAGACATAACTGTTGCGCTGTATACCTATTTGGGACATATCTGTTTGTAGATAATGTTACTTTTTTTACAAAGGAAAATGCAAAATATAGATTTTGTTGTATATCTTTTTTCTTTTTCATTGCCTGTACCGTAAATCTTTTTTCCCCCTTGCCCGTATTTTTAACTTTATTTCAAGATAAAATAAAATTCCATGGGAGGAAAAAGAAAAATGCAAAATATAATACTCCCACAGGCCAGTTAACCAGCACTCTTCAGTTTGAACTCCCATAATTGCCCCCAAATTTCCAGTTGGTCTACAGGATGCCAATCTAGCAGGAAGGGTGAGGACAAAGATCCGAATGAGTGCCTTAAATCTGACCCCCATGAGCAGGATTCAGCTGGAATCTACTTTATACCGTACCTCTTCTTCAAAATCTCAGGAAGATACCTCTGCCAGCCCTGCTACCTGAGATAATGATAACTGAAGACACAAGGGAGGGATTGAACCCAGATATATGGTCTACTCTGAGTTATGCGTCTCCTACTCATCTCATTTACAACTTGTCTCTGGGAAGGTTACAAGGATAACCAGAATGGTACAGTGTAAGGGTGGGAAACCTCCACCATGGGCTTAATTTTCTGGCTCACAGAGGTTCCCCATCTAGCTCACAGAGCCTCCTTGGATTCCTCCAAGGGATGGAGCTTGGCCGATCTGTGATTGGAGATAAGAGTGGCGATTCCCCTGTGTACCACTCAGGCAAGTAATGATGTGCAGGGGGATCCCAGATCAGAGATAACAGTGGGGATGCAGGCAGGGGAGTGACTTAGCCTGTGCTGGGAGGAGATGCACCACAAGTTACCCCATGGGAGAGACACAGCATGGATGAAGCAGTCCATGACTAAGGAGGTGGCTGGAGGAGCACTCCTCCAGCCATTGCTGTGTCCGGGATGGCTTTGCTGAGTGTGAGCTTTCTCAGCCAGAGAAACCCTGCACCCAGTGAAGCCAGACTGTGTCCAAACTCCAGCTGGTGCTTCATGGTGTGGCCACACACCCCTGATGTCATGCAACATGTGAAGGGCCAGGTGGGGGGGGTCATTCAGGGCCCCCTTCCTGAAACTCTTCCCCACCCCAGTTTAGTTGTTAGAGTGTCAGACCAGTATGTGGGAGCACTGGGTTCAAATCATCCTTCAATCGTGCAGCTCACTGAGTGAACTTGGGCCAGTCACTACCTGTTAGCCTTACCTACCTCATAGAGTTGTTTTGAGGGTTAAATGGGTTGTAGGGAAGAACCATCAATGCTGCCTTGAGCTCATTAGAGAAAAGGTGGGATATCAGTGTAATAAATAAGTCCATTCTAGTGAAACATTTCCATGTGTATGAGCTCACGGAATCACTTTAAAAGCCAGTCAACTGCAAACATTACATTGGTTCTTCAGAGGGTTAAATCCGGTGTGTTTTAATTTTAATATTGGATTCTAATGTGTCTACAGAATACAAGCCCAATGGACAATATATATTCAAAATGTAGGAGGGGATCTAGATATACAACCATCAATATAATGATTAACTTTTATTTTAATAGAAGAAAGATTTCATACTACCCTTCTTTTGCCATCTTTTTTTTCCTACTAGTATTTTGTACTTTTCTGTAACACTCCCAACAGATGATCTCCTCATCAACACATCCATAGAGCTGCACTATTAAATTTGATTTAATTAAATGTCACTTCTAATAAAGAGATAATAGGGCAAGTAGGGGTATATGTGATGTTAAAGTGGGGGAGGGAGACTTATCTTTCTGTTTCAGAATAAAAGTTCCCAATAGATATAATTTGGTAACTCATATATGAGCAACGTTGTTCACAGCAAAGGCACAACAGAATAAAATTCATGCTCGGCCAGTGGCCAAGGCTAGAATGAAAGCATTTTTGCATGCAGTTTGTCACACTTTGAACTGCTGAAATTTAAGGACTAAGCCAAATTCTTCCAAGACAAAGTGCAGCTTTTCTAACTCTGCTACAGTCTTAAATATCCTTGTGGTAATGGAGTCCCATTGAAGTCCAGACTGCTACAAATGCATTTTAATACAGTCCCAGAGCGGGGGACGGCACAATACATCTTCTAGTCCAATAATTTCAGTGATTGTAAATGAACACTACAATAAAAATAAATTCTACAAAATATGGATGAAATCAGCCCAGGGCACTGTACCTCAAACAATTATTTTGATCTCACTTGTACATCTTTTTTCGATGCATAAGGATGTAATCTCCACTATTTTTCAAGTAGGAACCACTCAGGCTCTGGGCACCATTGCTGAGGCCATGGCTTTCCTGGGCCATGTGGGTATCCTCGTCCCCCCCTGCCCCCTTGTCAAGCAGTAACACTGTACACTGGACTCCACTGGAGGCCTTTTCAGGCCTCACCTTCCCATCACCCTCTACTTTTTCTGCATCCCCAGTAGCCCAGATCACAGCAGCCAGCTGCCCACTGCTAAAGCAAACAAGGCAAAGCTGGAAAGCCCCTGCTGAGTGAAAGAGAGTGCAGAAAGAGAGAGTGTGAGTGAATGAGGGGGGGGGGGAGAGGCAGAGAGCCACACTTGAGGTGACTGGGAGCCACCAGTACCACCTGGGCTTTGCCTTGAAGAACACCATCATAAGGTATTAATGGAATAAACAAAAAAGGTGCATTCGTAGGGATGGGGGAGAAATGCGTTTGGTTTTGCACTTTCAAACCAATCCCCAAGCTGAAACTTAGTTATCCTTCAAAATTTGCAGTTCTCCAAATTGCCAGGAGAGCCTGAGAGCAGTCGGCGTGGCTCTCCAGACCACCTGCCCTATGCCACCTCCGGCATAGGGCAGGTGACGATGGCTGCTCTGAAGAGCTGCACCGGCCGCTTCTTGCTGCTGCATTGCTGCTGCCCTAGGGTGAAGCATAGGGCAGCAGTGGGGTACACAGCCCTTCTGGCAGCAGAAGGCAAAATCTGCCATCCTTCCAGATCCATCTCCTGAGGTGGGAGATAGATTCACCCTGCTTCATGGGAGAGCCAGCCCTGATGGGGATAGTCAACTGCATTTCCTTTGGAACTTGCATTAGCAGGGTTAATTTTTAAAATGATTCACACTAAATAAGAACTTAGCAGGATGTCTTCTGTTTGCTGCTACCTTTGCCATGTTTTGGTGCAGGCTTCCCCCCGCCTGACTCATTCAATGTTTCATGCCATTGAGTTATTATGATGGTTTTGTCTCCCCCTCCCCTTAGTGTTTGTTTCTGCAGGGGTTTTTGGCATTCTGAAAACCTTGGAGTTACCTTGGGTCTGCTAACACTTCTCTCTTGAGCATGCAGTTTTGGCTTCATAGGCACAGGTCAGGAAGACTTGAATCTTGTGGGAACGAGGAAAGTTGGAGGGGACTGTTATGGAGTCACCGCCATCCTCCAGATATTAGCTTTTTGAAGATTTGGATGTATGGCTCTTCCTCTTTTAACAGATTAATTATTCCTTTACATGGGTGCACATATTTGTGAACTGCAGGCAGAAATTGTTTCAAATTCCAGCCTTAGAGAGTGATCGGGCATGAAGTGAAGATTCCCTCTCTCTTTTTCTCTCTTTTTTTCAAAGAATAGTATTTTAAGTAAACAAGAAAACCTAAAGGTGATACCTGAAGGATATTATGAAAATGAATTTGGGAGCATATATAATAAGCTAAATACACTTACCCAACTTAGCTGCGGAGTGGTGCTGAATGACAAAGAGGAAGCACTACATTATACTTCTCTCATTTTGATTTCAAAAACCAATTTGACTTTGTAATCAATAACTCAAGGCAGATGCTTAGTACAAGGATTCGACGACAGGCATCACCTTGTTAATTAAAGCCTTTGTGCTTGGAGTATCGTCTTTAAACAGAAAGGAAGGCAAGGCTGATTTAGAAATGGCAATTGCACCTCACAAACCCAGGAAAGAAGAGGCAAGACACCAAGTCCTGGGCTGAAAATGGGCCGAGTTTTATTAAGAGAGAGAAAGAATTGGTAATGGGATATTTGAATGCTCCATTTATAAATATCTAATTCCCGTACCTCTAGTGTGGCAGGGCGAGTATCCTCTTGGGGTGATTTGGTAGTGTGACTAGTAAGCTCCTGCTTCATCCCAGCATATGAGCAAGCCCAACCTCTGCTGAGTCTGTTTTAACTAAGTGCAGCTCCTGACTCTTGAAAGCTCACATGCCACGCATGAGAGAGCCCTGACAGTATCACCACCATGCAGAGTTAATCTGGTGAGCACCCATGAGGCACCTTTACACTGAAAGCTGATTTCCCAGACTTGTCCCTTTGGTTCTGGGGCATGGGGATGGGAAAGGAACTGCCCATACCACACACAACGTCTTGGGGAACTCTCTGCTGGAAAGGCTTCCTCAATAGCAGCTGGCCAGCGAGACCCAAGCCATGAGTTATGGTTAGTGTGTGGGGCCAGGTTGGCTCACCCATAATATCACTGCAGAAGGAGGTCCTTAAGGGACACCTGTCTCATGCCATTTTCACACCGTTTGTAGACCTCACTGCATATGTTTTTTTTCCTTTTAAATAGTTAAATAAATTGCGGCCCTAGTTTACCGCAACACCTGTGTCTCACCTCTTTCTTCTAGGTGAGTGTGCAATTAGTCCTGGGTAGGTTTGTTGGGCAAGCCTGAAAGGGTTTCCATTCAATACCCTATTGAGACAAGTAACCCTGAGAGGCTGGTGCAGCAAGAACTTCTTCACTCTCCAACTGATACCTGAGGGCCAATGTAACTTACTTTGATCTTTTCTAACACTTTCCTGATGATTCACAACACGTGAATCACCACCAGCACCTTCTAACCACCAGTACCTTCCAGTAGATGCCATGCTTAGTAGCAAGTACATTTGGAGAAAGGTCTGCAGCATTCCTGACCCACATCCCATTGCAAAAGGCCTGGGCTTGTGTTTCAACAGCCCTCATCCTTGCTTACCTACCCACAAAGCTGCTCACCTCAGTGATGCAGAGGAAGGGAAAGGAGCAGTTTGACTCCTTCCAGTGTCGAGTAGCTCAAAATATTTTTTCTGACCAAGGTGATCCAGCTGTGCTATTACCAACACAGAGGCGCAAATCCTGGCTGGTAAGGCAATTCCAGTTCAAAAGATCTCCTTGCATCCTAAAACTACATGTGGCTTCCTCTGCTAAGTCCAGATTTACAATGGTAGATTTGAACAGAACTTTTTGAAATAAACGTTCTACTCAGTACAGCGCCCGGCACACATTTGTCATTAAATTATAGGTAAACGATAGTTACATTACATGAGAATATTAATATTATGAGTAAGGTGAGGTTTTCACAAAGGCCACTCACTGTATTATGGATATAATTTTTGTAGTGTGGCAATTTCAAGAAACCCCCCTGAATAGAATATGTAAACATAGGAAACTTCCTTTTACCAGATCAAATTATTTGTCTGTCTTGCCCAGTACTGCCTACTCTGACTGGCAGCAGCTCCCCAAGGCCTCAGGCAGAGGTCTCTCCCATCACCTGCTGTTTCTTTAACTGGATAAGCTAGTGGGTGAACCCAGGGCATTCGGCTTGCAAAGTCTGTACTCTTCCACTGAGCTAATACACTGGCTAGGCCATTGACTGGAAGGCCATTGACTGAGGAAATTTTTAAAATTTGTGACACCAACTCCAATAATTCGGCTGAAAACAATGATTGCTGTTATTTGCTCATTTTACGATGGCACATAGGCCAAGGTAATGGAGTGGGATTTCTAAGAGTGTTTCCTATCATTAGTGGTACTAAGCAAAGTTCTATTGTAGCTCCAGTATAGCTTAAGCTGTCAATGGCTGTACACCTAATCAGCAAGTGCTCCATGTAATACCTGTTGACATGCTGTCAACCATTTGTGTGCAGCGGCTTATGCAGAAATCAGCTAGGCTTTTTTTGTGGCCAAGGCAATTTTCCATATACCACAGCAGACTTTTATTTTATTTTCCCCTTTCACTGGTAGCGGGGAGGGGGAAGGTGAATTGCCTGATCCATGAACAGCCTACCATGCGGCAATTATTCTATATGAAGCAATAAAATGACCTTTGTGTTGGGGCTGCAGCATGGAAATTGCACCTCAGTCGGTTTAGGACAAGGGGTACCGTGCTGTTGTGGAACAAATTACCTTAGAGAAACTGAAGAATATCCTGCCTCACATATTTTCAAGGAAAACAAAGGATAAACATCCACTGGAGGTACGATGGCCTGTCTGATTATATCTATTTTTTATTTTATTAAAAAATGCCATTTATTTATTTAATAATTTAATATAGCACTTACCATATGTAAATAAATAAATACATCTCTAAGCGGTCTTTTGGCCCTGAAGGACCGCCAAAGCAGTTCACCAAATGTCAAGTTATAAGAGCAAGTGATTGCCACCCTTGACTGGAAACAACAACAACAAGCAATGCTTAAAGAATTCAGTCTACAAATACCTTGGATTGCAAGCATAATTCGTTCCAGAACCGTGCTTGTAATCCAAAACACTCTTATATCAAAGCGAGTCTCTGGCGGGCAGTGAGCGGGGCCGATTTCGGCCCACTACGCCCGCTCGAGGCAAGCGGTTACATCCCTACTACTTGTCTTGCAAGACGTCACTTGTTTATCAAGTCAAAATTTATTTTAAAAAGTTTGCTTGTCTTGCCAAACACTCTCAGATTGCAACACCAAGTTACTTGCAATCCAAGGTATTACTGTACAAACTCTGATGGAGATTCATCTGATCCACACCTTCCAGACTAATGTGCAGATCAGAACATCACTATTTTGGATTTTGCCCTTCTCTGAATTTCACAATGCAGTTCTCAAATAATAATACCAAAATGAGTTTTTCAAATGCACATCTTAGGATAAAATACTTTTAGATATGCACACTGTGAGACAAAATACATTGATAAATATGTATTCTATGAAAAAAATATGTTTTAAAATACATACTTATGTATGAATTTTCATGGAGATTTTTTAAAATTAATGTGGAACAACAGATTAATGTGGAAAGAAGACAGAATGGGCCTATGAGTGATCACATGTGGAATTGATATGGACAACAGCAGCAGCAGTAGGTGTAGCATTCCAGTACTAATACTGGTAGCACAATTCAAAGTCTTTATTCTAAATATTGTGTCTATTGGGTAGTATCTAACTGTGTCATTCCACCAGCACAAATGATGTTGCACTAGCACAAGTGGAGAATCCAGGTAAAGTTATGTTTATGCAAGCACGGTAGTGCAAGCAGTTACAATTGGTTGTGTAAGTGGTTGTGCAAACCAGTTGTGCAACCAGTTGTGCAAGCATGAAGCGGAAGCATTTGTGCAATGGAAAGGTTTGGCGAAGCTCCACTAGTGCTATTTGAGTTTGTGGAATGACACTGTTGGATACTGCCCTCAGTTATTAAAAGAAGAAGTAGATAATGATATATCCACCTTCCCCTTCAAACAGGGATGACAGTAGATTGGTCTGCCCATGATTTATACTTTCCATAGCATAGGAAAATAGGGCTGCCCTAAATCTTTGCCAGTTTCTTTTTTCATGGGAAAGGAGTGCTATCAATGAGGCAAAATATTTCCCCCAAAGCCCTAAACCCTAAATGTTCACCTTTTTTCATGTCTCCTTGGTGGTGTCATAGTTTTTCCTCTCTATTGCTGTTTTAACACCATTTAAAAAATATATATCTAAGAATACTCTCATGACCATCTCATCCATATGTATTTTATATTACTTGTTTGAAAATAAAAGCATACAAATACATAATTGTATTTTTATTTCATAAAATCATAGTCAGGCTCAGAAGGGACATCAGAGATCATGTAGTCCAACCCCCTGCTGAGGCAGGAAATCTGACACCCATGTGACACCATTCCCATGAAGGTAACTAGAATATCACATCTTAATTGTCTCTTTGTCAGGCTAAAATATGCCCAACTTCTTCAACCTTTCCTTATAGGAAAACAATGTTCCAGTCCTCTCACTGTCTTTGTCACCCTCCTCTCTGGACACGTTTCAGTTTGTTGAGATCCTTCTTAAACTGTTGTGCCCCAAACTGGATACAGTACTCCAGGTGAGGTCTGACCAAACCAGAGTAGGTCCTCCTAAGACCTTAAAAAAAATCATATCTCAGTAATCTTTAACACAGCAATTAGGCTAGTAGTAGTATCAACCCATTGTATATTACAGATTGAGTTTGGTGCAGAGAAGAAGGTTTTCCAAAAGGTAGTTCATGGCTGAACTGAGATTTGAGCTGAAAGACTTCCAGTCAGTGCATAGGCAACAAGAGTTGGCTACATGATGACATCAGTAGGTCAAATGTAGAAGCAGCCTTCAGGAAGCCCTCCTTCTCAAAGGATGAATAGCTTTGCCCTCCTCTTTCATTGTGACACTCTAAAATAATCACCAAACGTGGGACTTTTTTTTTAATGCTGCTGAAAATGCTTGCCATTAGTCCACTCTTTTGGCCCAACCCTGTATTTCAATGTAAATGGCTCCACATGCCTTACCTCAAGCTTATGAGACAAATTAGACAAAGAAACTGAACATGCCTATGAACTATCTTGAGAACAAGCCCAGGAGATACATTCAACTGTCTTGCCTAGAGAGGCCACTTTGCATGTTTCCTGGCTTTCAGAGGACATGAGCCTACTAGGTCTTCCTCCTAAACACAGTGTAGTACCCCTTGTCCCAGACTGCCTTTCATCTTCTTTTAGAAAACATTGTTGGCAATGAAACTACCAGGAAAACCAAATTTGTCATTTTTTGATAGAATGTGTGTTTCATATTCAAACGGGTTTAATGCCTCATTGGCTCAGAGGTTCACTAGAGCATCGTCAAAGACCTGCTCTTTTAATACATTTTTTTGAAGTGGAAAACAAAACATGTCACTATACGCCTGCCATACAGAATACATATTTTCGTTCAAAATTTTGGTGAGGGTGGAACATTGTTTCAATTACAGCTAGTAAAAAAAAAAAAAACCCTCTGTGAAATAGCACAGGAAGGAAGCCCTTATTCGACACTTTGCTTTGGCTCTTTCCATTGCTTTGAGTAAATCTGATGCCATAAGCATAACTGACTCTCTGAGGACCTCTTAAATAATTTAAAGATGCTGAGGCTCATATTCTGCAGCCGAAAGATGCTGACATTATTTTAAATTAGGTTTTTAGACTTAAAATGTATTGAAGTGCATTTTGGGGAGATGAAGTTTTGCTACCTGTGCTTTTTTTTCCCTGAGAGTACCAGTGTACAGTAGCAGTTAGAGAAGCAGCAGGAGAATAAAAAGAATCGCCACCTTTTTACTTAAGGACATTATATTCTCTGTCAAAGACTAACTTGAAATATCCATTTCATATCCTAGAAATGTGTCAAACTTTCTCTTTTTGTTAACCATCATTTTGTGCCTAAAAGTCAGAAGTGTTCTCTTTTGTAGTTTTGTGAGTGATTTTGATGTTTTAACAAAGATATGTTCACTGTGAGTTCCCCCTGCCTCCCCCCCCCCCAATATAGTGGAAAGCAGGATTCCTGCTCACAAACAGAACTAAAGCAGTACAAATGGTCTCCAGGGCTATAATTGTGGAATAGGATATCATATTTGCAAACTGCAGAATATTCCCTCTGGGCCACTGACTGCATCATCATCATCATCATCATCATCATCATCATCATCATCATCATCCTTTCCAAAAGAAGACTAACAGTGCAATCCTATACACATCCATTTAGAAGTAAGCCGTATTGAGTGCAATGGGACTTAGTCTCCCAAGTCAGTGTATATTCAATCGCAGTGTGAGAAAGATATTTTGCTAGCCACCCTGGGGAGGGGTTGCTTTTCTTTTCAGAGGATAGCTTGGTTTGGCTTGCTTGCTTAACTCCTCTGGAGCCATTTTCTCTGCAGCCACCATCTTTGCTTAATCTGCCTAGGCCGGTGAATGGAACTGGTGGCTCTGCTTGAAGCAAGGAGTTGCATTAGAAATGATTCTGGACTAGATACAGTAGACTCCAAGCAAATTAATTTAAGATATGATAGCGATCTGCCAGTCTAGTAGGATAATGGTTTTCAGACTATATTCCAGGGAGTCTAAAGCCTCTTTGGAAGCTTGTCAGGGATTCATTCCTGAGAAGATTAGTATTGGCGGACAATCTTCCCTGAAGTACTGCTTGCCCCCCTGCTACAAGTCTTGCCCAGAACAGAGACTATTGTTGGGTATGTTGTTCTAGGATATACTTTCAGTTCATATACACAGTCAGTCCACTGATGTATCACCAAGAAAGAGGAAATGCATCACCAAATGCATTTGGTGACAAAAGAGGACACAATTGTGCATGAAATGTGCATCTGCACTAACTTATAGGAATAGATGCAACTTTGGACGTAATTAGTTACTATATTTTACTTTTAGATATAAAATACAATACATCTCACCAAGGCATTCATCAAGGCTGGGCAACAAAACCAAGGGTTGGATCTAGAGCCCCAACCCCCCAGAGCAGATTGGAGATCATGCAGTGGGCTGGGAAGGAGAGAATACAGAAGGCCCGTTCCACAAGTAGTATCCTTTCAGTGGTGGAATGACAGTAGAATACATGACCAGCTGACATGAAGCAATGGTGAGCCCCATTAGGTGTGAACTGACTGCTCACTCTAGAACATGCTCCCCAATTCTCTGCAGTTAAAGGAATTCTCTGGCAGAGCTGTAGGAGGTCTCTTGGCAGACAAGTCAAGTTGGAAAGGGTTCCCTGAAGAATGAAACCTGGAAAACCATATTATATCAGGGGATTAATATAATTGGTGGCTCTTTCATGTTTCATGGTCTTAATAGAGACTGTGCATACTACTTAAAATTACCAGTTTCTGTTGCTTTTCTAAAGCATATGCTATTATTTAAATAATAACAATAGCAATAAGAATTTTTCTGTTCATGCCAGAAATGCTTAAGAAGAACACAGATGCATTCTGTGAATGTCTGAAAATGAGGTAGATCTGGGAATGTTAATGATCACCTAAACACAATTGTCAGTATTCAGACCTATAGTGAGGTTAACTTTGACACATTAGGAACTATATATTCACAAAATGACCCCAGGATTGTCAACATTCTTATGAGGTTGACAACACATCACAAACTTCCAGATAGATTAAAAAATAGTGCTCGTCATACATTATTTCAGTACTCTTCATAACAGTCCTGCAAGTTAGGCTAGCATTATTATCCCTATATTACAGATGACATAACTGAGGCAGGCAGATAATGGGTTGCCTGAGATCCTCAGTGAGTTCATGTCTGAAGAAACTTGGACTTCCCATATAGCTCATATGCTTAACCATTACATTACACCAACTCTTCCCTTTACCTCAGGGGTAGGCAACCTGTTTGGGCCTGTGGGCACATTTGTCAATTTGAGAAACTGTCCTGGGTACCACCTCAAAATGGGAGGACAAGTAACCTGCCGTAGAGCCTGAGTACAAGACATAGGTGGGGGCTAAACCCCAACATACTAAACAACTCCTTCAAACCCACATTTTTCAGCACCAACAGAAACCTATTTCACAGCAATCCCAGCTACCCATATGAGTTTATGGAGGGGGGGGGAAGTAAGAGGGGTAGAAGACCTTGGTTGGCCCCACATTGACTATCCCTGCTTTAGGTCAATCACAGGTCTGATTCATATGCATACACGTAACTTGAAGTCTTATCTCTTGATTACTCAATATGTGATGAATGATGATAACTCACAGATGGCTGTGTAACCAGAATTATAGTGAGGACTTTCAAATGATTGGGGCTGTGGGAGAAGTCCACAATGTAATCAAATGAGTTTGAATTTCTAAGAATCCAGCCTGCAGATTCCGCAACAGACTGGCTTTTCCAAAGTTGCGCAGATTCCGTGGACTTAAGGACCATTTTTTTTAATTGTATGCAAATTTAGTCATAGAAAAAATCATAAAATAGATCAAAAATTTGCATTTCCCCCATAGGCTAACATGTGAAAATACACATTTTTCAGGGATTTGTGCATTTTCAGGGGTGTGAATTTGCGCAACTCTGAATTTGCGCAAAGGTGTATGAATGCATTTTCTCACAATCTGATTCTCTCAATGGGTGTACAATGGAATGAAAGGCACATGACAATCTGTGAAACATAGGTGGAATGGATTTTACAGCATCTGTATATCCCTACAAATGATACCTATTGACCCTCTTCTGATCAGTCCTGGGAGAGCCCACCATACTTCAGATGGCAGCAACATAGACATTCTGGCTTCATCAATTTGTCTGAGTTCAATATCTTCCTTATCTTTCTATCACAAATTTCCCTATGGAATGAGATTTTACTGCATTACGGTATGGCTTCCAGCAGTTCCAGCTGTGCACTGTGGCATTCTTCACACATTATCCTGATGGCATAATGGCTGACAGGAAAGCAAACAATGTGGGTACCTCTGTGTTACATACAGCTGACTCCCAAATGAAGGTTTCCCTGGGTAGAATCAGCCTGAACCTCATGGGCTTTTACACAGGTGTAATGCATTATGCTGGCTCTCTAGTGCTCCATGAGGTTTGAGTCAGGAGCAGTAACATTCTTGTTGTGGCAAATCTCGAGTGGATCTAAGTCAGGTACCTGGAACCACATAGACAAGGCCAAAATGTGTCTTCTTCCTATACAATCATCTTGTGTAAGGTCAAGGCCAGCAGTAGGGTGGGAACTGGGAAGGATCAATGCAACAGGTTTCACTGACACAATGGTGGGCCTTTAAATGTTCTACCAGGAGCATGGGTTAAATCAAGCCAGGAATAAGCAGCTCCCACATTACTATTGCAATGTCCAAAGGACACTTCTCTTAATCTGGAGCATGAAAAGAAAGCTCATATATAAATGAGCTCTAGAGCAGCCAGGGTTATTTTTGCGGATCTGCTTAAAAGTTAGAAATGGGAGGCCATGTAACGAATATTCAGGCAGGGATTCTCAACCAGGGGGGAATTCCCCACCAGGGGGGGAATTGGGACCGCAGACTCAAACTGTTGGAATACTGATCTTTCTACAAATTACAATTCTACAGATTGTACATAATCTACAATCTGTGATTGAGAAATCAATCACAGAATTTTGGTCCTTGATATGCAATTCCTACCCAAAAGTGGCAGAAAGAGCTATCTATGCATTGCTTCTATTTGTGTGGACATATCTTTGTGAGTCAGGCTTTCCAACTCTGTTGCAAGTGAAAACAAAGCAACAAAGTAGATTGGAGGTTGAAAATGAACTGACTCACAAAGATGAGCACTCCTCCACGTATCCATGAATTGGCGAAGAAAAAACAATCACAGGTTTCTCATTGACTGTAATCTTCATCTGAATAAACTGAATTACAACACCCTGGCATTCTATTGAACTTTTTGTTTGTTGAAGTATGCTTCAGTTTAGTTTGCTAAGCCATTAGTTATGAATGTAAAAAAACTAGTTTTATTCCAGTTTATTCCAGAGGTACCCAGTATGAATGTAAAAAAACTAGTTTTATTCCAGTTTTAAAATCCATCAATATTGCTGTTATATTTGTAAAACTCCACTATAAAAATAATCCAAGTAAATATATATGTACCAATATAGAAAAAATAAAAGATTTTCAATATTATATGTGCACATTATTTGGAATGCAACTTTTGAGTCAGACAATCTTGGAAAGGGGGGGAATGACATTCTGACATATGGTGAAAAGGGTTGAGAAAAGGTTGAGAACCATTGTGTTAAGGGGTTACGCTAAGGATGTCAGAAAAATCCACAATAGATTGAAATGAGTTTGGCTTCCTATGAATCTAGCCTGGAGATTCCGCACTGGACTGGATTTTTCTGAGTCACACAGACTTGCAGACCATTTTTTAAAAACTTTTGGTGGGGGGATTTGCGCATATTCACATGTACTAATGCACACTTGTGCTTATGCACATTTGCGCTAGGGTGCACATCCCTAAAAAAAATAAATCTGATTCTGTCAATGAGCAGTTGTCAGAACAAAAGATGCCTGACAATCTGCGAAACACACAGAATCGATTTAACAAAATCTGTGCATCCATAGGTTACACTAATGAGAAAATCTCAGCTAAGCAAGCAAAAGGGAGCAGAGTATGGTACCAACTAAGCAGAGGAACTGAAGATGCACACCGTTCTATGCCCAGATGTTAAACTAACTTTGAAACAGGCTAGAGCCAGATATCAGTATAGGGAAGGGATGGTCATCTGAGCAGTGAACAAAAAAAGCATGGATTGAGATTTAAGGATTTGATTAGGAATGGATTGGGCAGGACTGGAAAATGTAAACACAGTCTTGGATACCTGGCAACAAAGTTCTAGGAAGCTCAGCATGAGTACCTCCTTTTGCTTAGATTATCAATCATAGAATAGTAGAGTTGGAAGGTGCCTATAAGGCCATCAAGTCCAACCCCCTGCTCAATGCAGGAATCCAAGTCAAAGCATCCCTGACAGATGGCTGTCCAGCCGCATCTTGAATGCCTCCAGTGTGGGAGAGCCCACCACCTGCCTAGGTAGTTGGTTCCATTATCAATCCTGATTCTCAGGGTGTGACAAAGGTATCAGGTTTTCCAGTTCTAAGTTATCAAAGCATAGCCATTCCACAGCTCCCTAGCCTGGCTAGAAAGTCAGGATATCAAAATGTAAGTTATAAAATATCCTTGGAAATGCTGCCACTGCTGTTTTAAGTGGTGAAATTACCTGTACAAGAGTATGAACTGCTGATGTAAATGAAATCAGACTCTCTCTCTCCCTCTCTGTTTTGTTTTTTTTTTAATTTAAATTTTTGCCTTTTCCTTTAAGCGGCTTCACCATAATCTTGAGCACTTTTTGTCATGGTGGTTTCAGATGGCATACCGGTAATTGCTGCCCTTGTGCCATTTGAAGCCTTTCATTTTATAAAAAGAGAAACTTCAATTGGGAGGTTACATTCCCTTGTTTTGATTTTAGAAGCAAAAAGTTTGAAATGCTGCAATCTGCAGCAGAGCAGAGTTTTGAAGGCCCAATGGTGTTGACACTGGATCTTCAGATTCTATCTTTAAAGATTCTAAGAAATGAAATGCATTTAGAAGTGAAATCCTACTCCTTTTTCTTTTCTTCTCTTTGCTTTTTTTTTTTAAAGTTTTTGCTTTTGTTTTAAGGATTTAGTTTTCATTAATTGAATGTTTCATGCGCTGATACCCTCTTTATGTTCTCTAACAGGGAAGAATTTCAATGACTGATACACCACAATCATGCAAATTTCCTGCTTTTCATATTCATAAACCCTACACCTAACATAGCCAACTTCACAGCCTCAGTAACGCACCTCAAGGGTGTACAGCTGAAAAAGAGGCAGAGTCAGCAACTACTTTACATGACTTTTAAAAAAGAAAGAAAAAGACTTGGAGAAGTTTCAAAAAATTTAAGAGTGCAAATTATTTCTGCTAAGGGCAGAAACAAAGTTTATAGAATCTTCTCAGCCGCTGACAGAAACAAACCCTTAGTAGTTCTTTTTCTCTTGCAAAGGAGAGGGAGAACAGCTTGGTCAATGCTTTGAAATGGATGCCAGCTCCACAGGAGTAGCAGAATATAGCACTGAAAATATATATACACATACATACACACTTCAGTTGCTGGCTTCGCCCCCGTTTTGTTCCATTTTATCTCCGATTTACTTAGGGCCAAATAACTGTCCCTTTCAGTTTTAACTTGGATTGTCATACATAACTCATAATCCTTTGAGGGATTATGAGCCTTTGGTCTGATTCAGCATGGCTCCTCTTATGTTCTTGCATCTGCATTTTAAACCAGCCGAACTTCCTAAACCATCTTCAAGGGCAGCCCCATATAGAGTACACTCCAGTAATTCAGTCTTGCTGTAATTAAGGCATGCATAATCATGGTTCGATCCACCTTCTCCAGAAAAAGACAACTAGCTCTTGAAGAGGTAGCTCTTCACACAGGTCAGACAGTACGACAGGCAGGTTTTCCCCCTGACTCCTCTCATTTTAGAAGGGTTAACGTCTGTTCCAGTGACCTAAAACATGAAGCCCTGTATTTTATCCTCCCCCATCCCTTCAGAATAATAGAAGCTACACATTTTGATCTTTTCTCTATCAAGCAGTTATTAAAGGCACAAGAGCATCTTCAAAACGCTGTAAGTATGTTCCTTCAGTCTGGTAAAATGGAGCTGTTGTCTAAAGAGATAAGAGAGCATATAAAAGATTGAAACCATCCTTTTTATAGCATACTGCAGACCAACATCGTTGTAGGTTCCGAAGACCTCAGAATCTTGTTTTAGCTTTACCCTATGATGTAGATATAATGCATCGTACATAATTGTTGACTGGGACTGATGTAAACATGTACGGTAAGTCTGGTTTTCAAAGTGCTGGTTTTAACCTATCAAGCCCTATATGTCTTGAAATCCCAATACCTCAAGGACTGCCTCTCCCCAGATAAACCTACCCAGTCCTTGAGGTTGCTTCAAAGGTCCTTCTGTGTGTGCCTCCTCTGAGAGAAGCTTGGGGAGGAAGTTCAGTAATGGGTCTTTTCTGCAATAGCCCTCTGTTTATGGAACACTTTCCCCAAGGAAACTCACCTGGCACCAACATTGTCATATTTTCAACGCCAGGCAAAGACATACTTATTTTCCCATACTTATTTGGACTCTTGGCTGTGAGGGGGGAGATTTTGTGCATTGATTTGTGGATGAACATTTTTCATATTGTATTACTTTTAGATTATGCTTTCATGGTGTTTATTTTTTCCCTATTATTGTGCTGATTATGGTTTACATTGATGGAGGGGGGGGGGTTCTGTTCTGTTAACAGAATTACCAGATTGTGGATTTCTGTATTTGTGTGTGTAAGTCACTTTGGGACTGCTTTTTGCTATTGGAAGAGACACATACATTTTAGATGATGATGATGATGATGATGATGATGATGATGATGATGATGATGATTTCATAGATTTCATAGATCATAGAGTTGGAAGGAGCCTACAAGGCTATCGAGTCCAACCCCCTGCTCAATGCAGGAAACTAGAGGAGGGGTCTCCCATCCAAATAACAACAAGGCTTGACCCTGCTTAGCTTTCCACACTTGATATATAACTCCTGTTTATTTGAGCACATTATTATGTGAATATTTTGGACATCCCCCAGGCCACTTATAATGTAATGGTATTTATGTGATGGAGAATGATTGTAGCATATTTGAGTCCTGACTGCTGCAGCAGATGCTGCTGTAGGGCTTCATGCAAGGATCAATAAATGTATTGATCCTTCTATGAAGTTGCAGGGCAAGATCTGAGACTAAAACCAGTGGGAAACCAGAAACCAGGCAGAGATGTTGTGTTCCTGGAGAGACCAAGGCCTAGTTTTTCACTGAGGTTGTAAACCCATGTCTGGACTGTACCACTTCGGACTGCAGTTCACTCGCATGACTGAATATTCCTCCATATCAACTTGTTCTGTACAGGGTTGCACTCTCCCTGAAGTGGTAGGTTTGCAGCTTTAGGTTTCCCCTCAGTCTGGCTTTTCTATCAAATGCTCAGGTGGGAATGGGAGTCAGGAGCACCTTTTACCAATCTGGTCTGTCAGCAATGCCTTTATCTAGAGCAGTGGTCCCCAGCCTTGGGTCCCCAGATGTTGCTGGACTACAGCTCCCAGCATCCCTTGTCATTAGCCATGCTGGCAGGGTATAGTGAGAGCAGTAGTCCAGCAACATTTGGGGACCCAAGGTTGGGAACCACTGATCTAGAGAATCAGACCTGGTCATTCATGCCTCAGTCACCCCCAGGTATGGGTGTCTGCAGAAATCATTCTGGGGTGTGGGGGAGACAAGGTCTGTGACTTGTAACTACAGGTTGTTGACTTGATCATTTGTAGTCTTTATACAAGTGAACCCCACACACCATTACATGGTGTGGAAGAGAAGCAACAAGACACAATGGGAGGCTGTGCCTGTTGGTGATTTACTGTATTGTATGGGATTATACATACATAAAACAGATTGCTTTATTTGTCCACTTAACAACGAGTAAGGCACCAGAAAGACATACAGCTTCAGTTTGTCCAGTGAACAAGAATACTGTAAGACTCTAAACCAAATTAATAACGTCGAAGGCTGAATTTCACACCTTTTACTTAGAATCTGCCTTGGCTATGGCGAATGCCAGACATGAACACTGCAACCCATCAGACTTCTTTGTTAATGCGTGTCTGTCTGTAACATAAAGGAAAATATAATACAAAGTGAGTCATTATTTAAGCAAAAACTAGAATCTTTGAGGGTCTTGGCCAAAACAGTCAATAACTTCTTTGTAAATTTCTGCTTGGGATACGTCGTCAACTTTTCTCTGATGCTCAACAAACATAAGCCAGACAATTGATCTTTACTCATTGTCAAATGTAGCCATGTCTTCACCCTGTGCAAAGTGCTAAAGGATTGTTCAATTATGCATGTTGGAACTGAGAGGGAAATTGCTGTAAGGATGGCCATTTTAATAGCAGGGGAAAGTTTGGTGTGGTCCAATAGTTCAGTAAGGGTCATACCGCATAGATGTCTGTCACACAATGATGGGTATATTTCTTTGGAATATCTTTTTGCCCACAACTTCAGTGTAGTACACTTGCCCCTACCTCCCAGCAGACACCCATGCCTCCAGGTTGGATTATTGTAATGCACTCTTCTAGGGATGGGGAAGAAATTTGTTTGGTCACATTTTAATGTGAGCTTGCATAAATTCAAACTTTCATACCAATGCAGGAACTGAAACTCAGTTGTCCTACAAAATTCACATTTCTTCAAATTTTGCAGTGGAGTTCTCCAGTCAAAAAAATGTGTACAAAGTTATATATATTAAGGAAAGTGCACACAACAGTGCATATATTCATGAAAATAATGGCCAGAAATGCCATTTAGGAGTCCTTGCACACACACACACACACACACACACACACAAAAGAGTATTAGGTAAAATTGCATCAAAAATGCATGTATTAGGAGAAATGTGAACAAAAGTGCATGCAAATTTTCATGAAAACTTAATATATATAATTAAGAAAGAAAATTCTCATATTTGTCCAACCCTATAATATCTACATGAGGCTGCCATTGAAAGCAGTTTGGAAATTTCAATTGGTACAGAGAATTCAGTCACCAGAGCTCTAGCAAGGGTCAAGAGATAATAATATATTAGACTGATTCTAACTAACTCTGTCAGATAGGGATCTGCCATCAGATTTGGCCAAAGCCCAAAGCTCAAACTGAATCAGTCCCCTTCAGACTATTTCTGGTGCTTCCTGAGGCAAAGTGGGCTTCCCTCTGAAGTGACTAGAACCAAGGCTGGGCCCTGCACAAGGCTTCATTTGCAATTCAGCTTCAGAAAGGCAGATGGTGTGCCTCCCAAAAATAGTGTTTTTTGCTTTAATTCCTTTAAATGCTGATGAGGGGAGGGGGGTTGAGTGACTGACAGGTCTGCCTTCCAATCAAAGGGCATGTTTTATCAGGGGCTCTTCAATCAGTGTGCTTTAGGGGAGGGCAGTAATGGGACCATGAGATAGCCATTCCTCAAATACCACAAGGCTTCACTGTGAAAGAAGCCTTAAACTGGTTTTCACAACACCTATCCTTCTGAAACTTTGTAGGTTTCTTACCTGGAGACACCTTTATGATGTGTTCCATTTTCAAACAAATTGCCCAAAACTCCACAGGGGGACAGAAGGGGGAGCAAATCACTCAGCCCTAGCCCTGATACAAAAACTCCCCTTCCACATAAACCACTGCACCTATCCTTCTGAAAATTTTCAGGTGTCTTACTTAGAGCCAACTGTATGCTGCTCTCTCATTTTCAGAAGAATAGTCCACAAGGAACATAGGGGGATAAGCATGTCCTTTTTTGGTTACCTTCAAAATGTAAAGCCTGTTCCTGCACAAAAATCCCTGCACCTATTCATCAAAAACTTGACAGGCTGCATGCCCTCTGAATTTTGATTTCTGTTAAGAAATAAAAAGGTTATTGGCAGTTACCTTAAAAATCAAAATATAGAGGCACATAACACAAAAACCACTACACTCCTTTTTTTCTGAAATTTGGCAGGCGTAATTCATTCCTAAGGCACAAATATGTCAGCAAATTTCATCCACTTCTGACACACAGAAAAAAATTATAGCCATTTAAAAAAAAATTGTCATAATAGTCAATGCAAGTCATGAAGCTCTGGATTTCCATATCTCGACTCAGGTTCTGTACTCAAATCAAAGTGGATGGCCTCTGAATCAGTGTGAGCAGAATCAGGTCATTTTCTAAAGTGCTGAATTGGGGCCTGAGTCAAATCTTGTGGTTGGTGCACACTTCTACTGATTACCAGGCTGTTTTCAAGCACATTTGAAGGTGCTGGCTGGGTTTTACTTTCAGAGCCTTAAATGGCCTGGGACCAGGGCACCTTCACAATTGCCTCCTTCCTTACTACAGAGGCTCTTCTTTGTGTTCCTTTGCCATATGAGTTGTGGGTCGGTGGCCTGAGAGAGGGGGGGGACTTCCCAGTTGTGGTGCCCATATTGTGGAACCGTTTGCCTAGGGAAGTGTGCTTGGTTTGTTCAGTGATTTACCTGCTCTCTTTATTATTGAGTTATTGTATTTGTTTGTTTGTTTGTTTTTACATTTATATCGTGCCTTTTTTCCTCCAAGGAACCCAAGGTGGCTTACAACATGATCCTCCTTCTCTTCTTCCTGTGAGGTAGGTTAGGCTGACAGCCAGTGACTCGCCCAAAGTCACCCAGCAAGTTTCATGGCTGAGTGGGAGACTAGAACCCAGGTCTCCCCAGTCCCAGCCCAACACTCTAGCCCAGTGTTCTCCAACCTGGGGTCCCCAGATGTTTTTGGCCTACAACTCCCAGCATGCCCCAGCCAGCTACACTGGCTGGGGCATGCTGGGAGTTGTAGGCCAAAAACATCTGGGGACCCCAGGTTGGAGAACACTGCTCTAGCCACGCTGGCTGGGCATGCTGGGAGTTGTAGGCCAAAAACATCTGGGGACCCCAGGTTGGAGAACACTGCTCTAGCCACGCTGGCTGGGGCATGCTGGGAGTTGTAGGCCAAAAACATCTGGGGACCCCAGGTTGGAGAACACTGCTCTAGCCACTATGCCACATTGGCTTTCATTTATATCTATGGTTTTTAATTTTATTAATTGTAGTCATTTTATTGCAAATCACTTTGAGTACACTTCACTGTAGAAAGATATAATAGATTCCCCCCCCTCAATAAATGAATGAAGGGATTATTGTGATCTTTTATAAAGATGTTTGCTACTGAAGAGCATATTTTTAAAAAGTGAAAGGACATCTATAACGTGTTTAAGTATTTTTAATTTTTGTTTTCAAATATTATGCAGCTATTGAAGCTGTTAAATCAGATCAAAAGAATTATTCATACTAATTTTAACAGAGTGTATGGTTGTACATTATTCTGCATTTTGTAATTTTGAAACATAAAGACTATGTATACTCCTATGCATACTTACCTGGGTGTATGCCCCCACTGAACTCAGTGGAATTTACTTTTGGGTAAATATGTATAGGATCAGGCTGAGAGAGGTTTTTTTCTTTATCAAAGTTCCATTTTATCAAACTTTTGTGTCCTTCTTGATTAGAGATTAGAGATAAAGGTAATTACAGTAATACCTTGGATTGCAAGTAACTTGGTTTGAGAGCGTTTTGCAAGACAAGCAAATTTTTAAATATTTATTTAATTTTTTTTTACTTGATATACAAGCGACGTCTTGCAATACAAGTACTGTAGCACGGCTTAAATTAAAAATCCCTGTACAAATTTTTTTGGGGGGATTTCGTTTTGATATAAGAGTGTTTTGGATTACAAGCACATTTCCGGAACGAATTATACTCTCAATCCAAGGCATGACTGTAGTATTCTTCCCACTAAGACTAAAATGGTAACAGAATGAATTTCTCTTGTCCACTGTATGATATAAAATCAACTAGAAACATGAACTCTATGCATAATGTAGCTGTATGATCTGTGAAACATTTCATTTTTTCATGCCATGATTGTGACGTTCCTTTTCTCTTGGCATAATACATGCATTGCACAGATATATAACATTAAGTGATGAGACTCAATATTTTAATAAATCCATTAACTTCACACCAGAGCAGAACAATGTCTTCAAAGACATCCAGGGTATGTGTGTGTTTTAATCAAAGGTATAGAGTGAGAAATTTGTCAGAGATCAAATGCGTTCAACTGCATAAAAAAGGATTGTGATAGGAATGTATTAAGGCATGAGACAAGTCAAGAACTAGACCAAGGCAAAAATATTGGGGGGGGGGGGGAGGAACTGATACTCTTTAAGAGGTGGGTGCTAGGAAAGTGTTGTGCAGCGTGCGGCAGAGTATTGGACTTGGGCAAAGCAATCCTGCCAGTGTATGGGCGGGCGGCCGGGGAGAGATCCAAAGGTGGAAAGACTGCCTTATCCAAAGGGCAGAACAGAGGGAGGAGCAACACTTTTCTTTTACTTTGTCCCCCTACTGAGTTTTTCATTTTATTTTTTTTTCATTTTTTATGATTTCCCTTTCATTGGTTGCAATGGGAGGGAAATCATATACCCCAAGTCAAGGGCTGGCACACATTTACCCCAATTCTGGGGGTGTTTCTGGAGAATGGGAAGGCTATGGATCCTATGGATCCAAGCATTCCCCAGTCTACCAGTATTGGAGAAGCAAGGGCAGTGGACATTTCTGCAGCAGCTGGGAAGGGGGTTACGAGGTTGGATCTGCCTCTCTGAGGATGGAACTCACAGATCAATGTACAAGACACGTGACCACGCAAGAAGATTGTGTTTCACAGTGTTATATATACAATAATACAATTTTATTGAAGGCAACCAAATACAGGTTTTAGCCAGTGCTATATACAAGGCCATGTTGTTTTACCCAAGATGTTGTGACCATTTTTATAGGCTTCCTTGTGTCTCAGAATTCTATGTTTTCAAATATTTTGAGGGTTGATACATCACAGGCCTCAGGTAAGCATCCACAATCTCTGTCCACCATCTGCAAAAATATGGAAGCAATGATAATAATGGCCTACCTTACAAGATATTGTATTACTGAAACTAGCATTCTCTAAATGCTAAACATTGTTGTTTTAATGTATAATAATAATAATAATAATAATAATAATAATAATAATGTATTATTATTATTATTATTATTATTATTATTATTATTCAATAGGGAAGTTACATGAACCTGTGGTGGGCTCGCGGCTCTCTGCGGCTCGCCTCTCCATGGGAGCAGCCCCCCCGCCTTGATCTTCAGAGCGGCGCGGAGCAGTTAGTTCTCTGTGCCGCTCGAGCCACCGGCGCTGGTCCTGTCCCGTCACATCCGGCCCCGGAAATGACACGACGGGGACCCTGCTCAGGCGCAGTACGGCGCATGGGGGTACAGCGTGCCTGCACAGGGTCCCGTCCCGTCACTTCCGGGGTCAGATGTGATGCGACGGGACCAGCGCTGGCGGCTCGAGCGGCGCAGAGAACTGCTCCGCGCCGCTCTGAAGATCGAAGCGGGGGGCTGCTCCCACGGAGAGGTGAGCCGCCGAGGGAACAGGTAGGCCCATAGGCCCGCACGAGCCTCGCACGGGTGCAAGCCGGACCAAGTTTGGTCCCATTCGCGCCCGCGCAAGCCAAAAGTAACATCCCTACTCATCATCATGGAAGCACATATTCACCGCATCACAGTCCAATAGCCAAAGCTCTCTGGGTGTATCACAACATGATAAAACATAATATAATATAAAACCTTTACCATACAAAAATTTAATACAGTTCAAAGCAGTTAAAAACAATTAACAATAAAACTATCAGGACCCGATGTTGATCGTAGTGTACAGGTAGACCCATACCAGGAGAGGTGCTCCATCAGGGCATGGTGTTGTGCTGGTGCAATGCATGTGTTTATAGATTTTCCCATTATGAAGAGGAAACGGAGTCCCCTAGTCGGTGGTAGGTGAGTGGATGTGTGAGGGAGACTTGGGAAGAGAGGGAAACAGTGTGGCACAGAACATAACCAGGGAATGGGGATAGGATAGAGAGGAGATGGGACAGAGCAGGCAAAGATCATGCCAAATGCAACAAGATGTGAAAAAAAGGGAAATTCAGAACAAAGCAAGGAAAATGTGCCTATTTGTACCAAGCAATCAGGTATTTATTTATTTATTTATTTAATATATTTATTTACTGCCCATCAGCCCAAAGGCTCCCTGGGCGGTTTACAAGAAAAACAGGATAAAAACAATCTTAAAACCAAAAATATCATTAAAATAGAAATACAAATACAATATAATACAATATAATACAATATAAAATACAATACAATATAATACAATATAAAATACAATACAATATAATACAATATAATACAATATAAAACAAAGCAGCCAGATGAATCAGACCGGAGGTACAGCAGTGATAATAAAAATGGGAATAAAAAGCTAATCATTAAAATATTGGGTAAATACAAAAGGTCTTCACCTGGCGCCTGAAGGAATAAAGAGTAGGCGTCAGGCGCACCTGGTATGACATTATCACCCTGGAAATCAAATACATGAATGTGATGGACATGTGACATGTTAGCTAATACCACCCCCTCCCTTGTCACATATGGTAACAACTTTGTAATCCTCTCCCTTGATGCACGATATACTTTATGAATGACCCACTTCATCGATGACAGAGTCCTACCGCTTGAGGATCTATGGCACAGGGATCCTCCGCAAGGGGTGGAAAAAAGAGGCACAGGAACCATGCAGTGCTACACTGGGTCTGGTCTGGTGTCCAGCATCTTTGCAAGTTACACCCACACTGAACAGATGGCAGTAAAGAACCTCTGCACACCTTGAAGCTTTGCACGCGTGCATGGAAATGGTTACAGTGAAGACAGAGATGATTAACGACAAATTACCAGGAATAGCACCGCACAAGAAAAATGCATTCCCTTACCACCTGGAAATGCTTGGTGCATCTATAAAGCCTTCAGACATAAAGAGGATTGTGTACACTGCTGCCGTCTTGTTTGTGCGCAATTCTGGCATCCCTCATTTTTTTAAAAAAAAAGCCTAAATGTGTTCATTCTTTCACATAGAGACAGAAGGTGAAGTGGCTCACTGGTTGAAATTGCTGTCCATCATTGCAGCTGATGAAGGGGGAAAGCAAACTCCCACCCTTAACTCTGAGTGGAAGAGTTCAGTTGCTGACTGCCTAGTCCCACCTGGCATGGGCTGCTGATGGGTGGATAGCCTGTCAGTCAGGGTGCCTATCCAGTCAAGAACTGCACACTTGCACAGAGCAACCACCCCTTCCCAGCACTTCCAAGTAAGGGCAGAAATTCCCCTCAGTCACTCTGCAGTGATTGCTGGCATTTCCTCCAACTAGTGAACTGTCTGACTGGCACTGCTACTTTTACATACTTGGATGAAATTAAGAATTCTTCCCAAACTGCTTCAGGGGATGAAGCATGTTACTATTCAGGGGCAATATCGAATAGGTACCAACAACAGGCACATCCAAACGTACTCTTGTTTATTGCAGAAGTGCTGGGCACACTTCTGGGAACTGAGCTCAGTTTTTCTCACTGCTTGAAGAACTCAAAAAATAAAATATGTTTGACCAGATACCCTAGAACACCCTCCCCCAATCTGGTGCTCTCCAGATGTGTTGGACTACAGCTGGGAATGATGGGAGTTGCATCTGGAGGGCACCAGATTAAGAAACACTGACCTAGAAGAACAGGAGAAAATTAACGGGTGCCCCCTGGGTCTTGACTGATACCTCTATAACATATCATCTAGCTCGCTATAAAATACATTGACCTGGTGTGCACAACACGGGATAAGCCACAGTGGGTTGTCGCTGCCGGTTGTTTCAGGGTAGCTTGTTGTTACATCTGAACCCAGAATGTTTTTTTTCATCATGGGTTGTTTTCCATGAACAAGCCACCCTGAGAACCCACCTCCCCCTACTCTTCCAGTTACTGAGTACACTTCATTGGTTGGATCCTGCCTGGCTCCCAACTTCCCCTTCTCAGGGGCTTCCACTTCATATTTCTCTTCTGGATAACCCAATTGCCACAGGTATGGGTCACCACCTGCTCTACTCTCCCTCCAGCAGCTCCTTTCTAGAGTAGCCTCTCCAGAGTTTAGGCATACAGCTACCTGGCATGTCAGGCACAGAAGCTCCTGTGGCTCTTCTGTGAGGAAGGCAACATCTGGGACTTGAGAAAATAGTGGGGATAGATGCATTGGGATGCAGTTCTCTGAGCTTTGTTGTTTTAGCTCACCTCAGGTCTGGAGGTGGGTAGCAAAAAAAGACTCACTTAACAGGACAAATTGTATCTTACAGTACCTAGATGGCACCTTCCTGAGCTTTTCCTCTCTATTTATTATTTATTTATTTATTTATTATTAATATTTATTTATCGCCCATCTGGCCGGCAACCGGCCACCCTGGGCGATGTACACAGAATAAAAGCAATAAAATACATTTAAACAATATAAAATTTTAAAATCTTAACCCACCCCATATTCCTGCCTGAACAACCAGGTTTTTAATGAGCGACGGAAGCTCATCAGAGAGGGGGCATGGCGGAGGTCACTCGGGAGAGAGTTCCACAGTACGGGGGCCGCCACAGAAAAGGCCCTCTTCCTCGTCCCCACCAGTCTAGCTGCTCTGGCTGAAGGGACAAGGAGAAGGCCATCCGTGGCAGATCTTGTTGAGCGGCCCACTTGGTGCTGCTGGAGACGCTCCTTGAGATAGACTGGACCGGAGCCGTATAGGGTTTTAAAGGTCAAAACCAACACCTTGAATTCGGCTCGGCAAGCAACTGGTAGCCAGTGCAAATCCTTCAGCACTGGCGTGATGTGATCCCGCCGGCGGCTGCCTTTAACCAGGCGAGCCGCCGCATTCTGTACCAGCTGTAGCTTCCGAACCGTCTTCAAGGATAACCCCACGTAGAGCGCATTACAGTAGTCTAGGCGAGAGGAGACCAAGGCATGAACCACTGATGGGAGCAGGTGATTAGGAAGGTAGGGGCGCAGCTGCCGTATCAGATGGAGTTGATACAGCGCTGCCCGGCTCACAGCTGACACCTGAGCCTCCATGGACAGCTGGGAGTCTAGAATGACCCCCAAGCTGCGGACCTGGTCCTTCAGGGGTAGATGTACCCCATTCAGCACCAGGTCAACATCCCCTAACCTCCCCTTGTCCCCCACCAGCAGTACCTCGGTCTTCTCGGGGTTCAGCTTCAGCATGTTCCTTCCCATCCAGCCAGTCACTGCCTCCAGGCACTTGGACAGGGTCTCAACGGCCAACCTCGGTGAGGACTTGAAACAGAGGTAGAGCTGTGTGTCATCCGCATATTGATGACACCGCACCCCAAACCTCCTGATGATAGCTCCCAGCGGCTTGAGGTAGATGTTGAATAACATCGGGGAGAGGATGGAACCCTGCGGCACTCCACAAGTGAGCGGCCGAGGGTCCGAAGCCTCCTCCCCGAGAACTGCCCTCTGGTACCTTCCAGAGAGGAAGGACCGAAACCACTGCAATACAGTGCCTCCCAAGCCCAAGCCCTCCAGGCGGTCCAAGAGGATACCGTGGTCAACGGTATCAAAAGCCGCTGAGAGATCGAGGAGGACTAGGAAGGAGCATTTGCCCCTATCCAAAGCCCTCCTCATACCATCCACCAAGGCGACCAAGGCCATCTCCGTCCCATGTCCAGACCTGAAGCCCGACTGGCACGGATCTAAATAATCGGCTTCATCCAAGTGTGCCTTCAACTGAGCACCCACCACCCGCTCGATCACCTTGCCCAGAAATGGTAAATTGGAGACTGGGCGAAAGTTGTTTAAATCCTGGGGATCCAAGGAGGGCTTCTTTAGAAGTGGTCTTATTACTGCCTCCTTGAGGGCTGATGGCATCACTGCCTCCTCGAGGGAGGCATTCACCACCACCTTGATCCCCTCACCCAGTCTCTCCCTGCAGCTCATTATGAGCCAGGACGGGCAAGGATCAAGCAAGCAGGTGGTCGGCCTCACAGATGAAAGCACCTTGTCCACTTCATCAGAAGGAAGAAGCCGAAACCGATCCCACAAAACCGGTCTGCCATTGGCCTCCTCCCGCTCACTCCCTGTGTCCACGACGCACGATATCCCACTCCTAATCCGATCGATTTTATCTGCGAAGTGCTTCGCTAAAGCCTCACAGGAGGCTTTAGACTGTTCCAGTGGGTCCGGAGCGACTGGACCGACCAGACTCCAGACCACTTGGAACAGCTTCCTGGGGCAGCACTCTGCAGACGCAATGGAGGCAGCATAGAAATTCTTTTTTGCTGCCTTCACCGCCACCTGGTAGGCTGAAGATGCAGCTCTAACCTGTGTTCGATTGTCTTCGGAGCGGGAATTATGCCATCGGCGCTCTAGCCTTCTCACCTCTTGTTTCAGAGCTCGCAGCGACGGAGTGAACCATGGCGCCGCGCGAGCTCTGTTTAGGCGAAGAGGGCGCTTCGGGGCAACTCGGTCTAATGCCCTGGTGATTGCAGCATTCCAGTCGTCCACCAGGGTCTCGACCGAGCTACCGTTTGTGTGCTCCAATTCCCCAAGCGCGTTCAGGAATCCATCCGGATCCATAAGACGCCTGGGGCGGACCATCCTAATAGGTCCCTCACCCCTGCAGAGGGGTTGAGGCATCGAGAAATCCAACCCCACCAGATAGTGATCTGACCATGACAAGGGGGTGGTGGATATACCCCTGATTTCCAGATCATTTCCCCCCTCTCCAGAAACAAAAACCAAGTCCAGTGCATGACCAGCTACATGGGTAGGTCCAGTTAATACAGGGTGCAGCTCCCAGGAAGCCATGGTCTCCATGAAGTTCCGAGGTGCCCCCGTGAGGGCAGCCCCCGAATGCACGTTGAAGTCCCCCAGCACCAATAGCCTGGGGGACAACACACGCACATCAGAGACCACCTCCAGCACCTCGGCCAGGGAGTCTGTCGTGCAGCAGGGTGGACGGTACACGAGCAGAATCCCCAGACTGCCCTTGGGACCCAACCTCCAGTACATGCACTCAATAAACTTGGTCTTCCAGAGAGGGAGTCTGGTAAGGACCAAGGACTCCCGATAGATAACAGCCACTCCCCCTCCCCGTCCCCCAACCCTTGGCTGCTGGGCATACGAGAAACCAGCCGGACACAAGGCCGCCAGAGTTGGAGCAGCGGCCTCGTCCAGCCAGGTTTCCGTAACACATGCCAGGTCAGCACCCTCATCCAGGATCAAGTCATGGATGAGAGATGTTTTCTGGGTAACGGACCTGGCATTGCACAACAGCAAACGCAAGGTATGGGGAGGAGCCACACATCCCCCAGTTATCCCTTGGCTCTGGGCAGGCCCGGGACAAGGGATAGGTATTAAGCATCGATCCCTTGTCCCCCGTAGTTGGCGTGGCCTGCCCCTAGCGTTCTGCCAGCGCCTGCCGCTCAACAGTGGTATATTTTGCCCCCCAGAACTCCCTCCATCATCTCCCTGGGAGAGGCACATGCCCCCTCGCTTCCGTCGATCAGGCGGGAGACCCACCCCTAAAATCAACCCCTAAAAACCCCAAGCCCTTCAAAAAGCTGGGCCTCTTAAAAACCCCAGCCCCACCTATATCCCCATCAGCACGGGGGCAGGCCCTCGCCCTCGTGCCACCCCCGAAGTGGCTCCCCCAAAGGGGCGGACCCCTTTGGTGTCGCCCCTTCGATGTGCCCCCTTGAACATTGTGCCCCCTTGAACATTCAACCCTGCCCTACCTATGGCTCATCCTCCCTTTCAACCCAGGTGGTGACCAGGTGGTGGCTTGTGATGATGTTGCAGCTGGGCGCTGCCGTTTGCCACATATCTGGTTGTGCGGTACTTGCAGAGCGGGCTTGATCTACATCAGTGAGTCCTGGCAATCTGTCACAGAATCCCATTAATCTAAAATGGCAACCTCTAAAATGTACTGATCAAAAATTCCTGGACTCAGCTCAGAGGCACCCTGTTCCTTAGTACTTAGGATAGGTTATTTCGAACCTGATTCTGGAAGAACCTCAAGGTGCTGATGAAAAATAAAGTAGGTCCTGTAAGCCTGAAGTCTGCCCATCTCTGGCCCTAAAGCATACATTTTTATTTAAAATCCTGTGAAGATTAAAAGGCCATACACACACACACACACACACACATGCAAAACAACCTTGCATCAATATACAGCTATTAACAAATGTGAATAAAAAGGAAGTGACAGAGCATTTTACCTGGAGTAATCCAACAGGGTTATCATTCAACTGCCATTGCTCAGTAGACAGTTGTCAATAAAATTACTGGTAAATCATGAATCTAAGCCCATGGGGCAGCATAAACATACAGTGTAATTGAAGTCTGACCATTTACTGACATTTCTATCAAATCAAAGTGCTTTAACTGAATGTGCTTTACAGATCTATGCATTTGCTTCTAGTTTCAGAATGCTATTTTAATGCAAGAACATCCTATGAGCTCGCCTTGGAGACCCAGAGCTTTTCTATTGAAATTTGCAAAAATGGGGGTTAGCCGCAGGAATCAAAGCTGGGAGTCAGAGGCTGATCATTTTCCTACTAATAAAATGGCTACCACTGAGGATATTTTCTCTTCTGAATCTGATATCTAATAAAACTTTGCACTGCAGCTAAGCTAAAGTTAATCAGATCTCATCATCTTTATTCCAAAACTCCAGAAGCTCCAGCCACATACAGTGCTGCTTAATTGAGATGTTAAATTGGGTAGTGGTTATCTGTGTTAGCAAATTAATCCATTATGAATTGCACATCCCTCTCCCCCCACTTTCTGCCATTGTTATAATGGATTTTATTAACCCAGCCTTCGCTATGCATGAGACTGGGGTACAGAGGGAAGATTTTTTGGAGGGGAGGAGGATGTGAACAAGAAGGGAAATCTAAACATTAAACTGCAGAAAACCTGGTGTGTCCAGAACTTGTGTATCTCAAAGGAAACACACTAAACATTTTAAGATGTCTTTATCTTAAAAACGGACTTTCTAGTATTCTGAACGAGGCCAGGTTCTTGCCCTTTCGAATCACTACCAGAAAGTTAATGAGCAAAGTATTAATCTTCTCTAAAAAAAATTAGGAATCTTTTTTTTAAAGCAACTAATAATGTGATTCCAAAATTCCCCTTATATCATTTTACTTTGAATACTAAATGACATGTGAGCATCCAAGTTTGCAGGGGAATTGTGACAGAATTTTTCAAACACAAGGTACATAAAAATAATCAGCCTGCAAATTACATGCGAGAAACTGCCTGAAGTTTCTTAGTAATGTTATCATTTATCCATGTATCTTTTACATGGCCTGAGTGACTCAGTCCATTGCAACCGTGATGCTCTGCTACAATAAAACATTCTCAAATGACATGTCTTCATTATACAAACAAATCTCTGTGATGTGTTTTGGATACTATGGGTTGGATCTAGTGCTGTCATTCTACTGATGGAAGCAAGTTCCATCATCAGCAGAAGTGAGAAGGCCAATTCCCCCTCCCCCCGCCCAACAATCTGCTCCAGGGGCTACAAAAACCTCTGCAGCAGATTTTTGGGGTGGCACAGAAGGTTGCAGTGGGGACAAGAGAAGGAGAAAGTCCCATCACAATAGCGAACTTCCATTAGTGCAATGTTAAATTTAACCCTATGATGAGAGTAAAATATCCTTGGTTATTTTTGAGCTGAGTTAACAGCATTTCATATAATGCCTGACAAGAATTATACTTCCATCATTTTACAATATATCATTTCCCCTCCCTCCCAGTGTGGTCCACGGGGGAGATCCAGGGGGCAAAAATGGCCTCCAGACTTCCTGCAGTTACCCACTCCTGTGCTAAAGCTTCTGGTGTATCAAACAGTATACAAGGCTAACCAGGAAAAACAGGGGCCTTTTAAGGCTGCAGACCTGCCATTAAACACAGTGGGATTTACTTCTATGCATGGAATTCCATAGGTATCTCCTTTTCCCTGGTATGTTTCCTGCACACTTGTAGTGGGTATCATAGGGTTTTTTTTAATTCAAAAGTTTGATAATAGTCTTGACTTTAATGGAAATGCAAGGAACTGTGTTGGCCTGACTTTGGTCCTGTACATGTCTACTTGGAAGTAAATCCCCACTGAGTTCAATATTCAGTATCCATATAACAAATTCATAAAATCATAAATCAATCTTAAACAAATGATCCAGATACAATAAAATACATTTTTTAAAAAAATCTAAATCCAAACCAACAAAAGCAGCATACATAACAAAACCTTTAATTTAACAGCCAACAAAGCAAAAAAAAATTTTTTTTTTTAAAAAAAACCTCTTAAAAACTGACATCAAATGGAGCCAACCATGGGAAGGAATTCCATAGGACAGGGGCCACCACTGTGAATGCCCTATCTCTACTGCCTGCTAACATTACAAATTGTAATGGTGGGCCAGCGAGTAGGACTTCTGATTATGATCTTAATACCCAGGCAGGCCCATACGAGTGTATGTGGTCCTTCAAATTCTGGTGAGATATGTGGATATATAGGATTGCAGCAGATGAGTGCTTCAGATAAGAGTCTAAATTTAGTAGCCACTGTGATACCAACTTTGGGAACCTCTCCATTGTCTCATGTTTTTATTTAGATTGTGAGCCTGTGGGTAGTGAACCTGTGTATTCATGCCTTATATGTTAAACAAATTGCTAAATGCCTGGTCACAATTGCATTTCTGCATTCATGAATGTGAATATATATATTTTTAATGAACACTTTGTGAAGTAGTACTGTAAATGTACTATGCTCAATTTTAAGTAAACCACTTGAAGCCATGTCTTGCCATAACATATTTGAGGGGGAGAATTCAATTTCTGAATGTATTCAACATCAATATTTCTCCCATCCTTTCCTCTCATGCAACTAGAATTGTATGCAAGATTAAAACAAGATTCCCAGTTGGACTGCACATTTCTCCTGTCCTGTTAAGGCTGTTCATATAACTAGGGAGCAAATTCTTATAAGGCATTTTATAGCCATGGTTTTGGGACACTCATCTCAGTTTAGCAGGTACAGAAATAGCTTCCCTAGTATGTTCTCTGCTTCCGATGCAAAATGAAACATATCCACTGCCACAACCAGGAATTCAGAGTTCGCAACTGGGGAGTATTGTTTTGCTGTGCTGCTCTGCATTGAACTGCACAAAAGATGATGACAGATGACCAGAGCTGCCCAGAGGTGTGTGTGTGTGTGTGTGTGTGTGTGTCAATTGAAGTAGTTTACCCTGGGCCACCACAAACCAAGGGGGACCTGCCTCAGTTCTTATGCATAAGGCCAGTCCCTGCTCTGCCCTCCATAGTGTTCACCAGAATTCCTGGTGTTTTGTTTAAAGTTTTCATTTAAAAAAATGGAAATGGTGTATTCTAGTGTAAGATGACACTGAATCTCAACAGCATGTAACTGTGTGACTAGTAATCTCTCTCTCTGAGGCAAACTCTCCCTGCTTGGCCACACTAGTGGGTGGAGAAAGCCTGTTTATTGCCAGGGCAAGGTGAACCTGCATGCCAGAATTTTTTACACACACACACACACACACACACACACGTACGTCCTTGTAGAGGGGCAGTGGCAGGACACCCAATGTCACATCTGCTCCAGGCCTCAAAAAAACTCTCTATGCAGTCCTGTAAATGGCTGCTTGCTGAGTCAGAATGTGGGTGTCGGTTGCCTGAGAAGGATGGGTTTCTTATTCTTCTTCATGGTTTTATTTAACATATATATCAGGGGTAGGCAACACATGGCCCATGGGCCACCTGCGCTTCTTCCCTGGCCTCAAGTGCACCCCCTGCCAAGTTTGCTGTAAGAACAATCAGCAGAACAAGTGATCAGCAGTTTGCCACCAAATTTCAGTGGCAAACCATGACGGTGAACTTAAAAGGCCAAATTTAGACTGTGAATTTAGCCAGGGAACCAGGGAAGAATCCAATAGCTCTGTCGCACTTCCAATGAAAGCAACATGGCTTCAGTGTGGCGTAGTGGTGAGTGTTGGACTGGGACTCGGGAGATCTGGGTTCTGGTCCCCACTCGGCCATGAAACTCACTGGGTGACTTTGGGCCAGTCACTCACTCTCAGCCTAACCTACCTCACAGGGTTGTTGTGAGGATAAAATGGAGAGGAGGAGGATTATGTAAGCCGCCTTGGGTTCCTTGCAGGAAAAAAGGCGGGGTATAAATATAATAAATAAAATAAATTCATTCATTCTTTCTTTCTTTCATTCATTTCATTTCTATACCACCCAATAGCCAAAGCTCTCTGGGCAGTTCACAACAATTCATAAAACACAGTGCATAAATATGTAGGGGGTGTGCAGTCAAAACCTCAAGCCATGTATGGGTGCATGATGTAATTGGGACCACGGCGTTTCTGCCTCCTAGAGTAGACACTCTGTGGACATTACCCAGACGTCCTCCGGGGCAGTATGTGGGCGTAGCCAGTGCCTTCTCTTCCTGCTCGGGAACAGTCTGAGTCACGAACTTGTAAGTGCAGCATGTCTGAAGATGTAGCCGGGAGTAGCAGTTCTGAACTTTTCCCAAGTTCAGAACAGGTCGACTACCAACTGATTCCTGCACAACTGTAAATACTTTCTTAAGCCTGCCTGTATCCAATCTGCAAGATCTGAGTGAGTAAACTGTTTTTTAACCTCCAAAAGACTGTTCGTCTTATTGGTAGTATAAAGGGGGAAACCAGGTAAAGATCCAGTCAGCCCAGAAGGGCAGCCTGCAAAGACTAAATGCTATTGCTGCTCTAACCAGCAGCTCCACACATTCACGTTTTTCCACTGTAGTTGGGGTCAGCTCTGCTGTGTTTGCAAATGCAAGAGGGGAGAGAGATAATTTCTCATAATATCCTCTCCCAGCTCTTTTAGCAATCCCCAACACAAAATACAATTTAAAAAGTATAAAAGCAGCATTAAAATATCTTTTCCAATATACAAAATTTAAACACACACACACAATTCAATGGCTAGAACAATTTTAGTACAACTAGACCAGAGTTCTCTAACCTTGGGTCCCCAGATGTTTTTGGCCTACAACTCCCAGCATGCCCCAGCCATCTATGCTGGCTGGGGCATGCTGGGAGTTGTAGGCCAAAAACATCTGGGGTTGGAGAACAGTGAAATACCCTTAAATGCCTGGGAGAAGAGGGCAGTCTTAACCTGGCACCAAAAAGATGACAGAGTTGGTGCCAGGCAGGCTTCAGTGGGGGAGATCATTCCACAAATGGGGGGCCACCACTGAGAAGGCCCTCTTGTTGCCACCCTCCCTTGGAGATGCACTCAGAGGAATGCCACAGATGTTGACTGCAGTGTCCAGGTAGACTCAGGTCAGGAGAGGTTCTCCACCAGGTATTGTGGTCCCAAGCTGAATAAGGCTTTATGGGTTAAAACTGGCACCTTGAATCGGGCTCGGAAGCATACAGGCAGCCAGTCAATGCAAGCAGGCCAGAATTGGTGTTATATGTTCCGACCTGGTCCCAGTTATTAGTCTGGCTGCCACATTTTGCACAAGCTGCAGCTTCTGAATAGTCTCAAGGGCAGTCCCTTGCAGTAATTTACAGCATTTGTTGGACTCAGGGCCATACTAAATGTTCTCTCTAGCTCTCATTGTGAAGCTATATGTGTTTAGAGAATGTTTCATTTGGCTCTTAAACTGTGACCCGTTCAGGACAGGTGTTATTTTCCCGAGTCTTCTCATTATTTAAAGGACACAGGATATAAATTTGTGGAATCATAGCATATGCACTGTGCTATTTTGACAACTGGGCCATGGGCAAGACTCTTGAGGTGAGCTGGGAACAGAAGCCATCGGACAAAGCAAGTGGCCACAACCAAAGGGAAAGAGGCAGGACTCAGAAGTCATACCAAAGTGCAAGTCAGGATAAATAAATAATTATTTAGTAAGTAAATAAATATGTTAGGACCAATGAGCAAGTTAGGACTGACGATTGAGAGACAAACGAGGAGGCAGGATAAATAGACAAACCAGAAGTCAGGACCAAAGGACAACCAAAAGATACAGGAACTTGCCAGAGCTCAGGAAGAACTAGTTGCTCAAGCAAGGTTCACTGGAACAGGAAGCCCTCTTATAGTACTTCCTGTTCAGGAATATCCAATGAGCAGCCTGGGTGGCTAGGGTCAATTCAGGGTCTGAGAATACCTAGGCTGGTGCTACAAGACATTGCAGTGGCTCATCACATGAAGTAGCTGCATAGAGACCCAAAGTTTCCCAGTTTGAGCCCTGGCAGCTATTGAGCCATATCCCCATAGAACAGTCCCTCACTCCCCAATAATAGTAAAGTGTAGTGTGTGTGATGATAACCAGATTGCTAATAATTGATTATATACATTTAATTTTATAGGAGGACACTCTGACCAATCTTGGGCTTTCTAATTAATTCACAGTTCATTGTATTTGTAGCTAAGCATTGTTTGGATATATTGAGCTGTTATATGCATAAAAGTTAAGGAGATTTTTTAAAAGATGTCTTTGTGCATTATCTGTCTGTTGTTGATACACCTGAGTTTGCCTCTGCCGGAACTGTATTGATTTCTTGTTGTGTCAGGCTGAAATCCGTACTCGCAGCCACATATAGGTTTCAATTTTTGTACCTGCCATTTCATTTGGCGCTCTCTATCTCTCTTTCTCTCTGTTTGACAAAGGCAGGATGCACTACCCAGCCACTTAATTGCCATAATCAATATGAGACCAGCCTAGTAACTGTAATTAAAACTCTGTGGTCAATAAACAATGTGAGTCTGAAACACTAAGGCCTGCATAACCGAGAGAAAATATGTAATTAAAATGAGCTGTATAGGCTTCATGGGAGATAGGCCAGCCTAATTATAATGGATGACTGTTTAACTTTAGAAATAGACAAATGATTTGTAATGAATATTTTCCCTGTTGATGATAGGCCCGATCTCTTCATAACATCTCAGTGTGAAGGGCAGGAGGGGACATCTACACTACTCAAATGCGGGAGAAGCTCAGTTGGCAAACATCATATTTTTGCTACCCAAATGGTAGGAACCAGATCTATGAGAATGTCTTTTACATGACAAGTGTCATAGCACAGTGGCAGAGTAACTTCTTTGGATGCAGAAGGTCCTGGGTTCGATATCCGGCATCTCCAGCTAGGGCTTGAAAAAAACCCTTCAGAGCTGCTGCCAGTCAGTGTTGACAATACTGGGCTAGATGGACCCATGGTCTGACTCAGTATAAGACCAAGGTGCAGGGTGCACCCAACCGCTCAGAAAATACAACAAGGAGAAAGTCAGCAGTTGAGATCGGTTGTTGGTGCATACTGATATTGATCCACCCAATCTTGTAACTAATACAATTCATGGCCATTTTAAATGTAGTGGGTGTTCTGTTTGCTCCTTAACCCTACAAACTAAGATATCCACCCGGGTAATCATAGGACTTTTCGTCTGTACCATTTTTCAAATTGCTTGACCAAATGGGTCATGTATATAATTGTTTGTCCCTGCGGTCTCCTGTATGTAGGCAAGACCATCCACAGTATAAGAACGCGTATTTTGGAGCATCGTTCCAAATTAAAACATCGAGTATTGGATGTACCTGGTCCAACACTTTACAGAAAAAACACATAGATATGATGATTTTCGCTTCTTGGTCATAGAAAGAGTAAATCCCCACAAATATAATTGGGATGACCGTGAAAATTTACTGATAAGAAAGGAGGCTGAATGGATATACAAACTGGATACCATACATCCTCGTGGTTTAAATGCAGCTTTGGATCTGACACCCTTTCTCGGCAAATACCGTAAATGTTATTTGGTTGATTGTATTTTACACTCACTGTTTGACTTTATAACAATCATGATACTGCACCTTTAATATTCTGGTGTGCAGTTTGGTAGAATGGTTAATTAAACACATTGCGTAGGAGTGCCTGGTTGAAGTAATCAAGCAATTAACGGCTCCTGTGGTGTCACGTGTTGACACTAATGAGGGCTGTGTCCTTCATTTTGCTTATATATTGTGGTATGTGCTATGACTAAGTATGCAAGGATTTTTCTCATCATTTATTTCATCATCCAAGCAGAAAGAACTGCAGGCAAGGTAAAAGGGTTTGGAGTTCAAGCGTTTGTTATACTGGTGGGTAAAATAAAAAATATACTCTAGAAAGTTAAGTATTTTTCTTTTTATACAGAAAGAATTTGATCTACTGAGCTTTACTTAACTGATAAGAAACTGACATAAGCCATGTACTTCTTACTTTTACAAAAAAATACTACCAAGTAGTGGTGAGTGATATATGATTTTTTTTCCCGGGAGATATTAATTCAAAATATGTTAGTAAGGAGTTGGTTCCAAATTGTCTTGTAACCTTTTACAGATGTCTTAAGAAAATATTGTATCTGAAGAAGTCGCCAGTTGCGACGAATGACAACGCTATCTATAAACAACTCTTTTCATGGCATCGCTAGCTATTTCAAACATATTTCTTCTTTTTGTATTCTTATCTGTTAATGTTGTAATTTTCAATTGTATTGCTATCCTATGCTATGAATATTTGGTTACCAGTATATTTTAGATGTATTCTATTCATGTTTATATGTGCCACACTGATTTGATAATATAAGCTCAATTGCTGACTTTCTCCTTGTTGTATTTTCTGAGTGGTTGGGTGCACCCGCACCTTGGTCTTGTCTTTGTTTCCAACTGCTGCCTTCATTTGTATTGTTTCTGACTCAGTATAAGGCAGCTTCCTATGTTCCTAAGAGGATCTTCTGGTTGATATCCAGGTGATTTGCATAGAACAGCAACATTTCTGATGTGTTGGGATAAGCAACAGCCATTAGTTAAACCCACCGTGTGGAGAGGGAAATAACTGGTTAAGCACACAGCAAAACAACAGGTGAGGATCACTGCACACAAGTAGCATAATGACTGTGTGCAGCACTGTGGTATCAACACTTGGGCCACAGGCACCCAGAAAGTATAAAAGAACCGCAGAAACAACAGTTGACAAAGGACCTTGAGGTATCGGCATGCTGCATGACCATGAGACATGACTGCTCTTTCAGAGACCAAAGAGCACACCACACCACACCACTACCTGACAATCAGCAATATGGAAAGACAATTGGAAATTTACTGTACACTTCCGCTGTTACAAGACCCGATATTGCAACAGCAGTAGGAATTGTATGCAGGAAGGTCTCAGAGCCAAGTCAGAAGGATTGGAATACAATAGAAAGGTCGTGGGTTATCTGAAGGCAACCATGCACCTCAAACTGCAGCTTTCAGCAACTTCAGGATGTGACCTGAGAAGCTATGTGGAGTGGATGCAGATTGGGCTGCAGACGGTTCTGACAGGAAGTCTAGCAGTGGCTACCTGTTTCTGCTCGAAGGAGGACCCATTAGTTGGCAGCAGCACAAGCCAGTCAAGAAGTAATGTGGCTGCAGCATTTGCTCATGGATTTAGACCAAGAAGTGAACAGACCCACACAAACCTTGAAGGACAATCAGGGATGTATTGCCCTCACACAAACTAAGAGAATCAACCCCAGAACCAAACATATAGATATGAAGTATCATTTTCTAAGATATTCACAGGAACACGGGTATATAGAGCTGCAGTACAGAAGATATCATATAGGAGAAGTTCTAGTAAAACCTTTATCAGGGAAATGTCGCCATGAGCTATTGAGTAAATACGTCTCATGCGTTAACTGTCTGACTGTTCAGAAGGGATGCTGGAATGAGTGACAGCCATTAGTTAAAGCCACTGTGTGGAGTAAAAAATAACTGGTTGAAAAGCCACTAAGTGGTTAATGCAGGGGTCCCAACTTTTTGGACCCACGGGAACATTTGCAAATTTGTAAAACTGCTGTGGGCACCACCACAATAATAGTTGTTGTGGGGGCGTGGCTAGTCAAAAGACTGAGTACAATCAGAGGAAGGGTCTGAACTCCAAAGCCAATCCACATATTTGACTCCACAGAAGCACAACAAAATGCTCATTTAAGATTTCATAGATTTCATAGATTATAGAGTTGGAAGGAGCCTACAAGGCTATCGAGTTCAACCCCCTGCTCAGTGCAGGCAGGAAACTAGAGGAGGGGACTCCCATCCAAGTAATAACCAGGCTTGACCCTGCTTAGCTAATCAATCCCATACATATTTACATAGAATTGAAACTTACGTCTGAACAGGCCTATATAGGATTGTTCTGTTCATCCTACACACACACACACACACACTCCAACATTTTACAGATGAAAATAGGGACACACGTGAGTTTGTAAGAGGTATGGTTAAGCAACATGAAGGAATGATCAAGAGGGCATGGCCAGGCAACATGAGGGTGTCTGGCCAAGGGTATGGTCAAGCAACCAAAGGGCATGGTCAAGTACAAAAGTTATTAGAGGAAACACAAAATCTTATATATTATAATTATTACATTATTTTATATTATTTTATAATATTTTATAAGAGGCTTTTGTAATATTTTTTTTAACCTTACTTAAACCCTTAATTGTTGATATCTGGTGTTTTTCATGGGGGGGGGGTGTCAGTGCTTGCAGGGCAATCTCTTTTTGTTTTAAAATTGTCAGGATTGGCACAAATTCAACAGGTGAAGCTTACCCACCCACCCCACACTCCCAAACATGGAGCTTCAGAGAGAAGGGGAAGTTTCTTGCATTTCCTTCTGACACTGTAAACTCACCTGTTAGAGGCACAGAGTCAGCTCTGTTAGGAAATAAAATCTTTGGCAATATAAAGATAGGAATAATGTGATAAATTCCCTCATTCACCTCTCCGTTGGTCCAGGCTTTCACCCAGCTAATCCCTTTCCCGCAGCATAGGCAGCAGGTAGAGCATGCGTGCGCACAACACACACATCCTCACCTGGCCCTCCCAGCTTAGTAGTGTCTGTTCCCTCCCTGCTTACTGCAGCTGTTCGGGCCTAAGCAGAGCTCTCTTAAAGGGGCCATGGGCAAAATTGCAGCTAAGTAGCTTGCAGTTGCGGGAGGCGGGGGAATTCGGGACGCTGCATGACAGCAAAGTGAGAAGCCATGATGGCTTAAGGGTTTTCCGTGACAGTCTCTGCATTTTCAGGGCAATTGGAGACTATGCACATACCTCCCCAGCCTGAAAGGAAAATGCCTCCAGCCCAAAAAGGAAGGATCCCCCCCCATCTTGACCCCAGGTTCAGCCACACTGTTCCCCACCTGGTGCTCCTACCTCTTCCCCTGCCATCAGAGCCCCTGCCCAGGTCAGGAAGGTGCTTTATGTGTGTGTATGTGTGAAGAAGGAGAGAGAGGGCTGGGAAGGGACAGAAAAAGAGCAAGGCTAGGAGCTGAGAGGAGGAAGAAATAGCAAAATATAAAGGTGAGAGGGAGAGAAATAGTGAGGTAGAGGGTGGGATGGAGGGGAAGTAGCAAGGCAAATGGGCAGAGCGGAGAGAAAGAGTGAGGAAAGGGGCTGGAGGAGAGGGGCTGGGAGTGGAGCGACGAGAGTGAAACCAAAGGGGAAAGGTTTGTATCGGCGGAAGAGGATTGGGCAGGGCCAGGCAGCAACTCTTTCCTTCTCTTCCTGCCCACCAAACAGCTGGTTAGTGGCAGGTTCAGCAATAGGAAAGAAAACCTGGCACCCTGATGTTTTTCAAGGTCTTTATTAAAAAATAATTTTTTGAAGGCTGCAGGGAGTAACCATTAATACATGTAGGCAGTTGGGGTGCTGATTTTGCTTTCTCTTCTGCCTACTTTGCATGCTTTAGTTGTAACAAAAAGATACTGTTTAAAGCTTGCAGTTGTCTTCTGTCTCAAGTGTAGTCAGACAAAAACTCACGCTACAACACAATCTTTCAGTAGTCAGGTTCATTTCCAATCTAGCCTTCTTTATTTATAAGTTGAACACGGGGGAGAAGGAAAACATCCAAAGGAACAGTGCTGGTTTGTAAAGCTGCATCCTCAAAAGCAAATGACATGCAGGAAGAAACCCCCTCTCACCCCCCCCCCAAAGAGATAAGGCTTCTTCTTGCCAACCTATTTCTTTTAGACATTTATATGCCATCCTATATCCTAAGCTATTAGGGCAGCTTAAAAGAATAAAAACAAATTAAAAACATACACAATAAAACGTGGTGACAATAAAACATATAAAGGCAGCATAAAAAACTGGTTAGACCTGGAGCAGATTAAAATGCCTGAGAAAATAAAAAATCTTTGCCTGGTGGCTGGTGCTGAAAGGACATCAAGGTCCGGTGAACCTCCTGGGGAAAGCATTCCATAGCCAGGGTGCCACTACTGAGAAGGCCCTTTCCTCCCCCAGCCCCACCACATGTCACCTTTCAGGGGCACCTGAAGAAGGGACTCAGGAAAAGATCTTAAGGTCCAGGTGAGGAGAGGCAATCTTTCAGAGACCCTGCTCCCAAGTCCGGAAAGATTTTAAAGCTCAGATCACCACTTTGAACTGAGCCTAGAAATGGACAGGGAGTCAGCTGGCAAGCTCACATCTCTTCTGTGGTGGCTTCATTCCCACTGCCCAACTGTTCCCTGCTAACCCCACCCAAGCAGGGGAAATGTTTCTCATAGCCAGTAGCCACCAGCCATCAAACGTCATGCTACTTTAAACCAGCATCTTTTAGCCATTGGTGCCTTCTCTTAACTGAGCACCATAATGCTTCTTTTGCCACAGTACTTAGAACTTCAGAACCAAAGAAGATTCCAATGTCTTTAAAACATATTTCACATGTACAGTTTCTTCCAACACAGCACATCAGTGAATGGAGATGCTGAATCCGCCAATAGCCATTCTTCCCATACCATTCTTACAGGCACGGGAGACATGCAACCTTGGTTGTTCATTCTTTGGATGTGGGATCAATTTTAACAACAGAGATCTGAGACTTTTTTTTTTTTTTTACGGTCAAGGGACAAGTGGCCTCATTAGGTCACATTTGACTTTAACATCTGGATGTTCTATCACATGTCAGAGAACTCTTGACCTATATCAGCCTTCTCCAACCTGGTGTCCTCCAGATGTGTTGGACTACAACTCCCAACATCCGCAGCCTACCTGCCCAGCCATCATCCAAAAGCTGGAGATTTGTCCTCGCTGTTTCTTTTTTAGAAAACAAAACCTCTCATTTAGTAGCCTGTCGTACTGTTGGGTGTGTGTGGGTGGGTGCTTTTCTCGCCTTTTCCTCAGTGTTTTCCAGTGTTTCCTAGGAAATACTGGAACAAGAGAAAACTATTTGGTCTGCTCTTTCTTGTGTGCTGCTGGCTCACAATTATGAATGGGGCAGGCAGGACATACAAGTCCAAATAAGGTTGTATTCCCTCTGTCATCCTCCTCGACACCCTCACTTTTCCCTGACTTCAGGAGCACATCTCAATTTAGATGTGAATTGGAGTTTATCAGTTGTGGCTGCAACTGTTCTGTGTCCAAATGGTGTTCTTTGGGGGTACAATGTAACAAAGGGATGGATGCTTCTGATTGGAGGAAACAAGAATATAGACTGGCTACAGTTTGTTTGAACTTATCCACTTTCGTCCAACTCTGCTAGTTTAGGCAATAGGTTGCCAGCTCTGAAAAGACAGTGGTACACAGGGTCTACAGAACTTCATTCAAGCTGTGTCTTGATGAGAATGAATTCTAATGACTCCCTCCCCAGTTCACTGAAGCTTAATCCCTATTCAAAGGGGATTAGTATTCAAATTTATCATCAAATCAAGAGTGATTAGTGGCCTAACACATACAGTATGTCACTGCAGCGTCTTTGAAATCCCAAATGGTCAATTCTTGTTTCTGTGTGTGGGTTGTGCTGCTGCTGCTGTTGTTTTTCAATTTCATAATACATTCTATCACTTAGCCGACTGGCCTTTGAGCTTATTTTGATTTTCCATATGAAATGACTGGCATGGGCATTATTGCAACAAAAAAAATATAGTGTGTGTGTGTGTGTGTGTGTGTGTGTGTGCATGGTGGGGGGAAGAGACCAAAGTCTGGCTGTAGTCTGTGCCACTTAGCAGCTGTATGCTAATGACTTGAAAAAGTTCGACATTTCCTAGGGAGCATGCGAGCCTTCAGTCCTAGATGTCTACAGAAGTTGCTAATGGGACACTTCATAGAAAGAGATGGGTTTTGGAGGAAGGTCTATGATCACATAGTTTGACAGAAGAAGATCTGCTGGTAATTTATCACTAGGATGAATCTGTCTTAGAGGATGCTCCTTATCTAATAGACTGAATGAGCTTTCCTTCAGAGAAGGAAGCAGGAGATGACAGAACAATTGAATTTTAACATGTTAGTCAGGTTTGAAATGGGACTGAAAAATTTCCTGACAACTTTAAGCACAATAATATTTGAAGATGTAAAAGTATGTGGCAATAGGGATACTACTCACCCTTTCTAGTCTCAAAACTGTCCTTCCAAAGGAAACATTTGGAAAGGCTTTGTTAATTAATATCTTAATACAGTAATACCTTGGATTGCAAGCATAATTCGTTCCGGAACCGTGCTTGTAATCCAAAACACTCTTATATCAAAGCGAGTCTCTGGCGGGCGTGAGCGGGGCCGATTTCGGCCCTCTACGCCTGCTCAAGGTGAGCAGTTACATCCCTACGACTACTTGTATTGCAAGAAGTCGCTTGTTTATCAAGTCAAAATTTATTTAAAATTTTTGCTTGTCTTGCAAAACGCTCTCAGACCAAGTTACTTGCAATCCAAGGTATTACTGTATTTGGTAAGGCTTTGAGAGCTGAGATTTTCCCTTCCCCCATCAACCCCCCCCCCAAAAAAACAGGGACAAATATGGGAGGTTACCTCCACTTGAGAGCACAGGAATCAATCTGCTCTTTCTCTATTCATGTATAGTAAAGTTTCATGACTCTTTTTTTAAAAAGTGCTCAGGTTATATATGCTTATTATACAAACAGCTATTTGTCATGAACAAAAGTTCTTTTAAAAATGATCCAAATTTGCCTTATTCACATGATTTTAAGAAGACAAAGAATGGCAACTTTTCAACTGCCCCCCCTCACTGTGCCTCAGCAGTTGTATATGCAGAATTATCAGATAAATATTTATCTCCAGGCATGAAACTCTTCACCTGCCAAATTTGCACATCAAGATGCCATTAAAAGCTTAGCTTCAGAGGCTAGATGAAAAGCTGGCAGTCCTATAGCATGTCTCCAATCAGTGATTTTCACAATTGGATACACTGGAAAGATGTGGTGTGAATGGCTCATGTATGCGTAGCTCACTTTGAAATCACTGGTTTGAATACTTTATCTTCCAAGACTCAGGATGAATCTCCAACCAAACACAAGACTCCATTTTTGGATCTACTCTGTTGTGGTTATTGCATGAAAGAACTCTTACTTGTCTGCCATCTTCACATCTGTTCAGTGCCATTCAGTAGAACTTTTTTGCATGTTAAAGGACTTTTTCAAATTGGTTGGGATGAAGATAGATTAAAATCCTTGAAGGCCCATTCTGACCAAATTACAAAGCATTTTGCAAATAAAACTTCTTGTATCTGCTATTTATTATTTTATTTATTTATTATATTTATACCCCGCCTTTTTTCCTGCAAGGAACCCAAGGCGGCTTACATAATCCTCCTCCTCCTCTCCATTTTATCCTCACAACAACCCTGTGAGGTAGGTTAGGCTGAGAGTCAGTGACTGGCCCAAAGTCACCCAGTGAGTTTCATGGCCAAGCGGGGACTAGAACCTGGATCTCCCGAGTCCCAGTCCAACACTCTCACCATTACACCACACTGGCTTAGATGCCATAGTTCTAACAGAATCTGTTCCGATAGTCAACTGAGGCTCCATCTAGTCCATTTTTAATTGGTACTTTTCCATGTGTGCAGCCTGATGATGCAAACAAGATCCTTCAAATAATGATGCATACTATGTGTACTTTGGATGCATGTCTTTCATGGCTTATTCAATTTGCCAGGATAAGGTTGAAGAATTGGATTAAAGACTTGATAAATGCCTCTCTGAAAGAAGGGCAGGATGTCCTGCTATGGCTGGGTCAGATTCAGCATTAGGGCAAATCAAGGGGAAAATCCAATGGCAAGTTGGTAAACAGGCAAAAGGTCAAACACAGTTGCATTAGTCCAGCAGGAGGCCAGTTCAAGGCAGGAGCAGTCAGTAAATAGGCAAAAGTCAAAGGCTCCATATTACCAGGCAAGAAGGAGAGTTCCAAGAGAAAGGTCTGAGGTGTGGCCAAGGTCCAAACACAGGTAAAGAGTCCAAAACAAATGCAGTCTAAGAAGCAGAGTCAAGCAGGAGTCCAAAGGTCAGCAACACAGAGGTTCAATCATGGAGCAAAATCAGAGAAACAAGGATTCAATACACTGAAGCTCATAGTAAACATTCCAGCAACTAGCATGTTCCAACTGAAAGCTTATATAGCCAGAGCTACCCAAGGTTCAACTGCAGGACATCAGCATTAATTCGTGAGTAAGCTTTTATTCATGAGAAGCTTTGCTTCCCAAGGTGTTTTGGGCCTTGAAGTGCTTGCTTTGCTTCCGCGTAACAGCCTGTGCCTGCACTTTCTGGTGCCGGTGCTGTTCAGGTTAGGTGATTGTTCAGCCTCCTCCTATGACACCACAGGTGAGGCACATTGCTCAGGGCCCCTGTCCATAGGTTCCTCAGGGTCCACTACTGTTGAAATACTCAGTGGAGCTTCCCTACAGAGGCTGGAGGGGCCTGAGGTATCAGAAGGTTCCACATGGCCTTCAGGCTCTGCAATCTCAGGCTCTTCATCTGACACAGGATGACCACAGCAGTTTTCACTGCCACACCCTGGTCAGAAACTAGATTGAAATAGGTTCAAGATAATGAAGGTCATCCAAGAATTGGAGGGGGGAAAGCAGGGGAAGCATCAGTGCACAGAAGGTGCGCTGCAGCTAAGTGAGTGGGAAATTTCCCAGCCCCAGCTGGCATTATTCCATCTTTCTTTCCCTTGGCCCATACTTCCTCATTCTGTCTGTTCCTTGACACCCTCAGAGCCACATCTGAAACCTTACCTCAGGTCCCTGCCTCCTTTTCCTCAGCAGTGCTCCATCCTGGTGGCCATGTGGACAAGATGCTCACAAAACGGTGGGAATAGATGAGCTCTTGCATAATGAACACTTTGCTTTTGTTTACCTCAGACCTTGAAAAACTTATCTGTGCTCCCCCAGTGAGAACTGGGAATGAGGACTAGGTACCAGCAGAAACATCACAGTTTCCCAGTCACAGTCTATTGGTGTGTCTCCCCCCCCCCCCCCAGCTTCCTGATGTTAGCACTCCCACACATATCAGCAAAGGAGGCCCTTTGGAGGAGGCAACAGGGTCAGTTGCCCCAGGCCTGAAATATGGTCCATGTCATTGTCAGCAAACATGACACTCCAACTAAGAAAACTAAGATATTCACTCAGGAAGCAGTGCGAGGGTGAGGGGCTGAAATAAGCATTCAGGCCCGAGGCTTGATCAAAGTGGTTCAAGGGAAGAAAGTGGACAGATGGATGACTGAATGGGGGTGGGGCATCTTTATTCCCCCTGACAGCTGCATGTGGTGGTGTATTAGGGACTGAATGCCAGTCAGCATAGCGGGATCCAGAAGTGGATGTGGCCAAGGCTAGCACCCTCCTCATCCCCAAACGCACACAGCCTTCCCCCATTCATACACAGTCACAAGGACAACACACACAGTCTCTCTCTCTCTCTCTCTCTCTCTCTCTCTCACACACACACACACACACACACACACACACTCATGGGGAGAACTGGATTAACCATCCCCTCCACACATGGCACCCTCACCATGTAAATGGAACTGTCCCCCTCCATACTGCTGTTTGGTGAGCTGTGCAGCAGAGCATGATTTTCACGGGGAGATGATGTGCGAGGCTGAGTCTCAGTACACACCATCTCCCCATCACAGTCATGCTCCCTGGACTGGAGCCTGCCGCTCAGCAGCCCAGGGCAGGGGGGCCATTTACACCAAGAGGACAGTGCATGTCAAGAGTCATTCCTGCATGCTGTCGTCCCCTCCCCCCGCAAAGAAAATTGTGCTCTCCAAGACCACGGAACCACTGAATGGTGGACATCCACCTGTGCGATTTGCAGAGGAATTCAGTGGCAACGGGAATTCCCGGAATTGCGGCCGGGTGGCAGCTTGTTCGCCTGCCGACATGAGCGGCACTGAGGGCTTCTGAGGGAAGCCCGTGGCCCGTGGGCTGCAGGTAGCCCATGTGTTTTAGAATATGTTTTTTGTACAGCACCCAGCATGCTTTTCTACTAAATAAATACATTTAAAAAATAGTTGCAGTATATTTCCCATTCAAACTCTATGAAAACTAAACTTCTATGAAAGAGCACCAAGCAGTTCTGGGCACTAACCCTGTCTTCAGTGTTGTTATTTCTTTCAAACAGACATTAGTAAAGTGGGTGGTGGAGTATAAGAGCAAGTTTAATAGCTCATTTATGAAAACAATGAGTGTAGAGGGAATCTTCTTCTTAAAGGGGAGAGAGAAATGGAAAACCACAACTCTCGTCCGGACACTGTCTCTTATCTCTGCAATACTTTTAAGAGTGTAAACCCTGCATCTGCTTGGAGAATGAACTGTTTTCAGTGGGAAAGGAAGTGCATGCAGTTAGAAAATTAACAAAGTCAAAATCCCCAATCGATGTGGAAAGCTTCTTCTTTTTCTTTTTTTAACTGCTTCCTAATTAGTTCCGTCGTATGTTCTCTGGAAGAGTCCACGTGGTTGAAGCAGTGCACCAGCTCCTTGTTTAAACAGCCTGGGCTTACCTTACAGATGCCTTCCACTTAGTCTGCATGCATTACTTAAGCCGTGGTTATATTACCGCACATTGGCTCCGCAGCTGGCTGTGCTACTGCAGGGGTTGTTATGGATTATACTGCCGCTGTCTCCTGACCAGGTATTAATAGAGTTCTCCTCAGCAACCCACCAGTGATTAATGAGATGAGAAGATAAAATACTCCACCTGCTGCAGCAGTCATGAAAACTGAATTAATGAGTGCAAACACACACAAAATAGGAAGGAAAGAAAGGAGTCTCAAGGCCTCGGTGCATAGTATGAGGCAGATCAGCTGCTTATTTACCACAGCGCCTAATGATGCCATTTACGAATGAGTTAGTGCTTTCTAGATTAGTGTGGTAGGAGGCAGTCAGTCCAGGGGAAAATTATACAGTACTATAATAATTACTGTGTTCCATAAAAATGCTTATCTATCCTCAAGACTGTAATCTTAGGAGAAACACCTTCTCCTCATTACTCCATTATGGATCTTTTGTAAGTGCACTAATTTGGCTATGGAAATACATGCTGGAGTAAATGCTGTGGTGGGAGGTTTGCACACTGAACAAAATGAGAGCGCACAGATTTCCAGTTTGAGTTTATGATACAGACAAGGGGAAAGAAAGGATGTACACAGTAGCAGGATGCTTACACCAATGACACGAGAAGAGAAGTTCACATTAAGGATAACCATTGAAAATATGCTAGGTGCTTTTTAAAAACAAGCACCCCTGGGAGGTTTCTGCATTGTTCAGATTGGGTTTGAACCCTCAAAATTATCCTGGAATTGCTGGTGGCATGCTTCATTCTCCATCGGGATGTTTCCATGCTGCCTCAAGTACTTGGATGTTGAGCTGATTAAAGGTATCGCTAAAATTGCTTCATGTTTCCCATTCTGTAGATACCCACATTCTGGTCCATCATCATCATCATCATCATCATCATCATCATCATCATCATCATCATCTAAATGCCTTTCTTAAAAAAAAAAAAAAAAAAGACAAGGTGACGTACAACAAAACAGGTTAAAAGAATTATCTATAAAATGCAACCACCCCATAAAACAACTAAAACATCAGTGACAACCATAAACATTTCAACTAATGCATTAAGCACAGTCCATAATAAACCATCAAATGCCTGGGAATAAAGAAAAGTCTTAACCTGGCACTGAAAACATGACAATGTTGGTGCCAGGTGGACCTCAGTAGGGAGAGCATTCCACTATTGGGGACCACCACCAAGAAGGCCCTCTCCCTTGTTGCCATCCTCCAAACCTCCCTCGGAGGAGGCACTTGGAGAAGGACCTTGGATATTGATCGTAAGGTATGGGTAGGTTCATACCAGGAGAGGCATTCGGTCAGGTATCGCGGTCCTGAGACAAAAAAAAAAAGGCTTTATAGGTTATAACCAGTTCTTTGAATTGAGCTCAGAAACATACAGGCAACCAATGCAAGTGGGCCAGAACTGGTGTTATATGTTCAGACAACACATAGAGCACATTGCAGTAATCTTACCTGGAGGTTACCAGAGCATAGACTACTGAATCTAGGCTGTCGTGATCCAGATAAGGGCATGGCTGGGCCACCAGCCAAAGCTGGCAGAAGGCACCCCATGCCACTGAGGCCACCTGAGCCTCAAGTGACAGTGATGGCTCCAGGAGAATTGCCAAGCTATGAACTTGCTTCTACCAGGGGGCAGGTGCAAGCCCATCTAGAACAAGATGAACACCAATCAAAAGAACCACTCACTAACAGCATTTTTGTCTTTGCTGGATTGAGTTCCAGTTTATTAGCCCTCATTTAGTCAATTGTTGCAGCCAGGCATGGATCTAGCAGCTCCACAGCCTCACCTGATAAATAGAGTAGTGTGTGATCAGCATACTGATGATAACACACTCCCAAACTCTGGATGACCCCACTCAACAATTATTAAATTAGATATTAAATAGCATGGGAGACAAAAGCAAGCTCTGTTAGAAACAAATAAAATGATGCTTGCGTACAATACCTTTTCTTATTCTTTTAAAAACCACCCTAAATGTTCTTTAGTTATTTTAATGAGGTGACCTGCTAATTTAGGCCCAACATTGGGAAATACTCAGTGAAGCATGACATAATTGTTAGAAAGTATTATTCATCTTTAGTCGCTGACAGACTATGCCCCCATTTGGTTTCATATCAGCTAAATCTTGTGCCTGCAGTGAGATCATCTGAAAGAAGTGGCAACACTAGTATGTAGCTGAGATATCAATGTCAACCTATAACCATATATAATAAACCAGGGTCAAGGTATGTTGATGTCGTGAAGCTAATGTTAGAACTTGTACTGTAAATGGGCTGATAATTTCATGAACTTTTACAGGTTTGAACAATAAAATGGGGGTCAAACAATGGTTAGGTAGCCACTATTTGATGGATGACTCCCTGCTCATCTTTCTGTCAAAGCAGGTATTTGGCCAATGGATGACAAGATCTCATTTTCTCTATGGAATGGTAAATCTCTTCCTTATTCTGTAAGAGTATTCTCATTCCAATTTACAATTATTAGAAAGGAAAATATCAAACATTTCTTGTTCAGGTATTTCATTTCAGTCTTCATGTAATTTCTAAATCATTTTTTGTATTCCAGTATAATTTGTAAGTTCTTCTATATATCAGGGATGGAGAACGTGTGACCCTCCAGATGTTGTTGTACTACAACTTCCATCAGCCATCACCATTGCCTATGCTGGCTAGGGATGATGGAAGTTGCAGTCCGAAAACATTTGGAGAGCCACATTCCCCATCCCTGCTCTAAATGACCTGCCATTTATTGTTGGTAATCATTGGGTTTGACATTATTAGCAAATCTCGTAAAACCTTCACCCAATTATGCTAGTTTTTCAACCATGTATTGGAGAAACTAAGTAATTTGGTGATTAGGACATACACTGCAATCTAAAAACCAGGGAGGCCTGTTAGGGGCAACCCCTAACATAAAAGATTGATTACATCATTGATTCCATATACTTGACAAACCTGCATCCACATCACTTATCTTACCCACATGCCTGATGTTGGAATGAATCATGTGCAAACACCATTCTATCCTATGACAGCATATCCTATGACAGCATTTTCAACTTACAGTAATACCTTGGATTGCAAGTAACTTGGTCTGAGAGCGTTTTGCAAGACAAGCAAAAAAAATTAATTTTTTTTTACTTGATAAACGAGCAAGGTAGGGATGTAACCGCTCGCCTCGAGTGGGTGTAGCAGGCCCAAATCGGCCCTGCTCACGGCCGCCAGAGACTCGCTTTGATATAAGAGTGTTTTGGATTACAAGCACGTTTCCGGAACGACTTATGCTCTCAATCCAAGGTATTACTGTATTTAAAAGCAGGGTCTGCAACTACAATGGGAAAAACGTAGATGTACATTCTGTAAAAAGGATCCTTCTGTGAAACCCATTATTCTAATTCAACATAATACATATCATTGTTAACAATCTACCACTTAAATTTAAGAAAGGTCTCATTCGAATGGAAATTGACATTACTGGTTACAAATTCTGGAGGTGAGTATTGACACAAGTAATCATATGGGGAAATAAGCAGAGCAGATAATTAGTGTCATCAAAGGACATAATGTAGTAGAGCTCCATTGCATGTCTCTCTTCTTGGGCTGAGCCAAACTATTCACTGTTTTGGGCAATGTTGAAAAATGCCTCCTCTTTTTATTATTATCCAGCAACATCTATAAAAATGTTAATCTGTTCATTTACATTGCCTGCTCTTGTTTCCATTCTCTTTCAGTTGGCTTTGTTTTCCCTCAGTGATGTTATCACATAGCCGAATCTGATTGGCTATTTTGTGCAGTGATGTCTTGTTTACACTGTTTGACCCCAGCTGATCCTTGATTAGCTGGGGTCAACCGTGTGACTCAGAATTTGTAAAGAAAGAACTGATTTGGAGAACAGATCTAAGGGATAAGGTGGGAGGCATATTAAGAGAATAACAACAACCGCAATAATTTATTTATTTATTTCTGTCCCACCTTCTACTAAAAGTACCAGAGCAGCATACAACATAATCATAAAAACATATATCATCAATAAAAGTACAACTAAAAAAATTCTAAAAGCCATCACAGAAAACCCTAAAAAAAAATTTTTTTAAACCCTATCCACAGTAAGGGTAAAAAATGTTACATATTAAAACTGGCAGCAATACACTAATGTGGTAAAATATAATTTCAATATATGATTTCTACGGTATATAATCACATAACTTGCAACAAATATTTCCTATGCTTTTACTTGTATGCTACTTTGTCTGTAGAAAGTTCTATCTCACATAATGCTGATACAAAGGGGCCTCTTGATTTCTTGTGAACTGTTGAAGTAAACCAGTTTCTAACAGTTAATTGGTATTGAGATAAGGAGAAGTTACTTCAAAGATGCCTTTCACTCCCTAAAAACTCCTCAGTATACACAGGTCAATTAACTGTTATTTACTGCTTAAAAGAGAGACCAAGTATTGTAAAAACATCATTATGTCACAGTAGAAAGAAAGAATGAGCTCACCTTGTAGAATTTGTTAACACGCATGCGCAAAAGTAAGGCGCTTGTAAAAAGAGTATAAGAATGCTTGTATTTCTAATGGTGAATTTGTCTCACTCTGCTTTGGAGTGGAACCATACAGCGCTGTATTTGAATAAAGGAATTCTTTTTACCCGCTCTGGTTGATTTATTGGGCCATAAGTCAGCTGGAAAACGAACCAAGGAAGTGGCTTAACTTCCTTACCACACTAAAAGTGTATTAAAAGTCCATTGAAATAAAAACGTATTCAATTTCTAGCAAAAGAGACCCACAGAAGACACCTGATGGATTTGATTAGGAGAACAATCCAGAATCACAGTACCACCTGTTTGTCATGCTCACTCAATGAATAGCCCATGACACCAAGAGCAAGGCCTCTGCCATTGATCTTGGTTTGCATTGAAACCAAACTTACTTTTCATGGTTAATTCACTTTTTAGATCTATTATATTAAAAAGAAAGTTTTAAGTAACTTCATTAATTCTGAAGAAGTTGACAAATGTGTAAGGAGACCAAAAATCTCAGAAAACATATGTTATGACAATATTAACCACATGGGATTTATCTTGCTCTGTATAATAACACAGATTTTAGCAGATATTAAGACTTTTTAAAATGTGATCTAGATCCTCCTGCTGCCTTTTTCCTGTGCCAGAATCTCATTAGTCTATTGTTTAATAAGCTTTTTAAATCACTTATTCTAAATGTAACTATTATTAAAATGCAGTTTAAAATGCTAACTTCACCTAATGTAAAGGAAATTCTCAACATTTTAGTTCATGATGGATAATAAATTCTATATGCCAAATAGTCAGCTAATTTATTAGTAAATAAAAAAAAAACCCTCAAATAATTTATTCATTAAAAAGGCCAATGCTGAAAGGATAAATTATTCATAATGAACAACCCAGCCATCCTAACTCTGTATAGAAAATGCACTTGCTATTTGGCACTCATTTATAATATTTCTTTAAAACTTCCATCCCAGTGGCTTTAGGCACTTTTCAGCAGTTCAAGTGCACGAGAATTTGGAATAAAATCTGCAGTCGCAATGAACTACCCTCTCAAAATAACTTAGACTAATTGTCAATCCAGTCCTCCACAAGGGGTTGCATCGGGGCACTGAAGGGGGTGTACTTGAACATTGTATGAGTGAGACCCCCTCCGATTGTCCTCCTTGACACAGCCAACCGAACCCCAGTACTATGAAGGTGATATGGATACATTAAAAAAAAGTCATCAGATAGGTATGAAGGGAGAGGGAGAGGGAAGGGCAAAGGAGAAGCTGGCATTGTTCCAAATGTAGTAGCTGCACTGAGCAAGTAAGCAAACAAAAGCAGCTGTAGTTCTTCTCCATAAGGTGCTGTGTGGTTGCATGCCTGCCAAATACAGATGTCCTTTCCTTGCCAAATTTAGGGCTAGAACAGAAGAACTTGTCTACCAGGCTACCCACTAGATCAGACTACCAGTTAAGTAACCTAAACTGTGGAATCCTAGTTACTGAAGCTGGGTGGAAGTCATTGAGGTTAGATCCAGACCTAGTCATACTAAGAGTACACCCACTGAAATCAATGGGGGACTTAATTTAGTCATGACTAACTTAGGTCCTACTTGATTTCAATGGGTCTGTGGGTCATACTCTATGACTAAGTCTAGATGCAACCCAATATATCGGGCAGCCCCAGGGCCATCCTATGTGGGAGCCCGCGTAACCCTCCAAACTCGGAAGATTATATGGGCATCCAATGGAAGGCAGGAGGAATGCAGTGGCTAGGATTGCTGCCGCACTCCCCTCACCCTCCAAAACATTTAGACGACCGATTTCTGCCATCTAAATGTTTTTCCTCTCCTTGCGAGGAGCAGAGGCGGAGGCATCGCCTGGATTTGTCAAACAGCGGTAGTGCCTCGCTCCTCCGCTCCCCACCCCCGGGAATGCTCCTCCCAGTCCTGAATCAAAGACCGTCTTCCGTCTTCGGTTCCCAGCTGACGTGAAAAGAACCACACTAGCTGTGACTGTGAGGTGGGGGGAGAGGGCACTCTGCAGGTGGAGTCCCCTCTGCAACCTCAAGGGATTTCTGAGGTTTGCAGCAGGGAGTCTGACCTATCCTATGACCCCCCCAGGCAAGGTCGGAAGACCATAGGATTGCACCCTAAGAGCCTTGCATTCTATAGATGTCTACTCAGAAGTCCCACTGAGTTCAATATGTCTTCCTCCCTGGTAACTGTGTATAGGATTGCAGCCTTAGTGCTGCTTTTCTTTATTCTTTGACTAGAGAAACAGAAGATAAGAATTACAGTGGTTATTTTCCGGAAATCACTGAATTCCTTGGGGTCCCAATAACATTTTTCTCTCTCTCCCACTTTGCATTGAGTGGGTTGGTCCGCTTGCTCGCTCTGAATGATGAATTCTCATATATATATATATATATATATATATATTGAATTCATTCATATATATATATATATATATATACATATATATATGCGCTACAGGACTTGATTAGGCTCTGCCACACTTGATTGGCCTACAAATTACTCTGAACTTTGGCTGCGGATTTAATGTCAAACTCCCAAGCCCAATGGATGCATAACAGACTGCTCTAGAATTATATAATAGGGAACTAAGACCTTTATGGTGAGTAATTTCTATTATATTGTATTGTAATATCTTCCCCCACCCCACAAATACATTACTAATGTATTTGTGGGGTGGGGGAAGATATTTTATTGTTGGTTTTAATAAACGTTAGCTGCCTTCAGCGGGGCGGATGGGTGGGATATGCATTTCCATATATAGTCATGCCTTGGATTGAGAGCATGATTCGTTCCGGAAACGTGCTTGTAATCCAAAACACTCTTATATCAAAACGAAATCCCCCCAAAAAAATTTGTACAGAGATTTTTAATTTAAGCCGTACTACAGTACTTGTGTTGCAAGACATCGCTTGTATATCAAGTAAAAAAAAAAAATTAAATAAATATTTTAAAAATTGCTTGTCTTGCAAAACGCTCTCAAACCAAGTTACTTGCAATCCAAGGTATTACTGTAACTGAAATAAAATAAAATTTAAAAATACTCCAAATGAGTGGTCTGTCATGAATCTAAGCCAGGAATGGAATGGTCAGGATGGAGACACAATGAAGACTCTGCTCTGATCTATGGTGTTATATATGTGAACCACAAAAAAGAAATGCCATCACCAGGTAAACTATTATTTGGCACAGAAACAGGAGATAGGTCATGACAGAGGCAGGACACAGGACGCCTGCCCTGCACACTGTCGAAAAAGGTGTTTTGGTGGTGATTTCATAGATCATAGAGTTGGGATGAAGCCAGTTGTGCTGGCACCAGCATTGGTAAGACTAGTAAGCAGCTGTGCCTGTATTACAACTGAGACTCAGAGTGGCTTTAGACATTCTGTAACTCAGGGGAACAGAAAATACAAGTGGCTATCCTTGAATCCTGGACCTCTGCAGGCCAAATTAGATGTGCTGCCATTCACACAATTGCTAATCAGATCAATGACATCTCTCATCTAGTTTGTCTACGATTGACAGTGGGGCAAGATGGAAAACTGACATTCAGGCCCCAGAAAAGCATGCAGAAAACATAAAGCACTTCCTGTCCCCTCTAGGACACCACCCCACCAGATTGTACCATGTCTCTGAACCACACTCATAATAGCAGTACACTATTCCTTCCCAATTGACTCATGCACAACGACACTGTAGCACACACTGAACTATGCACCACAACTTTTACACCCATTAATGAAATGAGGATGTAGACAGGTTATGAAGAAAATGATGCTGTGTTAATGATGCTATTTTATGACTGAATAGGAAGGGCGAGGATATGGTGGCCATCCTGAATGCCTCTCTAGGCTGCAACCGAAGTGAAAGGCACTCTCTCAACTAGATACACCCTGGAGCATTTACGTACTTTGTTACATTATTAACTTAGGGTGCAATTCTATGCATGTTTAGACAGAAGAAGAGGCCTACAACTCCCAGCATTCCCCAACTATATTGCCTGGGGAATGCTGGGAGTTGTAGGACCTTTTTCTGTCTAAGAATGCATAGGAATGTGCCAGTAGTTGTGGCATTCTCAAGATTCCTTAAAAAAATACCCTGGGTTTTTACTTGCACATGAAAACAAAGATGAGAACTAAAAATTATAGTCTCTTCTTCCCAATCTGCCCTTCCACACATAAACCTATTTAGAATCCAGTTATTGTTTCTCCAGTTAGCAGAATCCCGGGGCTGGTTTTTACCTTTATGAAGGCGCTGGGTTTTCAACGGTGGTTTTATGGTTTCTATGAAATTTTATCAAGTAAGAAGTCAAACCATTTGCTTCATTTCCCAGAAAAAGTATGCACAAATGCATAATTTCCCCTGTCAGATTGCCTTTTGATGTAAGTTTGTAAGTTTATTGTGGTAGCATTCAAAGGCTGCGCCTGAAAAGTTCTTTAACATATGCCATATATTTAACATGGCTTGTGAATTAAAAATAACAGCCTGCCATCTGCCTTTGTGAGCAGATTTTATCAAAGTCTAAATGAAAAAAGCTCAAAGATGTGAATATTGTCAATTAAAATATGAAATACTACAGTGTAAAAGAGGTCAGACTCACCTCACTTGAACTTGAGTCACTAACTAGCTAGCTAAGGTGCCCTGATTTGAATAGACCTTTTTATGCAGGAATACATTGTCGAGCAGATTAACTTTCAAGAATGTCCTTTGTTTTGTCAAATTTTTTAAACTTCAGACCTTAGCCTGCATTTGCCACAAGGAACAGAGGATTTCAGCAAGGCTGTAAAAGGAGTTAAGAGGGAAATCCTTCTGACTCTATAGAAATCAATGTGAGCATGACACCGACTTCAACGGGGGCAGAATTTAATGCTAATGGCAAACCTTCAAAGCGCTCGACTCATAATGAACATGGACTTGCACCCTGCAGCCTGTCATTAGGGTTTGCAATGAATATAACTCTGGGCTCAGATGGGCATGAGCGCCCATGCTGCTGTGTTGCAAACCATCACCTCAGACCATTGACTACTCCAGTAGCAGTCTGCAGGAAAGAGGCAACTTGATTACCACACCTTTCCTAAACCTGAGACAGGCACCCAGCCTCACTTCTCAAAGCCAGTTTTAAACCGACCCTCAGGCAACATCCACTCTCACCATGAGATGAAAGAACTGGCCCACTTATTCATGGGCATGGGACTAAAGCACCTTTTCTGAGGAAAAGGGCTCAGTTTCTCTTCATATAAGAACTGTCCCAACAACAACCCCTCCCCCAATGTGTCTATTTTACATGTGGGGAGGAAGTGGGACCACCATGCCCCAATATCCACGGACCCAACATCCCCGCCCTGATGTCTGTATACTTAGCACAGGGGGTTTGAACTTCAGCTCTGTGGGACAAATCCAGCCCACCTGGGGTTCCAGTCTGGCCTTCTGGGGTTCCCCTGATGCCATGCTCCTTTCCCCTGACTGCTGATCGTTTGGTAGTAGTTTCCCAGCTTTGCTGCAGTTCTTTCCCCATAATAAAAGGTTGGAATGCCTCCTCTAAGGCTTAGTTACTGGCAGTAAAAACTTTAAGCTCAGATATGCTGCTGTTTGTTGGGGGTATTTGGGCCCTTTGCCTTTGGCACCACCCCCTTTTGCCTTCACCCCGGCCTGCCACTGGAATATGGCCACTAAGGGCTTCTCTGAAATTACATTTGGCCCTTGGAGTGAAAGGGGTTTGTCACCCCTGATTTAGTGGAAAATCAGAAAGAGGAGCCTATGGACATACAGCTGTACACACCTCTTTCTGATGTTCTGCTAAATCTGAAGATATTGGGGCAGGACCAGCAGGTGTGGGCCAGCTTTCTCCTCCATGTCCATACAGAAACGAGTGAACTAGGCTGTTGCAACAGATCTTTCACCAGATAACTGATCTAGAATTTGGATCGAGCTATATACAATGTACTGGCTATGTTTGGTTTTTTCCTAGGTCCCAAGTCTGGAGTTCTAATATTAATCACATGGTCTGGGCCTCAAAAATCCACACAACAAGTTCTGCGTACCCAAGGGGACTTCGATCTTGTGCTTTTCGGAACAGCAGCCTCCCACGCCACATGAAAAAAACACTGTTGAAATGGAAAGGACATTCTAAAACAGACTGAGACGCATCATGGATCCCAGCTATCTAACATTTCTGATTAGATAGACAAAGTTAGGAATGGGAAATAGAACTTTATGAAACAGAGGAAGGCAATGGACAAGTTGGTAGGAGAAAGTGGATCACTTTCCAATTTGTAAGCAGACAAATCCTCTGCTTCCTTCCTTTATATAACTCCCTTGGCAGCATCTAAAGCAGGGATTGGCAATATGTTTGGGGTGTGGGGCCACATTGGCCCCTGCAGTACCTTTTGGGGAGCACACAAGTGTGGAGGGGGACTGCTGATGAGGCAAGTAGCAGTGGGTGGGGCTGCATTGAGTAGGGACAGGACACAGACGCACACATTCACACACGTTCAGGATCAGCTCAGGATAGCTGGTGGGGCAGAATTAAAGCCTCTTCTCCTCACTACGGACACCCAAATCAAGAGCACTGTTTCTCCAGTGCTAACAGCAAGGATCACTAGGAGGAGGCAAAGTTAAGGTTAAGACCTCTTCCCCTGCCTCCAGCAATCCCAATCAAGAAGATTGCTGTTTCTCTGCTGCTAACATAGTGAAAATTTATATGGATGGGTGAGAATTACATTTCAGTTCATTTTTCATCAGAATTTGCAAGTTTCTTCATATTTGGGATGGAAAGAACTTGAGATTTTTTAAAAAAAAATTGAATGCAGGAGAAACCAACACTGACAGATACGTTCATTCAGGCCCTGGGTTTTGAGTGCTTAGCTCTTACAAGTCTGGGTTTGAAGCCCTGTGTATACCATCATGTTAGTGCTAACTTAGGGCTGCCTCCTCTCTCTCTCTCTCTCTCTTTTTTCTGGCAGACTCCTCTTCTTTAAAAGCTACATGGCAGGCAGGTACAACATGGTCTTGGGAATAGCTGTGCCTACTGAATTTGGCCAGTGCAGATGGGTGAAGATTTTGTTTCATTTTGGTTTTGATAAGAGCTTAACAAAATTGCAAATTTCTTTGTATTTGGGATGGAAAGAACTTGAGATTTGTTTGTGGGAGAAAGCAAAATGGGATAGATCTGTCCCTCCCTAGCAACAGAAACAGCGATCTTGCCTGCGGTGAAACAGCTGTCTGCTCCCTGATCAGCTGGGTTGTGGGGGAAAGTTGGTGTGGCTTCTCTCTGTGAGCTGCACAGAGAGTGGCCCAGGGCCACATGTAGCCCATGGGTTGCCCATACACACTCTTAAGCACTGTCACCCTATTTATTTCTTTTTACTATTCATTCAAAACTGAATAGAAATATATTGTTAATACTTATGCATGTCTGTTTCTGCATCTGAAAACTGGAAATAACCATCTCTCTGGAATGCAGAAATGTTGATCTTTGGATGAACACAAATATAATCCCATACTCTTGCAGAACTCCCACTTTGATTAATTTGAATGCATAAGCATTGAATTTGAATACATAAGCATTGTATTTGGATCAAGGCTAAGCCAAACAGAGGTTACCATGAGTATACATAGAAATGCACATCCTGTAAATGCATTTACTTTTTTGGCATTTGTAAAATTGTTAAATTCATTTATAAATAAGATGTGAGAATAGAATACATTCATTTTGTAGGGATCAAGGTGATATTTTAGCCACTTTTGAAAGCAAAACTTTTCTCTGGATTACGTTTGTCGTCTTTGAAGTTGAGAACCACTTCTTTTTTTCTTTTGGTAGTTTTTGTCTTTCCATCATCCTCTGTATTGCTCTATGGTTCCAAAAGACTTGCTGTATTTTTATTTCTTAAAACATTGTAGTTGAACTAACAGCAGTACGTTCCTCATGCAAAAGTATCTGCCCTCCTTCATTTTCTTAAATCCTGGATGCTTGAATTGTACTTTGACAGATATCTTTGGAGATAATGTGCTAAAAAGAAATCCAACACCTTGAGCTACAAGGAAAGATATGCGACTGAGCTGAAAGACCACCTCAGTTGCACCAGTCTGTACTCAACCCTTTTTGTGAGCTTCAGAAGCTTGAAGCCCTCCCAGAAAGCAACCAACTGGCTGCCTCCCTTTTTGTACAGTGAGGTGATTTAGAGCTCTAAGAACATCTCCTGACTGAAGCTGTGGCAAAAAGATGTGGAGATCTGTCAAGTAGGCAGGCCATTGTTGACTTAAAATTCCCAGCCAAGAATTTTCTTCTTAGGCAAGGTTTGCCCCAAGCGTAGCCTGCATAACCCCAATTAAACTGAGTGGGGATGATATAGCTAAATCCTTTCTAAATCCAAATATAAGGGAACAAAATAATATATGCAAAAGTGAATGGATCAAAGTAGAAAACATTCACAAAGATCAGCTAAAACTCCAGTGGTAAGAGATGTTTCTGTTCATTCCTCAGTTGAGAAAAATATTCCCAGTTTGAAATAAAAGAGAAACATTGGTGTTCTGACCATGGGTTGTATCCAGTGCTGTCCTTCCATTCCCAGGGGGCTCTTTGATCGGGAATGAATGAATGGGAAAGGGAGGCCATTTTCATGAAAGCCCCCTTTTTTCTAGCAGCCCCAGACACCAGCTCCCACTGGAGGGTCTCGCAGTGTTCTAGAGCAGATGCGGGGAGCACGGGGGACTGCTGAGGGAAGGAGGGATCCGTGAAAATTACCTCCCGCACTTCTGTTCGTGGAAGCTTTTGCTGGGACACTGTTTGATACAACTCCATGTATTTTGTGTTAGAGCCATGAACAAGCAGTTGCATGGAGGATGCTTTAAATTGCTCACATGGTACTTGCCCATGTGAGGTGAGACATACAGACAGCAAACTCAATAGAGACAGTAGAGAAGTACCCTGTCGCCTCAGTGGGTGAAACCCACCTATGTATGGAGCTGTCAGGTTGGTTAACAGTGACCATCACTTGTATTTGCGAGTGTATGGGTGAGATAAAGAAGAGTCAGACACAGAGTATATGGTTTCAAATCAGGGCCACATTTATTGAATTGAAGATCTGTGAAGGGCGAAGTGCGGTACTAACCTAGCCCGGCCATTGGCCGGGAAAAAACCAATATTTGGGCAAATACATCCTAACCGCACCGGAGGCGGGTTGGTCCGCCCCCGGCCAGTTGCCCTCCATGTGGAGCTGGAGGGCTTTACCATCGTCGCCTTACTTTGACGCCTCCAGGCACCCAATGTAGGCGAGAAAGGCAAAACTCCAAAGACGTCCCAATCTCCCTCCTGGCAAGCCTCAGGGCATTAGCGAGGGCAGCCTTGGGTAAACGTCAGTCACCTTGAAAGGTGCCACTGGATGATCACCATAAGCTTAAGCCATACTGCCTAATCCCGCACTTCCCGCAAATGCGACCAATTTAGCTATGATCCCCCTGGTGGGATCAAGATCGAATTCAAAATTTCCCTACCCTGATTCACAGTGTAGAGTAGGCGAAACCCGCCCATTGCCCCGGCCAATTGAGACAATGAGCCAAAATTCCTACTCGGCCCCCGTTAATGGGCGACCAGAGGAGCCTACACTGCTAACAGGGCGGGATGGGAGGGAGCCGGAAAACAGCAGCAAAAGAGACCGTGGGCGGGAACGCAGGTGCCTAATTAAGCCCTTTCCTGTGTCCCCGCCCTAGTTGAGCCATTGGCTCAGTACCTGTGACCAACCTGACCTGTTACCTAACTCCTCTCTCCTCCCCCACTCGCAAATCTTCTCCCCGGCCCCAGATGAGGGGCCCGTGGAAGTCTGTTGCGAGTGTATGGGTGAGATAAAGAAGAGTCAGACACAGAGTATATGGTTTCAAATCAGGGCCACATTTATTGAATTGAAGATCTGTGAAGGGCGAAGTGCGGTACTAACCTAGCCCGGCCATTGGCCGGGAAAAAACCAATATTTGGGCAAATACATCCTAACCGCACCGGAGGCGGGTTGGTCCGCCCCCGGCCAGTTGCCCTCCATGTGGAGCTGGAGGGCTTTACCATCGTCGCCTTACTTTGACGCCTCCAGGCACCCAATGTAGGCGAGAAAGGCAAAACCCCAAAGACGTCCCAATCTCCCTCCTGGCAAGCCTCAGGGCATTAGCGAGGGCAGCCTTGGGTAAACGTCAGTCACCTTGAAAGGTGCCACTGGATGATCACCATAAGCTTAAGCCATACTGCCTAATCCCGCACTTCCCGCCACAGAGAGAGACAAGCTATCGCTTAGTCGAATCTCCCCCACCTGCCCGATAAACAAGCGAGCAGGGTCCTTCGCAGATCTCCAATATTATTCTCATTATCTACACCGGATAGGTGAACCCCATCAAGGCGAACCCCATCTGGGTGATACAGCTCCCTCCGGACCAAGGATATTGTGGGATGGGGAATACAAAACCCAATCCCTCCTACGGCCCTACAAATCTCGCCGTTCACTTTTCTAACCGCTCTGTTCAAGGCCTTGGGCCAACTGAAACACGGTATCATGAACGACCAAGGATCAGGACTCCCAGCCATCATTGCCGTATGTATGCCATATGATATGACACCTGCAAAATCAGGGCCTTGCCTTTTGACAAGCCCAAATCATTCCCCCCCAAATGGGGACCAGGACATCTGGGGGGAAGAACACTGGTCAGTTCAGAACAAAATGTGGAGGAGGTTCTGCCATCTCATCCCGCGGCGACCCATCCATTGGACGTCCGCCAAAGGCTCAACCTCCAGGAACTCCCAGCCGTATGTATGCCATATTGCATGACACCTGTAAAATCAGGGCCTTGCCTTTCGACAAGCCCAAATCATTCCCCCCCAAATGGGGACCCGGACATCTGGGGGGAAGAACACTGGTCAGTTCAGAACAAAATGTGGAGGAGGTTCTGCCATCTCATGCCGCGGCGACCCATCCATTGGACGTCCGCCAAAGGCTCAACCTCCAGGAACTCCCAGCCGTATGTATGCCATATTGCATGACACCTGTAAAATCAGGGCCTTGCCTTTCGACAAGCCCAATACTTCCCCCAAAATGGGTACCAGGCTATCTGGGGGGAAGAACACTGGTCAGTCCAGAACAAAGTGTGGAGGAGGTCGTCCGCTGAAGGCTCAACAGCCAGGAAGCCCGACATGGCAGTTCGTCCTGCCGCCCAGTAAATCATACTGTGCCCACAGATCAACACACGGACAGTCCTGCCTCCACCCGGTGACCTGGAAGAGAAACACAGCCCACGGCAGTACCATCAAGGCAATTTTTTGACGTACCATTAAGGAAATTTTCGCACTTAGGACCAGTATGACTGGGACCTCCGAAAACCCCAGTTTGCCCACAGTGGATGCGACACCAATCTGTATGGAGTGGGCTCAGAAACCCAAATGTGCCAGGCCATGGAGTGGGCTCAGAAACCCAAATGTGCCAGGCCCAAGTCCACGAGAGCAGACCTCGTCACTGAACAAAAGCGAATTAGTCAATGGCTAGCCATCTTGACGACAAAACAGCCTACTCTCAGCGAGTCCACGGCCAGCCACAAATGTGTGCGAAGGGGCAAGGCATCCTGCTGACAAAACAGACTGCCTTCAGCAAGTCCACATCCCACCATGAATAGGTGTAGCTCTGTTATTGATCCCGCATGTAACAGGATGATAGACCCTCCACCCAACTGGTCATGAAATAAGACAGTCTGGCAAGGAGAATGGCAAACTGTAGGCCCACGGGGCAGGGCCCGACATCTCTGCCTCTGCCCCCAGGCTCTGAGCAGAATATTGTGCTTTAAAGCGTGCGACGTAAGCGCCCAGACAAGGACATAACTCTGGAGTTCTTAGAGGACATAGTGTTCAGTATCTGCACTGTAGCCTGATTGTCACACAAAATTGTACAACCGAGTCAGCCAAGAGGTCTGCCAAGAGTGCACAACCAGGGGCAATAACCCTGCCAGCACAATTTGAGATGGCCAACCAGGCCTTGTAATTGGCGTAGAAATACGCCTAATTAGGTCTACTATTTTTCGCTAGAGAGGTGGGAATACTGCTGCACTGAATCCCAACTCTATATAGGAAAAAACCGAGTGTAAAAACAGGCCATGGTACCAACTCTATACAGGAAAAACTGAGTGTAGAAACAGGCAATGGTACCACCAAATCAAACGCCAATTCACAAAAAGGCCTTAGGACAAATAATCTAATAGTGGACAACCTGTTCGAGGCCCGTCCCCTTCCGTCAGGCCAATTGAATGATAAATTTTCTGCCCCGGAAACAGAACCCAAGAAGGTCAAAATCCTCTGAGTGGACAGGCAGCAGCTTAAATGCTGGTTTAATATGGCATTCTTCCATCAAGACCCCAGGACCACAGGAACGGATCATGCGAAACTCACCCATGGCCTTCTTTGGGAACTATTCCCAAGGCGATATGCGCAGGGAGGGGATGGGCCATGAGGAAATGGGCCCAAACCCTTCCCGCTGCCACTTCTTTGCCAATTTCAGATTGGACTATGTACTCTGCGCCTCAATTACCCGCCTTGGCAAATTAACTGGGCTGGGGCCCTTTAGGAGGTGGGTGCTGGCCTGTATGGACACTCAGCACAAGCCACCCCTAATGGGAGACGAGAAGGAAAAGCTCAGTGTCTCGCGCACCACACACACACTGGGGGCCTGTAAATGCGAAATGTACATAACTCAGACTGCGCGGCAGAGGCTCCCCATTTTGATGTCTACGTGCCCCAGCAATTCGTATGAATTACAATGCAAATGCAAACATAGCCATGAGCCACCCCTCTCGTCTCCCTGGGCTAAGCAAAGTTAATCATGACTGGCCTGTTGTTGTTGGGTTTTGCATGTGAAGAAGCACGGGCCAGGGCTACCTGCTGAGGCAAGCCCTGGAGAAAGCCCAGGCAAAGAGTGAGTAACTGTGTAGTCACGGGACAAGCTTTGTTATTTTGTAGCTCTACTGTGTAGGAGCCAAAGTGTCTTTTTAACTCTCAATGGTGAGCCTGTTTGTGTGAATGGCCATGTTGGCATGCTATTGTGTGGGTAGCACTCACCACTCCCTGGGGAACCGCCCGCATTGTTGGATGTATCCGCATATGCGTAGTCACAAGGCCGAGAAATCTAAGCGTGCACTATTTCAACAAATTCTTGGTCTCAAGGCAGTGAAGGTGATTCAACTGATGGTGGCTTCTATTTCTTCTAAGCATGCTGAAAATGAATGCATAACATTATAGTATGATCTGCTACGCGTAGAGAGGCCCTGCCCTGACCGCCCCTTTTGTCAACCCTTGAAGCGTCAAGGTCCTCTTCATCTGAAGAGGAAACACGAGTCGGTGGCGGACGCTTTGATGATTGCCTAGGGGCCCGTCCCTTGCACTCCTTGCCACATTGATTTTTCTTGGGAGGCATCTGAACCGGGACTTCAACTGGAATATCAAGAGAAATTGATGAGAGTAACGAGCAAAATTACGGAAGTAGCACGCTGCTTAACTAGCACGCTGCTTAACTCTCACGCTCAAACAAGCTGTGCCAGAACAATAATGCACAGTAACATTAAAACGAGAGAGAAAAATAAATAAATATTTATTTTATTATTATTATTATTATTATTATTATTATTATTATTATTATTATTATTATTATTATTCTACAAGGAACCCAAGGCGGTTTACATAATCTTCAAGCTCTCCATTTTATCCTCACAACAACCCTGTGAGGCAGGCCAGGCCGAGAGTCAGTGACTGGCACAAAGTCAAAATGATGATGATTCGTTTGATTTCATAGATTATAGAGTTGGAAGGAGCCTTGCTCAATGCAGGAAACTAGAGGAGGGGTCTCCCATCCAAGTAAATAACCTGGCCTGACCCTGCTTAGCTTTCTACGCTCAGACAAGCTGAGCCAGCATAAGCCACAGGCCTGTCTTCCCAGCGAGTTTCATGGCCGAGCGGGGACTAGAACCCAGTCCAACACTCTAACCACTACACCACACTTAACCACAATTGATTAAACTGATTAAAATTAAATTGATTAAAATTGATTTAAGTTAATGGAATAAATTGATTAAACTGATTAGACTTGATTTAAATTATCGAAATAAATTGATAACTTTTGATTTAAATTATCTTTCCATGCTCAGACAGCTGATCCAGCATCAGCCACAGGCCTGTTCAACCTTAATTAATTTCATTAATCAATTTAATAACATTAATTAATTCAACAGTATTAAATTTTATTTAATAATAAAACAAAATAACATCAATCAATTAATTTAATATCATTAATTAAATCAATATTAAATTTTATTTACTAATAAAATAAAATTAAATAACATTCAATTAAATGGGCGCCGGTGATGACAGCCGCTCAACGTCCTGGCTAAGGCCAGGCGGCAGTGCAATGGCCAGAGAGGCGGCCGGCCACGTGGCGCAGCGGCCAGGCCCGGTCAGACTCTAATGGCTGGCTGCGCTACGGGCCTGCCGAGCAGCTCAGCGTCACGGCAACCAATCCCCGGCAATCGCGCGAGGATCAGCTGTTCGTCGCAGCCGCAGCAAGCCCCGGCCGATTTCCGGCAACATAGCCCGGCCGCGCTACGGGCCTGCCGAGCAGCTCGGCGTCACGGCAACCAATCCCTGGCAATCGCGAGAGGATCAGCTGCTCGTCGCAGCTGCAGCAAGCCCCGGCAAAAAGGACGAGCGGCCGCCAACAGCTAAAAGGTGGCCGCTGTATTAAACGCTGCTCGTCCCAGCCGCAGCAAGCCCCACTGAAGGAGGTGAGCGGACGCCAACAGCTGAGAGCCGATATCCAAACAGCTGTTCGGCGCGGGGGGAGGGATTTTCCTCAGCCCAGGTAAAACAAAGGGCGACCATCCATGTGGCGCCGCGGCAGCCAGCGCTGCTCAACCGAAGCAGCGCCTTGAAACGGGAAACTAGAGGAGGGGTCTCCCCGGGAGAGGGGCCGCCAGCAGCTGAGGGGTGGCCGCTGTAGCGGACATTAAGCCTCCATGCGGGGGGGGGAGAGCCAAAACTGAGCAGCCACCACCCCAGTCACCCTCAGGTAACTAAACTTTTAACAACTAAAACTTTTAAAACTAAAACTCCGGGCAATCAGATAATGGCGCCAAGTATCTGAGAAAATATCGGCTGCTTGGGGGGGGGGGGGAAGAGCGAGATAGCGGTGAAAGACGCCCAGTTGAAATGGGGGCGAAAATGAAGTCCCCCGATCCTCTTAAATAACTTAAAACAGCTGAGCCCCAATCATACTTTTAAATAAATTGGAAGTAAGCACAATCACAGCACCCCCCTCTTCGATTGGAACACACGCACGCATACACAAAAGGAACGATACCACGAGGACGAGGCACCACGAGGAAGAGGGATCAGGGAGGATGATGTGTAGTCAGCCGGAAAACAGCACCAAAAGAGACCGTGGGCGGGAACGCAGGTGCCTAATTAAGCCCTTTCCTGTGTCCCCGCCCTAGTTGAGCCATTGGCTCAGTACCTGTGACCAACCTGACCTGTTACCTAACTCCTCTCTCCTCCCCCACTCGCAAATCTTCTCCCCGGCCCCAGATGAGGGGCCCGTGGAAGTCTGTTCCTACCTGTGCCTGCCTGTTCCATGCTTCTCTGCCCTGTTATCCCATAAACATAAAAACAAGTGTGGGGTATTTAAAAAAAAAAAAAAAGCTGGACATTTTCAACTGAAAGAGAGAAAATACTACTCATCATGTGACATTAAAGAGAGAGACACAGGGTACTCTAGGAATGGGTGAGAATTTTGTTCAGTTTGGTTTTGATAAAGATTTACCAAAATTTGCAACCTTTTCCATATTAGGGACAAAAAGAACCTGAGATTTTTTTAAAAAAAAAAACCAAATGTATACAATGAGGTACATTTGGAGGCAGTGAGGGCAGCAAAGGAACAACATCTCACTGCCTCTATTCAATCTTCTGTTTGCTGCCCAGCAGAGTTTTTAGGGTCATCCAGGGCCTATTATATGCTGGCCCCAAGGACATGCTGGACCACTCTGGTGCCCGCTGTAATATTTTTGCTAGGCACTTCCAGTAAAAAATCTCTTGCATCCGCCGGGACTTGGACTCCAATGTTATGGCAATTGAATCAGGTGAGGTTCCTAGAGCACATTCTGGTCAAATTTTCTTGGATGAGTTTCAGTTGGTACAGCTCGAAGATGTTGACAAGGTGCTTGGACAGGTTCATGCAACCATGTCCATACTGGATCCTTGCTCCTCTTGGCTCTTGAAAACCAGCAGGGAGGGAACAGCCAGCTGGGCCAGGGAAGTGATCAATGCCTCTTTGTGAGAAGCTGGTAGTAAATGTTCCTTTCCTGGGCAAGGTCCTTTAGCAGGTAATGGCCAACCAGCTCTAGGCGCTCTTGGATGAGACTGATTATCTGGATCCATTTCAGTTGGGGTTCAGGACTGGTTTTGGCACGGAAACGGCTTTGATCGCCCTGCATAATGACCTATGTTGGGAGAGAGGCAGGAGGAGTATGACACTGTTGATACTCCTGGATCTCTGGGTAGCTTTCGATACCATCGACCATGGATGGTATCCTTGGGGTGGCTGTCTTAGTTGGGAGTGGGGGGTATTGCATTGCAGTGGTTCCGCTCCTACTTGGATGGTCAGCTCCAGAAGGTGGGGCTTGGGGAATACTGCTTGGCCCCGTGAACTCTCCAGTATGGAGTTCCACAGGGGTCAGTCTTACCCCCCATGGTATTCAACATATACATGAAACAGTTGAGTAGAGTCATCCAGAGTTTTGGAGTGCGCTGCCATCAATACGCCAATGACCCACAGCTCTGTTTCATCTTTTCATCTTCAGCAGGTGAGGCTGTGGATATGCTAAACTGGTGCCTGGCTGCAACAATGGACTGGATGAGGACTAACAAACAATGGACTGGATGAGGCTCAATCCAGACAAGACTGAGATGCTGTTAGTGGGTGGTTCCTCTGACCGGATGGAGGGTGTTCAACCTGTTCTGGATGGGGTTGTGCTTCTCTTGAAGGAGCAGGTTTGTAGCTTGGAGATTCTCCTTGAGCCATCTTTGTCACTTGAGGCTCAGGTTGCCTCAGTGGCATGGAGTGCCTTCTACCAGCTTTGGCTGGTGGCCCAGCTACCACCCTATCTGGCCAGGGATAGCATGGTTTCAGTAATCCATGCTCTGGTAATTTCAAAGTTAGACTACTGCAATGCACTCTACATGGCGTTGCCCTTGAAGACTGTTCAGAAGCTGCAGCTTGTGCAAAAACGCGGCAGCCAGACTAATCACTGGGACCAAAAGGTCTGAACATGTAAAACCTGTTCTGACCCGCTTGCACTGGCTGCCTATATGCTTCTGAGCCCGATTCAAGGTGCTGCTTTTAACCTATAAAGCCCTACACTGCTTCGCACCACAATACTTGATGGAATGCCTCTCCCAGCCACAATATATCTGGACACTATGTTCAACATCTGGGGCCTTCCTCCGACTGCCACCTCCAAGGGAGGCTCGGAGGGTGGTAACAAGGGGGAGGGCCTTTTCTGTGGTAGCCCCCCAACTGTGGAACAACCCCCCCCATGGCCCACCTGGCACCAACCCTACTATCTTTTTGGTGCCAGGTTAAGACTGCCCTCTACGTTGACGCTTTTAACAACTAAATAGTACATGGCAAAGTGGTCAATTCTTTTAGAGGTCATGTTATATTGACTTTTTAGTTATTTGTGACTTTTTAAAAATTGGTTTTAAATTTTTATAATGTTTTTATTGTATATATTTTATATTGTGTTTTATTGCTCTTTTAATTGATTGTTGTAAACCCCCAGAGAGCTTCAGCTACTGGACAGTATAGAAATAAAATAAATAAATAAATGTGGGAGCAACTGAAGCTGATAGATTCATCCATCCAGGCCCAGGACTTTGAGTGCTGAGCTCTTAAAAGCCTGAGTTTGAATACCTGCGTATTCAACCATGTTAATGCTTAACTAGGGTTGGCACCTCTTTTTTCCGGAGAGGAACCTCACCTTTAACAGCTGTATGGCACGGCAGGCAGGTCCTCTCCAGGCTGGGAATTGCTGTTCCTATTGAATGCAGCTGGTGCAGATGGGTGAAGGTTTTGTTTACATTCGTTTTTGATAAGAATGTACTAAAATTCACAAAGCTCTTCGTATCTGGGAGAAAAAGAACTTGTGATTTAAAAATTTCAAATGTAGGAGAAAGCAGAACTGACAGAGTTGTCCATCATTACTTGATTCCAGATGAGGCTTTTATTGTGCAATTGTACTGCCTCATTCATGGGATTTTATGGGGGGGTCCAGATATCATCATCTATTTGTAATCCACCCGTGTTTTTCCACTATTCCTTCCATTTTTTTCCCCTTAGCACAAAAAATCCATTAAGGAGGGAAAGATGTAATAGCTGCGCAATGCCTCTTGATTGGTAGTGCTTGGAGCCCTCTATCTGGAAGCACCCTGAGTGACACATTTGAGGAAACTGGAATAGAGGAATATTGCCATTTTTGCCTATTAGTTTGGATATTATTATTATTATTATTATTATTATTATTATTATTATTATTCATCGTTATTATTATCATCGTTATTATTATCATCATCATCATCGGCACTAAGTGAATTTCATGTTCTAGGACTCTTACCTAGTGAAAATAAAAGATAAGCCATTATTTATCTAGGAAACATGGTTGCAGAAGGACTTGTTGAGTAGGCCCATGTTATTGAAACAGCCTGCCGTCCGTCATTCTGAAATGAGTAGCTCATGATTAAGAGGTCAGTTGTTACCAACATTAGCAGATGTTGTTGCTGTTTGTCTGACTAAACTACACGCTGTCTGCAAAACAGTCTCCATTAAAAGAAAAACCCAAGTCTATCTTCCCCGGAGGATTAGACCACCATTTAATTTTTATCCTGGCACATTGCCATCATATCCTGGGCTGCTGCGAGAATGTGCTATGCAAATTTTTCTCCTTTCTTGCAGCAAAGAGGAAATGTTTAGGTGTGAGCAAGAAAATTCTGCAATGCTGTTCAACTCTGAATGTGACTGGGTAGTGTCTGGGTTATCACTGATTGCTGTTTGCTGTATCGGTGTCTCGCAGGTTTGGCACCACCAAATCAGAATCTTGGGTATTTTTTTTAAAATAATAATAATAATAATAATAATAATTATTATTATTATTATTATTATTATTGTTGTTGTTGTTGTTGTTGTTGTTATTATTTATATACCACACAACAGCCGAAGCTCCCTGGGCGGTTTACAACAATCCATTAAAACATAAAATGTAATATACAATAAAACCATTATACAAAATTAAAAAAACCCAATTTTAAAAACAAACAAACATATAAACAGGAAGTGCAGCGAGACCAATTAAAAAAGCAACCACCCCGCCATACACTATGTAGGGTTAAAGGCCTCAATATAGAGGGCAGTCTTAACCTGGCGCCGAAAAGATTGTAAAGTTGGCGCCAGGCAGGCCTCAGGAGGGAGCTTGTTCCAGAGTTCGGGGGCTACCACAGAGAAGGCCCTCCCCTTAAAGCCGCCCGACGAGCCTCCCCTGGAGGCGGCAACCAGAGGAAGGCCCCAGATGTTGAGCGTAGTGACCGGGTAGATTGTGGTTGGGAGAGGCGTTCCGTCAAGTATTGTGGTCCCAAGCCGTGTAGGGCTTTAAAGGTTAAAACCAGCACCTTGAATTGGGCTCGGAAGCATACAGGCAGCCAATGCAAGTGGGCCAAGACTGGTGTTATGTGTTCTGACCTTCTGGTCCCACTAATAAGTCTGGCTGCAGCATTCTGCACCAGCTGCAGCTTCCGAACAGTCTTCAAGGGCAGCCCCACGTAAAGTGCATTGCAGTAGTCCAGCTTTGAGATGACCAGAGCGTAGATTACTGAAATCAGGCTATCCCTGTCCAGATAGGGGTGTAGCTGGGCCACCATCCGAAGCTGGTAGAAGGCACTCCGAGCCACTGAGGCCACCCGAGCCTCAAGTGACAATGATGGTTCAAGGAGAACCCCAAGCTACGAACCTGCTCCTTTAAGGGGAGTGCAACCCCATCCAGAACAGGTTGAACACCCTCCATCCGGTCAGAGGAACCACCCACTAACAGCATCTCAGTCTTGTCTGGATTGAGCCTCAGTTTGTTAGCCCGCATCCAGTCCATTGTCACAGCCAGACACCGGTTCAGCACATCCACAGCCTCACCTGCTGAAGATGAAAAGGAGAAATAGAGCTGCATGTCATCAGCGTACTGATGGCAACGCACTCCAAAACTCCGGATGACCCCACTCAGCAGTTTCATGTATATGTTGAAAAGCATGGGGGATATTGGAGAGTCCATATTGGAGAGTCCACGGGGCCGAGTAATATTCCCCAAGCACCACCCTCTGGAGCCGGCCATCCAAGTAGGAGTGGAACCACTGCAATGCAGTGCCCCCAACTCCCAACTCAGACAGCCTCCCCAGAAGGATACCATGGTCGATGGTATCGAAAGCCGCCGAGAGATCCAGGAGTATCAACAGGGTCACACTCCCCCTGTCTCTCTCCCGACATAGGTCATCATACAGGGCGACCAAAACTGTTTCCGTGCCAAAACCAGGCCTGAACCCCGACTGAAATGGATCCAGATAATCAGTCTCATCCAAGAGTGCCTGGAGCTGGTTGACCACTACCCGCTCTAGGACCTTGCCCAGGAAAGGAACATTTGCTACCGGCCTAAAGTTATTAAGATCTTCCGGGTCCAGAGAGGGTTTCTTTAGGAGTGGCCTCACCACCGCTTCCTTCAAGTGGCATGGGACCACTCCCTCTCGCAAGGAGGCATTGATCACCTCCCTGGCCCAGCCGGCTGTTCCCTGCCTGCTAGTAGTTTCTCTTTCTCTGAAGCCTAGCCTGTGGTAGCAGTTTGAGACAAAATATCAGACTGAGATTACTGATGCTTATTCTAGCAGGGGGTGGGGCAAAATCTTGGGCATCAATTGGCTTATTACAGCAAAAGCATTCACTGGCAACACCCCATCTGGGTGCCCATTCACTGGCAACGCCCCATGCATGAAACAGATTGTCTTTTAAGCCCTGTTTGGGGTCCCCAATCATGTGGAGGATTTTCAGTGTGTCCAGCAGCCAAATGCATGAAGATTCACACTCCATTTCATGTGCAAATGGCTGAGGCTGCAGCGGGCCGGAGAGATTGGGGACTGGGGTAGCATGCACATCTGTGCTCCTCCCATGCATTCTGAGAGCACATGGAGGCAAGTGCCCAAACAGGGCATTGGGGACCCGGGAGTCTTTGACTCCATCCATATTCATAACTGTCCATTCTTCTCTGCAGCATCTGATGCAGCCCAGCTCAGCCTCTGGAACAACTCCCCTAGTCCCAATATTCAACTGTAACCAATGACAGTGGTGCAGCTAGGTAATTTTAGAGCCTGGACTTACTGGTCTTCAGACCCATAGTCAGCCTAAACGTTGGGAGGGCACCAAAAAAGTAGGAGGGGGCAGTTCATCTGGTTTGCAGACCTTTTAAAGACAAAATTGTAAACTTTTTGAAAATTATTTGTTTGTAAAAAAAAACAAAAAACATTTAAGGGGCAGAGAAATTTTAGGGGAGTCAGCCCACCCCTGGCTACAGACCAGATGGTCTTACAAGGGCCCCCTTTAGACAGCCATGTGTATTACTTCAGCTGTGAAGCACACAATGAGCTTGTCCCCTCTCCCAGCGTCAGCCCCAGTGCACCCATGCCCATGCCAGTCTGTTTGCTTCTGCCCCATCGCCTGTTGATCTCTGAATGGTCACTTGAGGGTCCCCTGTGCTGTGGAGCCCTGGCCTTTGGCCCTGATGTCCAGCCCTAGCTGCACCTCTGACTAACCCTAACTACATAGAATTGAAATAACAGCATATTCTTCCCCTATTCACTCCTGCCTCCATTTCCCTCCCCTTCGTCTGTTGTCCCCCATGTAGATTGTAAGTCCTGTCCTCTCATCTCTGTAAAGTGTCATGTATATGGACAGTGCTATAGTAGTAGCAGCAGCAGTAGTAGTAGCAGCAGCAGCAGTAGCAGCAGTAGCAGTTGTTGTTATTGTTTGAGCCTCCTGAGTGCATTTTATAGAACCTATTTCTTACTCCATTGACATTTCCTATGGTATTTATTTATTTATTTATTATATTTATACCCCGCCTTTTTTCCTGCAAGGAACCCAAGGCGGCTTACACAGTCCTCCTCCTCCTCTCCATTTTATCCTCACAACAACCCTGTGAGGTAGGTTGGTATACATTATTATTGTGAATTAGATAGTTTCGGGGTATTGGGCAAAGAGTAATCACACCATAGTGCCAACCTGTAGTCCTTCTGCAATGCACAAACCTAAATCAGCTTTCCCCAATCTGGTGCCCACCAGATATTTTAGACTGCGACTGTTGAATATTTCTTGTTCGATTATTTTGTTTAGCTCTTCGTGTAATTTCTAAAGCATTTTCATATTCCGTTAGACTTTGTCAATTCCACTAAATCAAGGGTGGAGAGTGTGTGGCTCTGTAGATGTTGATATACTGTAACTCCCATCACCCTGCACCATGTGCCAGCTGGGGCTGATGGGAACTGAAATCCAAAACATCTGGAGGGCACTGGGTTTGGAAAGGCTGTGCTAAATGGTAACAGATTGGAAGATTATTTCACAAAGTCAGAAAGATGAGAAAGTTATGTTGAATACCTTGAGGACGAACATGGTTATTAAACTTAAAGTATGACTAACACTGCAGTCTCTCCTGTCCCCTATTCAAATGTTCTGCCCTCCTCCTGACTGGATCTCTGCTCGTGTGTTCTCTACATGACTACAACTGATCCATTCTCATACCACCAACTTAGCATCTCCATTCCATTTTGTTTCCATGCTGCACTTCTGATTTTCCCCAAAGATCTGGACCAAATGGTTGAAGAATGTGCCCTTCAAGGCTTCATCGAATCATCTTTCTTTCGTTCATGTGGTGCCAGTGGGGACAGTAAATATGCACAAATATTTATATTTATGCAACTTATACATAGGTGCACATAGCTGTGTGCACGAATCAGACCATGTGAGTGTGACAAGGCATTAACTTTTTTGACTTTTAAAGTAACTTTTTTTAGTTACTTTAAAAAGTTTTAGTGTAACCCACTGCTTTATAAAATAGATCCTATAAATCAGATATTCCATTTAAGGAAGAGAAGCAGTTGAGTTTCAAACCACCGGTATCTCTTGTTATCATGGGGCTATAACAAAGTAACTACAAGTAATGCTTTTAACATCCACTGCTCTATTCTTTTTCTTTTTTGCAATGTAGTTTTGTATATCCAAGAGCAGGTCTTTGAACCTTGCTGTGAATCTCCCCGCCACTCTACTGAAATCTCACCAGCTCCTCCCTCACTGGGCCCTGGAATGGCGCTCTTGCTGTAAACTCCAGAACTAGACTGAGTCTCCATGACTCCCCAACAAGACAACTCATACTGATTCTATTTAATCTTGGTGAAGAAGGCTACTCCACCCTCTGGATCATCATACAGTATGTGCTCTCCTCTCCTTATGGCCAAGTGTGTCTGTTCACTGTTCTCATGCGACATGGTTCTGCCAAAGCATCCAAAGAAATCAAAAGCAATTTATATGTTGTGAGAGGAAATGGGATAGGTTCATTAAGGTGCCCATATTTTGGCAGAGATTTTAACACATTTATTATCTCAGTATTAAAGGAACGTCATGCAACAGATTCAGCTCCAAATTGAAAAATGCCAGGGGGCTATATAGGCTGTGGGAAAAAGCTGTCCTGCTATAACCATTGGAAACTATTCCCATCATGTAAAATCTAAGGACAAATTTTAGGACATGGGCAGCACGATCCAATGTGGCTGCCCATAACCCTTCAAACTCGGAGGATTACGGGTATCCAGTTGAGGATGGAAGAAGCACGGGGGTACAGGTCACCTCCATGCTTCTCCCGTCCCGCAAGACAGTTAGACAGGCGGCTGATTTTGGCTGTCTCGTGTTTCCCCCCTGTTTGCAAGGAGGAGCGGCTGAGCCTCACTCCTCCCCTCCCCGCCTCCTGGAATGCCCACCCAGCACCAGCTCCAAGTTCTTCTGACTTTGGAGCCACAGGTGGCACAGAAAGAACCACACCAGCTGCGAGGGTGGAGGGAGGGTGTTCTGGATGGATTCAGATTCCCAGCTCCAACATCGGAGCGCTTTTCTGAGGTTGGAGCTGGAGCTCCAAATTATCCTATGGCCGTCTAGACAGCATCTAGGGGCCATAGGATTGCATCCTTACAGTGCTATCCTATGCATATTTACTCAGAGGTAAGCCCCACTAGCATCAATGGGACTTACTTCCTAGTAAGTGGGTTTACGATTCCACCCTTAGTCAGTTGTAAGTAGACCACTGTGAAAGTAGACGACAAAATACATCCTGTATTCTTGTAGATTTTGCTCCTCCTAGTCCTGTGTGTTGTCTAGCTCAGGTGTGGGCAGGTTTTAGGCTTACAGAATCTACTTTGGTCTTCACTCAAACCCTGAGGTCCACCAACCGGAGCCAGGTGGAAAATAGTGACTCAAGAAAGGACAAATAGAATTGAGGAACAAGGTACCTCTGAGCATGTGCTCAGCCCAGGAATTCATTTTCAGTACCAGAACTGGTGTTTTCCCCATTCTTGCTGAGACTGGAAACTAGTATGCTCCTGAACGGATGGTGTATACACATCTGAATTTGGATTGTCCATACCCTAATTATTATTCAGGGCTTAATTTTGCTTTGTTTTGTTTTGTTTTGTTTTCTGTTACCATAGTTCCAAGGTTGTGTTCCTTCAACATTGCCCCTGGTAGATTGACTGGTGACACCAGCTCTTGAGAAGCCCCCAGTCTGAGTCTTTTTCATAGTTTCTCTGCCAGACAAAGCTAATGGACAATGGCAGAAACCAGAGGGGCATTGCATACCAGAGTAGATAGTAGTTAGCTAGATTAATCAATGGTCTGGTTCAATGTAACATCAGTTCTAATATTCTAAAGTAAGACAGCTCTCCATCCTGCTAGGAAATCACATCATGAACTTATATTATTGTATTGCATTGCATTGTATTATAATTTATGTCATACCTTTCCATGCTAGATGCCCAAGGCGGCTAACAACAATAAAACCACAAAATTACAAACACAACAAAATAGCATATCAACCAATACAGAGGGGGAAGATAAAAGCAGCATCCAGATAAAAACCAAGACCAGTAGACTGCAGAGAGGGAAATTAGTTCAATAGAACAAAGTCCTATCAAAACAGGGAGGCATTTGCACATTGATAGAAGGTAATCAGAAACAGCACTAGACTGGCCTCCCTGGGCAGGGGAGTTCGAGAGACTGGGTGCAACCGCACCCTTTCCCTACAAAAGGCACCTCAGATGTTGGTGGGAGGTAGAGGAGAGCTTCTCCTGAAGATAATAATACACTGGCAGGTTCATATTGGAGAAAGTAGCTCTTCAGAAAACCTGATCGTTTGAATTTCATAGCTATCATTTTGAACTGGGCTCAGATACAAAGCCAGTGCTATTGTAATAAAGGAGACACATTCTCCCAGTATCTAGCTTCAGTCAACAGACTGACCACAGCATTCTGGACTAGCTTGTTTCTGAACACACTTCAGAGGCAGCCACACACAGAGTGCATTACAGTAATCCAAATGAGATGTCATGTAACCAAGACATGTGTCACAGCCAGATCTGATGTGTCAAGGAATGGCTGCAGTTGGCCCACCAGCCTAAACTGTGCAAAAGAATTCTAGCCAGCCATCACCTGGGCATCCATGCTCTTAACCCTAATCCCAGGTGTATGTTGGCTGGGGCCAAACAGACATTATTTTAAATGTGTGTCTAGCAGCTATGTCTTTTTTTTCTTCGTTTCATTTTTACTCTAGGGTAGGCACATGACCCCCAATCTGGATCAGGACCCTAGTGTAGGGCTGGGGGCTTTTAAGATTAGATTGCACCTCCTGTGCCTACTCTAGAGTAAAAATGAAAAAGAAAAAGATATAGCTTCTAAACACACATTTAAAGTACTGTAATGTCTGTTTTGGCCCCAGGTAATCAATGCAAAGGGAACATGCCTCTTCTTTATAATTATAACCCATATTATAAGGCTGAATTCTAGTAAACCCTGGTTCAGGTTAAACTATGTGTAAGAGCATCCAGCGAGAAGTTTTAATACATGTTACTAACTACAAAGGTATGGTTTTAATTACAAAACTTCTTCATTGGCCTTGTAATCCTCCTTAGCCATCTAGCTGCAGCCTGTCCGGTCTCACCACCCAATAAGCATACTGACTGAAGGGGCTACCAAGGTGGCTGTAGTGTATTGGCCCTCCTGGCTTGCCATACCAGGAAGTGCCCAAGTCAGCTCTCAAGCACTGCACTTTTAGTTTCTGATCAGCATTGCCTGCAGCAGTTTGCTCCATGGCCTGTTCTCGGCAAGCTTTGTATAATAAAGTTGTTGTTCTTGGATTTGTATCCCCTGTGTGGCCTTTTCCTCATGATACACCTCAGGGGAATTTTGGGGTGGTTCCAGAGTAGTGTTTTTGGGAAGGAGGCTGTGCGGCTCCCCTCAAACCTGGCACCGGGCCTGCTTTAACAGCCTAAAATGGCTTAGGACCAGGTTATCTCAGAAACTGTCTGCTCCCATATGAACTTCCCAGCCTTTAAGATTGGCTTTGGAGGCCCTATATGTGAGATCAGGCAGGCATGAGGGATGGGACCTTCTCAGCTGTGGCACTGTAACTGGGGAACTCCCTCCTGATGGAGATTCACTGGGCACCCTCTCTTTCTGTCTTGAGACAGCTGGTAAAGACTGTTACTGCATGTTTGGCTGCTTTTCAATTTTAATTCTATAATTTGCAAGAAGTTTTGGTACTGCTGACCTCTGCTTTAAATTCTTGTCATTTTACTGTTTTTACTGAATTAGTGTTTAAATTTTTCTTGTTTTATGGTATTGACCGTATTGTATTTTTTCATTATTGTAGACCACTTTGATTCTTATCTTAGAAACGCAGGATAATAATAATTATTGTTGTATTAGAAAAGCAGGATGAATAATAATAACAACAACAACAACAGATAACAATGACTGACTGACTAATTGACTTTAGAGGCTCAAGCAGCCTAGGCAGTGATGTTGGTGACAGGCCTCTTATGTTACTACAGTACCAAACCATCTTCTGAAGTGTGAAATGCTCATTAAGAAAGCTGTAGAGTTATCCTAACAATCAGGAGGCTTCCCAAAATGTGAAACTCTGAAAAAACAGAAAGCATCTCTTTAGCATTCAGGCTGAGCCACACTTGTGCTTCATCCATGCTGAAAGCTCAAGATCAATGGAGTGTTGTTAGGGAAAAACAAATGTCAGGGGTTTTGTTGGTGCAGGTTCAAAGCCGCAGTTGCATAACCCCCTGCACGCTCCCTGATGCTTGACTTCAAGTGCCAAAAGAGATGCATAATTGACAAGACAGTTAAATGTAGCAGATTTTAGTCAAATCACAATGAAGGGCTTGATTATCTGAAGAGCAGAGAAGCAATTCCAGCGATACATGGAAAACCTGCTCGGCACTTTTATGTCTGCCATTAACATCTGGCAAATAAATGGTCTTGCTGGCATCCCGATGGCAGCACACGTGCATTGCACAGTTGAGGAAGGCTCTGGCCTGAACGCAGTGACTTTTGCATTCATGCCCTGCTTGAGGCTAAACAAGAAACTGGAATAGCATCTTTGATAACTGGGCACACTTATCTAGCTGTTGTGCTTTCTGCATATATCATTGCCAACCACCTCAAAGAAGATACTTAGAAGCTTCAAGACCTATGTTATCTTCCTCTTTAAACCATAGGAAAATATGGACTTGGAGCAGTTCCACTTGCAACAGCTAAGACACTATCTGTATAATTTATTCTGCCGCCGAGTCATTGGGATTTGGGAGGTGGAGTGAGGCAGTTTGTGTGGCTCTTGGATCATTTGACCAGGGCTATGGGCATGGCTGGGATATGCAACGGAGTGTCCACAGAACATCCCTCTTGTAATGAAATTGCAGAGGAAGTCTTGCATGCAAAAGAGATTGTGTATGCCAGGGGTAGGCAACCTTTCTCAGCCCAAGGGCCAAATTCAATTTCAGAAAAGCTCTCGGCAGGGGCCAGATCCCAGTGGCGGGTGGAGGCAAAGGCAAAGGGGGTGGGGCAAAAAAATACCCCCAAACCCAGTATATTGTAGCTTAAAGCTCTTGCTGCCAGGAGAGATATTTTTCAACCTTGTAGAATTTGGAGAAAATTGCACAAAAGCCAGGAAACCACCCCCAACAATCAGTGGTTGTGGGAAAGAAGGTTGGGCTAGGGAAAAGGGTGTGGCCTTCTGGGATTTGGCCCCTGGGATAAGGTTCCCTACTCCTGGTGTATGCTGTTAAGATGAGACCAATGTGTGATTTGTATGTGATCCTTTTAAATTGATTTTGGTACCTGAAATTAGTATGAACACTGGTAGATTTATGGCAGCTTTCCCCAAGCTGGTGCCCTTCAGATGTTTTGGATGACAGCAGCTCCCAGCATTCCGGAACATTGGCCATGCTGGCTGGAGCTGATGGGAGTTGAAGTCCAAAACATCTAGAGGGCACCAGGCATGGTGATGCTGATTTATAGAGTAGTAGGTATAGTGGAAGACTCTTTTGGTTGCAGTGTTGATAGTGGTTGCTTTTTTTTTTATTATTGGTAGGCTTCTACTCATGCAAAATTGGACACAAAAAATTAGTTTCTGTCCTTTTCATGACATGAAGATATACCTGGTGGCTTCCAGCAATGGAAACTGCTGATTATCTACCTTCTTTAGTGCCACTAGAACAGACTTCCACTGGCCCCTCACCTGGGGCCAGGGAGAAGATTTGCGAGTGGGGGAGGAGAGAGTAACAGGTCAGGTTGGTCAGGTAACAGGTCAGGTTGGTCACAGATACTGAGCCAATGGCTCAACTAGGGTGGGGACACAGGAAAGGGCTTATTTAGGCACCTGGGTTCCCGCCCACGGTCTCTTTTGCTGCTGTTTTCCGGCTGACTGACTCCACATTCCACATCGTCCTCGCAGATTCCTCTTCCTCGTGGTATCGTTCCTTTTGTGTGTGTGCGTGTGTTGTTAAAATTGCGAGGGTGCTGTGTGTGTGTGCCTTTTTTCTATTTAAACAATAAGATAAATTCACTTGTTTTATGTGTGCTTTATAATTTTACAATAGAGTTAATTACTGAATATTTGAGGGTGATTGGGGTGATTGGGAGATTCATTCTGGTTCCAGCAGCCAACCTGCCCCCCCCCTTGGCGGCCTCCTCCGATCCCAAGCTGCTGATTGATTGCCCAGGGTTTTTTCTGCAGCCGCGTCCCTCGCCTGCGGCTGCCCGTTTAAATCTCCTAACAGCGCCAGCTGATCTCGCCCCAAGCAGCTGATTGACTGGGATAGATTCCGCCTTTGGGAAGGTCTGAGAGAAGGGCCGAGCATCACCCTAGCAGGGTGCCGCCTTCTGGAGGCGGGTGAGTTCCCAGCGATGTGGGTCCTCCAGCGCAGCCCGAGATTGGGGCAGGAGAAGCAGCTGACGGGAGGCATTTATAACGATTTCACCGGCTGCTGATTGCCCGGTGCTTCCTGCAGCCACGTCGCGGCGGCTCCTCGCCTCTTTTAAATTTGTCGGCGCCAGGCTCCCCCCCCCCATTGCTGGGCTCGGCTGCGGGTGTTGCGGGGCGGATTGCTGCGCCGGGCGGCTCTGGGCTCTGCCAATTGCTACGTGCTCTGCGGCGGGCACCTCTCTGTGTCTGCCGGTCGCCCCCCCCCTTCATTTTCGTCGGCTGCGAGTTGCTACGGCGCCATTGGCGCTTAGAGCAGCTGATTTGCGGGCGGGCGGCGGCTCAGCGAAATGTTGCGGCGCCATTCGTGCTTGGCCGGGGCTTTGCCGCTGCGGCGCCACGTATCCAGCCGCTTAACAGCTGGCTGCCCTCTTTGTTTTGAGTTTCGCGCCGAACAGCTGATCTTTGCTGTTGTGGCTTGGTGGAGCCACGTGGCCCGCGGCCGTTCGTTTGGCCTGGGCTCCTCAACCGTGCTACTTAAGGGCGCTGACTACTAATTATTCAATCTCAATTAAAATTATTGCAATAATTTTTAAAAAATAATAATAAATGGAGGCGTCAAAGAATAAATTGTAAATATTTAGATAAATTTAGTATATTTAAATTTATTTAATTTAAATAAATTGAGTGATATATATTTGAATATATTAATATATATATATATTTAATACATTCTCTGAAGGGGACCTGTTGGCGGAATGGGGGAATTCCTGTATTACTTGTATTGAATATATATATTTATATATATTTATATATATATAAATTTAAACTGAGCGTGGAAAGCTAAGCAGGGTCACGCCTGGTTATTACTTGGATGGGAGACCTCAGGGAGTTGGACTCAATGGCCTTGTTGGAGGCTCCTTCCAACTCTATGATCTATGAAATCTATGAGTTATTTTTCCAGCCGATTTTCCAGAGAGCATACAGTAGAATCACCTACACGGCCTTGGGAACACGAATACAGTAGTACCTTGGATTACGAGTATAATTCGTTCCAGAACCATGCTCGTAATCCAAAATGCTCGTACATCAAAGCGAGTTTCCCCATTAGAAATAATGGGAACTCCGCTGATTCGTTCCACAACCATTTAATCACTGCTTTGCCCCATGAAGGGAGCCGGCAAAGCAGTGATTAAATGGTTGTGGAATGAATCAGCGGAGTTCCCATTATTTCTAATGGGGAAACTCGCTTTGATGTGCTGGCTCCTGGGCTCCCGGGCACGCCTCGCGCGCTGCCATACCGGCTCCCGGCGGACTCATGTCAGACCGCCCGCCCCGCCGGCATGGCTTCTTCTAGACTTCGGAGCAGCAGGAAGCAGAAGCAGAAGCAGCAGCAATAGCAGGGCTGGGGCGAGGGAGGGAGGGAAATCCCAAATCGCTGCTGATAGTGCTGGGTGGGAAAAGGGGACGGGGCAGGCGGGATATAGAAGGAAAGGGGGGGTAAGGAAGAGGGAGGGGGACATAGGGGAGTAAAGGAAGAGGGGGGATGAGGAGTAAATGAAGAGGGAGGGGGACGGGGGACCTCTCCCCCACCGCTTGGGGAGGAGGAGGATCCTCTTGCTCGCTCAGGCAGCTGCTCTCTTTCCTCTCGCTCGGTTTCCTCGCTGAGGGGGGTGACTGCGGGCCACCACCCCCCTCACGGCTGCACGGCCTCCGCCAACTGCAGTGGTGCGGGGGGTGGAGGGGAGAGTGGTGTGTGAGGTAAAGTGGCGGGGGGAGGGGAGCAGCTCTTCTTCTTCTCCCTCCTCCTCCTCCTCCTCCTCCGCTTCTTCTTCCTCCCTCTTTACTCTTCTCTCCTTCTCCTCCTCTCTGCCCTCCCCTTCGCCGCCGCCGCTGCTTCAACCCCGCCCCGCCCCTGGCTGCTCCAAACAAAGCGCCGATGACGCCTCTGAGGAGGCAGAGCGCCACAAAGATGAGAAAGAGACGAGGCTGAGGAGAATCTTCGCCGCCGTGCGCTGCCTCATGGAGGCCTCCGGAGAGGCGGAGGAGGGGAGGCAATACAGAGCGAGAGGGGGAAGCCCTGGCGGCGGCGGCGGCTGAGGAGGCGCGGGTGCCGCTGTGGGGTGGGCGGGCGGGCAGGAGGGGCGTGTTCTTCGCCTTCGCTTCCCTCTCAACTCCGTCCAAGCTAAGCGCTCACCCGGGCGCCTGTCTCTTTAAATCATCCTCTCGCTTCCCCTACACCACCACCTGCCCCCCCTTCAGTGTTTAATGATCCCCTCCGAGAGAGAGAGAGAACTCAACCTAAGCCCCACCGGGCCCAAAGCGGGACAAACCAATTGGGAAAGGAGCGAGGGGGGAAGCAAGGGGAGGGGGAGAGAGAGAGAAGCGCAGATAGGCAAGCCGCCGCTTGCTAGGCAGGGAGCGCGCTGGCAGTCGGGAGCACGCTGGTAGGGAGCGCGCTGGGCACCAGCTGCCAAAGGAGATGCGGCGCAACCCCTCGCTCTGCGGGCGCCTCGCGCTGCCGTGCCACTTCCCTGCCCGGGAGCCGGTATGGCAGCGCGCGAGGCACCAGCAGAGCGAGGCGCAGCGCGGCTGGGAGCCCCGTGGAGGCGAGGCACGGTGTGGCCACTCGCTCGGCTAGCAGCGGCGCAGCAGTGCGAGGCGCCAGCTGAGCGAGAGCATAAATTTAAATTTGAAAGCGGCAGCGGCTCGTGTTGCGAGACTTGCTCGTCTTTCAAATTTAAATTTATGCTAAAATTTTCCTCGTCTTGCGAGTAGCTCGCAAACCGGGTTACTCGTAATCCGAGGTATTACTGTATGATGAAACAGGGAATTCCCCAGGGAGTGGTGTATTACAGCTTGGTGGTGAGTACTACCCACACAATAGCATGGCAGCATGGCCATTCACGCAAACAGGCTCACCATTGGGATTCAAGAATACACTTTGGTTCATACACAGTAGAACTACAAAATAATAAAGCTAGTTCCTTGACTACATAGTGACCCAGGCCTCATTCTCTTTGCCTGGGGGTTGCTTGGTCTTCTCTAGGGCTTGCCTCAGCAAGCAGACCCCAACAACAGAATCCAGAAGCCACAGCAGCAGTATAGATTCTTCCCCCCTCCCTTCAGTAGCCCAGCTGTCTTTAGCCAATCAATCAGAATGAATTTCACTTGGCCCAGGCAGAGGGGACGGGTGGCTCCGAGGTGCCATCTAAGCTACCGTATGTACATTTCGCATTTTCAAGCCCCCAGCTGGGATTATACTTGTTTACACCTGAAGAGGTGGGGGGTGTGTGGTGTGGTGCAGAAGACTCTGAGGTTTTTTTCCTTCACATCTCTCCATACAGGACAGCACCCACCTCCGAAAGGGCCACAGCCCAGTTAATTTGCCCAGGTTGGCCGCGTTACTGTCAATCTACCCTAATAAGTCTGATGCCAATTATTTGCTAAATGGTTTCCGTGATAGTGTTAGGATTCCATATCAGGGTCCTCGAGCACACATGACGTCCCGCAACCAGAAATCTGTAATCGAGGCAGAGTACATAGTCCAATCTAAAATTGATAAAGAAGTGTCAGCGGGAAAGGTTTTGGGCCCATTTGCCTCATGGCCCATCCCCTCCCTGCGCATATCGCCTTTGTGAATAGTTCCCAAAAAGGCCACGGGTGAGTTTCTCATGATTCATAATTTGTCCTTTCCCTTGAGGGCCTCTGTGAATGATGCCATACCGGAGCATCTTGTTCCGTCTGTATGCCTCATTTGACTCCGCAGTAGATATGATCCGTTCCTGTGGTCCCGGGGCCTTGATGGAAAAATGTGATATTAAACCAAATTTTTCATTTCAATTGAGCCATGCCCATGGGCTGCTCTATATTGTGCTCCGCGTTCGAACGTTTTAGCTCTTTTCTTGATTGGGCCTTGCGGAAGGGGACGGGCCTCGAACAGGTTGTCCACTATTAGATGATTTGTTCGAAGGCCCAGCCCATTCTGAGCGATGTGCATTCTTGATTGATCAATTTTGTGAATTGGCGTTTGATTTGGGTGTACAGTTTTCTCTGAATAGAGTTAGATTCAGTGCAGCAGTATTCCCGCCTCTCTAGTGAAAACTAGTGGACCTAATTAGGCATATTTCTGTTGTTCTACAACACTCAAGAATCACTTTACGCCAATTACAAGGCCTGGTTGGCCATCTCAATTGTGCTGGCAGGGTTATTGCCCCTGGTCGTGCATTCTTGTGCCATTTATGTGCGGCCATGCGGGGCTTGAAGCGCCCCGATTTATGTGGCGTACCACTTGACTAACTCGGTTGTCCAATTTTGGTGTGACAATCAGGCTACAGTGCAGATACTGAACACTATGTCCTCAAAGAACTCCAGAGTTATGTCTTTGTCAGGGCACTTACATTGCACACTTTAAAGCACAATATTTTGCTCAGAGCGCGACACACGCCTGGGGGCAGATGCAGAGATTTTGGCCCTTGGCCCCATGGGCCTACAGTTTGCCGTTCTCCTTACGAGACGGTCTTATTTCATGATCAGTTGGGTAGAGGGTCTATCATCCTGCTACACACGGGATCAATAACAGAGCTATGTCCTGGCAGGGCTCTACCCCTATTCGTGGCTGGATGTGGACTTGCCGAAGGCAGTCTGTTTTGTCATCAGGATGGCTCGCCACTCTGCACGCATTTGCGGCTGGCCGTGGACTCGCCCTAGCCATTGACTAAGTTTCGGTTTTAGTCGGTGACGAGGTCCGCTGTTGCGGCCTTGGGCCTGGCACATTTCGGTTTCTGAGCCCACTCCTTCCAGATTGGTGCTGCATCCACTGCGGACAAACTGGGGCTTTCTCAGAGGTCCCAGTCATACCGGTCCTATGTGCGAAAATTACCTTGATGGTAGCGAGGGCAGGCAAAAAATTGCCTTGATGTAACTCCCAGCAGCTGTGTTTCTCTTCCAGGTCACCGGGGTGGAGGCAGGACTGTCCATGTGCTGATCTGTGGGCACAGTATGATTTACTGGGCGGCAAGACGAGCAGCAACGTCGGGCTTCCTAGCGGTTGAGCCTTCGGCGGACGTCCAGTGGATGGGTCGCCGGGGCATGAGATGGCAGAATCTCCTCCACACTTTGTTCCGGACTGACCAGTGTTCTTCCCCCAAGATGTCCTGGTCCTCCATTTGGGGGGAATGATTTGGGCTTGTTGAAAGACAAGGCCCTGATTTTGCAGGTGTCATGCGATATGGCATACATACGGCACCGATGGCCGGGAGTTCTGATCCTTGGTCGTTCATGATACCGCGTTTCAGTTGGCCCAAGGCCTTGAACAGAGTAGTTAGAAAGGTGAACGGCGAGATTTGTAGGGCCGTAGGAGGGTTTGGGTTTTGTATCCCCCATCCCACGATATCCTTGGCCCGGAGGGAGCTGTATCGCCCGGATGAGGTTCACCTATCCAGGGTAAGTAATGATAATTTTATTGGAGATCTGCAAAGGGCCCTGCTCGCTTTTTTATCGGGCAGGTGGGGAAGATTCGACTAAGCGATAGCTTGTCTCTCTCTGTGGCGGGAAGTGCAGGATTAGGCAGTATGGCTTAGGGTTATGGTGATCATCCAGTGGCACCTTTCAAGGTGACTGATGTTTACCCAAGGCTGCCCTCGCTAATGCCCTGAGGCTTGGCAGGAGGGAGATTGGGACGTCTTTGGGGTTTTGCCTTTCTCGCCTACATTGGGTGCCTGGAGGCGTCAAAGTAAGGCGACGATGGTAAGGCCCTCCAGCTCCACATGGAGGGCAACTGACCGGGGGCGGACCAACCCGCCTCCGGTGCGGGTAGGATGTATTCACCAAATATTGGTTTTTTCCCGGCCAATGGCTGGGCTAGGTTAGTACCGCACTTCGCCCTTCACAGATCTTCAATTCAATAAATGTGGCCCTGATTTGAAACCATATACTCTGTGCCTGACTCTTCTTTATCTCACCCATACATGCGCAACAGACTTCCACTGGCCCCTCACCTGGGGCCAGGGAGAAGATTTGCGAGTGGGGGAGGAGAGAGGGGTCAGGTAACAGGTCAGGTTGGTCACAGATACTGAGTCAATGGCTCAACTAGGGCGGGGACACAGGAAAGGGCTTATTTAGGCACCTGGGTTCCCACCCACGATCTCTTTTGCTGCTGTTTTCCGGCTCCCTCCCATCCCGCCCTGTTAGCAGTGTAGGCTCCTCTGGTCGCCCATTAACAGGGGCCGAGTAGGAATTTTGGCTCATTGTCTCAATTGGCTGGGGCAATGGGCGTGTTTCGCCTACTCTACACTGTGAATCAGGGTAGGGAAATTTTTGAATTCGATCGCGATCCCACCAGGGGGATCATAGTTAAATTGGTCGCATTTGCGGGAAGTGTGGGATTAGGCAGTATGGCTTAGGGTTATGGTGATCATCCAGTGGCACCTTTCAAGGTGACTGACGTTTACCCAAGGCTGCCCTCGCTAATGCCCTGAGGCTTGGCAGGAGGGAGATTGGGACGTCTTTGGGGTTTTGCCTTTCTCGCCTACATTGGGTACCTGGAGGCGTCCAAGTAAGGCGACGATGGTAAGGCCCTCCAGCTCCACATGGAGGGCAACTGACTGGGGGCGGACCAACCCGCCTCCGGTGCGGTTAGGATGTATTCGCCAAATATTGGGTTTTTCCCGGCCAATGGCCGGGCTAGGTTAGTACCGCACTTCGCCCTTCACAGATCTTCAATTCAATAAATGTGGCCCTGATTTGAAACCATATACTCTGTGTCTGACTCTTCTTTATCTCACCCATACACGCGCAAATGGACATTGCATGTACATTACATGTAGTGTCAATGCATCCTTTGAATATGGAACTCTTCCAGGAAAGAAGCGGGAAGTGCTGTTAAAGGCAGTGTTACTGTGTTTTACTGGCTGGGGGCTGCTGGGAGTTCTAGTCCAACACATCTGAAGGGCACTAGTTGGGGAAGGCTGCTCTATATATTTGTTTCATACAGTGCATTTCTCATAGCATTAAGATGCTGGTGTTAATATTTTAAAATGCTGTAAAGTATGTATCGTGTTTTTGGAAATCACCTTTTTTTTTAAAAAAAAGTGATTTTTTAAAAGGTGATATTTTTTTCATGCAGACTTGCAAAGACAAAACTTGGTTTAAAAATACAACTTACTGAAATTTTTGCAATAGTCATGATAAAAAGAAGAATCTGCCGACTAATGCAAATAACGTTTTAATATGTAACCTCGTGATTTTAAGGGGCATGACTCATAAATATTAGGGTTTGGCTGAACTGTTCACATAATTCACAAGAATAATCTTCTCGGAAAACAAATAGCTATACTATTGTCTAGCCAGGTGCTTTGTTGCATCCTCCAGACAGGTGAAAACTGTTGTGGTTTTTAAGTTCTGAAACATAAAGTGACAGGTAGTAAAATACTACCTGCATATAATTGGCTACCCCTTTGTTTAGAATTCTCTAAACTCATTAATCCTTGTCTCACTTTCTAAAGTGTAGCATTCTTTAGGTGCTGCTCTGGAATAGGATATACATCCTTTAATTAAAAGGAGCCAAACTTAACGGAAACGTAGAATTGGAAAGAAAATTTCAAGTCATGATTAACAATTGAGTTTCACAGTATGTAATAAGTAGCAAATAATAGGGCGTAAAGTCAAAATAAAGAGAATAAACTGGGTGACTTTGGGCCAGTCACTGACTCTCAGCCTAACCTACCTCACAGGGTTGTTGTGAGGATAAAATGGAGAGGAAGAGGAAGATTATGTAAGCCGCTTTGGGTTCCTTGCAGGAAAAAAGGCGGGGTATAAATATAATTAAATAAATAAATAAAATACATAGAATTTAAAGCTTAAATAGAGCTTCCAGGATCCCTGGAAGCTCAGCTCTGTACCTCATAGTAATATCCTCTAGGTGGTCTACATTTTTTCCTAATAACCTAATAGTATAATGTCCTAAATAATTAGTTTCAAAACATGAAAACGAAGATACAGAAGCCCTATTCCGGTGCTCAACATTGGGGTATACTAAACTCATGAGGAGGGACGGTGTGCTAGCCCCATCCCCTCCATCATCATTTCTGTCATCCTCTACACATGGAGGATGGTTTTCTGAAGCAGAGAACCCAAATTGCATGAAGAGTCTTCATGGACAGAGGAAGCTCTTCACTTCAGAAAGTCACTCTCCATGTGTAGAGGGTGACAGAAATGGAGACGGAGGGCCCCCTCTCTTCCGCCAGGCGCCAGCAGGAAAAGAACGTTTTGTTCAGGCAGGCCCTTGGAATATAAGTTGGCCTGTTGCTGAAGGGGTTTTTAATTCATTGGGTGCTATTTCTTTTATTGTGTTTTTAATTGTGTTTTAATGGATCTGTTTTTATATGTTTTCATTAAGGTTTTGTTTTTAAATCTGTATTTTATTATTGTTGGCCGCCTTGAGGGTCATTTTTACATATCTATCCATCTATCTATCTATCTATCTAATCTCACAACATACAAGAAGGGCTTCCCACAAGGTAGATGGCCTTGTGTGGGTGGAGGGGGCAGTCCAATTGGAGCAAGTGCCTGGGGCTACCCTTGCTTCCCTTCATCTTTCTCCTGGAATCCTTCTTGCAGGGCAGGTGGGTGTTCTTCAGAGCTGAGTGCTATTTGTTCTGGTTTTTCAATTGTGTTTTTTAGTGTTGCTCTTTTGTTTTCTTTCTTTTTTAATGTGCATCACCCGGAGCACTTTCACTCCCCTCTATCAGCACAAGGTGCCCCCCGCCACTTTCCACAGTTTTGCCCATCCAACTGCAGCCTCCCCCTTTACAGCCCACGGTGTTCCAAAAGGAGTTATTGTGGGGTCCAAAGAGGTGCAGTAGGGAAAAAGGAGCTTAAAATTCTCTTTGTGCATGCAGCTTTCCAGTCATGGGACACTGGATCCAACCCAACCCAGTGTGCCATGCTTCTTGGTACCTGTTCACCCTCCAACATTTTTTGTGAGTATCATCCCTTAACATTATGATCCTTCCATGGACTTTCAGTGATACTCTTACAAATACCTGACGGAACGTCTCTCCCAACCGCAATCTACCCGGACACTACGCTCAACATCTGGGGCCCTCCTCCGACTGCCACCTCCAAGAGAGGCTCGGTTGGTGGCAATGAGGAGGAGGGCCTTCTCGGTGGTAGCCCCCCAATTATGGAACAAGCTCCCCACTGAGACCCGCCTGGCGCCAAACTTACTATCTTTTCGGCGCCAGGTTAAGACTTCCCTGTCTATGCCAAGGCATTTAATAGTTAGGAGCTTGGAATAGCACGGGGGGGGGGGGGTTGTCACTTCACCTGTAGGCTCAGTTTTATTAGTTTTTGGATTGTTATTTTAAACTGTCTTTTTAAATTTGGTTTTTAATCTTTTAAACTATTTTGTATGCTTTTATTGTTGTTTTTATGTATAAACTATTGTGAACCGCCCAGAAAGCTTCGGCTGTGGGGCAGTATAGAAATGAAATAAATGAAATGAAATGAAATATTATGTGATATCCTGACATTTACTCTGTTATGATTTTTCCATGCTGGTATCATCATCATCATCATCTATTATTATTATTATTATTATTATTATTATTATTATTATTATTTTAATTATTTTAATTATCTAAATAATGTCCAGACCATCTTTTGGTGCTGTAAAGTAGTTTGGAGATTTTATGCAAGGTGTTTTACCCTGAGGATTGTTTTCTCCACCACAGTAAATATTTACCTGTGAGCTGATAAAACCCCAGATTTTGATTATTCCAGATGCTAAAGGTCCCAGTCCGTCCATCATTCCCACCTAACACCTTCTGCCTATAGTCGCAGAGTTCAGTAGATGTTTATTTTGTTTCTCAAATTATGTTTACATCACTCACAAGCTCCCTCCCTGCTCATAGTGCTTTGTTGTTCTGAGAAACCTTGCATTTTTCTTTACTTTGCATGTGTGATAATTTTATGTATGATCTATTTATGTATGTATGCACGGATCTTATGGAAGAAGTCAATTTGGAAATAAAATGGCTTATAAGTGACAGCGTGACTGCTTGCAAGAATTATGCAAGCTGCATCTAAACACAAAAATGATCATGAAAACCAAACGTTGTACCATAGCCCATTTATGGGGGGGGGGTGTTTTGTTTGTTTTGTTTTGTTTTGTTTTTTAAAGGAAGAGGAACGGTCAAGTGAAGTTCCTGACTAAGTATTGATGATATACAAGATAACACAGGCATAATTTACATTTGCGCTAGGTTCAAGGCTGATGGGACCCTAAGGACTAGAAAATAATGAATAAAATATCATCAACATTGATGACTTATTCATGACGCTGTTTCTTGCCACAAACCTAAAGCATGCATTTTGCTGTAAACATCTTAGATACTAGAAGTGGATACTTTGTTCACTTTTTTTCCCAGCTTTCCTAAAATCTATGCAGTTAAGCTTCTGCCATTTTTAAATATTCATTATTTTTTTAAAATATATATATATCTTGCTCAACTTCACGGGAGGGTTCATAGATCATTGGGAGATAGGATTCGTTGCATGTATAAGGTCCTGGGTTCAGTCACTAGCATCTCCAGCTAAATGGATCTCAGGAGAAACGCGCGCACACACACACACCTGAGAGTTGTTACCAGCCAGAGTAGACACAACAGGGGTAAAACTGACGAATAGTCTGTCAGGATAAGTCAGCTTCATACACTCAGTGGTTAAATAAGAAAGCACGACATTCATTTCCCCAGCGGGGGGGTGTGTTCCTTCTAGATTTTTTTTTTTTCTGTTTTAAGTCATTTCTTTAAACAGTGTAATGTTCAGAGCAGGATGAATGCTCACTTAAATTGGTTATTCTGCAGCTGGAAGCAGATGTTTTGGCTGAGACACAGCTTCCACCAAAAGCAAGTGACCTACATCTCTTCCTCCTCGCTCCCTCACTGACACCTAACTGTGCAAAATGTATGAAGGGATGCAGTGGTAGAGTATAAATTTTGACATGCAGGAACTCAGCGTGACTGTGAACACACACACAAACATGCACCAAAGAACAGCAGTACATAGCATAACGTTCCCCAGCCTAGTGTCCTCCAGATGTTTTGGACTTCAACTCCATCAGCCCCAGCCAGCATGGCTAGTGGTCAGGAATGCCAGGGACTGGAGTTCAAAGCATCTGGAGGGCACTAGGTTCAGGAAAGCGGACATAGCATAATACCCATTTTTTTAGGAACAGCAGGACTGTAATCCTATGTACAGCTATCTGAGGGTAAGCGCCATTGAGCTCAGTGGTGCTTAAGTTATTTCTGAATGTATTGGCTCAACTAGTAAAACACAGTGAGCTTTAACAAAAGGCCTCCAGCAAGATGAAATGCAGTCTTTTAGCTTTTAATTAGAAATGCAAACAATCTTACATAGAAGTGTTACCAGTTAAACTGCTAGCCTGAAATAGGAACCCCATCAAAGAAAAGGAAAGAAGTATCCATGGGCTCCATGGACCAGAACATGGCAGGTACTCCAGTAGATGCCATTGCCTGCCACTCCTGCTCTGAAAAGCATCCCAGAGCTCTGCTCCCCTATGTTCTCCCTACACTACATCACCGATGTGATGTCCAATGGAGAAGAGACGGTTTTTCATTTTTTAATTCCCCCCACCCCATGGGGCAGTAGAATTTCACACACAAAAATGGGTGGGGGGAACCTTAAATCTTCCTTTCCCAGAACACCACAGTTCTGATCCTAATCGCAGCTGCACACGCTTACAGGAGAGTAGAGAAAGCAAGCACACATAGCTCCACTATGCATAGTTTACCAAACATTTAGTTTGGCCCTGAGAGAGCAAATGAATGAATGCCTGCCTGGGTGGGGGACAGAATGTGTGTGTGTGTGTTTGTGTGTGTGTGTGTGAGAGAGAGAGAGAGAGAGAGAGAGAGAAGGCTTCAACTTTCTTAGCTTGTTTGTTAGACTTAATGATCCGTTCTTGTTGAAACCTTTTAATCCCTTTGCTTTTAAAAAGAGGGGCAACCGGTACTGATTAATTTTGCTGTGTATTTAATTCTGGTAGAGATACTTATACAAAGCTACCTTACAGGGCTGTTGTAAGGACTGATAACATAGGTGCAGGGCTTGCACACTTTGAAATGTGGTATCAGAGTGCTAAGGTTTATATATTATTCCCTCTTGGATGCAAGTTCTGCCTCTGGTGAGCCTTGGCTCTGCCTCTGATGGCCCCTTAGCTCCACCTCTGCCCCACCAGCCACAGTGGCCACCAGCCGCCACTGAATACACACACACACACACACACACACACACACACACCTGGAGATTATTTTTCAGTGGTTTACTAGGTAAAAGAGTCAATAGAAGCCAAATACCGTAGTCAATAGAAGGTTAAATCAATCAGACTTTAAACCTGAGCATAAGAAGAGACCAAGGGTCCACCTAGTCTAGCATCCTTTTTCCATCAGTGGCCAGCCAGTTACCTCTGGGAAGCCTACAAGCAAAGTGTAAAAGCAGTAGTCCTCTCAAGCTGTTTGGACTTCCTCCCTCGGGGTTTTCCAGTACTGCTGTCTACTGAGTGCCGGAAAGCCAAGTGAGGAGGAGGAGGAATTGGTGGTGGTGGTGGTTGTGTCCTATTAACAACAAAAATAAAATGCCCCTCTCCGCTTTCAGGCACTCAGCAGGCAGCAGTACTGAAAAGCCCCAAGGGAGTAAGTCCTGGCTAAGTCATCTAGAGGGCTTTCCAGAAAGCACTAGCAGCAGGGGAGGCTGCAAAGTGGAGAAGAACAGGACCTAGGCTGAAAAAGAAAGAGCACACGCAGGCACACCTCGGCCACCTTGTTCCAGTAAGGTAAGCCCTTAAGCACTGCACACCGAGAAATTTCTCTGAAATTCTCACTATTTCTGCAAAGGAGGCAGAAATACAACTGCCTCTTTCATAAGGAAGCAAAGGGGTTGCCAAAGTCCAGGAGGAGATTTGGCACAGTGCTATAAATAACCTCTACACACACACACACACACACACACACACACACGTGGTAAAAGTACAATATAATACCGGTAAGTTAAATGATATTTTGCTCTCCTTTCATGAATCCCACACCCTGCCCACCACTGGAATGCTGCCCCCAAGAGCTTCTGTGAAATGGAATTTGGCCCTCAGGCTGAAAGAGGTTCTGCAATGCTGCCCTAAACAGTTTGGTCCAGTTGCTGCCAGAGGCAACTGCCTCACTTTGCCTAATGGTAGGGCCAGCCCTGAGGAGTCTCCACAATACGTAGTGATGGGAATGGAGCGATATTTGCATTTTATTCCCATTCCACCGTTAGAAGGCTGATAATCTCCCACTCCATAACTTTAAAAAAGAACTTCACTTCAGTCACAATTTTCTCTGTGATGAAAAGTCTTTATGTTTTCCTACTCTGACCTCTGAATTCTCTATATAATGCATTTATCCTTACAAGGCAGGAATAGAGTGCATTATTTAAAAGAAAAACACCAAGATGAACAAAGTAAGAGAGCATCTCAGTCTTAATTGACTTAGGTGTGATATCGTTAACCATTCAGCTGAAAAAGTGTTCAGCCCCACAAAAACAGTATTACTTAAAATGAAAGGGAGATAATATAACCTCTCACTTAAACAGAGGGTCTGCATTGCTGTTGTACGGGCATATTCTTTTCATCTCACTTTCCCACTCACAATAGCTAATCTATTAGTGAATCCTGCCATTAATTTGTATAGAGGTAACTTCTGAGAAAGAGTTATTCATTTCAGCTGTAACAGATACAACTGTAGGATAACTTTGCTAGTCACTACAGTATGTGTGAATGGGGTTTATGCAGAAATCTTCATATGTGATTACCTAGAAGCCATTTTTCATGTTGTATGGCACAAAAGAGAATAAATATTGTAACAGTACAAACACCAGTCTCACGTTTCTGTAGGAGCCCCTAAATTGCAGTCTAATTGCAGAACTTGAAACATGCCACAGCAAGGGCAAAGTCTTGGATTCAAAACGTACAGGGCATGACACAAGCTGTCGTTGTAAGTTACCATGATTCTAGGGATGTGCGTGGAGCTCGATTGGGGGGGTGGGGTGGAAGTCCAGCCAACTTGCCGGGTTCAACCCCCCGAGCTCCACTCACCCTACCTTTTCCCCAGCTCCACTCGCGTTCTCACGAGCCGAGCTGAGGAAAGCGACTTCCGGGTTCTGGCGCTACGTTGTTTATGTAGAAAACGGCCTAATTTGCGCAAATTAGGCCGTTTTCTACGTAAACGTAGAGCCAGGGACCTGAAAGTCCAGCGAGTCGCGAGTCAAGTGCTGGGCGGGTCACCCATCCCTAGACTGGTAACTGACAATTATGGTTCTGACAGACGATCATTGTTTCTGGTCTCATTGTTTCTGGTCGTTATTGTGCTTTTGTTCCCACCCAGTCCTCCTTCCCTCCCAGGCATGCATCCCAGGGGCCACTGCTCCCTCTCTGTGCAGGCTGCCTGTTCGTGATTGGTCTGCTGAGCGCTCTCCTCTCCCTCCTCCTGCAGGAATCTTTAACCCTTTCTCTGCCTCCCTGTAGCTGATTGATATCCCTTGTTGTCTGTTCACACTGAAAAAAAATGATTCTTGCCTATGTTGCCCCGCGCTTCTCTGCCTGTCTCTTCTCCTGCTTGTGCCTGGCTGTTTCCATCACCGCAGAGAAGCATTTCCCCACCCCCCACCCCATTCCTGGCGCCTCTAGTGTGAACCGCGGCTTGACCTTCTCCCAACCCAACCACCACTCCCAACCTCACCGCCCATCACAAACACCTTTTACGCTCCCCCTTCTCCCTCCCGCCTTTGTTCCCACCTGGTCTACCATACAGGTGATGATTATTAACACGTTGTACACCCTCCCCCACACTGCCTGACGCCCCTTGCCTTGTCCAAGCAGCGGCTTTTGATCCTTGCCCCCCTCCCTCTGTTCTCTTCACCGCCTGGCACCGAAGCGAAGCCACTCTCTCTCTCCCCTCTCCCTCCCGCCTTCACTCACATCTTGGCTAGGAGACAGGTGAAGGGTATTTCATAGATTTCATAGATCATAGAGTTGGAAGCAGCCTGCAAGGCCATCGAGTCCAACCCCCTGCTCAATGCAGGAAACTAGAGGAGGGGTCTCCCATCCAAGTAATAACCAGGCCTGACCCTGCTTAGCTTTCCGCACACTCAAGACAAGCTGAGCCAGCATGAGCCACAGGCCTGTATACATAAGGGCTGTATTTACACCCCTTCCCCACTCCATGCCTAGCTCTGCTCAGCACTGCGCCTCTTTTCCGTCTTCCCCCCCCCTCGCATCCACGCATGGCAGAGAACCTGCTATCTCTAGCAGTTTTCCCATCTATCCTGCCTCCCACCTGTGTTACAAGTCTGAACTAGATCTTTTCCACACCTTCCCTACCTCAAAGCTTTTCTTGCTCCTGCAGCCAGAGTTTAGCCTTGACGTCATTTTTCCAGCCCTCTGCTTACTACCCAACTACCCTCCTCCCCTCCTCCCACCACCACATACTTGTAAAGTTCTCCAGTTGTAATCTCCTCTTTTTCTATAAAAGCATATTTTATTTTGAAAGAAAAATATAGTTTTTGGTATTCTGATTGTAAAAGTAAAAAGCATCCTGCAGTTAAAAGTGAAGCAAGCAGCAACGTGTGTGTTGCTGGGCAGATGTTGGAAATGGAGATCGGATGACTGGAGCGGCCGCTTGTTTTGCCGCTCTTGTCATGCGACTCAGCAGGATTCTTGAACCACCAATGATAAAACAGCTCTCCCTGGTTTGGACAACACGACAAACAATCATTGTAAGAACAAACCCTAGAACAAACCGTTGTTTCTTATCGTTGTTTCTGAGGACAAAACAAACCATTGTGACTCACAACAACCTGGGTTTGGACGACATGACAAGCAACGGTTGTCTGTTATCGTTGTTTGCTTGTCGTGTCGTCCGAACCCAGTCACAGTATAGTGACTTATCAGAGCAGCTGCAGAAGAAATCAGTATTAGTCCATGACACTTGATCAACTGTGCTTTGTACACATCCAAATAGTTAATGGAGCAATCATTCATGCAGTGCAGGACGGTGGCCTAACGTAACCAATAAATTTGCTTGGCAAGAAACGTAACCAAGAAATTTGCTTGGCAAGAAAGTTTGCTTGGCAAGAAAGTTAGTAAAGCAAATAAAATTTAGTTGCCTCTGTGGTTTTGCCTCCAATTCCACACACACACATACACACACACACACACACACCACCTTGTGCAGAGGTCAAACCAGGGTGTCATGAGATTATAATACACTCTAAAATAGCAGAATTAACCCCTCCCCTTTACCACAAATCACAGTAATCTTTGCCATCATAAGTCAGAGTTGCCCTTCTTTGGCTTCCAACAAGCACTTAGCTTAACCTTGATTGCCCTCATGTTCAGAGGAGTTAAGAGGTGGCTTTTCAAATTCTGATACTAATATACAATCAGTCAAACAGGAGTCTGGCCAAACAAGTGGGCTTAGCATAAGATTCTAGCAAGATCCCTGTTGCTTCCTTCTCAGGCTGCCCCACCTGTGACCTGCAAAAATATTTAAGCAGCAACTACTAATTCCATAAGATATTAGGTTTGCCAGAGTTAAATTTTTATAGCAGACATCTTGGGTCCCAGTTATGATGTTCAATAGAAGTATGATGTGCTTACAGCAAAGGATGTGTGGTAGGAAACTGGGATGCTCTGAAATTAGAGAATAAATACTACTTAGAAGGATATAGACTCATCATCATCATCATCATCATTATTATTATTATTATTATTATTATTATTATTATTATTTCTATACCGCCCAATAGCCAAAGCTCTCTGGGCTGTTAAGAACAATTCATACAATACAATGCAATACAATACAATGCAAGATACAAATGCAATAAAAACAGCATAAAATTTAAAACAGAATATAAAACAATTTGAACAAATAAAACAAGTTCAATACAACTAGACCTGTTAAGAGAAAAAACAGCTGACATAAGCCCTGCCCCACCCATGCCATTAAACGTAATTAGATGCCATTATTTATTTTATTTTTATTTATTATATTTATACCCCGGCATTTTTCCTGCAAGGAACCCAAGGCGGCTTACATAATCCTCCTCCTCCTCTCCATTTTATCCTCACAACAACCCTGTGAGGTAGGTTAGGCTGAGAGGCAGTGACTGGCCCAAAGTGACCCAGTGAGTTTCATGGCCGAACGGGGACTAGAACCCGGATCTCCTGAGTCCCAGTCCAACACTCTCACCTCTATGCCACACTGGCTTTAAATGCCTTGGCATAAAGGGCAGTCTTAACCTGGTGCTGAAAGGATAACAGAGTTGGCGCCAGGTGGGCCTCAGTGGGGAGATCATTCCACAATCGGGGCCACCACTGAGAAGGCCCTCCCCCTTGTTCATAGAATCTTCATAGATCATAGAGTTGGAAGGGGCCTAACAAGTTGCCACCATCCGAGCCTCCCTCAGAGGTGGCACTCTGAGAAAGGTCTCAGATGTTGAGAGTAGTGTCCAGGTAGATGTAGAGGGTCAGTGCTGAATTCTGAAAAATCTGAAATTCAGAGGGAAACATTTGGGAGCCAACTGAATGAAAACGATCAGAATGTGGGCAACAGGGTATCACGTGCTGAAGTTCTCCTGCTTTGATTAATTTTAACTCTGGTTCCCCCCCCCCCCAGTTGTGACCTGGTGATGGCTTCACATTTCCTACCTGAATATGTCTTTCTGAACAAAGATGTGGGATGTATATCCTCCTGAAACACAGAGGTGTGGAACCTCTTTCAGTCTGAGGGCATAATTCCATTTAGAGCACTGTTCTCCAACCTTGGGTCCCCAGATGTTTTTGGCCTACAACTCCCAGCATGCCCCAGCCAGCGTAGCTGATGCTGGGAGTTGTAGGCCAAAAACATCTGGGGACCCAAGGTTGGAGAACACTGATTTAGAGGAAGCAATCAAGGGCTGCATTCACTGGTGGGAGGGGCCAAAAGCAAATGGGGAGGGCCCCCAAAATACCAAAAATACCAACATTATATTTTCGCTTGAACCTCTTACCACTCAACAGCCCTGCCTTAAAGGGAATTGCTGTAAAGTTCTCGGTGACTGTGAGTTAAGTCTCTCACTAGCTGCTGTTTTATTTATTTATTTAAACTACATCTGTATGGCCACCCAAAACCTATATTATATGCTACAAAATCAAGACTGTCTCTTCAGATTACATATGTGCCCATGCAGCAAGAAGAGAGACTAATTTAGTTTGCCAATATCATCTGAACCGTTTCAGTTCTCATCTCTTTTTATATACTTAGAGCCTCCCCCCACCCCCCAAAAAAGAAGTCTTTTTCATCTCCTACATTATGAAGTTTTAAAAATGTAAATAGCTGGCCATATGCTTACATGGTTTTCATGCCCCAAAGTATATACCAATCTACTTCAAACCCTGTCAACTATTTCTTTGCATAATCAAAACCCTCCTACTTTCCATGGTTGATATACTTTCACACCAAAAAAATCAACTGGCATACAAGCTTTACAAAAGAACAGAATATTTTCTAAAGGTTTCTGTTCTTTAAAGAAAGAAAGGAGGAGTCCAACCAAGCCAAATTTCTGCATATCATACCCTGGGAGAAATACTGTAATAATAACCAAAAGCTTCAAAATTAAAGTGGAGAAGGAACAGTTGTATGGATAAGACATCAGTGTGCCTTCCAGTAGCCAAAGGACTGTAGTTATTATACATGATCTGCAACTTTGCAAAAGAAATTTGTGCTGAAGCATTAATAGCAAGAATATCTAGAAACTCTAAAACTCTTTCCAGACAAGCCTGTCAACAGAAGAACATATAGTATTATTACCATCACTATCCTCACTATCATTATCTTTGCAAATTAATATAAAACAGAGGGAAAGATGGAAAGCAGGGCCAAACCGCTGGGTCTGCTGAAAGACCAGCTCCATTATGATCCTCTGCTCCCTGAATAGTTACCATTCCAGCTGGTCATTATAGAACTACCAGGCAACTTTAAGAAACAGTGCCTAGATTTGCTTGTTTTCCTCTTCCCTTCCCTCTTCATCCCTTTTTTCTTTTGTGTTGTGCCTTTTAGATTATAAACCTGCAGGCAGAGACTGCCGATTGATCTTCTGTATTCTACTTACTCTTATGGCCTTTTCAGCTGTGGAGTGGGGTGAAAATGCTTTAAATAAATAAAGTTGTCTTCTTTGGTTTCTCTCAATCCAAACACGATTACTGGTCTTAGCTGAAATTGGATCACCCCATTCTAGTATAACAAGATATGTTTATTTATAGGACCTGCAGTTTCCTTATTATCAGATGCCAATTGATTCTCGCTCGCCTATAGAGTCAGGTAAGATAGATCAAAGCTAAGTGGCCTCAGCCAAATCCTAATATGTGACAAGTGTGTTTTCAGTTCATCGGTCTAGTGCAGGTCTGCACAGTCTGTGATGTACCAAGCCTAAAAAAGCTTGCTAGCCATGTTTGGCAGCCTGCCAGCTACTGTCCCAGGTAGTCACAGAAAAAAGAGGATTGAGCCCCCGGTGGGCCATTATATATGGCTGGTGGACTGCATTTGATTTGTGATTTACAAGTTACACAGGCTTGGCCTAGTGCTATACATTCCTAACTCATGAACAAGTCAATATCTGCCACAGGTCATGCCTGGCTATTTTGAGTTGAACCCCCTCCCTCACACTTTCCATGTGTGTATACTGAATCAATGCATTGCGCTGACAGGGGAAGAGGATCGCGCCCGCACCACTGGGCCCACCCCTGACCTCTGCACATTCAACCAAAGGTGTGAAAGTGGTTTCTATGTGCATACCTACAAATCAGTATCATTTTATAGTTGATTTTAAAATACTGTTCTGGTATCCAATGTGGATCCCAACCTTTTTGAGTCGGTGGGCACTTTTGGAATTTTTGGAAAGTGTCATGATTGCCCTCACAAAATGGCTGCCATGGGAGAGGGGGCTTGCCAATTCATAGAATGGCTGCCATGGTGGGCATGAGCAGTCACAAAACCCTCTGTTCCCGGAAGGCAAGTTGGTGAGACTAAAAGAACGGTAACTAGCCTGAGAACCTAAGTACAAGGCAGAGGTGGGGGGGGGGCTGAGCTCCAAAACACAAAACCACTCTTTTGAAACCAAATGAAGATTGCCCTGGAGGGCAGCTTTGCAACATACCAGCAAGCAGTGTAAAAATAAAAAATGGAAATAAAATAAAAATCCAGAGGAGCAGGAAGCCTGACAAACACCAAGAGAGGTATCCACAGGAATATTGGTGCCCTCAGGCACTACATTGGAAACCTCAGGCCCTGTTACATTAGTTCAACGTTTTCCATTGCTTATTGTTTGTGATTAGTTGTCAGAGCGATTGTTTGAATGAATACAGATATTCAATGCCTCCAAATGCTGCCATTTTTAGGGGTGTACATCCAGTTTGGACAAGCTCGAATCCAGAACTGAAGCAGACCACTTTGGAGAGATTAAGTCTTTGTCCAAAGTGAAGCTGGGCTTCTATAAAGTGGTCCAAAGCCAATGGAGCTGGTCTGGAACCTTTGGACTCGATTTGGAGATTGGGAGGGTAAGAGACAAGTCTCAGACAGTGTCTGTTAAAAACAAATGCATTCCCCACCCACCCCCACGCAAAGCTCTCCATAAAAGGAAAATTCCAGGCAGGAGGGAGGGGAAAGGGGAGTAGAGGGTGTAGGTTTGTGACTGACAGCTCTAGCTTCCAACCAGGGAGTTACCTTACCTTTTTACTTCCAATCATAGTGCTTTGGCTGAACCTCGCCTATTCATAACGCTCGCTTTTTTAATGAGCCTGGACCGGCAGTTTACAAATTCGCGATTAAGCTCGGAATTGAATGCAAGCTTCTGAGCATGCGCAGTCTGTATCTGAATAATGCCATTTCTGTGCATGCACTGCATCGATTGGATTAACCCTTTCCTCACCTAAATCCAGCATTTCTGTGCATGTGCTGTGTTGGTTGGATTAAGCCTTTCCTTGCCTAATCCGGTGCTGCTTCCCTCCTTGCCGCCGCCACCACTGCTGCCACTCTCCCCCCACCCCTAAATATTTAGCCATCCTACGTTGTCCTTAGCAGCTTCCCTCCTCGCCACTGCCGCCACCGCAGCTCAGGCTCCAAGGACCCACTGCACAATTCCAAACTACAGCTCCCAAGATGCACTTTGATATCGCACATATGCAAAAGCTCGTTTACACAGAACGAGAGTTCACTTTGAGGGAGTACTCACATCCGAGCCTACATGGTTGAGTTCGTTATTTTCTGAGTGAATAATGAACTCACTTGGGGTAGGGTAAGTTTGCCTATCACTAGTCTTACCACCTCTGCTGCCTCCTCTCCCAGTACTTATAACGGAAAACCAGAACCAAGCGGACGGTGGCTGAGGAGGGCCAATTGGCCTGGCCCACAAGCTCAAAGGAGGGCTCAATTTTAGACACTTGTTAATTTTTTGGCATTCAACAGGTTTCACAACTTGTTTTTGAGCACATCCCTGTCGAACCAGACGGTACACACTCTCAGCTTAAACCTGCAAATTTAAGCAAATAAGAGATGTGATTTGTTAAAAGACATACCAGTAATTCCCCAACACTATAGGGTCCCAGTGTGATTCCCCACACATACACCAGCTGCTGCTATTAACATTTTTTTAAAAAAAAAAAATGTGGGAGATCCTGACGACAGGATCCCCATGTCCGTTCTATTTTGGCCCTTACTCTTCTAATTTATGCACTACAGAGGTATACAGTATACAGTTAAAAAATCATTAAGCTGTGGAACTCGCTTCCACAAGATAAATTATAATTATAGTTTTCAAATGATATTTCTAAACTGTCTTTCATCCAGGGTGGTGTACAAACTAAGATCCCAAAATTCTCAGAATCAGATGTGGTGATGGCCATCAACCTAAAGTGTTGACACATGAAGGTTGATGGGCCCCATACCTGCCATGCAAAGGTCTGAAAGAGATTCTAAGCATGTTCAGTTGAATGCGCTGAAAAGCCACCCTGCAATCAGGCGCCCCGATAACACAGGATTTCCCATCACAGGCTGGTTTCTACACATGTTCAGCTGAATGCACTTAGAACCTCCCCTCAGAACACACCGAAGTTGGGAGTGGATGGGACGTGGCCAGTGTATGTTGCGGGCAAGTCCAGTGCCCGTGACCCCCCACAGCCCCTAGACCAGGGATGGGGTACATGTGGCCCTTCAGAGGTTGTTGGACTGCAACTCACATCATTCCTCACCACTGGCCCAATGGGAGTTGTCCAAGAACATCTGGAATGCCTGAGTAGGGCTTCAGCTGGCTTGAAAAGGGGATTAGACAAATTCATGGAAAATAAGGCTATCGGTCGCTTCTAGTCATGATGATTATATATTACCTCCTTGATCAGAGGTAACATGCCTCTCAATGCCAGTTGTTGGGGAACAACAACAGATTGCCCTCATGTCCTGCTTGTGGGAAACAGAATGCTGAATTAGATAGGCCTTTGCCCTGAGCCAGCAGGGCTCTTCTTATTATGATCTTACGTTCAGCAGTATAATATACAATAATTATTTATACAATATATAGCAGTTCAATTCAGTTTTTCTAGATTTGGGACATACCATTTCATTCGAGCCTGCAACAATATATTTTCTTTTCTCTTTCACTTACCCTACTTCCCCTCTCTGGTTTTTCTTCTATTTCCCTTCTCATGTATCCTTGCAAGGATCCTAGCTTTCCCCTACTACTACCGGCAGCTGGTGTAGAAGTACCTAATGGCCACCATTTTAGATTTCTTCTGTCCATCACTGTGAATGGCTGCTTCCCCCTGCCCCCCCTCTTGCTTCTTTGGTGCTGATCACTTTCTAAAATAAAATTTAAAAATATGGTGAAGCCATTGCTGTGATCTGCATTAGGTCAGTCCCAATTCACGCATGGGTCACAGTCCATCAGCTGAGGATCCATAGTATATGTTATAATATGTGATGGCATAAAATAGCACACTGTATTTTGTATTAGGCCTGCATCTCTCCAGAAGTTGTCATGACTCCAGTGTACTGATAATAAAGGGAAATTCTCCTTTGTTCAAAAACAAACAACAGCATATGAACTATACTTAAGCCTACTTCATGCAGGCTTGGGAATCCGTCTTTAAGTACACAATGCATGTGCACACTGCAGTTCATGAATGGATGCACAGATTTCAGCTTTTGCCCATAAAATATCTGTGAGTTGCAACCAGAAGAGGTGGAGCTTCCACTTTTATTTATTTTATCTATGTTCTAGTTTAAAACTACATTCAGCTGGAATATCACTTCTCAAAATGCAAAATATATAATCAAACAACAGTTAATTTTCCATATGTGTTTACCTTGCTCACTATTTCAAATTACCTTATTTTGTATTGCTATTTTTGCAATTTAAGTGTTTTCTATTGGCAAACAAGAAAGGCATATTGTTATATAACAGAAATTGCTGTGGTAGTTGTTGAAAATCTCCCATTCACTGATGTACTCAAGTGCTGTCAGTTAAAATATCTGCTTCTCTCTCTCTCTCTCTTTTCACCCTGCAGTTGGCCTCTTGAGAATTCCCACAGAGATGGTTCTCCCAGAAGCAAGAATATGCCTCCTTTAGTGAAAAGCTGGATGTTAATTTGCTGAGCTGTTTTTCTCATTAAAAAAAAAGAAGAAGAAGAAAGGATAAAGACCAAATCGCCAACAGCATGACTCGCCGGTTGTTTATAAAATTTTACTCACCCAGGTTGGACACTGAGATGAGAACTACGCATCTCTTCTTTCTATGAGCCAAGTTCAGCTTTTCAGGGTAAACAAACATTTCATTAAAATGGTCTAGCTAAGGACAAGCAGACAGATCCGAACTGAGCTGTCACCTTATATTAGTTACACCCATAAACCCTTCCATATAATGGTGCCCCGGTCCCAGGATCTCAGAAAGCCTGAGAACCCTGTGTGGAGAGAATTCTTTTCTTTTCTTTTGATGCAATTATTTGTTTTGAAACGTGTGTGTATCTAAATATACATGTGAAGACGTGTGTGCAAAGATTCCCAAGCATATATGTGTTATTTTATCTTCGTAGAATCTTGGGTAGAAATGCATTTCTCTATAACTGAATCAATAGTCTGAAAATCTAAGTGCACACTATTTAGCTATTAGCTTCCTTGATCAAGTGTACCAGACAGTGAGCAATTTCTAGGCCGTTCACAATTTCTAGGCTGTCCTTTCTCTGATATTTCATTCTTGAAACGACAATGCAATAAAATGACAGTGTGTAGTTTTGTTTTGTTTTGTTTTGTTTTGTTTTTGTCAAAAAAAAAATATAGCTTTCGTTGTCTCTTGTTCCTCTGAGGGCTATATAATATATATATATATATATATATATATATATATATATATACATATACATTAGCCAGGCGGACTTCTCAGACATGAGCTTTGCTGTCTCCCTCCCCCAACCATCCACCATTTTGTTTCATCACTAATAAGGTGGGAATAAATCATACTTGTATACCGAGGATCTTGTTTGCACAACACCTTTCATTTTTAGCATATTGAGTCACAAGTATGTGAAAAAGTTATTTCTGAGGGTGCAAGTTGTGCTTTTCCTCTCCACCAGCACGCATGCACACGTCAGTAGCCAAACTAGTGAATTTAGCTTTCACATTTGCTTTGACAGCCTGACAACTGATATTACATGACTGTAGCTAGGAGTAGTGTATTACTTTTTAGTGGGATTGATTTCATTCTGTCTCGGAGCCCTAAGGGTGGGGTGAAGATTTAACTCAAAATTAAATTCCAGCAGGGAACCTTTTAATATAAGGAGGGAGGAATGGTCAGAAAGAGAAAGAGAGGGGGAAATTGACAGGGTTTAGGGGCGGGGAGAAAAAGAGCCACTGGGGAAGTTCCATTTAAAATGAACATGATTATTTTTAAATGCATTGGTCATGCTTGACAAGAAATATATGGGCAGAGTTAAAAGGCAAAAGAAAATAAGAATAGTACAAACCACAGTAGAGCGGAGATGGCAATTTGAATGAATTATACACCCTGAGACTTTAACAGGACTGCTCCTCAAGACAAAAAATAAAGTTTTACTAATACAGTCATTTTTACTCAAGCCTAAGATAATTTTATGTATTATTTATTTATTTATTAATCAGAAAGATACACATTGTTTCACAAATTTTGAAAACAAACTTTTACAGTATGTATAATGCATGAGCACCACATGGTTAAGTTTTGCAAATTGGCAGTAGATGGAATTTAGGGAATGTTATTCTCTGGCTTAGAAAATATACAATGATAATTGCAAAAACAATTTAAATATATATTTTAAAAATAGATTTCTTCTTTTTCTGCATAGTAATATATGGACACAAAGGGACTGTAGAGTTTTATAACCTCTGAGAGAAATGTAGCCAAAAGGTCAACCAAATTAGAGGTTGGCCTCTAATCTTCCATTTTTAAGAGTTCTGTCCAGAAATGCAGCAGCCATTTTAATTCATACACATACATTACATTTCTGATCCTCAAACTGTTTGTTCCCCACTCTGACTAGAAGCCAAAGATATACCTCTTTTAGCTCCTTAGCTGTGTGTGTGTGTGTGTGTCTACTTCTATGCATGTATTGATCGAAGATGATATTATGTTTCTCATTGCTAGCACATTAAAAAAAATCCCACTGTAACTCCATGAAGGAACTGAAGCACAGATATGATTGCAAAGGGACTACTTTGGTTTATATGGCTCCTGCCTTGCTGCATTATAGATTTAAGGATTTCTTCATAGAAGCTTCTTTAGCTCCAGATTTAGTACTTTTCTGCTAAATCAAAAATGAAGGAGAATCTCCCCACTCCTCAAAAAAGAAGGGAAAGAGAAAAAAAGAAAGTACAATGTAGCATAGGAAAATCCTGCACTGACATAGCAACTTCATGTGTGAGAAAAGTGAAGGATGTGTGAAATCTGCAGGAGGAATTTATATTTTTAAATATAAAATATTTTTGCTAACCTAAGGCAATGGAGTTCTGCAATGATCCTCATCATCGTTATCATCCTCCACTTTAAAAAAATAAATAAATAATGGCTTTTTGTATAATAGATTAAGGACACAAACCTATGCATGTTTATACAAAAAAAAAAAGTCTTACAATTCCCAGCATTCCCCAGCGAGCCATGCTGGCTGGGGAATGCTAGGAGTTGTAGGACTTTTTTCTGTCTAACCATGCATAGGATTGCACCCTAAATATCTCTAGGGACCATTTAGACAGAAGTTCTTATAAGTTTGAGCTTTTGTTGTTTTCTCATTGTCATGCAGTGGTACAGCTAGATAATTTTAGACCTTGAACATAGCGGTCTTACAGAGCAACCAGTTCTGAAGCACACACCTAACATTTCTCTTCTCTTCTCCCCACTCCCTGGTCATTCTATGCTTTACAACTGCTTCTACATTCCTGATACATCAGATCAAAATAAAAAAAAACCAAAGACCTGTTTTCCAGTCCTGATAATAAAAGAAAAAGTTCTCTGAACACGGGCAGTTTCGCATTTCTAAAATCACTTAAATCATCGCACCATCATGACTACAGGAATAAAATTGAATTTGCTTCTTCTGCTGCCCTGATGCTAAAGGCATTTACTTGGGAATAAACACCATGTTCTTGTAGAAAAGGATAATATATTTTTAAAGTGAAAAAATAAATTCATTAAATGAGCATCTCTACATGCCCGGCCAGCAGCCTCTTCACTATAAAAATAAGATGGAAGAAAGAATGCTGTGGTGAACAGTGTCGACCCTGGTAGCGCTGGCATGCCCATGCTGGGGTAGGTGCTGTTTGCCAGGACCTATTTGCCACTGTTCCCATCACCTGCCATGTAGAGGGGCCCTCTGGGCAGCAAAGCACTGGTCTTCGGCCCCGAGATCCGACCCAGCTGCATCACAATTGTTGGTTATACAGCCATGCCTTGGATTGAGAGCATAATTCGTTCCGGAAACGTGCCTGTAATCCAAAACACTCTTATATCAAAACGAAATTCCCCCTAAAAAATGTGTTCAGAGATTTTTAAGCTGTACTACAGTACTTGTATTGCAAGACGTCGCTTGTATATCAAGTCAAAAAAATATTAATAAATATTTTTAAAATGTGCTTGTCTTGCAAAACGCTCTCAAACCAAGTCACTTGCAGTCCAAGGCATTACTGTATTTGATCATTTGCTTCTAGAATTACTGTACAGTCATTTTATTTGATTAAAACATTTTGGGCAGCAAGATCCCCTGAGGCTGCCTCTGTAACCCTCTGAACTCGGAGGATTACAGACGTCCTATTGAGGGCGGGCGGAGCGCGGCAGATGGGATCGGGAGGGCGATCCTCCGGGATCCGACCTGCTTCCAGCTTGATGGTCGCTACTGCTGCTGCTGCTGCTGCACCCCTCAAGCCAGGCCAAAAGCTGGCGTGTGCCACGTCACACGCTGGACTTTCAGGTTCCTGGCGGGCCGCTGTTTATGTAGAAAATGCCTTAAGATACATCAAAAGTGGCCGCAGTTTGTGCCAATTGCATCTGCTTTAGGCGTATCTTAAGGCATTTTCTACGTAAACAGTGGCCCGCCGGGAACCTGGAAGTTGCTTCCCTGGCTCAATTCAGGAGAATGCGAGTCGAGCCAGGGAAGAGGTAAGCGGGATGAATTTTGGGGGCTCGAGCCCAGCTAATCCGCCGGATTTCCACCCCTTGAATGAAATCCGCACACATCCCTAGATAGGATATCCACCACGCTTCCCTCACCCTCAAAAATATCTAGACAGCTGATTTCGGCCATCTAGATGTTTTTCCTCTCCTTGTTTCATAGATTTCATAGATCATAGAGTTGGAAGGAGCCTACAAGGCTATCGAGTCCAAACCCCTACTCAATGCAGGAAACTAGAGAAGGGTCTCCCATCCAAGTAATAACCAGGCCTGACCCTGCTTAGCTTTCCACACTCAGACAAGCTGAGCCAGCATGAAACTGAGACACCACATGGATTCCTCAGAATTCGGCAGTGCCTTGCTCCTCACTCCCCGCCCCTGGGAACACACACGCCCAGGGAAAACTGAACATGGTCTTCCGTGTTCGGTTCCCTGCCAGCGCGGAAAGAACCACACCAGCTATGAGGTGGGGAGGCAGGTGCTCTGCGGGCTGTGATCTCAGAAGGGATTTCCAAGGTTGCAAAGCCTTCTATGCCCAACCCTATGGCCCCCCAGGCAAGGTCGGAGGCCTGTAGGATTGCGCCCTAAATCACCTTTCATCCGAACAGGTACCAGGTCAGTGTACAAATATAATTAAACCAATAAAAACACCAAAGTGCATTGTTGTCATGCAACAAAAAGCAGCAAATACAACAAAGCGGACAGAATCAGCAAAGTAAAATGCCTGGGTAAACTAAAAGGTTTTGAGCTGGTGCAAAAACAATTGCAATGCTGGCACTAGTCCATGAGGAGGGTATTCCATAGCTGGGGTGCCACAACTAAGAAGACTCTCTCCTGACTCATAATGTATCAAAGATACTTGGAAAAAAGCCTCCCCTGATTATCAAGTCATGGGCAGGCTAGTATAAGGAGAGGCTCTCTGCAGATATTTGGGTCCCAAGTCATTTAGGGCTTTAAAGATATGCACCAACAGTTTGCACTGGGCTTGGGGGCAAATAGGTAGCTGGTGCAGCTCCTTCAGAATCAGTGTAATATGATTCTGCCTGGCTATACAAGTTACAATTCTAGCAGACACTAGAATTCTGCGTTAGCAGAAGCTTCCAGGTTGTCTCCAAGGGCAGCCCCACATTCATTGCATTTCAGTAATCCAGTTGGGAGGTTACCAGAGCATGAACCACTGTGGCCAGGCTACCCCTCTCCAGCAATGGTCACAGCTGGTGAATCATGAGAAGCTGGCCATCAAGGCCAACTGAGTCTCAAGTGATAATGCTGGATCAAGGAGTATTTTATTCTTTTAACCATTTTGCAATCCATCCAGAGAACATTTGTTATTGGGAAGATAGGAAATACAATAAATGCACAAATAGCATCCCCAAGCTACACACCTGCCCTTTCAGAGGCAGTGCAGCCCCATCTGGCCACACACCCAATTTCCGGACACGAGAACCACGTATGCTCAGAGCCCCCGTCTTGTCAGGATTCAACTTCAGTTCATTCAATGGCACCATCAGGGCTGGACCATGCAGCACAGGGCCCCCAAATGAGGGGCCCCGAGCAAGCCCTCTGACAGGCAGCTGCTACTCCTCCCAGCTGAATCGCTTGTAAAAGGAAATGGTTGCAGCTCCACGGTGCACCACTTCAAAAGGAAGGGGTTTTATGTGTTTCTTATCTTTGAGTAGCAGCAACCTGAACCAATCAGCCACTGCCTTTGGGGGCACACAGCCCATGAAGGCACAGGAGCAGTGTAAAAACAGGAAGACCCAATGTCAATAGCGCTACTGCACCAACACCACTGGATCCTTCCCTGAAAGTCTGCACAAAGCTTATGTCATCAAATCCTTGAAAAAAGCATGTAGTCTGGAGGATTTGTCATGATCATGAACTTTATGGCCACCAGACTTTGGACAGGTCTGTATATAATGCTTTCTTCATCCATACCACAGGCAAGGTTTATCCAACAACTCCCTTATGAGGAGCAACTCCCCTATGAGGGAAGGTTACAACAGCTGGGATTGTTTAGCTTAGAAACAAGATGGGTAATGGGAGACATGATTATTGTCGTACACCGCCCAGAGAGCTTCGGCTATTGGGCAGTATAGAAAATGAATGAATAAATAAATAAATAAATAAATGATAGAGGTGTACAAAATTATGCATGGTGTGGAGAAAGTGGACAGTGAGACATTTTTCTCCCTTTCTCATAATACTAGAACCCAAAGGGGTCATCCCATGAAGCTGAATGGTGGGAGATTCAGGATAGATAAAAGGAAGTACTTCTTCACACGGTGCATAGTTAAACTATGGAATTCACTTCCACAAGATGTAGTGATGGCCACCAATTTAGACAGCTTTAAAAGGGGACTGGAAAAATGCATGGAGGAGAAGGCTATGAATGGCAACTAGTCCAATTGACTGTGGACTGTGGAACAATTTAAACATTGTTATTATGGACGTTGTTTTTATGAAGAGCTTACCTGAATCAATGTTCCACATGGCAGATGCAATGTTTGAAACATCTGTGCCACCCATATATGCACAGTTTCTGCACGCCAGCGCACAACTATTACCAGGCATGGCATATACAGTATTAGTACATAGGTGCTGCATACTGATGGGCTGACAAAGAGGTAAGAAGATTTTCAACAATTCAAGGTGCTGGTTTTGACCTATAAAGCCTTACATGGCTCAGGACCACAATACCTGACTGAGTGCCTCTCTCGGCATGAACCTACCTGTACACTAGGATAGTCATCTAAGGCCCTGCTCCGAGGTGCCTGCTCTGACGGAGGCTCGGAAAGTGGCAATGAGGGAGAGGGCCTTCTCAGTGGTGGCCCCCAATTTTGGATAACCATGTGGTGCGAGGTCTGCCTGGCACCAACATGGTTATCTTTTTGGTGTCAGCTTAAGACCTTCCACTTCCCTCAGGCTTTTGGCAGCATATGATGAGGTTTTAATGAGGTCTTGTATTTTTCTGGTTGTTGATTGTTTAAAATTGTTTTTAGAGATATATGTGTCTCTCTCTGTGTTGTCTGTTTATATCAGGGGTCTTCAAACTACGGCCCGTGGGACGGGTGCGGCCCAACGTGCCCTTTCATCCGGCCCGGCAGCCAATGAGGAAAAAGTTGCTGCTGCTTCGCTGCCTGACGCTCCCGCTGGGGAAGAGGGAGGAGAATGGGGAGGGGGCATGACATCACCATGAGCCCACGTGAGCGCCGCTAGGAGGACGGCCCAAAGTTGTGGTGGTGGCGGCAGCAGAAGCCAGTCTAGACTAGAGAGCAAAGTTTTAATAAAGTGAGTAAAGTTTTTTAACAAAGTTTTCGTCTTTGGAGGAGGAGAGGATCCTCCATTGGAGGAGATGCTTGCTGCGGTGCTGCTGCCTGGGCTCCGGGTGGCAAGCGTCCCGCCGCCGCCAGCCCTGCCATGCCTCTTTACTAGAGAAGATTGCTGCGGCACTCTCCGGGCGGCAAGCGCTCCGCAGCCGCCAGCCCTGCCACGCCTCCATCGGAGGGACACTGGCTGCGGCGCTGATGCCTGGCTCCAGGCGGCAAGCGCCCCGCTGCCGCCGGATCAGCCGCGCCTCCGCCATCGGAGAGACGCTGGCTGCAGCGCTGCTGCCCGCATGCTCAGCTGCCCCTCCTCCCCTTCCCCCAGAGACACAGTATGTACAAAAAATACAGTGTTCTTTTCATTTGTTTGTAAAAGATTTGTTTGTAATCCAGAGTGATGTCTTATTATTAAAATTGCTTTCAATAAATGCAAAAATATATGAAACCTGTAGAAGGCCATGAGGTTATGGTTCCATTCGTATGCATTGCCCCCATTGAGCTTCTGAGTAAACATACTTCTGAGTACACCTGCATAAAAGTCTGGCTACAGGGCTATAATCCTATGCAAACTTACTTGCAGCAAGCCTCATTGAACTTAATTGGGCTATACTTCCAAGCAAACATGTTTAGGATTGCTGGGCCTGGCTGAAACACAAGCCACTTACAATAATTCCCATTTAAATCAGTAAGGCTTACTTCTGAGTAAAAATCCTTAGGATCAGGCTACAAAACATCTAGAAAACAATCTGTGCCATTGAGGTGACTGAAATGACAATCATTTCAGTTGTACACACCATTTATTAATTTGTTGTCATATTTATATCCTGCCTTTTTTCCAGCAAGGAACACTAGGTGGCTTACATAATCTTCCTCCTCTCCATTTTATCCTCACAATAACCCTGTGAGGTAGGTTAAACTGAGAGTCAGTGACTGGCCCGAAGTCAGTCAGTGAGCGTAATGGCTGAGTAGGGACTAGAACCCGGATCTCCCGAGTCCCAGTCAAATATTCTAACTAACCACTATGCCACACTGGCTCTCACTATATTCTTTGGGTACCAGGTTTTCGTGACCTACCCCAGGGAATTGGTTTGTACTTTTAAGACTGTGATCCTTTGTAAACTTACCTGGGGAGAAAGTCTCCTTGAATTCAGTGAAACTTACTTCCAAGTAGACATGCATAAGATGAGGCCATTATGCACATTTATGTGGAACAAAGTTGCAGGATGTGGACCACCAGCTCTGTGGCTGGTAAATACTGCTCATTACTACTAAATGCTGCTCATCAATGGCAACCATCTTTGGCAGCACCTATGTCTGTGAACAGACTTTTTCCCGAATGAAACATCTGAAATCTCCAACCAGATCCAGACTAACTGATGCACACTTGCATCACTTGTTATACGACTAGCAGTGACAACTATGGAACCGGACATTGGCCATCTTATTAGCCAAAAGCAGGCCCATACTTCCCATTGAAATACTAATAAGCTTATGTTGATTAAAATTGTTCTTCATTTTAAATATTGTATTGTTTTTTCCTGTTTTTTTGCACTACAAATAAGATATGTGCAGTGTGCAAATCAAGCCTTTCTATACCTTTATAAAATTTAATCATTAAATTTTAAAAAGGTATAGAAAGGCTTGATTTGCACACTGTACATATCTTATTTGTAGTGCAAAAAAAAACAGGAAAATACAATATTTAAAATTGTATATTGTATATAATATTTTAATTTATTTCAATTTTAGACAGCAAATTAATTTATAATTAATGTATTATTAATTAATAATAACTTTCCATTTAATCAAGTAAAAAAAAAGGACCCGGGTCCTTTCTTTTCCTTGATCCATTCGTTCATATTTTTTTCAAACTATAGTCCGGCCCCCCAACAGTCTGAGGGACAATGAACTGGCCCTCTGTTTAAAAAGTTTGAGGACCCCTGGTTTATATGTTTGTATGTATATGGTTTTTATAATGTATTTTTAAGGTTTAAATCTTTGTAAACTGCCCAGAGAACTTTGGCTATTGGGCAGTATAGAAATGTAATAAAGGAAAGGAAAGGAAAACAATATATATTTTTCTTTTTCTTTTTTGCCACTGCCACCACAGTTGATAGGGGTGGCTTGCAGCAGCAGCAACATAACGAAGCACTTTTCAGCAGCCCCCACATGGTCATTTTTTCCATTTAAGTCGCCCCATTATTTTTGTCCAGTGTGGTTTTTCAGAACTCAGTAACATCTTTGGTCTGAGAATGTTCTTGATATCTGCATGTGGTCTAGATATGGGTTTTAGAATGTTTTATTTGGTCTTTCTCCACCTCCTCATTTTTTTATCAGTAAATATGCTGTAGTTAAAAGCAGAACAATGCTTAATTAATACTGTAGAGGTACAGGCTTGTTAGGAACATTCCCTCGAGTCCTGAAAGCTATTATGAGAATCCAACAACTCTCATTCTAAGACCTTGCAAGCGCTTTTATTTTGTGTAAAATGAATATAATGCTTGCTGGCCAAGTTACACACAAGATTGGAGACCAATAAATTCAATAATTGCACTCTTCATTAGTAATGAGGATTCCCCTTTTGGTGAGACATTTTTTTAAAAAAAATATCAAAATAAGGGTAGCTCTTTTACTAAGCATGAGCAACTTTAGATACAATAGACATGCAAACATAATGCAAATACTTAATAGAAACACAGCAGAAGGGAAATTGTTTCATCAGTTCCCGTTATGTATAGCAAACACATTTAAAGAGGATAGACAAACACAACAGCAACATCAAAGGTCCTGTTCAGGTGTTCTCAACCAAGTTAGATCAAACACCTGAGGAGGGCCAGAGTGGTAGCCCCACCCCCTCCGTCATTGTGTCCACCACCCTCTGCTGGTGGAGGGCGACTGTCTGAAGAGAAGAGCCTCCTCCTGGATCTGTGGAGGATCTCCACACGTGAACAAGAATTCTGATTTTCTAGAAGGTTGAATTGCCTCTCCTAAGGCTTAGTGACTGGAGTAAGAGCTTTAATCTAAGATAGGCTGGTACATTTTGTTTTTGCCCTGCCTCTCTTGCCTTCAGCCCAGCCCACCACTGGAATGTGGCACCTGAGTGCTTCTCCAAAATGGATTTTTTTCCCCTGAAAGAGTTTCTACATCCCTGCTATAGATGAAGGGGGAATCCCGAGCCAATTAATACTTATGTATGTACACGTCACACAGTTGCTGAACACCAGTGTGTGTGTGTGTGTGTGTGTGTGTATTGTATTTCATTTCCATTTGACTGCACTGCTGACCATTTTTCCTCTACATTTCTTCACATAAGCCTGTTTAGGCATTCAAGAGAATGTGCAAAGGCATAAAGTGTGTACTGGGATGGGACTGTGCATAGATTTTCATAGATAGATTTCATAGATCATAGAGTTGGAAGGAGCCTACAAGGCTATCGAGTCCAACCCCCTGCTCAATGCAGGAAAGAAACTAGAGGAGGGATCTCCCATCCAAGTAATAACCAGGCTTGACCCTGCTTAGCTTTCCACGCTCAGACAAGCTGAGCCAGCGTGAGCCACAGGCCTGCACACTGCTCCTGACCCCGACCTCTCGAGGCATGACAGCCCCACACCCCTCATTTCAGACGAATGCCATGTTGAACTGGCAAGGTCTGAGCAGGAGTTCTACTTGTGTTTGTTTGAACATGAGTGGAATTCCTATCCGGAATTTGCCCATTCAGCATGGCAAGATCTGAACTAATTGGGCACGGTCAGCATGCCCATAGATGTAGGGAGTGGGTCCAGCATGCATTGCCCCATCCTAGTGCACACTTTAAGCCCTCACGTGTTCTCTTAAATACCTGAACAGGACTACAGTGTGCAGCTAAACTATGTAATTCACAAACACAAGCTGTAGTGATGGCCACCAACTTCGATGCCTTTAAAGGGGGATAAGACAAATTCATGGAGGATACTAGTGGTTGTTTGGGAATATGACTGGGAGAATGCTATCGTGCTTATGTCCTGCTGGTAGGGCTTCGCATAAGCTTCTGGTTGGCCACCGTGGGAACAGATTGCTGGACTAGATAGGCCTTTGGTCAGATCCAACAGCGCTTTTCTTATGTAATTCTGTGTGTATATATACCTGGCCACTGATGATAACATCTGATGACATGGACTCTATTGGCTTTAGAAAAGACCTGCACTTGATGGAGTTGAAAAACCCCTTCCAACTCTACTATTCTATGATTCTATGATATATAGTGGCTCACGCTGGCTCAGCTTGTCTGAGTGTGGAAAGCTAAGCAGGGTCAGGCCTGGTTATTACTTGGATGGGAGACCCCTCCTCTAGTTTCCTGCATTGAGCAGAGGGTTGGACTCGATGGCCTTGCAGGCCCCTTCCAACTCTATAATCTATGAATCTATAAGATAGATAGATAGATAGATAGATAGATAGATATGGAATTATTAATTTCACTTCTATACCGCCTAATAGCCAAAGCAATCTGGGTCGTTCACAAAAATTACAAACCATAAAATACAAGATAATAAAACATAGTAAAAAAAAATATAACATGCAAAATTTAAAACAATTTAAATTTAAAACAGCTAAACAATTTTATACTAGACCTGATAAAAACAGCTGACATGCTGTAAATGCTTCATCAATATGTCATTAAATGCCTGGAGAAGAGAACGGTCTTAACCTGGCTCTGAAGATGAAAATTTGGGTGCCAGATGGGCCTCATTGGGGAGATCATTCCGTAATCAGGGGACCACAACTGAGAAGGCCCTTTCCCTTGTTGCTACCTTCCAAGCCTCCCTTGGAGGTGGCACTCAGAGGAAGGCCTCAGATGTTGATTGTAGTGTCCAGGTAGATTCAGGTCGGGAGAGATACTCCAGCCGGTATTGTGGTCCCAAGCTGTGTAAGGCTTTATAGGTTAAAACCAGCACCTTGAATCAGGCTCAGAAACATACAGGCAGCCAATGCAAGTGGGCCAGAACTGGTGTTATATGTTCAGACCTTCTTGTCCCAGTTACTAATCTGGATTAACACAGCTGCCATCCTTCTTGGGGGCATGGCTATGTGAGTGCCTGCACTTCAAAATTTACCAACACACCACTGCATAAATGTGTTAGTCTTTAAGGTGCCAGGAGACTCTGTTTTTTTAATAGTTTTTTCCCCCATATGATTGCACTCCCAATAGATGGAGGGCTCAGAGATCGGTGCTTTCCATCTATCCCAAGCCCTGCTAGCAAGAGCTAGGCAAGGCTGGAGGAATGATGGAGGCAATTTCTCCTCCCGTTCCATCTAAAAATAAAAAGGCCTCTGAGCCCATCAAGCTAACCTACCTTGCTGTGCACGGCAAAAGAGAGGCCACAGGATCGTGTGGATCCTGGCCCCTCCCCTCCCCACCCACCATCTTGCCCCCCTATTGACCTCCCTGAGATCCTCTGAGGCTGCTGCTGCTGCAACCTTGGTAGAGCCGCTGCCCTGGTGCTTTCTGCAGTGGCTACAAGGGGCAGGGGAGTGGAGGGGGGATGGCCAGATGTCCTCGAGTCGAGGGGAGGAATCCAACATATCCTCTGGTCCCTGCGGCGCTCTCCCAGGCGGGACCATACGATTGTTCTACCTGAGCACAGCTTGCTACTGTTTAAGGCTCGGAGGCCTCTATCAGGGACCGAGGTCTCAGTTAGGTGCAATGGTGACAAAAAAGTACTGAGGACGGAGGTGTCCAATGGTATGGCCAATGCCAGACTGGATCTGTGGCAGGCAGAGCAGTCTTTGGCCCACAGGCAAAATGCAATTCAGGCTGGAAAGAGTGGGAATATTCCACCCTCCTTTCTGTCCCATTCCACTATCTTTTGCTGCCTTTAAAGTCTCTTCCTCCTCCAGATGCTTTCCCTGCCTGATACCATAAATTTCCAAGATTGCCATTTAAACTATATGAAGAAAAATCAATTGCTACAGCGATGTATTTTTAATGACACACTCCACAAAGCATGATGAACCTTTAACGCTATAGTGAGGCTATAAATGTGGGGCACTCTTCATAACACATCACATTATGCCTATAAAACGTTATTTAAACAGATTGCTTTGGAAGGCAACCACCTTTATTATGTCATTAGTTTGCTGTGGATTTGCAAACTGTAGTGACTAACCATGACAGACGGAAATACTACTTCACTGAAAATAATGTAAAACTAAACAAGCAGAAATAATATATTTTTAGAAATTAAAGCCAAACTGCATCAAAGCAATGTGTCCCTAATTAATGAATTGCCAATGGCTTACCTATATTCTGAGGATGCGGGATCATTTATTTGATCAAAACTTATATTCAAATCTGGAATAAATACCTCCAGGCTAAATCAATGCACTTGTAAAACACAACCACAAACAGTGTTGTGCCATTTTCATGGGGATAATTGTAGATTATATTCCAGATTATATTTTTTTTAAAGGCCCATTATTTGATTTTAGCGCTATGATAGACTAGTGTGGATCTGAACCAGAAATGCACTGTCCTGTCCCTGTATGATTGGCTTGGTTACAGCATAAATAAATAAATAAAATTGGGAATATTTATTCATTTATATTTTATTTATTTTTCAGATATGAATGCCATCCTTGGTCTGAGGAGCTCTTGGGGCAGTGTATTTTGCTCTCACACCAACCCTGAGAGGTAGTTTAGGCCGTGGAGTAGTGACTTGTCTAAGGCCATCCAATGAGAGCTGCACAGCCAAGCTGTGCACTTCAGTTTTGGGAAAGGAAGTGTACAGCCTTTGTAGAAATAATTCAGGGGAGGGCATAGCCTTGCTGGTATTCACCTCTTTTGAATTTTTTAAATGGCTAGACACGCAGGCCCTGGAAGATTACAAGAGGGAGTACTCAGATACTAAACTCATCAACTACATCGTCATCTCAGGGCAACCTCCCTCAACCTGGTGCCCTCCAGGTATTTTGAACAACTCCCAGCCTTCCCGACCATTGGCCATGCTGGCTGGGGCTTATAGGGGTTGAAGTCCAAAACATCTAGAGGGCACCTGGTTGGGGAAGACTGTGTTATGGCATGAGGAGTGGATTTATGCCTATCGTCACCAGTGACATCACAGGAACTGTCCAATCAATGTCAACAACATTTTGCAAAACTTGCATTCTACACAGCACCCAGTATTACAGCTGATATGCTGTATAGTAGCATATACTTTTCCCAATGACAAAATACTATGTGTAGAAAGCTAGAGCCTAGTCCAACCCACATGAGGCTAATACAGCCTTTGGGACACCCTAATCCCACTGATGAAGACTTTACCAGTGGGCATGGCCCTTTAAAAACCCCATCCACTCTTACCTTTCATCTGTCTTCCTCCCCCCCCCCATTTTCACCAGTGTTTTTTCAGGGTGGGTGGGCTGTGCACTGAAAAACACTCCTTTTCTCAACACAGTGGTGACAGGCTCTTATCTCTTATAGCTGATGGAAGATAAGAGCTTTTCCCTGCAGGGGACAGGGACCAGAGGTGGCGGAGGAAGCTGCTCAGTGATTCAGTCCTGGGTAGACATACAGCATGGTTCAGTTACTTCTGATGCTGGTCCTGCAGAAGCTTGTGAATAGACATGCTGCTCATGCTTACTTCTGAGTAGACCTGCAGAAGCTTGGTATTTGAACATAGGAAAATACGAAGAGCCATGCTGGATCAGACCAAGGTCCATCTAGTCCAGCATTCTGTTCACACAGTGGTCAACCAATTGCCCACTGGAACCCACAACCAGGACATGAGTGCAGCAGCAACATCCCACCCCTATAGGTGGGTGCTGGTGTACATAGGCATACTGCCTCTGATACTGGAGGTGGCATATAGCCAATCAAGACTAGTAGCCATTGATAGCCTTCTCCTCCATTAATTCATCCAATCCCCTTTTAAAGCTATCCAAATTGGTGGCCAACACTACATCTTGTGGAAGCGAATTCCATAAGTTAACTATGCGCTGTGTGAAGAAGTACTTCCTTTTATCTGTCCTGAATCTCCCACCAATCAGCTTCATGGGATTACCCCTTTGGGTTCTAGTATTATGAGAAAGGGAGAAAAAAGTCCCATACATTTGGAATATTATTTGAGTGATTCTGTCTGCTTACTTATAATAGACACGCGTTGCATAGCCATGTTCTGCTTACTGATGACTAGACATGCAGAGGCTTGGTGTTTGGGATCAGTCAGTACTAATCACAGTACTGCTTAGATCTGAGTAGACAGGTGAAGGCTTATCCTGCTTTCTTCTGAGTAAGTTTAACATTAGTAAGAATCACTTTTTGGGGGGGCCAACTACTCTGCCTTTGGCTACACTCACTTTGCCTTTGGCCCAACCCACCGATGGAATGCGGCCTCAAGATCTTTCTGAGATTCAGCCCTCGAACCAAAAAAGGTTCCTCACCTCTGAGCTACAGAAATGCTACATCTCCCAACAGAAGCACTACCTTTAGTAAAGATGGTTGATTTCCTGAGACAGGGAGGGAGAATGTGGGGAATGATCATTTGAAAGTGTCTCTTTTCAGCTTACATATACAATCACCCACTCTATAATTCTTGTGTTTCTACAGCCAGGAACCCACATGGAAGTGACCTTTCCTTATGGAGGTGTGACCCTGTCCACACACCATCTGAAATGACCCAAACATAAAAGCATAAAATTCTGCATTCATTAGGAACTTTGGACAGGAAAATTATGCCAAGTTGGGTTTCTAAAATGTATATTATTGTCATGTGATATGGGTCACACACTGGCCCCTTGCTTCCAGGGTTGTCTGCCAGAGGAGGGAACTGCAGGCCGCTCAACCTGGGATGGCATCAGCTGGCTTGGTGGCATTTAGACTCCTCATTGAAGGGGATCACCATAGCCCAGAATCCTCCTATCCCTGGGTATCAGGTGAAAGCAGAGAGCCAATCCCATGCCATTTCCTGATATAAAGCTGCCAGATCTGCTGCTGTCATTCAGTCAGGATGGCTTGTCACTGTGGGAGGCTACGATCATGCTGTACCACCAGAGCTCCCGACAGTTAATAATATCCTAAATGAAGAGATAACAGAAGCAAGACCAAGTTATTTCTTGACAAAAGAGTGAGTTATCAGGTTCCGGTTTCATTGTTTGGTTAGAACATACTGCTTGGACAAGATGGTTTGCAGCCATGTTTCGATAAAGTTGTCGATAAAGTCTCAGCAAGAACAAAGGGACAGATTTCCTCACCTGGTGGCTGATATCAGCTAAGGTTCTGTCCTTGGCAATGGCAAAGAACAACCCCTTGACAGAAGCAGCCTCTCAGACCAAATCTGGGGGGAGAGGAGAGCAGGTAAGGATGTTCAGGTTAGGAGCTCAGGGTTGCTCCCCACACAATTCATCCCTCAGACAGCTGGCTTGATGGCATTTAGACTCCTCATTGAAGGGGATAATGGAGTTGCCTTCCTCCCTGGCTTTGCTCAGTGGTGAAAAGGGTCGAGTGCTGGCTTACATTTGTGCAACAGCCATCCCAGATCAAGCATCACAGACATCTTCCATACCAGCTCAAGCGCAATACTGTATGTTTAAACAGAAAGAGCTTGGATGTTTAGCTGAAAGTGGTGAGACACTGAGCCATGGGCATGTATAAATGTATATGAATTAATCCTTAGGAGGAATCATGCTTGGATATACAGTAATACCTTGGATTGCAAGTAACTTGGTTTGAGAGCATTTTGCAAGACAAGCAAATTTTTAAATATTTATTTATTTATTTATTGACTTGATATACAAGCGACGTCTTGCAATACAAGTACTGTAGTATGGCTTAAATTAAAAATCTCTGTACAAATTTTTTGGGGGGGATTTTGTTTTGATATAAGAGTGTTTTGGATTACAAGCACGTTTCCGGAACGAATTATGCTCTCAATCCAAGCCATGACTGTAGTCCAAGAAAAAAGGAGTTTACTACTGTGTTTTGTTTTTTCCCTGGCTCAATTTTTTAAACACAATCTTTGAAATATACATGGTGCCCTCCAGATGTCTTGGATATCATTTCCCAGCAGCCTCAGGAACGTTGGGAGTGTAGTCCAAAATATCTGGAGGGCACCAGGATGGGGAAGGCCGAAATATTGCATTGTTCCTTTCGTGAGGTTAGGTGGGCTTTCCTGCCAGTTCCCCCACATGTAAGCCAGCTCCACTGACTCTTCATGGAGGAGGAACTACTTTCCTTTTAATGGGTCTCCGTGCTTTTGAATATTCTGCACTGTTTCAGAACGAAGAATCACATTGTTGTCTGCATTTTGCCACCAATCATTACACTAAAGATATATTTTCTTGAAAAGTTTATAGGTACCTATTAAACAGCAATAGTCTCTCTCCAGTGTTTATGATAAGGCCCCAAAATTGAAATTCCCGATCTCTGTACATGAATGCTAAAAATATCCTAGCAACATAGAAAGCAAACCTGTCAAGCAAGCAGGATTAAGAATCACTGGTTAGGGGGGGAAATTATCCTGAGTAGATTTGCTTAGAAACATTGACATTCATTGTGAATCTCATGTTTAAAAAAAAAAAAAAAGGTGGGGGAAGAAAAGGAAGAGTGCTGAGATGACATGGCATCTGTATTTCAAATGAAAAGAGTGAATGAATGTTGCCATTTATGGGTCAGTCCTCCTTTGCCATGCATTTACATGATGCATTGATGCAACTGGAGGAATGTTTAACCCATTCAGCATTAATCTTAAAATAGGGACAAGACTGTAAAAATAGTCAGTCAGATTCCATAAAATATTGTGAAAGGATGAGCAGGTTCTCCCCATTGTGTTTCTTTATCATTCCATGGATTTGTTGTACCCCATATTCCATTCCTCTTGAATGCCAATTTAACTACACAAATTTCTAAAATTAATTCTAGAATTGGAGAATTTGTCACAGCTTCCAGTTCCTTCCATTCATTTGCAGTGATCAAATTATGTAGGGGAAGGTAAGGTGGCCCGTAATAAAATCCACTAGCCCCAACCCTGACTTCCCCTTAGCCAAATCACGTCCCCTGTACCCTTCAATAACTAAGGGGCCTATCACAAACATAAGAGGGCCAAGGCCCCTGTAATTCCCCCCTTCTTTGGTGGTGGTGTTATTATTAATATTTCTACACAACCCCATAACAAAAATTCTCTAGGTAGCATACATAAAAAATGTTAAAATACCATATAAACAATAAAAATACAATTACAATTTAAAAAAAAAAAAAGACAAAACAAATCAGAGCAAGATTAAACAATGAAAAGAGTTCTTCAAACTTTTAAAAGCCAAAGTTTCAAAATCCACTAAAAGCCCCCAAAAGATGCCTAATAAATCTGGGGAGAATTTATTTATTTATTTATTTATTATTCAAATTTATATACCACTTTCCACAAAAGTATCAAAACAGTGAACATTAAAATGCAACAGCACAAGAACAACAATAAATAGAACAATAAACATAACACCATGTGTCAGGAAGTACTGCAATAATAAAACCACACACTCTGCTGTGTGTGCTGCAGACCATTGCTGGCTAGGTCACACTTCAGGGAAAGCCTGTGTAAGGAGATGAGTTTTTTAAGAAGATGCCTGAACATCAGAACTGTGGGGGGGTCTGCCTAATATCAGTTGGTAAAGTGTTCAATTGGTAAAGTGCAACACTGGCAGTGCAATCCTATGAGGCTGCCCATAACCCTCTGAACTCGGACGATTATGGGCATCTAATTGAGGGCAGGAGGAACGCGGAAGATAGCATATCCACCATGCTCCTTCCACCCTCAAAAACATATGGACGTCTGGTTTCGGCTAGCTAGATATCTCTCCCCTCCTCCCAAGGAGGAGAGGCTGAGGCGCCACGCCCCCCGGATTCCTCGGAATCTAGCAGAGCCTTGCCCCTCCCCGCCCCACCCCCAGGAACACCCCCCCCCAAAGGGGAACCAAACACAGTCTTCTGTGCTCGGTTCCCTGCGGTTTCCTTCCAGCATGGAAAGACCTGTGCTGACTACGGGGGGGGGGGGGGCAGGCGTTCTGTGGCACTGTAACCTCAGACGAGTTTTCTGAGGTCACAGTGGCTTCCAGGCCAAATCCTATGTCCTCCCACACATAAGATTGAGCCCTAAATGATCTACTGCAAGTGCTCCTCAGGCGAACCGCTCAGGAGCATGTGGCACCATCAGAAGTGCTCCCTCTGATGATCGTAAAGATCGGGAAGGGATGTGATGGGTGAGCCGGTCCCTAAGGTAACCTGGTCCCAAGTTGTTTAGGGCTTTACTTGTTAACAATGACACCTTGTACTTGGCCTGGTTCAATTTCAAAACAGTCTTCACCTGGCACCAAAAAGAATACAGAGTAGGTACCAGGTGAGCCTTTCTTGGGAGGGTGTTCCATGACTGGTATGCTATCACTTTAGAAGGCCCTCTCTGTCATAGTCATGTCCGTGCCAGAACTCACTTGACAATGGCACTTGGAGAAGAGCCTTCAATTATGACCGCAAGCTCTGGGAAGCAGTATCTGGGAGGAGGCGATTCTTCAGGTAACCTAGCCCTAAGCCATTTAAGGCTTTCAAGGTTAAAATATTTTGCAAATATTCGCATGTACAAATTGATTAAAGCGCTGCAAAAAGCCATCTTTATGTGATTGGATATGATTTCATCAAACTTCTTTTCATTCTGTGTTTTACTGATGAGCAAATTGTTCCTGCACATTCGAAAAACATCTCACAAGAAGAACCTTGGGACAACTGTATGCACAACCAAATCAAGATTGCTTCTTGTGAAGTTTCATGAACACACCCACACCAGTGTTTCCACAAAAAAGAGTGAAATCAGACAGGATGTTGGGAGTGGAACACTCAGAAAAGAAAGCTCACCAGCTCTTTTCTCCACACCCAATTTCACAAGCACTGTCTAAACAATTTACCATGGATTATATCCAAAGGTTCCTTTCCTCCAATGGAAGGGTTCCTTCTGTTGGAGGAAGAGAACCTTTGGATACATAGGCTGATTGCAGCAAAACTTCCACTTGTCATTAGAAAATATCAAAGGACTCACAATTTCAGGATGGTTACAGAAGGGATGGGAGGCCACATCCAATATGATGAAACCCACATATTTTCTGAGAAGAGCAGAGAGGTTGGCAGGAGAGTTGGTGGCGGAGGAACTGCTTGTGGGTTTCCCATGGGCAGTGGGTTGGCCACTGTGTGGACAGAATACTGGACTAGATGGGCCCTTGGTCTGATCCAGCATATCTATACCCTGCCTTTTTTCCCCTGCAATGAACCCAAGGTGGCTTACATAATCGTCCTTCTCCTCCTCCTCTCCATTTTATCCTCACAACAACCCTGTGAGGTAGGTTTAGGCTGAGAGTCAGTGACTGGCCCAAAGTCACCAGGACTTGGTCAGCCTAATAATTATGCCAGCTCTGAGTGGGGCAGGGAGCTGAGAGAACAAAAGGGCTTTGGATTCTGCAGATCCAAGGGCATCCCCTGATCTACTCCTGACTAGGGATGTCGGATAAATCCGCAACGGATTCAAATGAGTTCAGATTTCTATGAATCCGACTTGCAGAATCTGCAGTGGACTGGCTTTTTAAAAGTCACATGGGGTTCAACAGATACAGTATGCATACCATTTCCCCCCACTTTTGGTGGAGTTTGCGCTAATTTGCATTTGCGGTCCTGCAAATTAAAGCTACTACAAATTCACGCAAGTAGAACGAAATTCTGGTTTTAAAAAATCAGATTCCGTCAGTGAGCGGATGATGGAACAAAAGATGCCTGACAATCCATGAAATGCAAACAGAACAGATTTAACAAAATCTGTACATCCCTACGGCCCTGACACACCCCTCTCCACTACCTACCACTGTTGGAGCAGCAACACTGTGGGAGCAGAAGTGAGGAAGTGATGGTGGAGGAGCTTTACACCAGCACTGCATCAAGGAAGCATCCATTGGCGTTAACTCCTTCTCTGCCATGGACCTCCTCTCTGCTGGTGGAGAGGAAGGTCTGTAACATCAACCCCTTTCTCTGGGAGCTTTAGGACTGCTCCCTAAAAGAAGGATGAAGAACTATTAATTGTGAAAAGTATTTGCAGCCTTTCACGGAATTCTGGAATGCCAAGGGGAAATATACAATTAATGATATATATATATTCTGTATTACATAAATTAATTCTTTACTCTTGATATCTTTTGAAATATATATCTAATAGAGCGGAACTGGGTGTGCATTACAGCTTGCTGTTTATAATACTACAATTTGTAAAAGCTAATTTCAATTTCAGCTACTCTGGGGGTGTCTACCTTAGTTATGGGAGGACACAACGATAAGTACAGTATGCTGCTATGGTATTAAATGTTTTTCCAAATTGTACAATTTTAGAGAATAAAATGCATACACACACACACACAAAGTTTAGTGAAAAGGACAGGCTCGAGTATTTGTTTAATCATACACAGTAAAATAACTGCACAGTAATGAACAGCTAGATTGTACTAAAACTGGAAAGAGTGAAAGGTGGAAATGATCTTCAATGAAGAGTATTTTCCACTGGGGACTCCACTGGCATTCAGTTGTCTCATCTAATTATCAGTTTCCTGATTCAACCATTATTCATGAACTTTGCCTTGTTCTTAAAGAGCTCTGAGCTTTGCTTGCCAATGTTATGGCATATTATGAAGTGTAGTTACGTGTTGGGGGCAGGGAAAGGAGTTTGGGGAAATAATGCTTCATTTTTCACTGCTGGCATGCATTTTCTTTGAAAGCATCACCCTCTGGAAGAATGCAAACAACCCTTCCTTATAAGCCAGAAAACCAAAACTCTGCTTGTTTTTTAATTCAGCATTGTGCAGCATTTGGCTGGCATCAAACTCTCTTGCATTATTTAAGTGAAATACAAGGAAATTTGCGCAGCACATAAGCAATAGGAATAATTTGCAGGGGGATCTACAGCAGTTTCCATTTGACTGCGTCCCTTTCTGAAACAGCATTGAAAGAAATGCACACAAAAAATAAGATTCCTATCAGATGGGGGCAATAAAAATGCTGTCATGGATTGTGACGAATTTTAATTGGCAATATTTCTACATATTCCATGCAGGAGGCAGAAAGATGTACATCACTTTACCCCTTTCTATGCTCTCCCTCTCTTCAAATTAAGGGCTCTTAAAAAAAAAATTAGATGAAACACACGGTGAACCTATTAGATATTGAGTTAATAGGTGTAACTTAAAAAAAAAAAAAACCTGGTAAGGAAATTCAGTTGTCAATTACCTAACAACAAAAATTGACTTTTTGTTGGCTACATTTAGATGCAATCTACCCCGGTAGCTGATTTAGTGGTGTGGTGAGAAGAGAAATCTCCAAATCTGGAGATGGGGAGAAATGATATCTCAAGGGAGAAGTTATTCGAAGTGGTACATGTCTTCTCTGCAATTAGGGTTGCCATCCATGAGATCAGGGGTGTTGAAGCTCAGGCCCATGGGCCAAATCCACCTCACCTGGTGTCCCAATCCAGACCTCTGGGGTTCCCTAGATGGCCATGATTCCTTCTCTGAACTCACCCCTTTCCCCGATTGCCAATCGTTTGTTGGTTTCCCAGCTTTTGTGCAGTTTTACTCCCCATTCTAAAAGGTTGAAATACCTCCCGGAAGGCCTAGTTACCAGCAGTAAGAGCTTGAAGCCAGAATATGCTGGTACTTTTGGTGATTTTGGCCTCAGCCCTTTTGCCTTTGGCCCCACCAGCCACTGGAATGCTACCCATGATGGCTTCTCTGAAATTGAATTTCGCCTGCAGTCTGAAAGAGGCTCGACACACACACATCCGATCACATTTTTCCATGCCCACTCACCGTTCTGTTTTTTTTTTTTTTGCATTCTGGAACGGTGAGCCAGAGGGAGCTAAAGGAGAACATTTGCGAGCAGACTCGCGTGAGCCGAACAAGGCGAGTTCGCACTTGCTGAACGGTTCACCAAAAATTCTCACACAACCTTATTAACCGTTCTGTGTTTTTGCGTTCGCAAACGGTGCGCCAAACAGAGCTAAAAGGAGAACGATCGCCAACAGACTCGTGTGAGCCAAACAAGGTGAGTTCGCCACTGTTCGCACTTGCTGAACAGTTCCCCAAAAATTCTCACACATCCCTTCAGGGTCTGGCATTTTGTTGAATAAACCAGATATTTGAGGGGGGGCACGGGAGGACACTGGTATATATTTTTTTCTATTCGCCCAGATGTGCTAAGCTCCATTCCTTCATCTGCCCACCACCGCCAAGCTCTGCTGCGGTCCTTCCCCTTCTTAGGATGACGGTTTGACCATCCCATCTGCAACTAACAATATCCACATGTGACTCGTGTGTAGGGCACTCACATGTAGAAGGAGGATGGGGCTTCACTGCTGGCATACATACTCCTTCACTATTGAGGCCACTCATACATAGGAGTTTGTTTTCAGGGATCCACACATCACCTGCGGACACTGTGGCTGGGACGAACCCAGGGAGACGATGACAGTTCAGGGTGGTCAGCTGTAAGAGCAGTGGTGCAGCTAGGCTAGACGTCAGGGTCCAGGGCCCCGCTGCCCTGGGGACCCCCAAATGACCACCCAGAGAGCAGCAGCAGCAGCATCTGGACCAGCATGGGCATGCTAGGGCCCACCAAGGCTGATACTGATCATTGCAGCATCCACTCCTATTTTTAAAAGAGGGGGCACAACCAGGCTGATGTATGTTTAGCAGAAGTAAACTCCATTTTATTCCTGTAGTCATGATGGTGCCATGATTTAAGTGAGATTCAAATGTAAAAGTGCACATGCTTGGCCTTCCTTCCTTCCTTCCTTCCTTCCTTCCTTCCTCCTCCTCCTCCTCCTCCTCCTCCTCCTCCTCCTCCTCCTCCTTCTTTAAATCAGGGTTGGCATACAGGGTGTTTTGTTGCTTAGTTTTTTGCTCCAACAATTCAGGAATGTAGAAGCAGTTGTAAAGCATGGAATGGGTGCGTGTGTGTGTATGGCGGAGGGGGGAGGAGAGAATAGATAATAGAAATGTCAGCTGTATGATTCACAACTGAAGCAATACACAATAGACTGGGTTCACATGACATGACAAGCCACAGGGGGTTGTAGTGTCATCCAAATCTGCCATGGGTTATTCAGGGTGACTTATAAGCCCAGCTTCTTAGCTTACTAGCCACCCTGACAGCCCATTGCTTGCTGTAGGGTTTGTTACCCACCGTGTCATCTAAACTCGGACAACACAATAACCCCTGGGCTAAGCCAAACCACTACAGAGCCACTTGGCAAGAGCGGCAAAAAGGTTTGCCGCTCTTGCTAAGCGGCTAGTGGGTGACCGCCATTGACAGCTGCCCCCAAGGTGCCCCAGCGACACTTGGGGGTGGCTGTCAGAAGCCGTGCTGTGCTCGACCAACTCCTGAGTTGTTCCAAGCACAGCGTGGCTCAGCTCCACACACACACCCGGTCCGGCGCTACTGCTGTCAATCTTGGCAGAGAGGCTTGCTCACAAGCAAGCCCTCTCTGTCGGGATTGGCTCGGCTCGGCTCGGCTCCCCTCGCCTGGCATCGCAGCCACCAAGTGGTACAGCACAAGCCGGGGGGGGGGGAGCTTTGATCTGCTTGGCCAACTCATCCGCTGCTCCTTGTCGCCGCTACTGTGCATGTGGGGCCAGTGGCAAGGAGCAGCAGCAGCAACATCCCTCATCCAGCTCACAAGGTCTCCTTGCAGCCGAGGTGAGAGATCTCATCCCTGCTCCCCCCACTCCCCACTGCCACTGACAAATGGCGGCGGGGAGGGGGGAACCTCAGTGCTCCTGCAGGGTCCTGTGGGAGGACTGAGGGGGGAGGAGGGGGCACTCTACCCCCAAGGTGCCCGATCATCTCTCAGGCACACTGGGGGTAAGATGGCTTATAAGCCACACTGCATAGCTTTCTGTGCAGTGTGGCTTATTGTATCGTGTGAACCCTCCCAATGTCATTAAATTGGAGCCGTAAGACCATTAAGTCCAAGGTCTGCAATTACCTAGCAGCACCACTGCGTAGGAGGTGAAAAGAGGGCATATAAAAGTGCCATTTCCCAGTCACACCAAAAAGCACAATGTGTCCTTTGGAGCTGAGGAACAAAACGGACTGTGTCTCATCACTCTTTATGGGGGTTGGGAAGGATTTGTATTTTTTTTTTTTTGCTAGTCCTGATCAGCTGTTTAACTCAGGGGGGGGTGATTTGTTTCCCCGCCCCCCCCCTTCTTGTGGGCTGTTCTTTTATATTGGTACGGGCTGCTTGTTTTTGTTTAATTGGTTCAGTTTGGCTATAGCAAATTGATTATTTCTCCCTTGGCACAAATTTGGCAGAAGAACCAGTGCAGATTTGGAAAAGTACGCCGAAATAGTGCCAGATACCTGATACCACCTCAGCAGAGATGGAAGACAGCAGAACACTCACAGGGCTGGAACAGGGCTGCTGTCTTGGACTGTGATAAACCACACCCACCCAACAGAGCCGTAAGCCATGGTGTAGGTAGGACATTTTAGACTCTGGACCTAAAGGACTTATAGGGGACAAGGGTTCCTCTTTAGATGATAATATGTATTACTTCGCTTACGTCACAACTGTGATAAGCCAACCCTGATGCATTTTGGGGACCTTCCTGCTCCTTATGCTCAGTGGGGGGCCGTACTTCTGCCCCAAAGTCCTGCCCCGATGGCACCACTGGCTATATGCAGCTTGTATGTGGATTCTACTTTACATCTGCCCTTTCATGTGGAACAGGTTACCACCCATCAGGTGTAGTTTAGGCTTGATCTTAGGGGTGCAGCGGCACACTCTCCCAGGCCAGTCTACCTGAATATCTTATAGGAGAAGTTAGGAATCCACACTTGTCTTAGCTAGTGCATGCATGCTGCCATGATCCTTCCATAAAGTTGTCGTGGCCAGTTTAATTTCATGTATTGGTGTCTGCCTTTTTCTTCCTCCCCTCAACATAGTTGGCACTGTCCCCATGTTCCTTGTGGTTGACAAGCACACTGATTCAATGCACTTACATTAAATAAAAAACAAAACAAAAACCACCAGGAAGCAATCATAGAGAAAACTCTACGCATGTTACAGCTAATTTTCCTTTTAAAAAAATACAAATTCTCTTCTAAGCCATTGAATTTCATGTATAACAGCAATAATCCTGAAGAAATTGGTCATTAATGAAGTTAACAACCAGTTTGCTAGAGTGTAAGATGCTATTGGCATCACCCCAGGTCATTAAGTCAAAAACCATCACTTGTTAATAATGACTGGGTTTTTTAAAAAAAAAAGAAAAAGAAAGAAAGAAAGAAAAAGCATTGCTTAAATACTAAATTGGCACTTGATGTGCATTTAGATAAGCTGAGAAACACGTTTAAGATGAGATTTCTCCTTTTATCAGCACAGACATTTTATTAAATCTTGTTAGAAGTTTATGTTTCCCATAAAAAATAAATGGAGGAATTAACTTGATGGTCTAGCATCTATTCTCTCATTTTCATCTGTTTCATCAGATTATTCTGTCAATTAAACAGAGTGTCCATGTTTATACTACCCAGTGTCCTCCTCACCCAAAAACTTTCTGCTAAAGCTGTCTACCCATAGGGATGGACAAATCTGTCAATTTTGGTTTCTCATTTTTTCAATCTTAAATTTGGTTTGTCCCAAATTTTGAGAATTTTTCTAATCTTAACTGCAGTTTATCCTGAACTTTGAATTCATAGGCATGTTTGTACACTTTTCTCCTAATACATGCATTTTTTTATACATTGTTGCCTAATATACACATTTTTGCAAGCAACTTTCATAATATAATGCATGTTAATGTTATTTTTACTAATATTTTTTGCACTTTACCCTAATACACACATTTTTGGGTACATTTCTTGATTGGGAAACTCCACCGCAAATTTGGAGACATGTAAATTTCGAATAACTGACTTTTCGTTCATTCATGTATTGGTTCGAAAGTGCAAAATTAGGTAAGTTCACATTAAAATGCAAACCAAATGAATTTCTCCTCCATCCCAACCCATTATATTCAATCAGAGTAGCCTACAGAAATAATAGGGCCCACAAAATAAATGTACATGTAATCCTGTACATCTCTACTCAGAAGTAAGTGCCATTGCTTTCAGCACAGCTTACTCTCAGGTAAATGTGTATAGGATTGCAATCTTAGTCATTTCAAAGCCTAATGCAGTTGAACTGATCGGTCCCATACAAAACTGTCCTTCCTGAAGAGATTTAAACTGTAATTTCAGTGACATTATTCAGCATTATTATATGATTCTTGCACACTAGTATTCTGTACAAAGTATTGTACAGCATTTGTGCAGATAATGATATCTCACTGCAACATTATAGCAGTACAAAAAAAAAATCTGCAGAAACACAGGTTGGCAACCACGGCATTCACAAAAAGCTAATGGCTATTACTTCTCAACAAAAGCAGGAATGGCAGGATGGCGTCTGAGAAGTTACAATGTGTTTGTAAAAGATCAAGTTATTTCTGTCTCAGACTAAACAACCTGATCTTTCTGGACCTGTATTGTCCAGGTATTCATTCAGAGGAGTTATCCTATGTTGGGGGTGGGGGCACATACAAATTGGTCCTGAGATGCTAAGGATTATACCCTTCAAGGTGGCCTAAAATAAATTTACATTAAATAAATAAATGAGTAAAACTAGCACATGTAAAATAGTAAATTCCACTGTCTTCTCCTTCCTTCTCTGCTGTGACTTTGGGATTGAAATTGTCCAGTCTGATCTGGAAGGAGAACAAGCGATGACCACTGGAGGTGATTACAGCTGTGAACTACTGTGCTTACTAACCTTTTTATGTTTCCTATCTCCCACATTAATAATAATCTCATTTGGTTCTAAAAGTAACAATGCCAGGGATATTGAACCAGTGTTCCAGCACATTGACATGATGCAACATTAGCTGCACCTCAGGGCTTTCGCATCATGCTCTGTGGGATTTTTGACTTTTTCCTTTGAGCAGCAGACTATGCTGCTATATCATAAACTGCTTCTGAAAGCCCCCTAAATTTCAAAAGTAGTTTGCCATGGGTTGGACCAGACTTAGTCATACTTAGAGTGGACCCATTGAAAACAATGGGTCTTAAGTTAATCATGGCTAACAAATTCCATTTATTTCAATGGCACTACTCTAAGTATGACAATGTCTGGTTCCAACCATGTGTGGCACAAGGGCTGGTCAGAAGCAACCACCTCATAAATTTACTGAATGCAGGAGGGGGAAGTAGCACCTCACCCACTAGCCACACCCTAGGCCAGGGCTCTCCAACCTTGGGTCCCCAGATGTTGCTGGCCTACAGCTCCCAGGATACCCAGCCAGCATGGCTAATGGCAAGGGATTCTGGGAGCTGTAGTCCAGCAACATCTGGGGACCCAAGGTTGGAAAGCTCTGCCCTAGGCACTAATTATCACCCCACCCCAAGCAGTCATACATACAGCATTAATGAAAAAGGGCCCTACAAGTGTACCACTGTATGGGCATAGGGCTCTTCCTCCAAATCAGGAACCCTGAGCCAATCAGGATTCCCGGTCACAAGATTGAGCTGCATGCATGTACAGGCCATTCTCATTCAAGCTGAATGCGTGTCCACTAGTGGGGATGTCAACATTTTGGAATGTGACCAATGAAAGCATCAGCATTCTGGCATACAGCCAGCAGGCATGTTCCCACTGTCCACCATGCATCCAATGTACGGGGGGGGGGGGGGAATCTGAACCACTCTATAGTGAGATGCTGTTTGAGAAACACAAGCCAAAACACATTACTTGGCAGCACAGAATTGCGTGTGTGATTCTCTGAATCCCAGCTGTCTTATATAGTAAAAAAGATGTGTCTTCTTTACTAAGCATATCCCTATATGATCAAAATCATATATCAAAATTAATTTACCAGTGAAACAAACCTTCCATAGAATAGTGAGAGGACATTTTTCACAAGTGATTTGCACTTCCCATGCCTGTTACTACGGAATTAGAATCATAAGAACATAAGAGGATCCATGCTGGATCAGACCAAGGATCCATCTAGTCCAGCAGTCTGTTCACACAGTGGCCAACCAGCTGCCCATGGGCTCCCACAAGCAGGAGATGAGTGCAACAGCACCCTCCCGCCCAAGTCCCCCAGCAACTGCCTTTGATACAGAAAGGTAGCATATAGCCATAGTCATTGATAGCCTTATCCTCTATGAATTTGTCCAATACCCTTTTAAAGCCATCCAAATTGGTGCCCACCATCACTACATCTTGTGGAAGTGAATTCCATAGTTTAACTATGCACTGTGTGAAGAAGTACACCCTCACTTTCTTCTGTCCGTTGGCATCCTTCATTCCATGGGACATGAGTTGGGCAATTACAATCCAGCTGTACTTTCTGGAACAAACTTCTGCAGCTCCCCTTCTTTATAACCTGTCCCCACCTGGAAAGATATTAATTCACATTACCACAATTATTTTCTAGAATCTGGAGGGTCAAGCAGGTATGGTTAGGTCATCTTTCCTAGATATGGCTGCTGTTAGTTTCCCCCACCACACTCTTTCTCTAAACTTATCCATTCTGGTTTCTATTGGGACTTGCAGCATGAGTGTAAAGGAGCTAGGTACATTTAATTTTGAGACAGAAAAAAGTGAACAGCACCAGCTTTGTTCAAGAAAGCACATTAGTGGGCAATTGGAAAGTGGGGGTAACTTTGAATTTTTGTTTCTGTTATGCACTCTTCAAGATAACTTGTCTTCAGAGGATGACCTGGAACCCCCCCCCCCCCAACATCATGGAGGAGCTGCTTGTGTCTATGGACTTTGAGGCAGATTAGGGGGATTGTTGGCCATCAGGAGAGACAGTCATCAATACTATCCCTCTTTATATAGTTAGCTCCCTCTCAGATTCAGAGGCAGATGCCAGGTGGGCTAGGTGGCCACCTGGCCAGCTACCAGAGGCAGAAGTGCCCACCTGATGAATAAGAATTACTCATGAGTAAAGGTATGCTCGTGAGTAAGGCTCTATTCATGAGTAGACCTTTCCTCAACTGGCACTGATGGCCTGCAGCCATTCTCCTGGTGGGGCTCTGAAGACTCAGGCTTAAAATTATTGTTATTATATTTATTTAATTAAACTAAAAGCATTCAGTTCTACGCACAGGTAGGGATGTCAGAGAAATCCACAATGGACTCAAATGAATTCGAATTTCTTAGAATCCAACCTGCGGATTCTGCAGCTGACCAGCTTTTCCCAAGTTGTGTAGATTCCATGGACTTGCAGACCGTTTTTAAAAATTTTCTGTAATTATATGCAAATTTAGTTGTTGAAAAATATGAAAAATAAAAAACCACCAACCGAATATGTGCATTTCCCCATAGGCTAAAGCAGTGGTTCTTAACCTTTTTGGTGTCACACCTCCTTTGTGAAAAATCTTATGACCCATGCCTCCCATGTGTTAACAGCCCAAAATGTAGGCTTAGGCAGGACGAGTTTGCATTTTGGTTTATGCTCTGTCTCTGGACTAAAAAAAAGAAGAAGCATATTCATTTAGATGAACGGCGTAGCTCCCAAGATTAGTAGAAAGAAAGAAGGTTGGGCCAACTGCCAAGCTATGCTGCTATGCACTTGTAAAATAAACAATTTATAGTTGAGGGGCTACTCACACCTCCCCTGGAGTCAGTCCAAACCTCCCCTGGGGAGGCATACCCCACAGGTTAAGAACCCCTGGGCTAAAGCATGAAATTATGTATGTTGGGGAATTTGCAAATTTGTATACACACCAATTTGTGCAAAATCCAATTCCATCAATGAATGACGACTGAACAAAAGCCGCCTGACAATCCACAAAATTACCTAGATGGAATGGATTTTACAATGTCTGTGCATCCCTAGCACAGAGTGCTGGAAAAATGTCTGTACACCAGCTCCCAAGCTACTGCCTTGCATTTCTCCTCTGGATCTCCTTGTGTTTGGACTGCCTACTGACCTTGCCTTTGGTACTGAATAATTCCCTGGACTCAACAGAACAAAACCCAAACTGTCAAGAATGCACATTTTCTTCCATATTATGATACGGTGACTCTACTCACATGTTGGGAAACTTAGCATGATTTAAAGCATTCCTAAATATTTAATCAGTAAAAGATACATAGATCAATAATTTTAATAATAATTTTTAATAAGGAACAGAAGAAATAACTATGCTTACTAACACTGAGAGCCGGTGTGGCGTAGTGGTGAGTGTTGGACTGGGACTCGGGAGATCCAGGTTCTAGTCCCCGCTTGGCCATGAAACCCACTGGGCCAGTCACTGACTCTCAGCCTAACCTACCTCACAGGGTTGTTGTGAGGATAAAATGGAGAGGAGGAGGAGGAGGATTATGTAAGCCGCCTTGTGTTCCTTGCAGGAAAAAAGGCAGGATATAAATATAATAAATAAATAAAAATAAATATGCTAGGACTCCTTTAGAGAGGATTAAAAACATATTTTTCTCCAAGGCTTCATTATTTCCAAACATTTTACGTCTCTTGTCTTTCTATAAAAGTCTTCTTATTGTATAGTTTTTAGAATTCGTTTTGGGAGGAGTAAAGGCTAGGTAACAATATATAAACACCACGTCTTAAATTCTAAAAGAAAAAATTTCATAATCCAAAATTGTTCCATTTTTTAGGGGAAAACAAAAATGGTCCTTGGGGGAAAAAACAGGGGGGAAATATCCCCCCCCCAAGTTTTTCCATGTTTTCTAGGCTTTCCCAGCTCTAGTACTGATCCTGAATCCCTGGAACTCTGACCCTGCACCACCGTGAACAGGACAATATCTGGGTAAGCCGCGGACCTGGAAGAAGAGCAGCAGCCATGATGATACCTAATAGCTCACATGGCTTTATTTCCATTATTTTCAAGATCTTGTTTATTCACAATCAATGCTGAATTAAAAGGCCATGTTAATACATGCAAAATGCATCATATTTTTAAGATTAGTATATATATTCGTTTAAAGCAACAACATAATTCATGTAATCTGTAGCATGTAGACATTTACAATTTACAATTCATAATTACTTGTGAATATTCATAATCCATACATTTAAAAATCCATAAATATTTTTTCTCATCAATAAATAGTATTTTAAAGCATATTTCTCAATGTGCTTTTGACAGCGACTGGAAAATTAAGGACAGCACTTATTCCTCAATATTGCAAAACACTGTGAAGAGCTTAGAGATACAATGTGGTATTAAGAATAGTTAGTACTATTCATACTGATTCAGTCAGAAAACAAGAGAAATTATTGGCTTTATTACTTTAAAAAGATGTTATTGTATTGAGTTAACTATGACAGCTAATAGTGTCCTAAGCAAGGTAGCATAATGAAAGATGTTTAATTATATAAATTATTGCTAATAGAATGAGTTGTTTTAAACCCACCTTGCTATAAAGATCTGAGAAAAATGACCCAAAGTTCAAGAATAGAACAGTATGTTATTGAGACAGTCTGACAAAATGAATGGTAAACTCTCAATGTAGGATTTGACTAGGCATAATGTCTCCCCTGCCCATGCATGCCTACTGCATAATATTCAAACAGATAATAGAAACAAAGAAGCAGGGAAGCATTACATAATTTAGAAAGTGAGCTACAACTATCGCACCTCAGAGTTCATGTTATTGGGGCTGCCTACCATTTTCACTTACATTTTTGCAATGCAAATGTTTAAAAGGAAAGTTTCTTAGTACTGTATTCAATGACTCCTGAAAGGTTAGGAATGCCTGGCATTCAAGTTATATTTGCTTGAGGCAGATGCAATGCAAATATTGCACTGTGCCCAATCCGCTTTTTTTTTTTTAATGAAGCATGGAAACAAATAGTAATTCTGGGTCACATCATCCTTTCTCTCCTTAAAACAGATTTTATTTCAAAAAGGATCAGGAGCCATCTAGTAAGTGCAAAATGTTTAATGACTGTGTTTTCTCTCCAATAATTTTTAATGAAGGAACTAAATTAGGCATAGTGCGGTACAATGTTAATGCAGCTCTGAGTGTTGTCATTTAGTTTAAGAGTAATGAAGTGGTGCACCCTTTAAGTAGAGCTTGAAAAGATGTGACAATTTCACAGACTGGGGAAAGGTCCTTCTGTGACTGTTCTGAAAGCAACTTTTCTTTGTTGTACCTGAAATCCACATGTATGAATAATATACTACTGCCTTTGATGATTATTTGTTTGTCTTTAGCTTGTTTACTAAAGGATTTTAAGCTAAGTAGAGGAGATGTATATATCGTGGTCCAGCAATTGACATGTCTCTGGAACCTGATGCATGGAACAGCTATTTTAAGTGCACAGATTTGCAAGGAATCTGGCTCCCTGCTGAGAAGGAAAAAAAAGGACCCAGAGAGAGATCCACCTTTCACATGTGCAAGAAAGCACTGGATGCCACTGAACGTTGGTAAGCTGGTTGACACATTTATTTTATTTATAACGCCTATATGCCACTTAATATAATAAATCTCTAAACATTTTGCATACAAAATACTAAAAACCACAGTTCAAATATATGTTTTAACACAGAGAGAATGTAATTACATACATATAGTATGTAAATATACATATATGCATAGGGGTATCTCTTGATATGGTAAGCGGTATATAAACTGATTAAATTATATATATATAATTTAATCAGTTTATATATCGCTTACCATATCAAGAGATACCTCTATGCATATATGTATATTTACATACTATATGTATGTAATTACATTCTGTGTTTGTGTGTGTGTGTGTGCATACACACACACACACACACACACAGACACACAAAATATAACAAAAGACAGTTAAAACATGCAGATGTAGGTCCAGACCCACAGGGAATGGTTGTGTATGTGCAGGTAGATGTGCACCCATGATGCCCACTAAATCTGCACAGGGCAGGTGAAAATGCATCATGTTTCTCAATGCACACGGGAATATTTCCTTTTCCTATTCCCTCTTGGATCACTTTGCTCAATTTTTCTCCACACATTACTACTCAGATATCTCTGGTTGGGAGCCATACGGCATAATCAGGGGAAAATTAAGCATACTTAAGTTGCAATAAATCATGTCTAAGAGTAGCCTTGCAAGAATCTTTCTAAACTGCAGTGCATAGCACTGCTGATTGCATAGATTAGTATTGAACAGGAAGTGCAGGGAAGACTTGTTGCCAAAAATTTGGGGGGAAGCGGAGACAACAGGTTGAATATCATTCTTCCATTCCTTCTATATCTTGATCCAAAAATTAATTCCTGAAAGCTTGCAAAACTGTTGATATGCCCCCCACCCCCATTTTGCCATTCAACATCTCAAATGAAAAATGACAGAGCAAAATTCTAATTTTCAATTTGTGAAAATTTAAACACAAAATTAAACATTTGGATGCTTTAGATTTGTTAGCATCTCTAATTGTTTTGATTTTGGCTTGCTTCAAACTGGAATTCATAAGCTGTCAGCTGTTGCATAATAATTACCATTGCATGTTATCTATCAAACCGTACAACATTTTAAAATGCCAGTACACATCAACTGTCTAATGTTAATACCTAACATTAAATAGCTTGCATGCCAACCACTGAACAGTATTACTTATGGTGTAACCATAATTTTCAGTCTATTTTTCTGGGAACATTAAGTTCTTTGAAAGCTTATTGGGTTCCTTAATGAGAAGAAAAGGTGAAAGTCAGTTTGCCAGCAACTACAGATCTTCCATGAAGTGCAGATGATGGGCAGAATCCAACTCACTCTCTCTGGCAACCGAAGACTTCCATCAGCAGAATAGGGAGAGTGTTGCAGTGATTTCCCCCTTCCTTCAGTAGCCCCCATCCCTCCCTAAAGTCCCCCAACCCTCCAGAGGAAATTTGTAGAGACAGGGAACAGGGAATCACCAAAAATCATGTCCTCCCTGTTCCACTGATGGAAGCTTTTAGTTGATGGAGGGAGTTTGTTTGATTCTGCCCATAGGAGAAGATTTCGTGTGTTCTAGGACAGGCGAAGCAGACTTAAGACTCACGGGATCTAGTCTGGTTTTTATTAAAACCCTGAGGTCCACCAACTGGAGCCAGGTGCAACATGGTGGCTGAGGGGACAGAGCCAGTTACCTGCTATAATCCCCGAGCCATACACTGGGATGACATGCATACACAAATACTAATCTACATCCAAGTTATCTGGGATTCTAACACTGTAATTTAGACATACAAATTGCTATTGTTAAACAATTGGAAGTTGGGGAACCTTGCTGAACTACTGCAAATCAGCCAGAGATCTACCAGTATATCCTACTCTACCTTCTGAACAGACCTTTACTAGGATATTGTCTCTTTTCTCAGTGGTGATTTTGAGGCCCAACACAGCTCTACATGGACTGGATATACATCCTAGAATAGGTTCTACAGTCCTAGGCAACATTGATGCAGAAACTTCTTGGCAGATGTAGATTTGGAAAATATTCCCTCAAGGTGGAAAGACTGAAAAGTGCTGCAACATACCATTCAGCATCAGCTATCAATGCTGTCAAAATAAAAAGAAAACCCTGACACATACCAAATATTAAAAGGAATTGGGTGTGAAATAAAGGCATTCTCTATTTGCAGCATCTTCAAGCAGCTGGTGGAATTTAATTAATTAATTAATTAATTAATTAATTAATTAAAGGAAATCCAAGGCAGCTAACAATAATTGATTAAAGCCACCATTAAAGCATTATTACTATTATTTTTAAAAACTCTATAATAAATATCCTCTGATACCAAGCCTAAAGAAACTACAGTATTTTTCCATGTATAAGACTATACTTTTTCCTAAAATCGCTAGACTAAAAATTGAGGGTCGTCTTATACACGGAAGTAAGCCGAGGAGAGAACCGCGCGGTTGCAAAATTGCCCAGTGGGGGGCGTCTTATACATGGGGGCGTCTTATAGACGGAAAAATACGGTACCACCATCAGACCATATCAGCAACAAAATCCCTTAGCCAGCAATCAAGTTCCAGTTTCAGAAGGCCTTCTTAAAGAGCTACATCTTTCCCCACACTTTTTAATCATAGTAAGTGGGACATACAACAAAATGTTGCCGTGTAGGGCTCTCCTGTTCATTGCTGGCTGGCTGGCTGGCTGGCTGGCTGGCTGGCTGGCTGGAACCCTGCCCTCTTCCAGGATACTCCGTTCAATTTCCCCATCCCAATTCCTGCACCCCAGCCCACCCCCCAGCAGTAAGTCAGCATTGTATCGCCACTGGGCATGCTTAGTCCTCACTGGACTGTTGGGTAAGGGTTCCCTAAGTGGTTTTTTCCCCCTAAAGGTTTTTTTTTTGTACATCTGCAAACTTTGGAGTTCCTTCAAGCCTGCTCATACCTCCCTCTTGTGTGTATGGTTGAGATCTCTATTCGTAAATATAGTTTTAGTCCTGATTATTGCAAATGGAACAATCTCATAGCCATATACTCCAGACAGACAGCTCCAGGTAATATTCAGGTAGGACAATGTTTGACATCAACATTCACAAGGAAGGTATCCTGGGAGCAAATTTCTTTCAACTCTAAATTCTGCTGTGCTGCTCATGACCTTTTCACTGATGTCATATTTCAAACTTTTCATGCTAAACCATCTGCATTCTTGCAATCTTTTAGCCTTTTGCACCTAAGCCTTGTGAATTCTCAAGATAGTTTCACCAAACAAAATCTGCATGCATAATAATTAATTGCAAAACAAGTGATGCAACACAACTGTAAGAGGGAAATGCATGTGCAAAAATATTCTCAGCTTTTACTACTGCTCACTACCCATCACTACAGTCCTTATAACAATCACTGGACTGGAAGCAGTTGTTTCAGGCTTTGGATTCTGGGGGGTGGGTGCCATTTTCCTACCTCTACTCTTTCTCTCTATGTTTCATTTTAAAAATGAGTTTAAAAGTCCAGAGCAGCAGGGTGGAGAGAATAATTTTGACTTTGGGTTTAGGTGCCAAAATATCTAGAGCTGACACTGCTAAGAAGCAGGAGCGGGAGAGAGATAGACATTTTGGGATTGGCTTGGGATATAACAAAGGATATAATAATGAAAATCATTGAAATAGGAGCCACTAGGATCCAACCCAAGAAACTGTTTAATGCTAGTGTTCTCCATCACAGACACAGAGCATCTCTGTGTTAGCATACTATTAGTATAATCAGAATTCATCCTTGTAAACAGAGATTTTGGAGAATGCTACAGGTGTTGTATTAGTGACTTCCAGAAAGCCATCCTTCCAGAAAGCCATTCTAACCATTGAAATGAAAGTGGGCAATGTCTGTGACTGTTGACACTGAGTATTAACCACATCCCTGCGTGATTCACAATCCCATGACCTATTGAAAAATAACTGTAAAGCTTTACTTCAGGCCTGTAAATCCATAAAGCAGGGATGGGCAACACTCAGCCTGCAGGCTGCATGCAGCCCCCTCTGACCTCTGGTGTAGCTCCCAACATCCCTGCTGAAATTCTCCCCAAAAATGATAACAAAAATCTGTGGTTTCTCACTGAACCTTGGCAGCAAACCACTATGGAGGCTTCACAGTGAAACCAGCTAAATTTGTCCCTTGTCACCCCCCATAGTAGTTTGCCATCAACATTCAGCAGCAAAGCACAAATTTTTGCTGTGTTTTGCTGCCACCCGCATGGAAGCATGGCGTCAGCAGGAATGTGGTCCAGGGAGTGGGTCCAGGGGGAAGTAGCCCTAGACTCCCCCCCCAAGTTGCCCACCTCTGCCATAAGGAGACCAGGGATGCTTCCAGATGGGACACTCCTAGCATAACCAGTTAGAAGACATTGTGCAGCTATTCCCTCCTTAATGGATTTTCCATGGTAAGGAAAAAGATGGAAGAGACAATGGGAAAGCAAGGGAAGATTAAAGACAACGTTGTCTGGATCCCCCATAGTTTTCTGTGAATGAGGCAGGGTGACCGCATAATAAAAGCCTCATCCGAAAGTACCCTAGGTGCCAATTTCTAAAGAATGGAGATGTAGACCCACCAGTGATACGAAGGAGCATTTTTATTTAACAGAATTAAACATTATTCTGTCAGGATTGTTGGGATCAGGAGCACAAACTAACCACTTTCCTTAGGGCTGACTGTACATTTGTTTACTTAAATGTTTGGTAGTTGGTCATATTAAAAATGATGTTTTTAACATGATGTTAGGAACAAACAACCAGTTTAATTTTCTCTGTGTGACGTTTCACTTTAGAAAGTCTGACTGTGCAACTTCCTCTTCTGAACTGCTAAATTGGTCTGGACCAGAGAGGTCCTAACTGGAAGCTCAAACGAAGATATTTTAAAAACCTGGGTTTGGTCCACCTTTCATCTGTGAGAAATATCCCCGCCCCAAAGGAACTACAGAGGAGAAAACCACAGCAATGCTACCTGTGTAAGCCAGCTTCTCATTGTGACATCAGCACATTTTGGTTGGACCTTATAGAGACTGACTGTAGATTTTGGAACATTTCCAATAAATGGCTCTACCCAACTAATCCCTCCCCTTTCTATACATCAGTTTGAATATAATCTTTGTACTCTCACCATCACCTGTTCTTTAAAATATCGCCCCTTTGGAAGACCAGTCTCTTCAATATGTTGAAGGAAAATTGACGGATGTGTATCTTTCCCAAATACTCCCCCCCCCTTCATTTTTCTGATGAACACTCACTCAGGAAAGGAAAAGGAAAGGAAAGAGAGAGAGAAAAGTCCTCTCCGGTCACAAACTGAATTTCAGGTGTCCACATCCACGATATTGTTGCTAAGTCTTCACAAACTGCAAAAACTTCCTGTACGTTGCCCATCTTCTCGAAATCTTCTATCAAGATATCCTCAGTTATCCCGTTGGATAAAGCGAAGATCCATTATACATATTTTCGCTTTCATATGGAAGGTACCAAAGGGGACTAGAAGGGGGGGGGGGATTTCCCCAAACAGTAGGCATTATCAGGGGCTGCGGGAGTGAATTGTCCATGAAAGGAATCACTTTAATATCTTTAGGCGGGATTTTGAAAATGGGGTGTGGGGGAAGGCTGGCTTGAAACGAGTATGGAGAAAACACGGCTTGAAACGAGTGTGGAGAAAACACTTTTATACTGGAAGTCTTTAGAGCACAGGAACGAAGGAAAGCCCAGCTCCGAGCCCCTGAGGAAACTGGAGCCTCGTCTAGGCAGGCGTGTGCGTGTGTGCGTGCGCGTGCGTTGCCTCCTTTGCCCCGCCCCAGCCTGTCTATACACAAAGTGTCTCCTCCTCCACTGCCTCTTCCTCCAGCGTCCAGGCCTGGGCTCTCCCTCAGCCCGGTTCCCAACTCTGGAGCCTTTTGATTGGCTGAGGCGCTGACAGCAGGAGGAGCTTGAAGTAACCGGTGCAGCCCCCCCTCCTCTATAAGCCTCTTTGCAGCTTTCCCTCTCAACCTCTCTCCCTCTCTTGTTTTGCTGCGCCGTCCCTGTAAAACTGAACAGTGAAAAGGAAAAAGAAAAAAAGAAAGAAAAAATTGCAGTGAGGATCTGCTAAAACCGGCACAGAGAGATGTCATGTGAAAACGCACATGCTCTGCCATCCACACAGTACTCCTTTTTCTTTTCTTTCTGCTGCTCGATTTTTTAAAAAAAGAATAAACTCCCCTCCACCCTCCCCTCTTATTTCTTGGTCTTTGTAACTAACAAACCAAACAACAAACCCACCGATTCCCCCCCCCCCCCGTCTCTTCCTGCTGCTGCCGCGGCCCTCCTCAGTTCAAGTGATCACAAAAGAAATCTTTGGGAGAGTCGGTTTCTGTGTTCCTTGGAAGTGAAGGCAGAGTGAGCGAGAGAGAGAGCAGCGCAGGGGGGAGAAGAAGAGGAGAGCAGCCAGCGACGCGCAGTTCAAACAACCCAGAAAGACTCTCTTAAAAAAAAAAAAAAAAAAAAAAGCTTTTCTTCCATAGATAAGAATTGGTGCGTGTGAAAAAAAAAAAAGGAAGGCGAGGCCAGAAAAGAGAGAACCACCTCGGAGGAATGATTTTCGCAGCAGAACAGACTTGCTCCGACCGCAGCCTTCGCTCTTGCTGAGAAGGGGATTTTAAGCTGATCGAGCTACATGACTGCGCTGAGCAGGGAATCGCCAACATCATGCGAGGTAAGGGGGTTGTATTTGCGTGTCGGGGGTGGCTGGATCGGATGATAGGGACAACGCTATCAAGCGGGAGCTCGAGATAACCCCCGATTGCTATATGCGCCAATGCTATATGTGAAGTGTTTTCGGGAGGGAGTTGGAGGGGATCGAAGATGGAGAGTGGAATGGATGCTGACGTTGTTAGAAAGTTCTCCCATTTTTGTCTGCTTGCAATCATGTCCTGCCCTTGATCCATTTATTTTTTCCCATTATAGGAAATCTTTATAACGCATGGCCCATTTTAGGACGCCACTCTTCCTTCTCCAGATCTTTTAGTAGAAGTTTTATTGCAGTTAGCGCACAACTAAGGGGAGTTCTTAGTGGCACTTCTGAGCAAACATATATAATCCGGGAGGTTTCTTTGGGTAGGAGTTCTGATCTGACTGCATCAGAAACTTGAGATCGAAAACTTAGCACTTTCTAAGCTTATAGGAAGGCGATGGGGCGAGGGGGGGGGGGAGAGAACAAAGTATTTCCAATGGTTTTGGAGAGACGGGGACAACAACTACGCTGAGTCTTCTTCGGGGTGGGCGCCCTCCCGCACCTACTACTACTAAGCAGGTGGCCTGTGTTCAGGGATGGCGAAGGCAAGGCGGCAGCGTTGTTCTTTTCAGAAAGAGGGGGTTGAGTATTTGAGGAAAGATGTCTTACCTAGTGGAGTGCTAAAGGGGTGCTGGCAAGCACCCCAAAATTCAGGGAAAGCATTCCAAACTTCAGACAGAAAGCTTCTAAGCGCCCCGTTTTAGGACAGGCTGAAATCATACTTCAAGCTTCACTGAACACTAGCTGCAGCCAGAGAGTTGTATCCAGTATTAGTCTAACTTAAGTCCCATTCATTTCGATGGATCTACTCTCATGGGCTCCAAATGTTGCCGAGCATGCCTTTTCAAGGGCCACCTTTGTGGCTGAGGGAAAGTCCTGCGCAACAACTGGAAAGTTGGCAGTCTTAGCCCAGCTATGCAGTTGGTCCTCCGCACCGAAAAGTCTCTCTCATGTTGACAGTCCTTTTCTCATCTGTCGGACTTTGGGGCTAGCGACTACCTAGTTTCATGGCTCCATCATCCATCCACCCATCGGTCGATCCTACCCACTGGCCCCCGCCATCATTTTGCATCCAGGCGCGGGCTGGCGCGGGGAGTTGGTTTAAGGGGATACTGAAGTGTTTGGAGGACAGACTAAGCTGCCTGCGGCCGGGGATCTTATTTTCAGAGGATGGTCAGGGTCTCACCTAGAAGGAGCTTCATTCTCCTCTCCCTAAACGTTGAGCTGACTCATCCTTTCATTCGTGAAAAGTTCCTTGAACACACACCTGCTTCTCTCTCTCTCTCTCTCTCTCTTCCCCACCTCACCTGCACCCACCACCATTCCTACCCTCGGTCTCCCAAACAGAATCCTCCACACTCAACTTTTCCGCTGCCACAGAGATCATTCTGCAACTTCTCAGCCACATCTTCCTTAACCCACTTAAACCTGAGTACACTGGTATAAGTAAGGCTTTTTTTAAACCCTCTGGCCTGATCCCTAATGCATCGAATGGGGGGGGGGAGGCAGAGTCCAAAGAGAACTTGCTTATACACTAATAATCTTTTCTAGAGCTTTGCTGTCTGCAAAGTGATTCTCAAGTCATAGACTAAAATAAACAAATACACACATAAATGGGTTGCATATCTTCCATCCCTCCCCCTCACAAAGAATTCATAGAGGGTGTGTGTGAACAGATGTCCTGTTGGTTACGCTTTATCCTTTGGACCACCGAATTTTTGCCACAATGGTACAGTGCCTTAAACTTTTCCCCACCTCTCATCTTGCCCATCTAACGTAGGCTGCCGCTGTAGCCTGTGGGCCTTCTCGATGGTCTTCTGACCTGCGCTTAGCACACGGTTGGCCAGCGCTGATCTCCTGTTAAATAGCCGCCGACCGTCCTAATGTCGTTTCCTTGCCTTTCGCTAGTAGCGGTGCGTCGGTCTGTGCATCTGAAAAAGAGAGGCACGTGTGCCTCTGCCTTCCTTACAAGAGGCGCGTTTGCTTCTTGGCCACCCAAACGCCCGAGTCGGGGTGGTTGTGAATCTCTCGCTCTCTCGTATTGACCCGTCCAGGAGTTTTTGTGGATCGCTCCCAATCGGCGATCCACAACCCCACTTAAGCTGAGACATGTGGGCGCCCTCAAAACTTCGGTAACTGAAACAAAGAAACAAAAGTAGCAGAAGCAGAAATCCGCCTAAAACCCCAACTCACGCTGGTTGCTGGATTAAGTGCTAACTGTGCGTGAACTTTCTTCTCTGCTGGCTGGCTGGCTCGCTCTCCCCTCGATTGAGTAGGAGGCGGGGAAGGCGAAGCGGAGAGATCAGAACTGACAGCATCCCCCAAAACAGGAGGGAGGGAGCGTATATTGCTGGGTATGGCGGGGAGCAAATCGCGTGTGAGGGAAAGAAACCGGGGAGCGCCCCGCCGCCGCTAGAGCACTGGAGATGGGAGGAATGTGGAGAGGGAAATTCCTTTTTGGTGAATGGGACGGGGCGAGGGGGGGGGGGAGAAGAGATGCAGGATCCAAGCTAACTTGTTGATCTGAGGAGAGGACTGGGGCGGGGAGACCCTTGGGGAGGGGGGAGCTGAAAGAAGCAGCGTCCATTCCGGCTTGTTGATGGGAAGGGACTGTACCTAGTGCGTGCCTGAAGAGATGGGGGGGGGGGCGATGTGTGAGGGGGGGGGGGTTGTTGGTGAGCGCAAGCCAAGGTGACTTTCAGCCTAGGGACGGAGAGGCGGGTGGCGAAAGCAAGCCGACCGAGCACTGGGGCAGTGAAGGGTGGCCCTGCCGGCTCACCGGCCTGTGCTTTGTGGATGGCTGGAGTGGGGTGTGGGGAGAGGCCTGATGGCAGGGAGTCAACTCTTCCGTGCGAGCGCTGGGACTCGGGGAGTGACGGGCGGAGAGCAGGAGTTTGGGGCGGGGGTAAAGAAAAGCCCGGACGGGGTGGGGGACTCGGAGCGAGACAGAGATGGCCGTGCGCTCTGAGGCATGGAAGGGTCTGGCAGCAGGGCGTGGGGGTCGGAACTCGGGAGTTTCATCCCTGCAACGCCAAGGACCGGAAGCCATACTTCCTCTTTAATTTGTGTCTAAGTGCCAGGAATTGAGCCTCCCTCTGTTGGCGAGATGGTCTCTGACCTTGAAGCCCCGCCCCATACCCATCTCAGATTGGCAGCCTCTGCTTGGCGAGCTTGGCGACGAAGGAAAGATACTCTGCACATGTTCAAAGCCCTTCTCTGTTTTGTTCCTCCGCTGAGCAGGGTTGCAGGGGGCACTACTGTGAAAGACTGCTTGCAACTGTAATGGACCACAAGGCCATAAAGTTCAAGCCTCCCCCCCCCCCCCCCCAGCTTCCCAATGTACCTAACCAAGTTCCAAACAGATAATCGTTATGGGGGATGAGGGGGGCAAAAGTAAAAGTCCTGTAAAAACCTAAGAGAATCGGACTGCAACCCTCTACTCACTTTCCTGGGAGTTCACAACATTGAATTCAGTGGGACTTACTTCAGGGTAGATATGTGATTGCCCTGCTGCAACAGCCCTATTATGCATGTTTACTCAGAAGTAATTCCGACTAGGTTCAGTGGGGATTACTCCCAAGTAAGTAAGGGTGCACAGGGAGTGTTCTAACTTAAGCACACTTACTAGGGAGAAAATCCCTTTGATATTAATGGGACTCATTTCTGAATAAACATGCTTCAGACTGAGCTGAATGAATGGCTGCAAACCTATGGATTCTATAGGGCAAGTAGACAGGGATAGGATCACTGCCTCTGGCTTATTGTGTTAGGACATTTGGGGGAAAGATTCTGCTTAAGCAGATGCATGGTGGGTTTGAAGAGGTGGCAGCAGGTACATGTATACGGGGAGTAGTAGAAAACCAATGGCCCAATGAAAGGTATGGTAACTATAATGCTCAGCCAAACTGAGAGGCAATATTCTTGGTTCTAATGAAAGCTCCATCTATAATCCTTATAATAACATCATTTGACTGATTAGGGAGTCTGTAGTTCCAAAGGCTTCCATTCTACTTGCATAGTAGTACTTCACTTTGTAAACCTTTGAAAGGTCATTACTGGCAGGTGATGGTGCATATATGACATTAATGGCCATGTGGGGATATGAACATACGCTTGCTTGATCAACTGACCATAATTAAGGCAATCCTAGGCAATGGCATGCTTACTTGGAATTAAGTCCTATTAAAATCAGTTCTGCTTACTCCAGTCCAGAGTAAACAGGGAATGGGATGGGGTGGTGATGCATGTATTCAGAAACCGGGTTAGCCAGAATACCTAAAGGGTATTATGGGAGAATTCGATTTAAACCCAAACCTTTTAGTTTACCTGAGCTGTGTGAATCTGTGTGCATTTCTCTGTGCCTCTCTCTGTGTGTCGTTCCTGTATGTTTCTGTGTTGCTGGAGTTGGGGCTTTGTCCTGTGCTCCACTGACCCACTTCTTCTCTGAACAAGTCCAGGGACCAGGGCAAGACCCCCCCCCCCCCGCAGCCTCCAGCATTTGACAGGCAGAGAGATTACTCAGCGAAAGCTATCTATATCTGCTCTTCTTCCTCTCTTCCCATAAATTCTAAGCACTTTTTTCTCAAGAGTTTTTATAGGACAGCCTTCCCCAATCTGATACCTCCCAGGTGCATTGAACTACAACTCCCATCCTCCTCCAACCAGCTGTGCTGGGAATAATGGGAGTTGTAGTTCAACACATCTGGAGGGCACCAGGTTGGGGGAGATTGATAAAGGACATCAATCAAACACACACACACACACACACAGCTTTTTGCAAAAGAACAGGCACCCTAACTCAATGCACACACATGAATCCCATTTGGGATATACCTTGCATATAGAATCAATTTGGGAAATAAATGTGCACCGATAATACAAAATATTTGACCTGATTTCTAATTCTCTTCCTACCTAAAGTTTACATGATAAACCATGCTAATTATTGCTGCCTGTCTGTGGAGAGAAAGGAAAATGATGCACTTCTTTCTTATGCTATCCCAGCCACCAAACTGATCCAGGCTGTGCACACTTACATGGGAGTAAGTCCCATTAAACTCAGAGGGACTTGTTTCTAAGTAGAGGGGTGTTGTAAGGTGTGGCTAATGTGGTTGAGAAACTCTATTGAACCTGAATCATTCGTGACCAGGCCCTCAGAAGAGGAGCAGGTTGTCCCCCACCCCCACCCCGTGATAGCTTTCCGTGGTATCTTTCAAAGGATGCGATTCACTCAGTTGCGAAGTCAATGCCCAGCCTCCCATGAGCATTTATGATGCAAGTTAGACGGCACCCCCTTCGTCAGCAAAGTATGTTTTGCCAGTTTTAACAGTTGCCCGGAAGTAAGGCCCACCGAATTCAGCGGCACTTACTCCCGCGGAAATACATTTCGGGCCAGGTTCTGTGGCTGCAGGATTGCGCTTACTGTTTTCCTCTGAAATCCGTGGAATGGGGAGGCGCTGCAGGTGAGTGTCCGGGCTGTTTTAGTTTAGGACCATCTGAACTGTGTGTGAAAATTAAACCTCGAGCCTAATTTCCTGCATTGAGCAGGGGGTTGAACTCGATGGCCTTGTAGGCCCCTTCCAACTCTATCAAATTTACCTATGATCCTATGACCCTCCCTATCGCTAATGTCCAGGATAACTAACAACAAATCCTGTGAAATAACCTCGGCCTGAGATACCCCTTTATAAAGGAAACCACTTTTTCCTAGCGAGGCCCGTCTATACAACCGGAAGCTAGAGCGGGTGGGTGGGGAAGAGAGAACCAATCAGAAGAATGTGCTACTTCCCGGGACATGGCACGCATTCCCCCTGCTTGCGTGGAATCCTATGCATGCTTAGGTAGGAAAAAGTCCTTTTTTCCTGTCCAAACAATAGGGTTGCACCTTTCGTCCTTTTTAACATGTTGTTTTGACTGAGGGTCAAATCCGGGGCTGAGTCGCGGTTCTACGCCGGTCCACAGCAAGAAACAATCGCCCCCGCCTCTTCCCTGGCAGCATCCCGTGTCTCTCCCCTACACTGACAGCTGGGCAACGAGGGCAGCGGGAGTGGGTTGGGGGAAGACGCATGGGGCGGAGCAGAGCTTGAAGGCTGCAACGCAGCCGCCAAAGATCCCATCCGAAACATATTTCCCGGGATGTAGACCCTTTGGATTTCTAGGCCTTAAGGATCCCCCCCCCCCCCCCATCGCAGCTATGCAGAAGTGGCCTTTGCTTTGGGTACTTCTCCCAACTCCCTGCTGGTTCGTTTTGCTCGGGCCGCTGACAAGGAGTTGCCTTCGCTCCCGGTTCTTTCGCCCCTTTCACAACAAATCGAGCATAAGGGCAGGAGGAGGATCATGTCAGTCAACCTGGAAATCGACGGGCGGTGGAGGAAGTGGGGAGGGGTGTCAAATCTGATCCATGCAGCCGACCGACTTTCTCCACCTTGCAATTTGGTTGCTAGGCAGACTGAGCATGTCTCTTGGCCCTGATTTTGCAATAGGGATCAAGACTTTTACCCCCTAGCTGGGTAAAAACAGCGAGGAGTCTCTTGCAGAAAGTTAAACGCTCACAAATTTTTCTGGGAGAAGCTATTATAGATTAGACGGATCTGAGGAAGTGGATTCATTCGAGTCCATGTGGAAGCTTCTGCCAGAATAAATTTGCTAAGTCTTTAAGATGCTGCGGGACTTGGTGATGGGTTTTCTGCAAAGCAAGCTAACAGGCTGTAATCCTATGCTCTTTACACGGGAGTAAATTCCATTGAATGTAATAGAATTTCCGAGTAAACATGCATAAGATTGTGGCGCAATACGGCCAACTGCTCTGACGGTATCCATCGCTGGGTAGGCTGAGATCTCTTCCAGTGATTTTATCAAACTTAAGACACCCGCCTTGATGCTGGTAAATATATTGGCTACTACTATGACTAGCAACCGGCTATATCTTCTCTCGTCAACCTCGGATCCCAAATATACATCTGGGCATGCCTAGGCAGTTTGCTTTTTATAAGTAGCGGACCTTTTATTACTGGTTGCCACGACGGCAGATCAGTAGAGGAAAGCCACAAACGTTGGCAAAAGGTATGGACGGGATAACTCAGAGTGGGTAAACACGACTTTTTTTAATTACTCTGCATTGAATGGATCAAGGCTGCAATCCAAGCAGCAGACCCATTTTATGCACGTGTACTCGGAAGTTCCACAGCGTTCAGTCGGCTTTGCGCCCCAGTTTAGGATTACAGCTTTAGGCCCATTGAGTTCCGTGGGATTTACATGCGAGGAAACGTAGTGAGTCTCTCGGGCTGCACAAATGTGGCTCAATCTAAAATTGAACTAGTCGCAGCTCTCCTTTTGACTTCTCTCTTGCGGCTCTCATTCCGCTGGGTTCGTAATGAAAAATGAACCCAGACCTATCTTAAAATATATATCTCAATCACCAGCGGTTTCGTCTAGAGAAGGTGGTACTACTACCACGTGCAAGCGGAGAGGAGGACTGGACTCCAGTAGTACGACGGATCCGTTCGATTTGGGACCGGAGTTGTTGCTTAATGGAATATTAATCGCCCTGCATTTTCAATTTTGTCCCTGAAGGGAAGAGGAGAGGAAAGGCCCGGCTAATCAATAGATTATTGGCATCCAGCAAAATCAAACCACGTTAACCTTGCGAGGCTGAGCACGCTGTTATAGCAGAGGAGGCTGTGAAGGTCTCCCTATCTTTATGTAGCTGCGTTTTGTTTGTTTTTAACGTATAAACAATTACTGCAGCCATCAACGCAAGCTCTGCCTCAGTAGATCAGACAAATATGTCCCTCCCCACGCCTGGTTAGACGCATTTCAAACTTCAGGTCTACGTAATGATTGAACCCCAAACTAGGCGAATGGGCAGCAGTGCTGGTCTGCCCTAATCACGTATGAAAGGAGCGGGGTGGTGGTGTGTGGGATGGTGGTCTGATTTTGAAAGCAGGAACGTCGCAGGATCCGGGGACTAACTTGACCTAAGTTTGCAGTACCGTAATTCTTGGTTGGATTGCGGTGTTGTTTCAGATCCCAGAACAGGATCACTCGATTAAGGCGAGTCTTAGTCTTATAAACACAGATTCACAGGGGAGTATGGCTGAGGTGACGAAGTAACGTTTTCTGGTGTTCTGAAAACAAGGGTTCCAGTCTTTTTGAGAATTCTCGTCAAGTCTCGATTTAGAACTGAACCAGAGAAGTGTACGTTACATCTCGTTGGATGTACGCTCCCTCGTGCTTTTTTGGCTGTGGTTTTGTCCTCATCACCAGCTCATATCTTTAGTCTGAGATTTTAAAACGTCTCTTTCCCAGAATTGTTGGAGCTTGGGGTGGGATGGGGGAGGAACATGGCAGAAGAAACAAGCTGGTGTTGTTGCTTCTGTAAATAATTTGTATCTAGGAGTTATCATGTCCATTTGAGCTGGAAAACTAAAAAGAATTTGCTGATTTCTTACATCAAAAGATAAAAACCTCTTTGAACATTTATTCACACACATACACAAACACGCACGCACGCACGCACACACACACTCTTATAAAAGCAGTGCACCATCTAAATGGACACTCATACCCAGATTGTGGTTTCACCCCCATTCCAAAATTTTGATTTGTTTTTTGATACTCTTTGGATCATTTAAGATGTCAAGCATTTTATACTACTTTATATTCGGTTGCTATTTCTGTAACCAACATTGTAGAGAACTAACAGGCTTTTGAAAACTACAGATGATTATATCTTAAGCATGACTTAAAATTGATAAGTGTCCACAGTCATTTATTTATTTATTTATTGTAAATTGTATTAAACCAATATGCTGCAATGAGTTTGCAAAACTGTACTTCTTAAACTTCACAGTCAAATTTTTCAGCAGCCTGTTCAATCTCAACTTTACAATGCTGGCATTCAAGAAATTCTAGACAGGTTTCTTTAATTGGTCTCAGTTCCATGGAATGCAGTGCTGCCCCCCCCCATCAATAATTTAGGAAGTTTCATGGAATTATTGAACAACATGAACTGAAACATGATTATGATTTAATTTTTGAATGCCATCCTAAGGGGGAAATATATTCATAATTGAATTGGTGCACATTTGGTGAAATATCCTTAAAATATTAAATATAGTTGACTAACATCAAACTTTTAGTGTTGTCAGTAAGAGAAGAGCCCAGAATGGATAGTTTTATTTAGATTGACCACCATGGGCTCAGTTCTTATTGATGTGATCAACCTTTAGTATGATGAAAAAAGATCCAGGGACTATTTGGATGTGAAAGGATTAATTGCATCAATAGATACTTCCAGGTTTATTTAAAAGAACTGTAATCAGAAAGGCCTACACTTAAAATGAAACATAAGCCAACTTTGCTGCAGTACTTAGAAAATTCAGAGGACACACACTGTTGTAAGATTCTGCTATTCGTATTTTGGATATGTCACTTTCATTCTACACAAACTGATACCTTCCCACTTCCCAGCCACATTATAAATCAAGTCTGAAATGGAAACACTCATCTTTCTGTGAATCTTTCCGTAGGTTAGCATTTTTCCTGATGATGACATTTTAGTCATTAAAAGGCTGTACTTTTTAGGTAGAAAAGATGGCAGCATTTTAAAATATCAGTTATTTATTTAAGCCACTTTTTAAAACACTTTTCTTAATATGTGCAAACCTTTCCTGTTGTATCCCCCACCCACCCATGATATATAGGTACCTTATTCAATTTAACATTGCATTCTATTAGAACAAGTGTCTATCCTTTTGCAAAACTGATCCAGAATATTGTAAGAAACAAATGTATTATTATGAAATTATTGGGGCAAACATGTGATATTCAGACTGAAATATCTATTACCACAAACGTATGACCCAAAAGTAAGGTTTTAAAAGTAAAAACCTTACTTTTAAATTGTCTGTGTTGATCCAAACAGTATTGGACAATTTATCATCTTAAATATATACGGTATACCTATTCCCAAAGGCTAAGAAAATTTAGAAGCGGAAGTGTTAATTTACAGTAATCACAGTTTTTATGGGTGATAACTCACATTATGAAGCACATTCCCATTTTCAGCTGAAAGTCTTTGGAAACTGATCAAATGAAATATCCGATGACTCCAAATTGTACTTCCTAGGGAGAGGAAGTATAAAATTAATTCTATGAATATATCACACCAGTAACAACCATGTGCATTATTTTTGTAATGGTTACCTGGTGCTGAAAAGCAATAGCAGAATAGAAAGACCTAAACTGCTAAATAACACCCCCCATGGAGTAAGACTTGGCTTCTGTTAAATGGAAGGATGTCTCCTTTTGTAGCTAAAGACAAAAGATGCACACAGGAATAAATATTGATTGAACTAATCATTGAATGAATAGAAATGAGATTTACCAGTGCACCAATATAATAGGCTATGTTAAGTAGCCCTTTCATAGTCCATATGTTGTCCTTTCCAGCCATGACCTGATCCATTCAGCTCTTAAGAAGGAAACCCACCGGTGTTACAACAGCATTTGTGGCAAATAATTAATGTTAATTGTAATGTAGGTGTAACTAACTATCAGTAATTTCATAAAACTCATAGTGTGCTGCACCATGAATGCAAAGAAATGCACTCAACACTAAATAAGAGCGCCACCAAGAATAAAGAGATATGAATGACTGATGCAGTTGTTCAAATTGTATCAACTTTTTTGGACATTAATAATTTCTTTTTGGGAAAGATAATCCCATGTAATCATTATTGTATGGTTTAAGGTAAGTCTGAACTCTGAGTTGATCTATCTGCAGCTCAAATACATTTCAGTGAAAGCTAACTGTACAAGGTCCTGATAGGGTTACAGTGGACAGGGCTAGCCTTGAGTTTTTCCAGAAGCAATGGGAGTATGGGATTAGACTTTGGATATTTTCATGCTTGATACAAAAAACACCTTTTGTCTTTCCTCCAATTCAATTTAATTTAAAAAGACTTGCTTCTACCTTTCTATCCTACATTAATAACATTCACACGTATGCACACACAGCACAATAAAGACTGTAAGTTGCCTTTGGCACCATGTCTGAAAACGCCATATGATTCATGGGGTTTCTGCATGCTTACTTGACTACAATTATTATTGCCAATATGTATGTTGGTTCCTTTGAATTCCTTAATCTATAATGTGGTTCTTTCATTTTTCAGCGAAGTGAGAGTACAAGCCTGTTCATGTCTACTCAGAAGTAAGTCCCATTACATTCAATGGGGCTTACTTTCAGATAAGTCTGTATAGGATTGTGGCCTTATTATTTTATAAGCTAGAATTTCATACATTGTGCATGATTCAGCCAAGTAAAGCACTTTGAATTGAGCAAATGCTTAAAGCTTTCACACCAAAAACAGGTCTTCTGCAACCTTAATGTTTGTTTGAATCATGTCCATTGTGTTGTACCTTACCAAAGTACATTGTGCTGGAAATTTGCTCTGGTAAGTGTTTGCAATTCATCTCAATAGGCTGCTTCCGAATGGGACAAGAACCTTTGATGATGCTATTGCAGAAGTACTCTGATGAACTGGCAACACATCTTTAATAGTTCTAAGAAATGGTATGAAGAAGTATGGTCCAAAAACTAGAGCGTGTTGGGGGTTATTTTTTAAGTGACTGTGAGATTATTTCTGGATTAAAAGCACTGACAAAAAGTACTCTTTCAAGTAAAGGCCAAGTAATGTTGGTTACTTGTCAGATGAACTCTCTATGTGAGATATTATTTCAACATCTACAAGGAAATTTTGCTATCCTGAGGCTACACACATGAATAAGGCAAATCAGATTTGAATATGTGTATTGTATGTCTATGTAATATCTAGTGGCTTGAAGCTGTAAGAAATACAGAAGATTAAACATTCTCTGAGATAATCAAAGCCAGAAAATGTCCTACTGAAGTCAGTAGCAAAGCTTTTCGTTTGAATGGATTGCTGCCAAAGTTCATAGCCATAAAAGAAATGTTGTTGTTAAGAAGAAAAAAATACATTTCTTCTATGCCTTGCTAACTAACATAGATAATGATGATGATGAATATAACACTTATTCTAGAAGGCTTGGAACAGAAGTAGGGGTTAAAATATCCAATTCAATAGATACTGTCAAGCACACAGTTGGATCAAGAGGAACTTACTCTATCAGAAGAAGGTGCTTCCTCCTATAAAGGAAAGCTTCCTCTCTTAGGAGAAGCTCTTCTACATCCAAGCCACAGGAAGGAAGGTGGGGTGGGGGTGGTTTAAATTCACAAAGCATTGTTTCTGAGCTTGTCAACATCAATAGTAAATGGCTGTATTTAACTCTTGGTTGCTGCAATACTATGTATGGATTTCAGCTTGGCCAGATCAACCCCATTTATGTGAGGTTATGGGTCAAGCTGAGCAACGTACATCTAAATAAATTATGAATGGTTACAATCATATTCCAAATACCTCATAAGAGTTTCTGTTAATATTTTCCCAAGGCTATAAACATGGTTGAAAGCGTCAACTTTTGAAGCAGCTAATAGCTTCAGTTTTAGTTGCCCACATTAGTTAGCAGGCGTGCTAAACTTTCTTGAGTAGAAATCATGCTCCCAGCTCAGAATGTCATGTGCACTCTGATGTTCACATGGAGCTCCTGGCCAAATCCCTTCCTGCCCCCGCCCCCATTTACTCCAGTGGAATTTGGCTTACATGAGCAACCCGTTGCACGTGGATGATGCAACCCAGAGTCAACTGTTTTTATACAAGCCCCATTAAAATGAGTGAGATTTGTTTAGGAACATTTTGCCTTTGGGGCACAGAGAACACAATCCTCTGCATGTTCAGACAGAAAAAAGTCTTATAACTTCCATTATTCTCCACCCAGAATGCTGGGAGTTACAGGATTTTTGTTTCTGTCCAAAAATGCGTAGCATTGTGCCCTTAAAATTCTATTTATTTATTTATTTATGACATTTCTAGACTGCCCATTAGCTGAAGCTCTCTGGGCAGTTTACAAGACAAAGCTTAAACCCGTAAAATACAATAACATAGTAAAACATAAATATAAAACCATAAGTTTAAAACAGAATAAAAACAAAGTAGTAACCCAGATAAAAGCCAGCACTGGTGCAAAGATATAAACATGCACTAACACAATTTTTAAAACTGAGGGGCTAAAAAGCCCCAGAAAAAAAAGAAAAGGTCTTAACCTGGCTTTGAAAAGACCACAATGTAGGCACCAGATGAACCTCTCTGGGGAGGTCATTCCACAACCAGTGCACCACCACTGAAAAACAAAGTTTTACTAAAAATCAAGAAGGTCCAGATTATAGCAAAACCACTGAATGTAAATTCCTTATGCCACATGAGAATGAAATTAAATAGAGGTGACTATTCCTTAGACTTTCAAAATTGATTGAATATGTGGCATTATGAAGAAAATTTCAAGATTACTCTTGTAACTTAGAAATGTTTTCACAACTGAGCTAAATGCTAGCATGTGCAGTGCTATTTTAATAACGTTTACTCAGAAGTAAGGTCAATAGGTCTTACTCCGAGCTCAATGGGTGTTACTCCCAGGCTAGTTGTTTCAGACTGCAGCCTTACTGCCTTGATTCTACTGACCAAATGAACAGTAAAATCCTTTTAAAAATTAATTTTATTGTGAATTTCAACAAAACAAAAAACAAAAAATCATAAAAAGAAAAAAAGAAAGAAAATATACAATTTTCTTACATAATTTTGAATAAATAAATGCAGATGAAATGTGTACCTATATGTATATATGTGTATTTGAAAATATAGCTATCAGTAAAAACAGTAAAGCATAAGCGTCAACAAGAAAGGCAGACCAAATATCCATATGTTTATCCATTCGCAGGTGGCATCAAAATACCACCCATTCAAACATTGAAAGCATCATTAGGTCCTCAATCCATTGTGTTATAGGAGGTGGACATTTATCTTTCCAATTTTGTAATATCAGGCTTTTAGCTGTCAAAAGGGCACAGAAAATCCATTTACGTTGACCTTGCATTAACTTCTAAGCAACAGGTAAATAATTTAAGAGAACATGTGCATCAGTAAATATTAAAGAGCATTCCAATACAAAGTTTATCTGTATTCTGACCTCTTCCCAAAAAGAGGCAGCTATTGGACATTGCCAAAACATATGGGTAAGAGAACCATTAGCATATTACACCTCCAGTAATTAGCCAAAAACAAACCCTTATTAAAGAGATACTGTGGCATCCAATAAACACAAAACAAAAGGTTTTGCTGAATAAGATGCAACCTAAGATCTATTGACACTTCTGGCACAGATGCTAAAATGGTGATCCATTGATTGGGTAAAACAGAACAATCCAATTCCCTATTCCATTCCTGCTTAAGACCCTGTGTATCATATTTATTCACTGATAATAAGTATTTATAAACCTAGATCATGGGTCGATATATTTGATTAGCCTTAATGAGTGCTTCCAGCAGTGAAGGAGAATCTGAAGCTGTAAAAACAGCAGGTCCCAAACCTAGATTCTAACAACTGTTGCAATTGCAAGTAGTGCCAGTCAGCTGTGGCAGGCAAATTGTATTTAGCATGCAAAGCAGAAAATGACAAAAAGTCATCAGCACCCACTAACTGATCCAAGGTAAAAATCAATTTATTCATCCAAGTCCACTGCATGAGCATTTTCTTACCAATTTTTAAGTCTGGGTTTCCCCGTAGAGTCAATGTAGCATGAGAAAATGATCAAACTGTAATTGACGTGATATTATACACTGCACCTCTCTGATTGCCATAATTGTATCCATTTTAGTGTGCTGAGAACCTAATGTTATCCATTTGGAGAGAGGACCCAGACATAACGATTCTAAAACGGACCAAGGTGGATAATCTAATCTAAGTGAAAAAGACCAAAATTTAGTGCTGGTCAACAAATAAGCCCTTTCATTTAATGCAAGATCTGGAAGACCAAACCCACCTTCTGTAATTGGAAGTTGCATCCTTTCCAACGAAATTCATGGTGGGGAAGAACCCCAAAGAAATTTACGGAACAGAGTATTACATTTTTGTACAGTACAATCCTATTCATGTTTACTCAGAAGTAAGTTCCATTATGCTTACACACTAGCAAATATGTTTAGGCTTCCAGCCTTAATTAATAACAGAGTTAGCACTGGGGGGGGGGGTAATGGGGGGCAGGGATCTAAGTAAGCTGAGTTCGTTTCTAGCTCTTCTAATCCTATAGCTATTTACTTACTTTTGTCTTGAAGAGAGGACTTTGGATCCGTAATAGTATAAAAGGCTATTAGGCTGTAATCTTATGCACGCATACCTGGAAGTAAGCTCCACTGAACATTGTGGGACTTATTTCTGAGTAAGTTTGCATAGGTTTGCATAGAGATCTACAAGAGTGCTTTATAAAATTTGGATTGCTGAACCTCTAGCTTTTTGCACTTTAAGTTCTTCTCTTACCTTTCCTCTCCATTGATTATATATTATGTTTTATTAATTATATCTAATCTCCATATCCCATTGGCTACTAGGCAGAAAAGCATCATAACCATAGGCTATAGCTCTGTGCCACAGTGTTGGTGTTGGCTTCCTCGGTTATCTCTGGATAGGTGGAACAGAGTTTCAACCTTCAATTTCAAGACAATTTTACCTTGTATAGGTCAGTTTTGCTGTGAGGTGAGAGCTCCGGAGATGTGTGTGTGTGTGTGTGTGTGTGTGTGTATGTATGTGTGTTGTTATATCCAAATATGCAAAATGAGCAGGGTGGAACAGGCAATCCTACAGATTGATAATGCTAATCTATTAAAGTAGCACCCATATCCTAAAAGCAAATCAACTATCCTAAAAACAAATCATCCTTGCTGTATCCCAAAATACTGTTTCTTTTCTGTTAGCTCCAAAACCTCAAAAATGCTTCTTTCTTGTTTCCTAAACAGGTTTAAAATGGCTTCTTTTCCATCTCTTGGCCAAACCCCAGTGTCCGATCCTTCAATCATCAACTGACCAGCAATGCCCAATAAGCAAGCACATTGCTGTATAACTAACGATCTATGCAGAAGCCTAGAGAGATATGGCCATCACTTTTCACTAATGAAAAAGCATAGCTATGGTAACAGAAACACACACACACATATATATGTGTTTCTATTACAGTGTTTTCATTGAGAGAAAGTAAAAGGAAAATCATGTGTTTAGTTGATCAATCAGCAAGACTTAGTTTCTTTTATAATTCATTTATTAATCATTTGACAGGTTTGGTCGCCATTTGATCAGGGTATTGTCTGAGCATCTGAGTTTTGTAAGTGACCATTCATGGAGAGCTATATGTATTTACCCAAGAATACAAAAAAGTGATCCTGAGAAGAATTGAGTTGTTTCAGTTAGAATTATATAATAATAATAATAACAACAACAACAACAACAACAACAACAACAACAACATAGCAAAAAGGCATCCCTTTGGTCTCCAGATCAGCCATTAGATGCCATAATTTGATGAGTACCTGCCATCGTGGAAACAACGTGTGAATCTAGGCTCCCTCAATTTCCAGCATGAGTTCCCTGTGTAAACTGAGAGTGCATTCTGTGATTGGGGGTGGGGACGGAGGTCCATTTTTTTAGTAGTATACCTAAGATCTAAAGAGTGTTTCTAAAAATGTTAAGTGTGACTGCAACACAGCAGGTGTTTGGAGATGCCTGTTTTAGAAAGGTCCACTTGTCAGAGGTGAGATTGACCAAGGTTCCTTGTCAAGTGTACACTTTATATGTGTGGAATGACCTTTGCTCATTTCTGCAGCATACACTTACTTTGCACTCCTGTGTGCAGGTCAGCAGAACCCATGGATCTGGCTCTCGGTGGGACAGAGTCATAGTATCAGATTAGGGACACTTGAAAGTTGTAGACATCACCAGCACAGCAGAGTGGTGTGGCTTTAGGCAGACTTTTATGTGGAAATTCTTATTACCTACCAAAAAGTAAGTTGTTACACAAAGCTAGATGACAAGAGTAACTGCCGAATCTCACTCGCTACACTTTAGTCCTGAATGTGTGTATCTATCCCACAAAACACCTTGGGTTGGATCCAGATTTAAGCTGGATCAACTGTGCTGTCAGAAGTGGACTTCTTCGCCCCCTCCCTCCCTCGGTGCCCCCCTCAGGCCCCTGAAAATGCTGCACATGAGTGTCAGGAGACCCTGTTGAATGGGGTGAGCTGTGGCATGGAGGGGAGGGGGACCTCCAAATATCGGGTGAACGGACCTTCCGTGAGTGGAGCTCTTCCTCTCACAAAAGGTCCCTTCTTGTCACAGAAGGCAGATCCTGGCTCCAGCCCCTTGTCATGCATCCAAAAGCCAAACACACACACACACACACAAAACAACAACACCAAAGCATCAGGCTACTCCAGTAATTTATTTATTCAATTATTACATTAATATCCTATATTTCTTCCATGATGGAACTGAAAGCAGCATAGACAGGGGTTTGCAGGTGATCTTGCATCCAGGCACAGGTCAGACTCAAACCTGCCTAGCTCCAGCAATGTGGCTGCATCTTGTGCCTTCAGACTATTCAGAAAGGAAGTGAGAGCATTGCTTAAAGGCACAGGATGCAGCTAATTGACAATGACAAAGGAGCAAGATTCTACTTCTAGACAGTCTGGTCTACAACCCAACTGAGTGAGTTGAAGAGCAAATAAGTGAAGCCAAACTGAGTCCCAGATGTGACTTCAGTGGGCCTAGAAATAGCTTAACTCCAAATCTGTCACTGCGGATCAGGCTCAAAATCTTGTAAAATAAGAAATCCCTCTTTACAAATTTGGAAGGAATTACCTGAAACCAGCAGTGCCCTTTTCATAAAGTTGTTATCCACTGAAAGGAGGTGAGTCTGTTACCTGTGAATAAAACTCTACAATCTACAAAAAACCAGGTTGATCCTAGTAGGGGGTTTTGGATGGTTAAACTGAGGCTGAATTCATCTTTTTAACAGAAACAAAAAAGAGAACATTATCAGGAGAAAGAACTGCAATAATTGGAATAGGCTAAGAATCTAAACTGGTTTCTTTCCCCACACCAGTTCTATATATTGGCATCAGACTGGTTGAATAATGTCATAAACAGCTCCTAAATACTTACATTTTGGAGACACTTCTTTTATCTGGACAATCCCAATGTACCTTTCTAATGGCAATGCTATGCATGTCTACTCAGAATGAAGTCTCATTGAAGTCAATGGGTTTTACTCCCAGGTAAGTGTGCACAGGACCATAGCCTTAGGGCACAATCTATGCATGTTTAAACAGAACAAAGTCCTACAACTCCCAGCATTCCCTAGCTAGCCATGCTGGCTTGGGAATGCTGGGATTTGTAGGACTTTTTTTCTGTCTAAACATGATTGCACCCTTAATTATTTATTTACTGACAAACATTTACGATAATTTTAGACAACTCACTGGGATATTTTGAAGCAGAAAAAGGTGGCGCTTGAAAGGACCTAGTTATTTTTCCTTCCTCCTGCTTAAAACTATTCATTAGAATTACCCCAAACTTCCTGCCAGTTTTACCATTTGCTTGGTAAAGAAAGAGCTGAGTGCTTTAATAAATCCCATCCTAAAACTTCTTATTTAGAAGAAGAGGAGGAGGAAGAGGTAGAAGAAGAAACATGCTGTAATGCTGTATTTCAGGATGGGGGGAGGGAACTAAAAGCAGGCATTTGTGGTCTCATAAGCAGAATCCTATGCATTTTTTCTTGGAAGCAAGCCCATTATGTTCAATGGGCTTGCCCTCAGCTAAGTATGCATAGCAGCCTTACTAAACAGATAAACACATAATATATTTGGCAAAAATAATAAAGTCTGCACACGGAACTGCTCCTGGTCTAAAATGATACACTCACCTCCCCATCCAGGGAATCCTATGCACAGTGGAAGCCTGTGCATAATTGCTTCAGTGCTTGTGGCTCCTTGAATCTGTTGTGCAGGAATCAGAAGGGGGGGAGGAGAGGGGGAAACATATGGCTCCCTGTGCATTATTGTCATAGCCAGAAAACAGTTGTTGTCTTGCCTGACTGCATCAGCCTTTTGTGTGCTTGCTTGCAACAGCTGACATGCCCAGGAGAAACTGTGTCTGGATCATTCAACTGCATTAGGATATTATTGTTTAAAAGCTTCACAGTTCCAGTCTGTGCCTGCTTACTCACAAGTAAAGACCTACTGAATTAAGTTGGTCTTACTCCCAAGCAGAGGTCCATAGGACTGCAGCTTTATTGATTTTGATGGGCCATCCTGCTTAGAAATATGCTCTGATTTTACTGATCAGCATGTCTTTTAATATACTGATCTTCTGATGTTATCTGAAGGACAAAAGTATGGGGCCAGATTATGATGAGAAAATAATTTCATAGACTAGGATGTACTTCCTCTCTCTCACTGCTTCTTAGTGGTCCATATATTTATATATTATGGGTGGGGAACCTGTGGTCCTCCAGATGTTGTTGGATTATAAACCCCACCAGCCCCAGCCAGAATGTTGAGTGGTCAGGGATGATGGGAGTTATAGTTCAACAGTATCTGGAGGGCCACTGATTCAGCACCACCCTGGTTTATATTTTCCCAGTTGCTGCCGTAATTACATAGACAAAGAAGAGGGAAGCACACTCAAATCTGAAGATGGATGCTTTCATTGCTACATGTGGCTACAGAGTGCCATACATTAAACAGGAATTAGGCATCCATCCTCTCTCTTCTCCCTTCTTTTCTCCTTCTTTCTCCCATCTTCTGCTTATTTTGCCCACCCTCTCCGTTTAGAGGGCAAATGGTACAATTATGCTTTTCACTTCAACATTTGTATAAAATGTCCAGCCATGACCCCTTGCTAACCTTTGAGCACTGCAATATTGGAACGTTCAAAGGAAGAGGAATGTGCATAAGGCTTTACCAATTTTGCAAAAGTAAGAAAAAATTGTTGCTAATTTCAATTGCTGGAAATAATATGATTATTGGTAGGCCTATAGCAGTGATGGCGAACCTTTTTGAGCCCGAGTGCCCAAACTGCAACACAAAACCAACTTATTTATTTCAAAGTGCCAACACTGCAATTAAACCTGAATACCGAGATTTTAGTTTTAGAAAAACAACTCATACAGTTGTCCGAACTAATTAACATCTTTTGTCTTTACAGAAAAACACAATAACAGAGCTTTCAATGATACAAACAGTTTTTTGATGAAAAAAAAATCAACTCAAAAAATTATTATAGTAGTACATTGTACACATAGCCTCAAGGGAATTTATACAAACTTTTTAAATAATTAGGCACATGTATTTTTGGATAAGGGATTCTCAACTTGTAATATGATTATATGCCAGACTGAAATTGTATGGGGCAAGCTTTACTCCGGGTCCTTTCCCTGCTGCTACAGGTGTCGGATTAGTAAAAGTAAAAGTCAACCTGTACTAGGACGAGCAAGATAAACAAGAAAACTAAGCATGCTTAACACATTTTAAACACTTTATGTCTTGGACTGCAAACACTGCATTAGGTAAAAGTTTGCATTGGGCATGCTTTTGCACAATTAATGTGATTTTTGCTATTGCATGCATGCTGATCATTTGTCAAACCTTGGCTCATACTGCGTTAGTTTGAGAGCAACACATGCAGCACTCAGGTCAACTGTTAGGGCTTTACATCCAAGCCATGCTCTGTGCATCATTCTTCAAAATCTTTTAAATGTGATAACAGTGTAGAAAAGAATTCTGTAACAGGAATTCTAGAATAAAATCATTCTGTTCCACACTGTGAGAAAGAACAAGATCATTAGTGTTTTGCAGAAGGGGACGGTCTTTTCGCGATCTGGTGACCAATGGCTCGAGGGCCCACAGAGAGGGCCCTGCGTGCCAGCTGTGGCACCCGTGCCATAGGTTCACCATCACTGGCCTATAGCTTCAACACCAAATCATGTGTTTAGTTCCCTAAAAAGGGTCAAAAGGTTGTGTCTCACAGACAATTGGAATTTGCAAAGCAGACGCTCAAAAGTCCATCATGGACAAGGTGCCTGAAGAGTGATTGTCTTTTTCAAACTCCAATTTTTCACTCAATACACATGGATAAACTAAATGATTAGATAATTTTCATAGACTGCTTTGAAAGTGTTCACCTGGTGGGGAACCACTGAGTTCATTTGCCCTCAGTGACATCTTTATGTACCCAAATCTGACAGCTACACTGTACAAATGGTCCCAATTTGGCCGGGATCATCCATATGACTTACCAGAAAGTATTGCCTTTACTCCCAATTGTCTTAGTGTGCAATCCTTTGCAAGCACAGCTGGCTGGGACATGCTGAGAGTTGTAGGCCTTTTTTCTGTCTAGGTGCATAGGATTGCACCTTTAGTTGGTTATATAGTGTTGGGATGTCATTTTGGTTTTTGACAGAAAAATTAAAACCAAAAAACATTCAGTGCAGCCCTCAGGTGCACACCTATTGCAGAAATTTAGAAACATTTGCAGTCCACCCTTTGCATATTTACTAAGAAGTAGGTCCTATTGAGTTACTCCCAGGTAAGTGTCCATATAGGATTGCAGCCTTTAAATAGATGCCTTGAACTGGAGCCTGATATGTGCTGTGGTGCCCCCAGTGAGTCCATGTGATTGTGGGCATTCCCATTCATTTAAAAATATTTGTGGTGCTGGAGCTCCATGTGTGCATAGGTGCCAGCCACCTCCAACCATCACAAGGTTGATTATTTTTTATGTATGCTAATGTTTACTACTATCTGTTATTTCACAAATGAAGAACACAGCTTTTCTTTAATACTAAACTAAACACCCTTTGATTGAGTTGGTGACTTTGAATGATTCCTCCAGTGTAGCCAACAGTGAGCATGACTGATAGATTACTTATTTATCTAGACATTTAGATCCTGCTTTTCTTTTTTAAAAAAAATAAACACAAAGAGGCTTATGAAAAAAGTTCAAAGATTACATCAACCGTTGTAAAAACTGCCCAAGTTACTAACATTGATTTCTTACAATAAAACAATTCAGCATAAGAACAGGGAGCAACACTTTCATCCGCACTAAAAGTTCAGTGAAGTAACACAGGGCTTGGCTGCTTGCCTGGAGCTTAAAAGAGGAAGAGAGACAACCAAACTGCTCTAGGGAGGGGATCCCAGGATCCCTGCCGATTGGGCCTGGGTACCTCAGTAAAAAAAAGCTCCTGATCTTTGTTTTACATGTAATTGTTGTTACCAGTTGAAGTTGTCTGTCTAGTGCAGCCTTCCCCAACCAGGGGTACTCCAAATGTTTTGTACAACTCCCATCATTCTCAGCAAGCATGGCCAATGGTTGGGTGTGATGGGAGTTGTAGTCCAGAACATCTGAAGGGTACCAGGTTGGGGAAGGCTGATCTAATGTTCCACATTTAAACAAATTACAGTAATACCTTGGATTGCAAGCATAATTCGTTCCAGAAATGTGCTTGTAATCCAAATCACTCTTATATCAAAGCGAGTCTCTGGCGGGCATGAGTGGGGCCGATTTTGGCCCGCTACGCCTGCTCGAGGCGAGCGGTTACATCCCTACATACTTGTATAGTATTGCAAGACATCGCTTGTTTATCAAGTCAAAATTTATTTTAAAAAATTGCTTGTCTTGCAAAATGCTCTCAGACCAAGTTACTTGCAATCCAAGGTATTACTGTATCTTATGAGTGAATTACACTGGGTGGGGGGAGGGGGAGGGAATATGTTCCTGTGATTTACATATATCCTGTGAATATGTTCCATCATCACCTTTTTCACTCAGTTCTGAAACATTTGAGATGATGCATTTGGTTGTCATGATAGACCGTGGTTTATTGTGATGGAAATGACTCTAGCCTGCCCCGGACTTGCACACTCTCCACAACCACTCCTCCATCATGAATTTTACTTCTGTTTTTGATTAACCACAGCTTGTCATGTCATCCAAATCTGATAAACTGTAGTTACTATGTAGTTTGTTTGAACCAGGCCAACTTCAAACTGTAGTTTATGAAGTTGGCTTCTTTCAATAAACCATTGTTAAAATTAACCATAGGATTTGGACGTAACACTAAACTGTGGTTAATTGAAATCAGAATTGAAACCTTCCAAGTTCCATTCTCCTCCTCATGGCACCACCAGGAGAGGAGGAGGGGATAATGCATGTCTAGGTTCATTCCCATCATGATAAACCATGGTTTATTGTAACCTCTGAAAGCAGCCACTGTATCTGTTTATACTGCTGGAATAACAGCTCTGTAGGGCCAGCATATAGTATAGTCTTAGGTTGTGAGAAGTATGCAGGTGAAATGGACAGAAATAGACCATTTGTTTGGTGTCACAAAAGACTGGCTTCTAAGACTGGCTTGTTAGATACCTTTTTTGTCAACTGCTGACTGGCTGAAGGCCGTCTAAGCGTGAAAAGGCTTGGGGATTATAACAGTTCACCTTTGTAAAAAGGCTAGGAGCAAAAACGTTCCTTCTGTATAGTTTTCATATTGTATTGCCTTAGAATTATGATTCACTATGCTGTTGATCTCTTAACAGAGGATCAAAATTCGTATGGATAGGAAAAGGGGAGAGGAAGAAAAAGAAATAACTTGCATATTCTTCTGCATAATTCTGACCATAGAATCTGGTCATATTTTGTAACACATCAAATTTAAAACTGCAAGCAAATATACTGTGTATGGGATGTAGAACATCATAACATCAGTACTGGAATTATTCACATTAAATTAATAATTGATTGAGTTGCTGGGTTAGTTAAAACATATTTTGCAATGAAATCAGTGAATTTTGAACTGTGTGGATTTGAACCTGGATATTCTGCATCTAAGCCCAGTGCACTTAGACACGTGTGTGTGGCTCCATAGGTAATCATGCTAAACCCACATTATTTCAGTGTTGCCGTTTGGTAGAAACTGCTGGTCAGAGCAATGACATGATGCCTATTTTTTGCTGGCCTTTGTTAAAGAAGTTGGTGGTCTGCATCTAGTTCTTAATGAACTTTCTCCACAAAACCCCAAAACAAAGCGAAGTGTGTGTGTTAGGGTGGGGGGTGGAAATACTTCACTTCAGTTAGCACTAATTGAAATTCCTGGTAGCAATCTCAGCAGTTAAGGCCAGGGCTTGAAGGCACTGGCAAGATGGTTTTTCTCTCTCTTTCTTTCCTTGCTTTAGGCAGACACAATAGTGGAATGGCAGGAGAGAAGCTTGTGTTGCTGCTCCTCAGAAAGCCCTTTCAGCCCTATTTCAGTTTTCATTATATAAATCTGACAAGCCTTCAAGATTTTTGGTATTAGAGTACATGTTAGAGGAGAGGTAAACCTGCTAAGATGTAGCACAGACTGTTATACCAAATAAAGGCAGCTACACTTGCTGCAGTCCTGCATTTTCAATGAGTTAGAGCTCACTTAACTATGTACATATTTACAACTGTGTTGGTTTCCACCCTCTCTACTCATGGTATGTAATAGTAGTAGTATTAGCAGGCGATGAAGACAATTTTATTGTATTTTTATCAACCAGCCATCATACATTTTCAATTTCAAAGTGGTCCTCTGCCACTTAATCCAGAGAATTAGATCATATTCATCAGGGGTGGATAACGTGTGGTCCTACAGATGTTGGTGTTCTACAACTCCCATCAGCCCTAGTCAGCACAGCAAATGGTGAGGGATGATGGGAGTTGTAGTCCAGCAACATCTAGAGCGCCATATGTTCTCCACCCTGGTTTAGGGGTGTATGGATTTTGTCAAATCTGTCCCATCTGTGTTTCATGAATTGTCAGCCGCCTTTCATTCTGTCGGCCGCTCGTTGACAGAATTGGATTTTTTCAATTTCCCAATCTTGCATTTGTGTGCACTTGTGCAAATGTGCGCTTCCAAAATAGCACAAATCCACCCCAAATGCACAAATCCTCCCAAAATGTGCACTTTCACACTTTAGCCTATGGAGGGAAATAAGCATTTTCTGTCAGTGTTTATTTTATTATTTTATTGCAACTAAATCTGCATAAAATTCCAGAAAGTAAAAAAAAAAAACACCAGTCTGCAAGTCCTCAGAATCTATGCGACTCGAGAAAAGCCGGTCCACTACAGAATCTGCGGGTCACATCCACAGAAATCCAAACTCATTTGAATCAGTTGTGGATTTCTCCAATATCCCTACCTGGAATACACCAAAATACACAAAGTTATGGAAGTAAGTAAAATACAAATGATCATAATGGATCAGTCTAGTATAAACTCACTATAGCTACATACAGTACAGAAGGAAACGTTCCTAACTAGAAATTTCACAAGTACATCCTTACCTAGATCCATTTAATGTTGAGTGCTGTTTCGAAGCTGCCACCGTGAGTTTTGCTGTTCTAAATGTGACAAAGCTGCTCCTATTGGACATTAAATATGCTAGCTTCTCATGGTGGGTTTTCCTTCTGAATTTTAACAGTCCTGGTCAAATGTATTTAGCTTGTGCCTTGTCATTCCCTGTAAATTTCACATTCCAGTTAAAAATGTGTAAGATCCTCCACCATGAATGAATTACCGGTATACAAAAACAGCCTAGCACACCAAGGGATGTTGCTGATATGTGCAGTGTGGCCCACCATGAGAAGCCCATTTAACCAAGCTTGTGTAAAGGTGACCCTTCGCGCACTCTGCATCAAGTGCTCAAAATTATCATGACATTGGGGGGGTTTTTTGTTGGTTTTTTAAAATGGATTTACAGAAAGAAATATCAACAAAACTATTTTGGAATGAGAAATCTTGCAAACATTGCCTTGTCATAGCCCAAGCAATATGAATTGAAAAACCCAAATTCATACATTCAGTAACAGCACAATCCTATGGCTGCTAGACAGTGCCTAGATGGCCATAGGATTCTTCGAAGTCCCAGCTCCAACCTCAGAAACTTGCTCTGAGGTTAGAGCTGGGACTCCAATCTTGGAGCACCTTCTGCCCCCTTGCAGCCAGCACAGAAAGAACCAGCTGCATCTCCGAGGTTGTAAGAGCCACTTCAGATAGGGGTTTTGTGGGCACTGTGGGGTCCGGGAGGGGAGGAGACAGGCACCGCCACAATATGAGGTTTCCTGGTGCTGCCTCAGCATCCTTCCCTCCCCCTCTGAAGTGCTGCACTTAGATGGCTGAAATCGGCCGTCTAAGTGCTTTACAGAGTGGGAGGAGCATGGAAGCTATCTTCACCTCCGTGCTCCTTTCCACCCTGCATAGGACGCCTGGAATGCTCCAGGTTCAAAGGGCTACAGGCATCCAGATTTGATTGTGCCCGAAGGAGCTCCAAGAACTAGCCTCCTGTTCCCAAAGGCTTCTACTACATGTTCTGAATCTCATGCTCTATCTTTTTCAAAATCCTTCACTCTTACTTTTTTTCATACATTTATATGGGAAGGGAAATGATCCCTCACTACAGTAATACCTTGGATTGCAAGTAACTTGGTTTGAGAGCGTTTTGCAAGACAAGCACATTTTTAAATATTTATTTATTTATTTTTTACTTGATATACAAGCGACGTCTTGCAATACAAGTACTGTAGTACGGCTTAAATTAAAAATCTCTGTACAAATTTTTTTGGGGGGATTTCGTTTTGATATAAGAGTGTTTTGGATTACAAGCATGTTTCCGGAACGAATTATGCTCTCAATCCAAGGCATGACTGTATTTGTTATCTATACCATCCATAAACACAATTGATTAATCTGCTAAATTCCTAATCATAAACATATTTACTTAGAAGTAAGACTCCCTGTTTTTAATGGAACTTATTTCAAAGTAAGCATAATGTTGTTTGCAATCTAACAGCCCTCTCTTAACATATTTATTGGAAGTGAACAGAGTGAGACTTCCTGGCATGTATAGGACTGGCTCCAAAGGTATATTTATTAGGGCATCTTCCCCAAGGTGGTGCTCTACAGATGTTTTGCCCTACAAATCCCAGGCAGCAGGGCCGATGGTTAGGGATAGTGAGAGTTATAGTCCAAAACATCTGGAGAGCACCACATTGGGAAAGGCTGTACTAGGGAGTAAATCCAATTGAGCTGAAAGTCAAACTAATACATTACATTAAAGACATAATTTGGTGTTGTGTGAGCATTTTTTAAAAAACTGCAAATAGTACTTTGCAGATATTTTACTGGGTGGTGAGCAATCAGGAGTGAGACCATGGCATGCAAGGAGAGGGTTTAACCTTTCCCCCCGATGATTTTTTTAAAATCATACATAAATAAACATGCCTAGAATTATGCTACAAGACACTTTGGTCCAATTTGATATGGCAGAATGAGTTTTTATCCTTCATAGTATATTTTCTGCAATTATTTAGTTCCTGAAAATTGGAAGTTTTCAGAATTATGAATGTTAATCAGAAAAGATAAAAACCCACATGAATATCATCTCTTATGATGATAAAGTAAATTGATTTCATCAAAGGGACTTCAGTAGCAAATAGTTTTGTTTTGTTTTAAAGAAATGGTTTAAAAACACAGAGAAAGAAAACAGTAAAAGAAGTCGTATTTGAGAGATTAAAGAAAAACCTTGGCAATGAGAAGGATAGAAGTTGATCACAGTGCTTGATTATCCATTTCCCATTTATCTCATTGAGGCTTTCAAAGGAAAAATCTTCAGTAACGTAATGAGCAGCATAATCAGATAAACATGCAATGATTTATTGCTTATACAATTATGGATTTCTACTTTAGGAACAAATGTGTTTGGGGCAGGGCATTGAATAGTAAAAAGTAAAGGTAGCTGTGTTGGTCCATGCGAAGAAAAAACAACAACTTCAAAATCCACAGTTGGGCAATACAGTACCTTTATTAGGACCAACCCAAAATGTCACAATGTGGCGAGCAAGCTTTTGGGCTCTCCAGAACTCTTCATCAGGTTGGATGGTACACACACTTTTATATCATAAAGTTGGTTGTGGGTAAGTCCAGTGTGGGCACCTATAGGGGTGCAATCCACAAAGTGCTGATCCTACCCCAGCCTCTGTTCATTTTATTAGGACTTGCACAGGACTGTATCTACTTCAGGGGTGGGCAACTTGTGGCCCTCCAGTTGTTTTGGCCTACAAATTCCATCAGCCCTGGCCAGCATAGACAATGGTGAGGCATGCTGGGAGTTATAGGCCAAAACAGCTGGAGGGCCGCAAGTTGCCCATTCCTGACCTCCTTCAACATTCCAAACATGTAATGCTATGCCTGACATTAAAGAAAGGCAAATATCCCCCTAATGAGAATGTGCTAAATGTGAATATCAGGCAATTTCCACTCTGAATGCATCCAGATAATGCAAACAGCTACCAAATATTGAAAGTCAAATACTAAATACCATGGCTATAAATACCAAATGTTTCCAAGTGTCAAATATCAGAGGACAGATGCAGTTAGCTGTCAAATATAAAACAGCATAAAATTTTAGTGATGGGCTGAGTCTTATAATTAGGGACTTGGAATAATGGATTTGGGAGTTTGCCTCTTTCCCTGAGCCCATTATAAACCAGATCAACCCGCCTCACCCCCTGGAAGTTTGGACCTGGCTCTTAATGGGCTGGAAATGTACCCTTGCAGTGGAACTTGAAACAGAAGGAATTGAAAATGACAGCTCCCAGGCTTCCCAGTGATAGTGAAGTCTTTTCTAGCATAGTCATAATCATCTATTGTGGCCAGGAAGTTAAAGCTGAAGTCTCTGCCATCACTGGTCTTTCGTACTGCTGGTTTCCCTCTCTCTAATCTAAGGTACATTTAAGCAGCAGTGGAAGCAGCCCTGGCAGAGGCATAGTGACATTAGGTGCAAGGTTAGGCAGCACTCCTTTGATTTGCCTTTCCAAACTTTCTCATAGAACTTGGGGGGCGGGGGGAGAATCCTTTTTGTCTACAGATGTGGACTCCTCAAAATTCCTAATAAAGAATTATTCGGAGATGGGGTGGGGGAAGATCAAGTTTATTTGAACTCTGTTTCAGGACTGAAAACTCTCGCCATGCTAGGGTTGCTGACAAATTGTGCCCAAAATGGAATGTTAGTCTGGAATTTCCATTTAGGCTGAATTCTGGAGGAACCGGGCTGAATCTTGTGGCTTACAATGTGGCCGTCCAGCTCCTGACAAATATATTATGCTTTGAGTGGCACCCTGTAGCCATCAAGAAGGCTCAGCTCATGGTACTGGTTTAAGTGGTTTGGGCCAAAGTATTAAAATGTTACAGATCCATCTCAGCTGGTCATTATAAGAACTACAGTTTAAGGATTGGTGCCTGACTTGCTTATTTTCTTCTTTCCTCCCCATCTCTTTCCTTTTGTGTCATTTCTTAGATTGTAAGTCTGCAAGCAGTGACATACATACGTACATATTGGCCACATATAAGCCACTGTAAAAATGTTTTTAAACAAATCAAATGCCCATCTGTATTTATTTATGCATTTTAAATCATTTATATCAGACTTCCAATGGCCCCTCACCTGGGGCCAGAGAGAAGGTTTTCGCGTGGAAGAGGAGAGAAGAGTCAGGTAACAGGTCAGGTTAGTGACTGATACTGAGCCAATGGCTCAGCTAGGGCGGGGACTCAGGAAAAGGGCTTATTTAGGCACCTGGGTTCCCGCCCTCGGTCTCCTGCTGTCCGTCCCTAAGAGGATCAGAGCAGCATAAATTAGAAAACAAAAAAATGACTAACAATAAAACTTTTCATTTGTCCTGCCCTTTTGTTTTGAAATGTGTTGTGTTCTTAGATCTTTACACTGCTGTTGGCTTTCACTTTGGTTTGATTCTGTTTTAAATGTTTAAAGGTTTTATATTATGTTTTTATCATGCTGTATTTTAGGGTGTTAATTTCTGTGAACTGCTCAGAGAGCTTTGGCTATTGGAGGGTATAGAAATATAATTTAAATAAGATAAAACTCACACCAAGCAAAACATCACAGCGGTTGTGACTTGCAACTCAGAATTCCCTTCTGATTATGCCAAACCAGTTCATAGAACAATGGTTCAAAAGTACCAGCATCTGATCTTCCACTTTAGCTTCTGTGCCACAAACATTTGCTTTGCTCCAAACATTTTAGATTTGAGTCTAATTTAAATTTGTGTACATGCCTATTTATCTGACTCTCTCTCTCTCTCTCTCTCTGTGTGTGTGTGTAATGTAGTATTCTTACCTGTCCTCATTCTTCAGAGGCTGAAAATGTAAACAGAAAGAGAATGTTGGATTATTGGCAGTATTTTTATTTATTTATTTGCTTGAGAAAGGATCCTTAGTTCAATAAATGCTTACAATCCAGTATTGCAGTGTTGTGTATGTTAGAGTTGTGTAGAAGACCATTTTCTTCTCTCTCTCTCTCTCTCTCTCTCTCTGCAGAGGGGGTAAAGCAAAATGGTTTAAAGACTGTAAAATGAAGGGAGACACTTTAGCCTCTCCTTCAAGTGCATCTCCCTCCAGAGTACATTTACTTCCATCACAATGGACTAGAAGAGATCCTTGTTTAGTGTGGCAGTGCCCCTGAGACCTAATTTAGCTTTTATAGGAAATTCAAAGAGACAGAGTGAGCAAGACAGAGCAGAACAAAGATACAAGTTTGCGCAGGGAATATTGATACTTGCTGTTTTCTTCTCTAAAATCCTTAAAAGAGATTCTGCTGGAAAATGCTGATTTGGTCTTTTCTACAAGTAGATAGCTGAGCTTAAGCATTGCATGCTAAGATCCACTTATATATCTTCCGTAGTTGAGCAGAGCAAAATTCTGCAGCCATACTGCCCTGATCCAACTGTTTTGCTCACTTTTGGAAATACATTTTAAGCTTACTATTTCAAATGTGAACTGAGAAGAGATGGACAAATCACATTAACATTTTTTAAAATTCCAACATCCTGCTTTGCAACATTTGTGTAACTAAAACCACATCATCCTTATTTCTTCCCCAATTATAAAAACAAATACAATTGTTTGTAATTCACCCAGAGAATGTCTGTTACTGGGTGAATAATAAAAAAAAAGGTTCAGTGCATTAAATAAACAAATACCTTGAAACAAGATGAGCACCATGCTTTTATTGCACAACACAGGCACACACACATGCTCACGTACACACACAAACTTTCAAGTGAACAAGCCTGTATTTCCCCCACCAATGGGCTCTACAAATAGATCCCAACAGGCCTTTTTCATGTGTAACCCACATTAATTGCATCCAGCAGGGTTAGCTCAGTTTTTGTCCTGATTACCCATCCCCTGTTGTACCCATTACATAAGCTCCCCTCAGATCCTGAGTAGCGCTACTCTAACAACACAACATGAAGCTATTGTGTGCATTCGGAGAATTTTTAGTGGGAATCAGTCAATTAAATGGCTGTGAAAGGAAGTAGCTGTGGTGCATTGTGTCATTCTGATCTCCGTCACAGCACATGAGTGATTCATTAATGTGCTGTGGGCACTGTTATGAAATACGCTTTTCATTAGTAAGAAAACCAGGTGAATTGTCCTTTTTATTTGTGTGCATATCTGTGTGTGTTTGCTTTTTTATTTGTGTGCATAACTGTGTGTGTTTGCTTTGAGTTCATTTGTGTTTAATGTTGTTCCATATATTAGGCCCATAAGCAAAGAGTTTTTGCCATTAGATTTTCCCTGTTTGCATGTTTTAAATGCATGTATGGAAGCAGAAGCACTCATCTTCAGTGTTGTAATGGACTGATACAAACGTGAAATTCCTATCTCGCAGGAATCCTGCAGCTCACACTTCTTCAACTACCATAACACATTTTTTGGTATATTCTTTCTATTTCATTGCATCTGATTTTAGTTTTTAGTTTTGCTTTGTTTTCTCCAAAAGTGGCTTTCTTGGGTGAACTCAGATTTTCTGCCATCATATGGAGAATGAAACAGAACCAAAACGTTTCCAATAATATCCATAGCTACTTTTGTGTCATCACCTAAATTCTAGCTGAATCACTTTCCCATTTCCCTCTGTTCAATAATACAAAGTATCTGATGAATAGTCCTCCAGAAACCCATACCAAGAGCACTAGTTTGTACCACAGTTTGTATCATATTCCTCAGAAACTATTGTTGCTGTTGTTGCTAAGCAGCTAGATTTATAAGCACTGATAGAATTATGCAATTTATCCAGCAAAGTTCAAAGAAAAGGTCAGCCATGTACATCAATACAGTAGCAGAGTCAAATGAAGTGAAATAAAAAGACATCCTCCGAAATAATACTGCTTTTCATAATACAGATAGTGCAGGTACATCACAACATGGTTATGCAACTGAACCACACACCTTTAGTTCTGTTTCCGCTGATTTGATTACCAAGGCAAACCTGTAAGGCCTCTGTTTTTGTTCCCATTCTTTTGCTATTTGCTCTGAGGGCACAAGATGAATAAACATGATGATTTGGGGGAGGGAGAGGATTTTATTTACCGGTATATATAAAGTGTCTAATTTAAAAATATAGTATTTAAATTCTGCAAACAAAGAAACAAGGCAACTGGTGACACATCTGAAGATGAATGGTGTAATGGTGAATTCAATGGTTCGTCCCCCATGTCCATTACAAACTAAGCCTATAATCTAATGAAGTTCAGGGCCAACTTATGATAGGTTTACCACCAGGCATCCCTGGCAGCCCTTTCCCCCTTCCCCAAGCAAATCAGTCATGTTAAGGGAGGAAGCCAGCATGAGAATCCCTTACTATTGGGATGCATGGGAAATTGTAGCAGTTCCCAAAGCCAGCTGGTTCAATGAATTAGGCTGGGAGGCATTTGAAACTACAATTCCCAAGAATCCCAGTGGTAATCCTGACACTCCTGAGCATACTTAGGCACAGGGCCGGTGCTACCATTAGGCCAACTAGGCAGCTGCCGAGGGTGCAGGGCTAAAGGGGGCGCCAGAAATAGGGAGGGAGGGCTCAAGTGGGAAGGGGGGGCGCTAAATATCTGATCTTGCCTAGGGCACCAAACTGCACCAAACTGTCTTGCACCGGCCCTGCTTAGGCATGTCCAGGCCTACAAGACCTTTGCCCGAGCTTGGTCTTTCTAAACTTCCTTGGCTTTCTAAGAAAAACTTGCATTGTCTCCAATTGCCCCAAAAATGACAGGACTGTCACAAAAACCCTTAAGCCATCACAGCTTCTCACTTTGTCATGCAGAGTCACGAATTCCCCTGCCTCCCAGAACTGCAAGCTACTTTAAGCTCCTCTTAAATGAGCCATGGGCAAAATTGCAGCTAAGCTTGCAGTTTTAGCTTAGCTGCAATTTTACCCATGGCCCCTTTAAGAGTAGCTCTCTGCTTAGGCTCCAACAGGGAAAGGGATTAGCTGGGTGAAAAGAAAAGGAGGTGGAGGCTATACCCACTGGCCTGGACTGACGGAGAGGTGAATGAGGGAATTTATCACATGATTCCTATCTTTATATTCACAAATATTTCATTTCCTAACAGAGCTGACTCTGTGCCTCTAACAGGTGAGATACAGTGTCAGAAGGAAATGCAAGAAACTTCCCCTTCTCTCTGAAGCTCCATGTTTGGGGGTGCAGGGTGGGTGGGTAAGCTTCACCTGTTGAATTTGTGCCAATCCTGACAATTTTAAAACAAAAAGAAAGAGATTGCCCTGCAAGCACTGACCCCCCCCCCATGAAAAACACCAGATATCAACAATTAAGGGTTTGAGTAAGGTTAAAAAAATCACAAAAGCCACTTATAAAATATTATAAAATAATATATAATAATTATAATATATAAGATTTGGTGTGTTTCCTTTAATAACTTTTGTACTTGGCCATGCCCTTTGGTTGCCTGGCCATACCCTTGGCCACGCCCTCATGTTGCCTGGCCACACCCTCTTGATCACACCTTCATGTTGCTTAACCATACCTCTTACAAAATCACATGTGTGTCCCTATTTTCATCTGTGAACTATTGGAGAGTATGGACTTGTCCGAAAAAGCTTGGAAAAACCAAGCTATCTTCGATGTGAGCCACACAGAGTTTATCCATTTTTAAAGGCAACTTCAGAAGCCCAAGACCATGTGACAGGAACTCCTTCCTGCCCTAGTGTCACCTGTTCTGGGAACTTGGACAATTCTAGTGTGCAGAGCAGTTGCAGCTGCAGCATGAGCTCCTCCCCCATCACATTAGACATCTAACACTACCTTCACAGCCCAGGAAGGATCCTCAGTGAAGCAGCTGAGAAACTGCCCTTCCATGAACCCATACTTTTATTCAGAAAATTGTTACAGGACTGCCTCTACTATCGGGCAGAGTAAGGTGGTGGCCTTTAGCAGCTGATTTTGGGTGTCATGAAAGGGCAGTGAATTGTTGGTTGTATTATTGTATTTTTACTGCCAGGGAGTTGGAGAGTCACATGGGGGGGGGGGTAGCTTCACCTGCCTTGCGTTCTTTGCACCATGATCAGAGTGGGGTTACTGTCATACCTGGGGAAACAACATGTTTTCAGTTGGTTCTGCTCTTCTATAATGTAGCAGTGTTAACTAAATGCCAATGCATTTAGATCCTGTCCCTAATGTCCATCTCACATCAGGACATAGCACTAGAACATTTATTCCCAACTCTTATTATTTGAAATAATAAGAGAATGCCCTTGAGCATGTGTTTACACAGCAACTAAGAGAGACAGTGTGGTGCAGTGATTAGAATGTTGGACTGGGACTCGGGAATCCTGGGTTCTAGCCCTCAGTTGGCCATGAGGCTCACTGGGTGACTCTCAGCGTAACCTACTTCAAAGGGTTGTTGTGAGGATAAAATGGAGAAGAGGAAGGTCATGTACACCACCTTGGGCTCCTTGGAGGAAAGGCAGTATATTAATGTAATAAGTAAAATAAATGTATCCACAACCAGGTTTCACACTGGGCATAAACGTGGTGGTTGTGCTTTTTTCTGGGCAACTCTGAGCTCCAGCATCTGTCATTTAAAACAAATGGCTGTGAACCTGCCTGTTGAATATATTATGTGCAGCCCACTTCTATGCATCTTTATACAATGGAAGTCTCACTGTATTCAGTAGTGTTTACTCCCAAGAATGCGAGCATAGGATTTCAATCATAGCATAATAAAAAATACTTGTAGCACTTTCTGTTTAGACCTTTTCTTTTCTCATTCTCCTTGACTGTTCCTGTGTTTTTCTTCACTCTGGCTTTCTTCTTCTTTTACCGTTTTTGCCCTTCAACTTTGTTGCTTTCCCCCCTCATCACTTTCCAATTCTTAATACAGGCCTGTGGCTCACGCTGGCTCAGCTTGTCTGAGCGTGGAAAGCTAAGCAGGGCCAGGCCTGGTTATTACTTGGATGGGAGACCCCCTCCTCTAGTTTCCTGCATTGAGCAGGGCAGGGGGTTGGACTCGATGGCCTTGTAGGCCCCTTCCAACTCTATCAGATCTACTATGAATATATGAACATGAACGGGTCCTCAGCTACTACAGTCGCAAACCTTAAGAATGCAAGCTTTCCATAAGTCATATCCTTTAAGAACCAAAAAGAAAAGCATCCCATTTAACAATTATCTCAAAGGATTACATTCAATTCCAAATTCTATGGCAAAACAAAGTTAACTTCTAATTTAATCTCCTCCCAGAGTCCATGCTCCCTAGAGCAGGGGTGGACAGATGGTAGATCTCCAAATGTTTTGGACTTCATGTCCCAGAAGCCCCTGACAACATAGCCAAAACATCTGAAGATCTACTTTCTGCCCTGCTCTGCTCTAGAGCATGCCCACAAACTCTTTGTTTCACCAATGCCATAAAAGAGGTTTTCCATTGCTCAAATTTGAGCAAGAAAAACCTTATGTTTTTGTTTTGTTTTCTATGCCTTGTAGTCTTATGTCCTACATTTATTTATGCATTTGTTTATATTTTATGGTGATAGATTGCAAACAGCACATTTATTTATTTACTGTTTATTTACTTATATCCTGCTTTTTTTCCTGCAAGCAATCCAAGATGGCATACATAATCCTCCTCCTCCATTTTATTCTCCCAACAACCCTTTAAGGTAGGTTAGAGTGAGAGTCAGTGACTGGCCGAAAGTCACCCAGTGAGCTTCATGGCCGAGTGGGGACTAGAACCCAGATCTCCCAAGTCCTAATCTCTAACTACTACACCACACTGGCTCTCATTACAACCATAAAACAGCTGATTAATATCAATGATGTCTATAGCAGATATTAGGACCCTATCCGCTCACACACTGCCATTAAAACCGCACCTTTGCCTCCCACTGATCTCCCATCACCACATTGCAGCTTTATAAGTACTCGTGGTGAGGACAGAACTACACAGATTCAGCAGAGTCTCAAATTGTATGGCAGAATTGGGATTTGCCTTTCATTTTTGGTTTCATATAAATCAATTAGCTTGCTAAAAGTTGCATCATTCTATTAGAGGAAAATGGAAAAATTATTTTAGTCTGAAATTATATTTATAATCTTCAGATAAGAAAATGGCTAAGTGAGCAATTCTCCTTTAAAAATGAAAAGAATAAAAGTTTAATATGCTGGGAAAACACATAGTTCAACTTTAGGCTTTGATTATGGTTGTTGTTGTTTTTTAAGAAAAGGAAAAGACTGAAGAGAATCAACAAGATGTGCCTAGTCTGTCTTTAGTACCTACTGTGCACTATTAAACCTTGGCAATGTAAAATGTAGACATTATAACAAGTTGGAGAGTATATTGATTTTTTCATTATTAGCTAAAGGTTTGCAAGCAGGATAAACCCTATTCAAACACCATGGCAGCAAGCAGTAATGTTTCCGAGATCCTTTTGTAGACTGCAGCAGGGGACCAAAGAGCACTTTGCTTTAGTTAAGTCAGTTGTGGTTTGATTTTTCTTTTCGTTTTTAGAAGTAGGAGACTGAGGGTTCTCTCTTTTTTAGTTTCAGTTATGTGTCAAATAAAGTCCACGTCTGTTTTATTTAGAATGGGTTTGCCTCTTCCTGTTCTGAACGAGATAAAGTCAGGGATGTGATCCAGACACACACCCCTTAGCTGTATGAGCAGGAAGGGATTGGCATTGGGATCTTTCCTCCCTTCTCCTCCATGACTGGGCCCTCCATACAAGTAGGTTTTAGCCCAGAGCCCTGGGAAGGAGACAAACAATAGGATGAATGCATAAGCTTCCTATTAAAAGTAACTACTTACACATTACAGTGCACTTATGCCTCTGTGCATGTGGCCAAAAACCATCTTGGAGGGAAGGGTGGGGGAAAGGGCTCCATCACTGGAGTCCTGCCCTGATCACCTCCTATGTATCTGCACTGCTGGGGGAATAAATCATGCCCATGGTTTCTAAGAACAGAAAATCCCTCTGATTAGCTCTCGCTCTGTCTCTCTCTCTCTCTCTCTCTCTCTCTGTGTGAGTGGGTTGCATCCAGTGGTGATTTGGTCTTAGAAGAAGTGCTTCTGCTCACTTAAGTTGGGCCACCCAATTTTCACTGATCTCTCCTACCCACTTATGCCCCTGCCCCACCCAAAACTGCCTCTGTGGGTTCAGAATAGATTGTGCCCCCACCCTGTTTTAATGATCCCCGATCCTTAGGCAAATAGTTGCATAGTGCACATAAGAACTGCCACCAAACATAAGTGTATCCCCAGCTGCATTCAAAGACACATATAATCAATTCCATGGAATTCAGATAAGCACCATAATGTGGATGGGAATGCACATCCAGATGCACATTTGCATCTGCATTAGCTATGTGTACAGAAAAGTGCATTTTCGTGAACATCTCCCTTGCTGGATATTTTTGTTGGTGGTACTAGTGTGTTAGTCATATGTAATATAATCTGCTTTGAATGTTCAGTGAGACAAGATATTATGATATATAAATTTTGTGATGTTCATTTCTACAGTCATGCTTCACAATGCACTTGCCAGAAAACAAACACTGAAGATTATCTTGAAATGGAAAACATCAGTTACCAGGATTTTCAAAGTATTAGTAAAAGACAAGGATCAAGTTTCTTTGAGCGAAGGAACTGTGACAGTATCTTCACTTATTCAGCTTTTTCTCTTCCTTCCCGACAGTGTTCTCACTAAATGCTTGTTACTCAGACATGTTTGTTCCTGCTGAATGGAGTAAATCCTTCTTAGTACTACATATGCATGAACAGTTTGTACTATAAAGAAAACAGTTTTCTGTTTGACCACACAGAACAACAACAGCAGGACACTTAATCCACCCAGAAAGTAAGATCTGATCAGAATCGTATGAAAAATTACAGCTCTCTTGAAAATGATAGCAGGCAGGCGACTACTTCCCATCACTGTCACCGTGAATGGGACAAACCAGTTAAGGCAGTGTGTTTGCAGCGAATTCAGGTCTTATTGCCCCCAGATGGAGAGATTGCTGAAAAAACATTTATGTTTGGTGGCAGTTCTACAAGGGCATCTCATCATGGAACCAGTATCATGTTGGCAGTGCTAGTGTGGAAGTCATTGATCAACTAAATCCATGTGGTAGACAGTTTGTCAAGGCCCGCACATGGAAACAGTGCCACATGGAAGCATTTTTCAGCAACTCCATATGAGAGCCATAACATTGAACTGCTCCTTAGCTATGAGATAATTCATACCCACTCGTATCAACGAAATGAAAGGTGTCTTTTGCATGTGCATCTCACTACACACATGGGACTTATTTCCCCCCACACACACTATGTTGTACCACTACCAAGCATTCAGGTGCATCCTGGCACCTGGCATCATGGGTAACTGGGCACTCCTCACATATCAGCAAAATGCCCCTGTAGCTGGTATATTATCTGCGCCCAGTACAGATAACACCCCTGGCACATATGCGCGCGCACACACACACACACACACACACACACACGTGCGCGCACACACGCACACACACACAGCCAGATGTTCATGGTAAAACACACATGCAAAGGCACCCTAAATCTTCTGAAATCCAAAAACTCTCATTTGAACAGTGCTTTGTAGACTGGGCTGCTAGAAGAAACAGTATTCATTCAAAAGATTAGATTGATTATTTAGGTCCCATTGTTAGAAGGGTTTCTTTCAGTGGCTGACCAGCCATGAAGCTTCAGCTAGCCATATTCACTCTGCCATTTTGGACATACTGAATACAGGAAGTGGGGACTGGGATCATGGTGGGCAAACCCAAGTCACACCTCCATGCATCCAGTGGCTCTTCTGCTTAGGACCTACAAGCTCTGTGGGACATGGGTTCCATTCCATGGCATACACACAATCTGGGACTCCACAAAAAGCAGGGTTCTTAATCACATGGACAGAACCTATATGTGTAAGATGTTTACAGTGATCCCTGCATCCATTATCCCACGCCCCCCTCCTTACGTTCCCTGTATTAAGGGTATGTTAAGACTGAGGGCTGAATTCAGTTTTGGAGAAGCTCTCAGGGGCCACATTCCAGTGGTGGGTGAAGCTGAAGGCAAAATAGGGCAGGGCCAAAAATAGCAGCACATTTAGCTTAGGCTCTCACTGCCAGTAACGAAGCCTTGGGAGAGGCATTTCGACCTTTTAGAAGGGGGGGGGGATGTGGAAAAGCCGGAAACCTCCAGTTGCTCGGTGGTTGGAGGAAAGGGTGTGGGGCCAGGGGAGGGGGCGTGGCCATCTGGGGAACCCCAGAGGGCTGGATTGGGACCCCCAGATTTGGCCCGTGGGTCTACGGTTCAACACCACTGCACTGTACCCAGTGAACAGGGCTGCCTTGGTTGTGGGAGAATTATTTACATGATAATTAGGAAAGGAATCAAAAATAAAACTGCCAAGATCATACTCCCCTTATACAAACCTATTTTGCAACCACACTTAGAATACTGTGTATGGTTCTGCTCACTGCACCTAAAAAAGGATATTGTAGAATTTGAAAAAAAATGCAGAAAATGCCAACTAAAATTATCAAGGGGCTGGAACAATTCCCCTATGAGGAAAAGTTACAACATCAAGGATTGTTTAGCTTAGAAAAAAGGCAAGCAAGGGGAAATATGGTAGAGGTGTACAAAATTATCCATGGTGTGGAGAAAGTGGATAGGGAGACATTTTTCTCCTCTCTCATAATATTAGTAGATGGAGACATCCCATGAAGCTGATTGGTGGGAGATTCAGGACAGATAAAAGGAAGTACTTCTTCACACAGCGCATAGTTAAACAATGGCATTCACTTCCACAAGTTGTAGTGATGGCCACAATTTGTATGGCTTTAAAAGGGGATTGAACAAATTCATGGAGGATAAGGCTAGCAATGGCTACTAGTCCTGATGGCTATATGCTTCCTCCCATATCAGAGGCACTATGCCTACTGTATGTACACCGGTTGCTGGGGAACATGGGTGGGATGGTGCTTTTGCACTGATGTCCTGATTGTGAGTTCCTGTGGTCCACTGGTTGGCCACTATATGAACAGAATGCTGGACTAGATGGACCCTTGGTCTGATCCAGCATGGCCCTTCTTATGTTCTTATGATCAATGGCTACTGGTAATGATGGCTATGTATCATCGCCTTCCCCCACTGGAGGCAGTATGCCTCTCAATACTGGTTGCTGAGGAACAAAAGTGGGAGTTATTGCACTCACAGTCTTGCTTGTGGCCTTCCCATAGGCATGTGGTTAGTAACTGTGGAAACAGAATGCCGGTCTTTGATCAGATCCAGCCTGGCTCTTTTTGTGGGAAGATGGAGCACCAGATCCATGATCTAAGCTAAAGATCCATGTTGTGAGTGGCAAACTACATGTAGCTATATCTTGTTTTTCTTTTTTACTATAAAGTAAGTGCAGAGCTCCTGATCAGGGTAAGGACCCTACCATTATCGGTTGGTGGGCTTTTAACCCTTTGCCCTCTGCTGTAGTCCCAGTCTGGATCTGCGGGTCCCACAGCTCAAATGTGTATTGCTAAAAAGTGATCCATTTATTTTATGCATCACTTTTTGGCAATACAAATTGCAGGTGTGTGTGTGCGATCGGGGCGATCCCGGCCACACCAGGGCAAACGGGTAAAGTTCCCTATGTCCCATACTAGGGCCATAATCCAGTTTGGGTCCCCTGCATCGCTCAAGCCGGCATTTGACTAGGGATAGGTAAGAAATTCATTCGGTTCACATTTCAGTGCAAACTTACCAAATTCGCACTTCCAAAACCTAAATGCAAATCGGAACACAGTTTGCCACCAAAATCTGTACATTTCCGAAGCTTGCGATACAGTTTGCAAAACAAAGTAAAACACTATGGATACAAAAATGTGTTCATTTGAAAAAAAAAATGCACACAAAAATGCATCTTTCAAAAAAAAATTCTTGCAGAGTTTAAAAAAAACCCCACAATCTGATGCAGAATTGGTATGGGGCAAATTTAGCACTGGAAAAAATGAGAACTTGAAATTGAGCTTGACTGATTTGCCCATCACTCCATTTGACTTTGAGTATGTATAATGTTTTGTAGCCTATTCCTCACTATTTGCCTCTTCTTACATTTATAGCATATAGGGGCTGCATATCCAAGCAGGGATTGTATTGTAAACCATATACAATGCTTTCAGAATACAATACTATTACTCACACAGATTAAGGCCTGGCAGCAAGGATATTTTGTTTTGAAATGGAGGCAACGGATGGCCTTTCAGTATAATGAGAGTGAAGCATTTGTGTCTCGTTAAGATGGGGGCCTGAATATCCATGGATCCCATGGAACACCACAGAGCCAGAGAATGCTATGGTTATTTCAGCCTGAAGCAGACTCTTTCATGCTAAATAGATCAAAAGAACTGCACTTGCTTATTTGTGTCCTGGTGCTTCGTTATGAAATGCTAAGAACCGTTTTATACACGCACTACTGTGAATTGGGAAAGATGATGGAATGACACTGGGCCCCCTATGGCTGACTTGGAAGGCGACGAGTGCTCTGAGTATTTTGACACCGTAATAAGACTAATACATATATTATTTCTACAGTTATTGCTTCCCAAAGTGACTACATCAGGACATCACTGCTTCTTTTTCTGTTTTGTTAACCACAAAACTAGGCTCAGAATTCGATTTGGCAGCTGCTGAGCCTCCTTAATATAGCAACAGATGAACACAGGCAAGGAACAGATCTATCACTGTATCTGACTGATCTTTCTGCTTATGCACAGTGACAAATTCTCACCTCTCCATATAGATCAGCAGGCACTGTAACCAGTCAGTCACGCATAAGTTGTGACAGCACATCACATGCTTGGCAATTTGGAGCCCTGGAGAACAAGGTGAAACATGTATTTATTTTACATGAAAAGAGCAGACTTTTCCAGAGCAATTGCTTCTGGTGCATCTTCTTGCACAAGACCATAAATGTTCCCACTAATTTAAAATACATACAAAAGGGAGAGAAGAACCACAATGGCTTTAATCACATGAGTCTGTGTAAACTTTCTATTCTTCATGGAGTCAAAAGATACAATTAAATTTTAAATTAAATAAGTAAGAGTGGGACAGTGTTCTTGCCTTTCGCCTTCTTCTCTCTGGCACAAAAATATTCTGGGTGCTTTCTTTTGAGTTTGAAAGTAATGCAAAAAAGGAGAGAAATCGTTGGGTGATTGTTGAACATGCGAGCGGAAGACAAATTTGTTCAATGAAGTTTTCCTTTCCCTTCTTTCCCTTAGTGCCCCCTGGCTGAAAAGCCTCTCCAGAAGGTCAGGAGGACTGACCAAACATTTGTGGCCTGTGCCTTCTGGGGCTTGAACAGGAGGGGGAAGCACTGGATTTGGGAACCTTGCACAAGCCATGAAAGAGTGTTCCCTTCCCACTGTAACCCCATAAGGCAGTGTTCTCCAACCTTGGGTCCCCAGATGTTTTTGGCCTACAACTCCCAGCATGCCCCAGCCATGGCTGGGGCATGCTGGGAGTTGTAGGCCAAAAACATCTGGGGACCCAAGGTTGGAGAACACTGCTCTAGAGACACTTTTCAGGGGGGGAAAGGACATGAAAGTGGGAGAAAGCGACATGACAGATCCATTGCATGAGCCTGCCTTCCATTCGTGCAATATTGGACATCGCCCACTAATTATATCGACTACATATAACCCTTGAGCTTGGTCCAGAGGCTGCAGTTGCTGCAGAAAGCTCCAGCCAGATTGGTAACGGGAATGGCTCGTCACCAGCATATTACACCTATACTGAGGGAACTGCGCTGGCTGCCTATATATTACTGGGCCAGGTTTAAGGTTTTGGTGTTTCTTTACAAAGCCCTAAACAACCCAGGACCAGGATATTTAAGAGAGTGCCTGACCCTGTCCCTGCCTGTTCGGTTGCTGAGCGCATCAGGAAATACCCTCCTGGAGATGCCCACGGCTTTGGAGGTCCAGCCCCTGGTGGCTCAGAACAGGGCCATGAGCGTCATAGCCCACTCTTGGGAACTCCCCACCACTGCAAATTAGGCAACCCTTCTGGGTTTTCATCACCTACTGAAAAAAACCATCCTTTTCCTAACAAGCATTCCCAGGAAGGTAATCTTGGCTCCTGTATACAGTAATAATATCCAGTATTTCATTATGATCTTATACTGCATTTTTGTACATCGCTTGGAAATCTCTTTTAATGTAAGTTAAATGTTGTTCAATATTCATAATCTATAACTAGATAGTATTGTTCATAAATATTGTAAAATATAAATATATATAATATATAAATATTACCCACTCTGTGGCTTTGTACAGATCCCTGGGTCAAGGATTTTCTCCCTTGGCTCCTCTCAAAACCTGGGACAAAACCAGACCTCTTTGAAAGCAAACTGCTGCCTATTAGCGTCATTTTTTTTTAGGATAAAAGCACGAAAATAGCTTAAAGTTTTTATACATTTTTTTTCTATTTTCATACCCAGGTGTCACTTTTGAGAGGGGGAAAAAGCATGGAGGAAAAAGTCTTTGAGGCACAGGAAGGAACAGTTACTCTTAGATTACACAGAACCCCCTGAGGTTTTATTATCTGCTTACAATACATTAAAACTCTAAGAAACCTCCCATCCCATAATATGGATAAATTCCATTAGACAGGCCTTTATAGATGACAGAGTCTTTTTATACACTGAGAGATAGCCAAGGACAAAGCTGGTTTAAAACTCTGGACTAGTTCGTCGTCCTCATCGGAAAGGGATTTCAAAATCACTGAGTATCACTTTCAAGTACAGTAAGAAAGGGGAGGGGGCATTTTCTTTAATAGCAGCATCCCCCAAAAATGTTGATAAAAGTTCTTGCGATGCACTGGAGGAAGAACCTGCTACTGATTCTCTCTGCCATGCATTAAAATTTGCCTAATGAGCAACATAGCCATTTGATTTCGGCAATGGGTAAATTCACCCACAACAATTTGGTGGAATAATCTACTCCACCAGCTCCATGCAACTTGAGAGATCCTGCAAAGCGAAGACTTGTCTAAGTCCATCAAATGAGTCTATAGCTGAGCTTGGACTTAAGTTGATGGTCCAACACTTTATCCACAACAAGTACATCAATGGAAAAAATGGAGAGGAGGAGGAAGATTATGTAGGCTGCCTTGGGTTCCTTGCAGGAAAAAAGGTGGGATATTAATATAATAAATAAATATCTGTTGACTAGTATGAATAGAAAATGGTGGTGGGTGCTTTGAAAAGTATGATATTTAAGTAGAGCTGTTGCCCAGTTAAAGGAATCTTGCAGTGCAATCCCATACACATCTACTCAGATGTAATTGAAAAGTGAATTGAATTAAATGGGAGTTACTCTCAGGTAGGTGTGTGTAGGATTGCAGTCCCAGATTATTAATGAGTTTTAAACTGCAACAATTAGATATGAACAAATCTGTCATATTTGATTCTGCTGTTTCTCATTTTTTTTCTCTAACATTAAATTCATTCTGTCCCATTTTCACATCAGTTTGAGAATTTGTGTTTTTAAGTCGACACATAATTCCTTATGTATTTTTGTGTGCATTTCTCAAAATGTACACGTTTTGTACGGTAAGTATTTTTCAAATAACACTCATTTTTTGCAGGTAGTTTCCACTAAGATAAAACATTCTTGCATGCACTTCATGGTACACCACATTTTTAATTGCATTTTTTGGATGTGAGAACTTTGATCTCAAACTTTGGGAAAGTGCAGCTATCGACATTTTACTGCGTTCCAGTAAACGTGCAGGTTTGGGCATGCAAATTTGGTAATTTGGCATAAAAATGTGAACTTAACAAATTTCCCCCACTCTCAGCCCTAGCAACAATCTTATACCCATGTACCTGGGAGTAAGCCTCATTACATTCAATGGGACTAACTTCTGAGTACACTTGTGTATAGGATTGCACTGCCAGTCCACTAATTAATCAATTAAATGTTCGTACGTTTCCATGCAAATAAAACGATACATCTGAAGGGAAAAAAAAATTTTAAACACAGATCAGGGGTGTAGAACCTCAGGCTTGGGCCAAACGTGGCCCTCTAAGGGTCCCCAGAAGGCCATGCCCCCTTTCCATGGCCCCACCCCTTTCCCCAACCATTGATCTTTGGGTGGTTTCTTGGCTTTTGTGCAGTCGTCGTCCCCCCCTTCTTAAAGGTTGAAATGCCTCTCCTAAGGCTTAGTGACTGGCAGTAAGAGCTTTCAGCTAAACCATGCTGGTATGTTTGGGGGGCTGTCTGTTTTTGGTCCTGCCCCTTTTGCTTCTGGCTCCACCCACCACTGACATGCAACCCCCGGAAGAGTCTCTGAAATGGAATTTGGCCCTTGGGATGGAATAGGTTCTGCACTCCTGAGATAGAAGAGATACAATTCAGGAGTGGGCAGAAGGTAGATCTCCAGGGGTTTTGGACTTCAGCTCCAAGCATTCCTGACCATTGACCATAGTGGCAGGGGCTTCTGGGAGTTGAAGTCCCAAACATCTGGAGATCTACCTTTTGCCCATCCCTGATTACGCATCACAGCACTTCCTACCTTAGAATATATATATATATATATATATATATATATATATTCCTCCTCCCACCATCCTGGGCGACTGAGAAGGAGGAGTACTTCTTTAAAATTGGCACCTGCCATCTAAAGCTTTCATAAGTACTTGTATTTTTTTAAAAAAATATTTTTAATCAATTCTTCTAACTAATTGACTCAAAGTGTCAGCCTTAGTATTAAGCTAGTTTGGCAAGAGGCAGAATTTGGCCCATTTTTAACAAGTCAGGTTTAAAACACAGCCCAGGGTCTTGTCAGCGTATGGGAGAGGATGTGCTAATGAAGCCCACTTTAAAGAAAACAGAAACTGACATTTGGCTGCGGCATCTGCCATCCTGTGTCTGGTCACATCAATCTGTACACAGTTAAGAAATGCCTTTTTCTCAAACATCCTTTGTGATGCATCTTTTTGTGAGTGTGCGAATGACGGTATCTTTATCAAGGAGGTTTTTCATGGTGTTTAGTGTGTCTCTGTCAGATCCAAGAGTTCCACTATAGGTAAGCCCATGTGTTGTTCCTCTATGAGAGAGAGAGAGAGAGAGAGAGAGAGAGAGAGAGAGAGAACATCCTGAATATTGAATATCTATGAAATTTTGTTTTGACTTCAGAAGTTTTCGCAGAGAATTTTCATTAATTACACACACACACACACACACACACTTCCACCTTCAATCCAGGGAATCTCCCAGAGATCTTTTCTGTGTTTGTTTGTTTTGGTCTGAAGTCTTTGGCACTTAAAAACTCAACAAAATGGAAGTTTACTTGACTGTTTTCACTGGGACTTCCAGGAACATGTGCATATTTGTTAATTTTATTATTACAAGCAAACTCCACCTTTCCGCCAAGAAGCTCCAGGTGGTGTACATGGTTCTTCTCGTCCCCACCCATTTTGCTCTCACAACAACCCTGTGAGGTCGGAACACAGGAGCTGCATTCTACTGAGTCAAACCATTTGTCCATCCATCAAGTTCAGTATTGTTCACACTGACTGACTGGCAGTGGTTCTCCAGGACTACAGACAGGCAGGGCCGGTGCTACCATTAGGCCAACTAGGCGGCTGCCTAGGGCGCCGGGCTAAATGGGCCACCAGGAGCATAGGGCTGGAGGGAGGGCTCAAGTGGGAGGGGGGGCACTAAATATCTGATCTTGCCTAGGGCACCAAACTGCCTTGCACCGGCCCTGCAGACAGGAGCCTTTCCCAGCCCTTCCTGGAGGTGCTGGGGATTGAACCTGTGACCTTTTGCATTCAGAGCAGGTGCTTTACCACTGAACTAGAGGCCTTCCACAAAGGAAATGTAAGCTGAAAGCAAGCAATGGGCCCAAAACCATGCACTGAGCTTCATGGCGGAGGGGGGGCAGTCCCACATCTGCTTGCAGCCTAAATCTTGATGCAGCATCCAGCTTTTGTACATTTTTTTGCTCAATACTCTGCCAGGCCTTTTTGTTTTGTTTTTGTTTTTAAGTGGTGCTGCCATTGCTAGCTATTTTCTCTTTTTAGCATGTTATTTATGTTGGTGCCTTGTTTGGGCTGACTAATCAAAAAGCAGCAGTCTCCTGGGGATTGTGAGGTGTACCTGAGAAGACAGTCAAGTGCTACCTTGGGTTTAAGTTTCTGCAGAAATCCAGTTAGAATTTTAAAAAATAATTTTAAAAAAAACAGTGAAAGGCGGGTGTCTCTTTTCATTAGTCACTTATCTGATGGCTGCTTTGAGACAAGCCACTTTTTGTTGAAGAATGAGTTAATACAAAGGGTCCAAGGAGAAATGAGGGTTTCTTTAAAAAACAAAACAAAAAAGGCTTGGAATAGTAGCCTGAAAATCCTGGTGAACCAAAGGCATATTTGGTAGCACCCTCCGCTTCCACTGAATTCCCTCTTCTCCCCTCACCCCCCTCTCTTTTCTTTCTGTCAAAGCAAGATAACAGGCACAGGATGCTTAAAATGGAAATTGTGTCTTGTTGTCATTCTAGTATTGTCTGTAGCATCTCATTTCCAAGAGAGCGAGAAAGAGAATTGCAAACAGGCGCAAACTAAAAGTTGGGATATGTTGCATATCATAAAGCACTAATTAAAGTTAGTGGTACCCTACTTCTTCCACTGCTTCTCCCGTCTCCCTCTGCTTTCTTGACAGCTAAGGCAGGATCGATAGGTCTGAATTCAAAGATGCATGCAGTTTGCTTCAGTCTGTCACAGATGTAATGTACTCTACTCCATTCATGGAGGCTGTTCAGCTCTCTGCATAGCATATGACTCTAAATCTTCTTTCTCTATAAACTACAGTAGAGGCCTTTGTCCCAACTGTGATTTAGCTTCTTTTATTAGACCATGACGGGGCTGGCATCCAAGAAATAAGGGAATTCACTAATCTTAAAACAAGTGAAAAGCAAGAAACAAAAAAACAAAAGCAACCCAAAAAGCTATTTTATTTTGTGAAAGCCACTAATCAGATCCAGCTTGGTTTATATGTTTGATTTAATTATGTTCTGTAATTGCAAAAGTAAACTTTTTGGAGGAAAAAAAACCCCTTTACTTTTATTTTCATGGCAAGAGTCCAAGTAGCTATAAAAAGAGAGCTGGTTGAATCAAATAGGAAAATCATTTCAATGTTCATGCTTGCAGCCAGGGCTGATCACCTGCATCCCAGGTGTGAGGTGTGAGCCCAAATAAATCAGTGGCAGCACAATTTGATACATGTCTGCTCAGGAGTAGCCCCCATTGTTGTCAATGAGGTTTATACCGATGTATAGGATTGCAGCCTAAGATACAATCCTAAAGTCTGTGGAGCTTATGTCTGAGTAGACATGTGTATGATCACACTGTTAAAAGGTTGAAATGTGTTCAAGTTTGGGACCTGCAAGGAATTGCGGGGGGGGGGGGGATATAAATGATTGGGATATCCTTCCCTAACAAAGATTATGATTTATTTCTACCCCACTTTTCCTTCCCTAAGGAAGACCAAAGCAGCTAATGGCATAATAAAAAATACATATACAACAATATCAAATACGATATCAAAAGACCTCAGTATGAAAAATTATCTAACAATAACAATGCTACAGTACCCCTATAAACAAACTTTCCATTCAAAATGCAATTCAGTAGACCAAGGCTATTAAGCAATGCAGCTAGACAGCTCCAGCTCGCCAAATCCTGAACTTCAGTGGTATAGTGGAAGATTCTTTAGGTTGCACTGTTGATAGTCATTGCATATTTTTTTTTTTTTAAAAAAAAAATGGGTAGGCTTCTACTCATGCAATACTGGACATGGAAAAGTGGTTTATGTTGTGGTTTTCAGGACTACCGTAATTCATACCTGATGGCTTCTAGCAATATATCTATCTGCTGAATTTGTTTCTCCTTTAGTGTTTGCCATTAAGATGTGGCCAAGGTGTAATTTGTATGTGATCCTTTCAGAATGATTTCTGTACTTGAGATTAGTATGAACCTTGATGGATTTATGGCAGCCTTCCTCAACCTGATGCCCTCCCGATATTTTGGATGACAACATCCAGCATTCCTGACCATTGGCCATGGCTAGGGCTGATGGGAGATGAAGTCGAAAGCATTCTGAGGGCACCAGGATTGGGAAGGCTGATGTAGTGCTATTCTGCAGTTGCCCTGTAGCTGTAGCACTGAGTGCGGAGGTTTGGGAGTAGTTCAGTAGGAAGCAGTCTATTTAGGTATGAACTTGAGCAGTACTGTGTAGTATAGAGGAGTACTTTAACTTCCCCCTTCCCGTGATGGGAAATTAGGGTCCATGAATGTGTACCTCACATGGGATGCATCCCTGCTGGACTTCCAGGGTACTTTGAAGCTGTTAACGGCTCTGTGCCCTCTCTCTTGTTCAAAGCCAAGGTTTAAATCCTGAGTGAACCCATGTGTGTGGGACAAGGAGGGGCTAGCAAGTGGATGATGGGATTTGTAGTCCAACACATCTCGAGGGCATTGGGTTGGGGAAGGCTGGACTGGACAGGGGTAGATGGACAAATAGTCTAAAGGTGCAAACCTATGCATATTGAGACAGAAAAAAGTCCTACAAGTCCCAGCATGGCTGGCTGAGGAATGCTGGGAGTTGTAGGATTTCTTTCTGTCTAGGCATGCATAGGATGGCGCCCTAAGGCAGCTTCCTGTGGAGATAGTGGTGGCCCTGGTGGACTGGATACGCTGCACCTGCTGTGACCCCAGAAGACTCCACCTGCTTGCAGCTACTTGTTTAATATTTTTAACTACCAAAAGTTAGGACAATCAAAATTCAAACTGCCGAGTGATCCCAATGGCAATTAGAGCTTTTCAGCTGGAGCTGCAAGCAAGAGTTAATAGTGTTGCCTTCTGCTGCTTCGGAGTGTAGAGTTGACATAACAGTATAACAGTGCCTGTTGTCTTCTGCATATGTCACTTCATCTCAGATTTCTCAATAAAGCATTTAATTTTTAGAGACAGGAGCATCAGCATTAACTCATCCGATGCAGTATCAGCCCAAACTAGGACCGTCCTGGCCAGTGATGTCCTGTGAATGGCCAGTGATGGCACTTTCTTAAGCAAAGTCCAGTGGCTCCCTGCCCAAGCATCAACAGCTGACAGTGACAAGTAGCTAGCTCCTCCTTTGCCCTTCCTCTCTGCTCCTGCCACATTCCTAGTGAGCCCTGCAGTAACAGATGTTTAGGGATTGCCAGCTCTTTTCTTTACAAAATCATTATTATTTGTTACCATTGTCTGCTGCCCTTCCTCAGAGTCATATACGTGGGTTACCAGGCAGTCTGCCAACCAAATGCTGAAGTGCCCCAAACCTGCTGAACTTTAGAAACTGACCTCTGGGCTATTATTGCTCAGGCAACACCCCCATTGATCCATGTGGGCTCTTGCCTGGGTGTTGCTGATCAAACTGTAAGACTCTTCATTTAAATGGTTTCAACAACGCTGCAGCACCCGCCCACTTGTCATTTGCAGGCTTCACTCTGCAGCCAGTCTTGGGTTGATGGGCAGGGGTAGGCAACCTGGTGCCCTCTAGATGGTTTAGACTACAACTCCCATAAGCCCCAGCATGGCCAATAGGAAGGGGCAGTGGGATTTGTATTCCCAAACATCTGGAGGGCACCAGATTTCCTACCCCGGGTTTAGGGTTTTTAACCTGAGTTTTCCAGATTTGCATTTAGCATCTTGGATCCTACCAGTTCTGTTTGAAGACTTGCATCCGTTGTAGCTTATGGGTTCTGTGACTGCTGTTTCAGGAATCAAATGAAAATGCAAGTGTAGATATTAGCAAGATTGCCATGGTTATCAGAATTACATTTAAAGTGCCTCATGCTAAACAAACTGGCCATGATCCATAGGGAGAGAATCCCTCTGGGGAGTCCATTGCTTTTAAAGGACTGACTTTATGTATTATGCTTAAGACCGGGAAGCTTCTGCATCTCTAACAGTGTGATCCTATGTATGTCTACTCACAAGTAAGCCCCACTGAGTTCAATGGAGCTTACTCCCAGGTGAGTGGGTATAGGATTGCACCTGAAATGACATTGATATGTTTTTCAAAAGATTTTGATATCCTTGAGTTTTACTTCTTGGCTACCACCTGATTTCTTGGCCCATATATTTCATTTAATGAAGCTTGTGGTAATTTTGTACTACTCAATTAAACTTCTTTTTGAAGAATGATAACTGGCACTGCTAATTATATGTTGAAATTATAATCAACTATTCATCATAAAATGGTGACCTAACTATTGAATCCCAGAATGTTTCGTGAAAGGTACAATATTTTGGATTTAATTAAGGTAGTTAAGTGGGGACGGGGGTGGTGGTGGAAGGAAGTTTTAAAAGACAGCCAAAGGCAAGGACAATGTTTATTTGCTTATTTTTTAGATTCAAGCTTATTGAATTGAAAAACTAGGGCAGTTTTTAGTCTGGAGGGGGGGAATCACCAGTTGCAAGTAACAAAGAGAAGGAAAGTAAAGCTAAATACTTGGATTGCAATATTTGGCCAGCCATAGGTACCACTGGATAGATAGGCCTGCAGAGAAAGGAAGAAAGACTCATGCTTTTGCTACGCTAACATTTTTAGAAATCACAGCAATAAGAGCTTGCAGAAGTGGATGCAAATGAATTGTTTGTTTCCTTCCATTTGTACCATTTTGGTACTCCCATTGTATATTCTTTGGGGGCATAATCTTGTAGAGGGTGGTGGTGCCTCAACTACAGACACTTTTGGAGGAAGCAATTATCTCAACCCATCTCAATCCAACTTCAGGCCTGCATTTTGTACTGAAATGGCCTTGGTCATCCTGAGGCATGACCTCTGTCAGGAAAGAGATGAGAGAGTGTGTGTGTTGTTACTCCTTGATCTCTCTGAGGCTTTTGATGCTATTGAGCATAGTATCTTATTGAATTGACTCTGTGGGTTGGGTGTCAGAGGTGCACTGATACAGTGATTCTGCTCCTACTCCCTGGTTGGTTTCAGAAAGTAGCACTGGGGGGGTCTGCTTGACCCCATGGCATTTGGGCTATGGGGTCCCACAAGGGCCCATCTTATCTCCCATGCTTTTTAACATTTATATAAAGCCATTGGGATAAGGCCATCAGGGGATTTGGAACAAGGTGTCATCAATATACAAATATGCCAGCTGTACGTCTCCTGGTCATCTGATTCAGGTGAAGCTATGCAGGTGCTGAATGGGGGTGTCTGGATTCAGTAATGGGCTGGATGAACGCCAATAAACTGAAGTTGAATTCTGACAAGATGGAGGTCTTGTGGGTAGGTGGTTTTCATGTTTGGGAACTAGGTGTGCAGCCTATTCTAGATGGGATTGCACTTGTCTTGAAAGAGGAGGTGCACAGCTTCGGGGTCTTGATTCAGCATTGTTGCTTGAAGCCCAAGTGGCTTTGGTGGCTAGGATTGCTGGGACAATCAGCTTTGGATGGTTCACCAGCTATGACCATTCCTGGACAGGAATAGCCTGGCCATGGTTCCTCTGGAACTGCAGGAAGAATATGGTAGCATCCTAGGCCAAATTATATTAGCGCCCCCTCGTGACGTGGGGGGGCCGGAGCAAAGCGCCCTGCTTGCAACACCCCCGTGCGATGCGCGACGCGACCCGCGACCGTCGCAACCACCTACCTTCACCGCCCCCGCTGCGGTGCTCTGCCGGCTCCTCATCTCTCGACGCGAAGGACCCGCGCTACGACGGGAAGGTAGGTAGGTGGTGGCGGGCGTGCGCGCGCCGGGGAGGTGGGGTTGCGGGCGCGCGCGGCAAGTGGGGGGAGGCGCGGCGGAGGCGGCGGCAGGGCAGAGGCGCGGAGGCGAGAGGGGCGCAGAGTTTGCGCCTCTCCGCCACGCCCTAGCAGCCGCCTGGTGCTAGCGTACGCCGGCCCTGGAGCTCCTCTTCGCATGAGACTTTATATAACAGCTTTGCCACACAGTAGTTGAGGAAAATCTGCTGTGATGGTGATCATGCAATCATGGGACTCGCATCATGCTCTAGTGATAGGCTATTCACTCAATGGGTTTGGGTTGTCCCCTTGCGTTGGGTTGTCCTATGAGAACAGACTTAAATTTTCTGTGTCATCTCAGGTATCATGTTTGGAGAATACCATGGATTGTTTTGAATGTTAATGCTTTGGAATAAATAATATGAGTCTACTTTACTAGTCACTAGAAAGAATGATCTACTAATGGCTGCAATGTTATATTTAGAACTATGATATATATGGAAGTTTCATTTCTTCACACTTTCTCTTCTCTGGCACCTCCTTATTTGTTCTTTAATATCTTCCTTGAGATAGGTGTAGATTTCTTCTTAACAAGATCAGCCACTTCCTCTGCATTGGATCTGGATCTGCATTGGGCCAGTTTATTTGAAAAATTAAAGTGTTTTTTTTAAAAGTTTTCTACATCTAAGAAGATACTTTGCATGCTTATGATTTCAAACGTTCAATCTATTGCAATGGATGAGCATTGTTCAGGCACTGAGGGACAAGCGTGGCTATCCCTGAGGAGAAGAGAAGATTTTGGAAACGTTTCCAGACTAGTTTTACTACTCTTCATGCAGAAACATTTTCTTACCCTTAAGAGAGAAATTGGAATTATTATTGTGCATCAAGAAGCCAGACAATTGAGACTATTTTTTTTCTTTGCCAAGATAGTAAAGACAAATAGAATTCTAAGATTTGCTCCTGATTTATTGTTCAAATAGCTCTTTCCTTTAAAAACAATTTACAATTGAAAAAATGGAATAAAAATAAAGTGGAAAAAATGAATATGGTTACATCTTCCTATGGTTGTGTAAATGTATACACATCAGCCACATGGGATGATTAATCCTTTCCTTTCTTTCTTTCTTTCTTTCATTCTTTTTTTGTATCTATTGAAAAAAAATGATTGTGTATTTTTCTCTTATTGAGATTTTCTTTTTGTATTGTTAATGTTTTCATGTGATGGCAAATTGCTAAGATGTAAATGAACTCCATTCCTCTACACTAAGATCTAAATGGAATCTTTGGGGGAACAAGACTGAAATAATAGACCCTTTTCATTTTGCATCATAAATTCTTACATCTTTATCCATCAACTAGTTACACCAGAGTGCTTGGATTAAAGCTGATATTAACTGCATTTTATTTTTTATTTTAAATTTTATTTTATTGAGTCATAAATCACATGTTTTCAATATAATCAATGAGTATATAGAAAATATTATGACTTTTCCAACTAGCAAAACAAATACATTAGATTTTTAAAAATTCAAATTATAGTTCTGTTTTCCAACCATTATTATTTTATTCTTCTAAACTGATTATTAAAGGTGAAGTTTAATAATTGTTGCAACATACCTTCTATTACACTATATATATTTTTTCAAACCAGGCATCTCTGAGGCTGCAGTCCTGAACCTATTTATCTGGGAGTAAGTCTCATTTAACTCAATTCGTGACTATTGGCCATACTAGTTGGAGCTGATGGGAATTGAAGCCCAAAATGTCTGGAAGGCACCAGGATGGGGAAGTCTAGTACAGACTATACTAAGCTAGATAGATGGATCAATGGTTCAACTTGGTAAAAGGCAGCTGGCCATGTTCTTATCTGAATTCCAAGGAATGCTCAACTATTTCTACTAGAGATACTGTAGAGCAGGGGTGGGAAACATGTGGCCCTCCAGATGTTGATGGACTACAACTCCCATTAGCCTCAGCCAGCATAGCTAATGGTGAGGGATGATGGACTTGTAGGCCAAAGCATCTGGAGGACCACACACTCCCCATCCCTGCTTCAGTGCATATCATGCAATAGCCCTTTTCAGTGGATGAAATCACAAAAAGGGACATTCAAGGGAGATACTGAGCTGTCCATATGGTTAGAAATGGTGCTTTGGTGCTTAAGAGAGGTGTTACTTTTTTGACTGAACAGCAGCTTATTCCCTTGTGCAGCAGGGCAGGGATACAGAAGGAAAACAATTCACTGCAGTGAAACTGATAAGCAAAGCTCTTTGGACCCTTGTATATCTTTCTCCTGTGTGTACATGTGGCTTCCTTGGATCCTGGCCAATATTTGTAGCATGTAAAGAATGTGCACATGACTTGATTTATAATATAACAGGAATTCTGTCCATTCCTTTGTTAGATATAGCAGAATTTAAATGGTTTAGGTAGCAATCCTATGGCTCCTAGACATCATCCAAAGGATACTTTGGATTCCCAGAAATGAGGTCGGAGACAGAACTCTGACCTCAAAGCTGTGAATCTGTTCTCCAACACACACACACACACACACACACACACACACACATACACCCTCACAGCCGGCACATAAAGAACCACGCCGGCTGCTTCTCTGAGGTCGGGGACTCAACCTCAGAGAGGGGGTAAAGGGGGCTTTCTGGTGAGCAGGTATGATTTATCCTGTGTCCTCTGCAGCCTCCTTCTCTTCCCCTCCAAAGTGCCCCAGCTAGATAGCTGAAAATGGCTGTCTAGCAAAAATGCTACGTGGGAGGAGCAGGGAGGCAAAGATCACCTTCACTACTCCTCCCACTCTGCATTGGATGATCATCAGCCTCCAAGTTCAGAGGCTGATGATTGTCTCATTTGGATTGCACCCTTAATGAACAAAAACAGTAATCCTTTATTATATTATATATGGAGCCAGTGTGGTGTAGTGTTTAGAGTGTCAGATTAGGATCAGGAAAACCCAGTTTCAAATTCCCACTCAGCCATGAAGCTCACCAAGGGCCAGTCACATGTCCTATGCCTAACCTACCTCACAGTGTTATTGTGTAGAAAAAAATGGAGGAAGGGAGAACCTTGTACACTATCCTGAGCCCCTTAGAGGAAGAGTGGAATAAAAATGTAAAACATAAATAGGTAAGTAATTTCTGAGCTCCTGCAGCTCTAAGGAACTGCAGCTCAGTTTTTGATGTTTAAATTTATATGCTCTTTCTGCCCTATAAGACTTTCCAAGGCAGTTTGCAATGACCTCGTTTGCACAACACGGTGCACTGCCCACAGGTGCCAAGCTACATATTTCACTCCCACCTGGGTGTTGTGTCATGTAAGCTTGGCCACCATGGGTTATGCATTTATTTATTTATTTTATTTTATTATATTATATTTGTTAATCGCCCATCTGGCCGGTCACCCGGCCACTTATGCATAGGTTAAACAACCCCCACATTATCCTACAACAGGCCATGGGTTATGCGAGGGTTGTTTAACCCTCACATAACCCATGGTGGCCAGGTTTGCACAACACGACAACCCACGATTGGGGGTTAAATATTCAAAATGGCAGCCAGAAGATGCTGTAGCCCTTCAGGGGTTAATTAACCCAATATCTAAGGTGGTTCAAAAGACACAATAGCATTCATTACATTTGAAAAGGTTAATTTTTTTAACAAACAAAACAAAAATTCAGCACTGGACAGCAGTTTCTGACAGCCAAGTAATTCATTTCCACATTTGCCTCCTGCATGCATTTACATTAATTTTTCCAGAAGTGAAAGTCGTTGTTGTTGTTGTTGTTGTTGTTCAAGTTCCCATTTTGTCTAGTGAAACAACAAAATGACTTAAGCACATTGGACTGAGAACAGACTTGTCAGTTCCTTCTTTCCTTCAGCAGACTGGAATATAGTGTAACTCCCCCCCCCCCATAAGAAATATTCTACAGGTTTTCAATCCATATCTGAGGAAAACAGAAATGCCAGATCCGAGTAAAACTACATTTAAAGCATCAGGACCTTAATAAGTGCAGAACCACCAATGCTCACTGATCAAAATTAAGCTATCCGAATCTGTATTTAAGAGATTCAAATATTTGCAGTGCATGCTGTACGTATACAACCATGAAAGTAGCTAGTCACAACTTTGCACATTCAGTGCTGAAGTGTTCAAGAAAAAAGCCTTACATTACAGGATTACTGGTTGCTTGTATGTCACAGTAATCTACAGCACCCTGCAAAGATGTACTTTGAGGAAAGTGCAAATGGCAAGGTTATTACACAGCAGTCAGAGCCTGTTAGAGAATCAGCCCAATATACCTGATATGCTGTGCATATTGGACTGTATCAAAATCACAATGGGATTAGACAAACAGTATATGATTAAACTACTTTGTCAGTTTGGGAGCTGGGAGAGTAGTAAACCATGTGTATTTAACTTTTGCCTACCAAGGAATTTTTTTAAAAAACTGAAAACAGTAGAAGGTGGCCAAGGCTATAGACACAATATTCATTGCATTAGAGATGCACTCAAATGTTACCAGTCTTGAATCAGCGGTTTTGCATGGCGTATCTCATGGAACAAGGCTCTTCTCCTCTTTTGCACGTGACCTTATCTTTCTTTGGGTGCTTCCAGACAGAGGGCTCCTAGTGCCACCAATCAGAATTGTACAGTAATTCCCCCTCCCTCCTCCTCCTCCTCCTCCTCCTCCTCCTCCTCCTCCTCCTCCATTCTGCAGTGAGGAAAAAATGGAAGAAGTTATGGGAAAGCACGGGACGGGAGAGTAACGAGTGAAAGACAACATCTGGATGTCCCATAATATTCCATGAATGAGGCAGAGTGATGGTGCAATAAAAGCCTCATCTGAAAGCACCCTTTAAAGCCACCAAAGAGCTGATAGTCAAACGATTTCAGTAGTCCCAAAAGAAACATCTTGCACCCTTTCCTCCTCTGCCACTAAACAGCTGTTTTGATACCATCGCCCAGGGTGGCCGGGTGGCCGGCCAGATGGGCGATTAACAAATATAATAAATAATAAATAAATAAATACTCAACAGTTTGGATTTCAGGGTAATATAAATCTCTGCACCACCAACAACCTTCCCCCTCCTTGCTGCGATGGCTTGGTTTCAAAGCAATTCAAGGAATCCCCCAGTGGAGATTGGTGGCACCAATTGATAGCTCCTTAAAGGTTTGGAATGAAACCTGGAGTGGATACACAGCCCCACTGACATTAGAGCCACCAGCCTCCACTGGAATCATCAGTCGTGGATTGCCAAGTTTTACTAGAAGACTCACATCTTAGCAAGAGAGAACTCTGTCTCTTATCACCCGGCATTGTGGGTGCATGAGGAACAAGCCGAAGAAAAGTCCTTTCTATCAGTCTGTTCTGGGAAGTGCACCTGGGAGGGATGAGAGAATCAGAGAGGCTCAAGCTTGTTGAGGTTCTCCCAAGTTGCACCTTGAAGCTCGGTCAGTCTCGTTCCCATTCCTGAGTTCAAGAACAGGAAAAGTGTTTCGAACAGGAAAAGTGCACATTTAGGGGACCCATTTTTTTAAAAAAATGTGCACCCAAGTGTGTGCCCCATTGACTAAAGTGTGAAAATGCATTTTCCCCCCAAAATGAGCATTTTTAAAGTGCACATTTTTCTAACAAATGCATTTTGCAAACATGATCACAAGCTCAGGACCATGTGCGCTTTGCCCCAAAAATGCATTTGCATTTGGGGGGAGTGCAAATGGGGCAAGTTCTAATGTTTAATAACTGAACTGAAATTCTCGTGCTTCCCTAGCATCTAGAGATAGGGAAAAACTTACCATTTCCAGTTCCAACACATTTCCTGCCACATAAGCTTTCATGCTTGATCATGCTTCTGACAAAATGGGATCTGGCCCATATAAGCTTCTGCCGTGATAAGTTTAATCTTTAAGGTGCCACAAGAGTCTTTGCTGACTTTTGCAAAGATAGTTGTGCCTCTAGAATTTCCCATTCTGTCTTTTTGGAGGGGCTCCAATGTAATTAGTAGTGGGTTCCCTCCATGTATTCATAGCTCTATAGGAAAACCATTGTGCTTCAGGCATCCTCAGGTGGATCGTGTGGGTGTGTGCATGCACATTTCCCCAAACAAGTGGTAGGAAAAACAGTACACACGTTCTGTTTTATACTATCTTTACAAAATGGCGTTATTTTCCCCTGAACAGCTTGTGAACAAATTTCCATTTCTTTATGGAAACATAGAATACCTGAATGTTGCACAGGGTGGCTACAAGTTCAAGCTGCTGGGAAGAAAGCAGAGGAGCATTTCCGAAAATAACTCTGACGCATTATTAATTTTAGTAGCTGGATACAACTGGGCTGGTCTCCAAATTCTGAATGTGCCCAAGGAAAGAGGGTCAGTATCAGGGCTGGAGATGAGCCATGGCTCACCAGCATGGAGTCCTCACAACTTAAAGGAGGATTCTCCTAATCCCTCATGACAAGAAGAGGTCAGTCTAAACACAAGTATAAATGTAAATGGGACTGCCTTGGAAGACAAATTGCAATTGGTCCAGAAGGTAGTAGCAAGAATGCTGGTGGGAACTCGCTTACGAGTTCATATTACACCTGTCTTGCAAGGGCTGCACTGGTTACCAATTTGTATCCAGGCACAATTCAAACTGCCGGTGATGGCCTTTAAACTGAGTCCTAAGTGTCTTAGGTATAGGATACTTCCAGAACCTCCTCCTCTTCCCGTACCAGTCTGTCCATGACCTAAAATCTGATGGAGAGGCCCTTCTCTATGTCCCATATATGGTGGAGGCCGGGATGAGAGACAGGGCCTTCTCTGTTGCTGCGCTTAAATTATGGAACTCTTTGCCACAGGAGGCTCCGTTGGCCCCCTCTCTTATGGTGTTTGACCAGATGGCTAAAACCTTCCTGTTCAGGTTTCCATGCTTGTTCTAGATAAGCAAACAAGGAAATTAATTAATTCCATAATTAATAATAAATAAATAAATAAATAAATGATCAGTGTCTCTGATTCCCTCCAGCCCCCACTGAACATGCCAGTTGTGACATAATTAATGTCCTAGCCCAGGGGTGGGCAACTTCCAGGGGCCCAGGGGCCATTTTTTGCCCCAGGACCCTTCCCCCCCCCCCAGGCCACACACTACATGGCAAAATCATTTATTATCTGGCGGCAAACCACTTTGGCGCAGTAAAAAGGTCAAATTAACTTCTTCTGAGCCTACAGTTGACATTTTTAGTACTTTGTAGCAGCTACAGAGCACCAAATGGGTCAAATTTTGTTTCAGAAGAAGTAAAATTTGACCCTATTAACATTCCAAAACACTAACATTTGTTTTGAAAAAAACAAAACCCAGGGTTTTTTTTGCCACCACTGAATTTGGTGGCACAGCATGGGTGCAGGGGCCCCACCCCTGCCTCCACCCCAACTAGTCAGTTAGGGAACCAAAAAAAAACCCTACTCAGCTTGGTCTAGGGACCATGTAATCTTCCAGTGTCTGGATATTAGGTGGCAGGGTGGGCATATGAGGACTGGGCTAGTAAGGAGACATAGCCACCTTACCCAAGAATGTCCACATTGGCTCCCTATTGGATGGACAGCACAACACCGGTTTATCAACAGGGCTCCTACCCTTGAACCTTAAATTCCATCCCTTCCAAGGGGCAAAGGCAAAACCTCCACCACCACAGCACCAAATGCTATTGGACCTGTGGAGCAGTGTTTGGCTGCAAAAGTAATGCTTGGGATGGTGGAATATTCCCTGAAACCATTATTCACCTTGTTTGCTAATTTTGTCAGCCCTGATCAGCTATTACTTCCACACCATTTAAAACAACAACAACTTCATCCTAGCTATAGAAATACTGTAATATCTAAACAAACAAATAAATATTGATTCCAGCCAATTGGAGATTGCATAGCATGATGACATCACAATACCATGTAGCCTATCAGATATGTTGACATGATATCTCAAAGCCAATTCTGAGTGAGGACGGAAAGCATTGGACAAAGACTTTCATCCATGTTTGCAGCCCCGCTGGAAAAATATCCCAAGAGCGGGGGGTGGATGCTTTTCACACCTTATAATAGATTGCACACATTCGATAAGGCTTTTAAAATCATTTCTGAAGAGCAACTCCCTAAACAGCATGGCAAGTTGCTTTTAAACTCGGGGGAAATTTAAGCCCCAGCTTGCAAATTGCTGGGATGATGATGCTTGGATAAAGTTATTTTTTAAAAAACGAGAAGACCCACTGTGAATGCGATTCTCGTGCTCATGAGTCCTCGGGACCCTGTTGATTAACCACAATAACTGACCCTTATGTAAAAATCGATAGATTGAAGAGTGTTGGGATATATTCGTGCTGTTTTTAAATAGAAACATTTTGCTACTGCTAATGTAGCCATTCATATAAATTTGTGACTGTACCTTATTTTCAAGAGATCAGATGCCCAAGAGTAGCATTTGTGCATGGCATGTTTGAATGCATGCATTTCCACTTTCATTTTAGAATTTAGACGGGCATTGTGATGCAGAGCTCCTGCGAGCCGGATCTGACAACCTTCCGGCTCTGACAACCTTCTGCACAAAGGCAGAGCTCCTGTTGTTCGAATCGACAGCCAGACTTAATGATCACCGCAAGTCGAACTGAAATTTTATTGGTGCTCTTTAGTGCAATTGTGATAGTGTTGACACTAAATCAAATTCAATTAGCAAGGGCTTGCTAATGAGTTACACAACTTTGCAAGGGAGGGTGGGAGTGGAAGGACAAAGCATTTTGCTATCAACCAGAATGGAGACTAGTTGCTAAATTGGGGTTAACAGAGCAAGAGCACAAAGAAATTGTAAGATTTTCTCCTGGGGCTACTGTCTGTGTGAAGCTTTTATAATTAATATTTTAACAAATATGTTGCCTGTGCTCTTGGAGAATGAGGCGATGGGAAAGAACATGCAAGATGCTCTGTAGCCATCGCAAGCTTTTTGAAATTATTTTTAAATGCTGAGGCCATGGAACGGCTCTGAGGCCTGGGAGGCCTGTGAATCTAGCTGTGTGCAGGCGCACAATATCCCTACTGGGAACCAGGGTGTCTCTTGCTCTACTCATTTTCTTTTAAAGGCCTCTTCAGCTGAACCTTGGGTTTAGTGATTGTGTGAGTAGGCTGTAGCCAGTGCATCCACTCTGGGTTTCAGCCTGAACTTTAAAGGAGCTGTCCATGGTGCTGAACCTATTTTCGGGGTGGGGTTCGGCACCATGGATAGCTCCTTTAGAGTTCAGACTAAAACTCAGAGTGGCTACACACCGCCCCACTGACATTGGAGCCACCACCAGCCTCCACTGGCTGTAATATCACCCACTCACTTCCCCCTTCTCCTTGTGCATAAATCCTTTCCCCCCCCCCACCAGCACAGCTGGTCTGCCTTTACTCTGTTTTAGAGTTACATATGACCCTTGCCAATCAAGGTTAAGATGAAGTCATGTGCTAAGGCTTGGTGCTAGGGGCATGGTCCTAGCAACTAAGCAGGTCTGAGTCTTCTTCTCAAAGGGTGTCTGCCTGCCTGGAAACCTTCCGCATGCTGCCTTGACTAGTTCCGTGGTGGAAGAAAGGTGTGATCTAAATGGACAAATAGGTGGATAAAATAAATTAATGAACTCACTTTGGAACCTTGGTTAAAGTCAAATCTCAAAAGTAAGTTTAGGAGCATAGTCATGGTTTGATACAGTGGTGTAGTGGTAAATTTTGAAATGCAGGCACTCATCATGGCAGTTGTCAGAGCCGTGGCCTCAAGGAGTGTCCAAAACTTCAGGCAGCTGTGTTGAGCCCTATCAACAAACTAGTTCTAGCAGTTTTCATCTCCACCGGGAACAGATCTTTTGTAAAGCTAGTGGGTCTTAATTGCCCATTCATGAGCAAGCCACCCCAAAATACTTTTCATTACAACAGGGAACAATATATTGTTGCTGGAAATATCGGAAGACATAATAGTCCTAGTTGGGAGGGTGAAAGACTTCATGAAGATATCATGATAAATAAACAAGTACATTTTAAGAGCAGGGTAGGTTAGAAATTAAAACCTTAATAACAGTACAATCCTATACATGTGTCTAGTCAGAAGTAAGTCCTATTGAGTTCAATGTCTCTTACTTCCAAATAATGAGTTATGATTGCAGCCAGAATAAATGAATAAATGCCAAGTTTCGATCTCCATTACCTTTAATAAATCTGGACAAACACCTTTCAGTCCGGCTAAATTAAAATCTGCCTGGAGCCTTTCTGTAATAATAATAATAATAATAATAATAAAAATACAGTATGGAAGTTTTATAATAAAAATGTAAATTATTATTAGTTTTAAAAAACTTTCAGCTTGGTGACCAATGAAGTAACATCCATTTAAGCACTATAGGGGGGCTGTATAATGCTGATTTCGACACTGATGTTTCCATTGTCCACTGTTATATAAAGCTTTTGTAATGCTTCTGAACTTGAGCTTTTATTTATACAGGAACTTTCCCATCCCCTCCACCTTGCAGTACAAAAGTGTGTTTTTTCCACCAAGAGAGAATTTCAAGGATATAGTGTTACATTAAATAGGCTCTCTACTGTTAAGAAGATTCTTCTAGGTGACTAAATGGCAGCAGTGTAATAGGAGCAGTTTGATCTTTAATCATAGTGTTCTGTCGTCTTTTTCATATTGTTTCTGCAGTTGATAATGAAGTTGACATTTTATATTTATATATGGAGGACGGGGATTGTTGGTTTTTTAATGACCTGGAGCACTGTTCAGCAAAGGGGTTTTGTAGTGGTTTGAAAAATTGTAGCTTTTTTGCTTCTATAGATTCTCATAGAGAATCTATAGAAGGCTTTTGTCTAAAGACTTCTTACTGCCACACAGCTTTTAGGGAAATGTCACAGTTCTTTAGAAGGGCAGATAAACACTACTTTTAGAATCATTGAATTGGGAAGAAGAGATGGAACTCGAATGGACCTGAAGGTTCTATATTCCAATCCACTATATTCATGGGTCAGAATCTTTCATACCCAAACCAGAGTACAGATTAGAATGAAAACTATGGTTTATTATAATCTGAGATCTAGCACAATGCACACAGAAATCAGGAGTTAGAAAAACTGCGACATGCCAAGGGTGTCTCTCTGTCAAGGAACACCTTTAGTAAAACATCCTGATTCGGCTTGTGAATGTCAATGTCCAGAATTCAGAGACTATGTCAACTATCACAAGGAAACATTGACATTCTTCCAATTTATGGAATTAGACTCACATGACTGTTGACAATAACCATCCATATTTTCAAAACAGTTTATATTTAAGATGATCTCTATCAGTCTGTCTCAGTATTTATGGACATCATGTGTGAGAGTTTGTTGACATTCTCTTGTGATTCACAACAGCCTCTGTATTTTGAGTATTCACAGCCCTCAGGACAGGACTTAGGAGCAGAAGCGCAGTTCTACACTCAGCAGAATAAGCAGAAGGGCTCCCAAACACAGCAGGGGTTGGTTTACCACTTTTGGAAGTAAGTGAAGTAAGACACATTGCATCTAAAGAGGGCCCCCCCAGAAGATCATGAAGTCTAGAGTCTAAAATTACTTAGCTGCATGACTGATTCACTGTACCATGCATACATACAAATCTGTTGTTTGTTTGTTTGTTTCCTTCACCCAAAGGCTTGGAGCAGATCATGAGAGACCCATGGCACATAGAAAAATCAACCTCACCCTTACCACCTACAAGCCCTCAAGCAAAGAGAAAAAAAATGCACCACCTGAAACCAAGGTGGAAAATGTATTTCTAACCCTAATACTACAATCAAACATATCCTATCAGCCTCTGCAAGGCTCAACTTTATCTTACATTACTGTCATAAGCAAAGATAGGCCATTTAAAGAGAAATAGCTCCACAGAATTCATCATGGTGCCAAACCACGCAGCAATGCCAGAAATATAACATATACTTTGACTCCAGTTTCCCTTCTCTAGGAACTAGATGCAGTGCTGGTGCTATACCAGTCGATTGCTTTAAGTTTTCCCCCAGGGTTTTGTTTGTTTTCTTTCGTTTTATTGGTACTTGTTGCTTTCCAAGTATTCTGGATTTTGCAATGATACCCACGTGCGCTCTGAGTTTTCTACATGAGGCATTTATTGTGCACTCATCATTCCTTACTCACAGTTCTTCATGTTCTTTTAGACAACATCATGACCCTCTGGTTTTGCTTCTATTTTTAAGAGCACTTTTCTTTTCTTTTTTTAGAGTGGGGAAATGTAGTATTATTTCTGAAAGGGAACAAAAATGTATTTTCCCTACTTGTGTAATTGCATTATTCCTCTATCACACAACACCAGCTAGAGGTTATGTAGCATAAAAGCAGGAAAGGAAAAGCTGTTTGTGTAGAACTCGGATCTAAATTCTGCGATGAAACTGAAAGTAGATACAACGGATTAACAATCGTGTGTAGAAAAGCTCTGTAAGTCCTGTGTATATCAGTAGTGGGCAGATAATAGACTGGGATCTGCCAATAGATCTCTGGATGATTTGCAGCAGATCAGCAAGGTTTTATGACTCCTGAGAATTTGACATTGCAAGTAAAAAATATTATTTGCCACCTCTGGCCTTGTGCTAGTTGCTTATCTCTCAGCTTCTATGTTCCTTACCTGTAAAATATGAGTATATGCTGATTGTCTTTCACTAGGTTGTTGTTCACTTGTGGTGGCCAGTTTTGGAGTTTTGTATTGGAATCCCTGATCTTAAGTAACTCAGATGCAGATTTGTACTTGTGTAGTAGATACAGGTTATCCCAGTGTCTAGTTCATGTGGTGCATGTGGTTCTGTCCCCTGGACCACATTTTGCATTTGCCTCTACCCTCCCCTGAGTCACTGTTTTGTACTTGGCTCTGGTTGGTGGACATTGAGGCACTAGTTTAAAAAAAACAACAAAGCAGATCCCACAAGCCTGAAGTCTGCCCACCTCTCTTTGGTTTGGATTGCATAGCACATAGGCCCAATAAAAGAGGCTGAGGACCAAACTGCACATGACACTAAACACGTAACTTGGAAGCTACCTTGGGTTCTTTGCAAGTGGGAAAAAGGCAGGGTATAAATGTAATAATAAATAAGGAAGCAATGTTTTGGCCCCTAGACAGTGCCTGAGGGGCCATAGGATATTTCAGATTCCCAGATCCGAGGTTGGAGATTGCACTTCAACCTGAGAGCTGAGAATTGGAGCTCCACGCCCTGTCCCCTGCCTCCTGGCAGCCGGTACATTTCATTTCATTTATATACCGCCCCACAGCCGAAGCTCTCTGGGCGGTTCACAACACTCTATCTGGGCGGTTCACAACACTCACAGAAAGAACTGCACCGGCTGCTCTCTGAGGATGGAAAAGCGAGCTTGGAGAAGGGGGCGTTCTGGTAGGCATGGAGGGGAGGAGACTAGAGATGCCAGGATACACATTATCCTGAGGCCTCTCCAGCCTCCTTCCCTTCCCTTTGTAACACCGTCACTAGACAAGCAAAAAAGCCCATCTAGGAAAATACAGGATGGGAGGACGGGGAGGCAAAGATCACCTCTGCCATTCCTCCCGCCCTGCATAGGATGACCATAAGCCTCCAAGTTTGGGAGCCTACCGTCATCGCAATGGGATTATACCATAAACTGAGCAACAATAAGCATGTCAGGGTCTTTTAAAAAAATTAATACAAGGACCTGATTGTATTGCAACTGCAGTGCACAAGGAGCAAAGGGATCACCCTTTCCTTCCCAGCTGTGATCCAATGAGAAACTACCCACCCACCCCCGACACACACACACGCACACACACACACACACACACACACACACACACACACACCGCTATTCGCCCCAGGAATAAATTTCTCATTCCCTCCCCCACAAGGCTAAGAAGCACAGGCGGGAGGTGGATTTTCATCTGAACCACAGGTGGAGAGGAAAAAGTTAAACCTCCCCTGCCCATACACTGCAATACCACTGAAAAGTGGGGCTGCCCTGTGGCAATTATTATTACTTAAACACACGCACACACACACACACACACAAACTAATGTGCTTCCAAGTGACATTTTTAGCATCACATCCAGTTTGGCCGTGAGTCTCAAGGAAAGGGGTACAAGAAAAGGTGCCTGCAGATTGAGAGGATGGGCAGAAAGATCAAGCTGAAGGCAAGATAACTTCAAGGGATATAATTAGGATACAGAACTCAATTCCAATATGGCTGTTACATGCAAAATTAAAAACAAAATCCATTCTCTTGTCAAGGATATGTCCTTCAGAGGGACTCAAGTTTGTTCCAAAATTTTTGCCTTTAACAGTGCAATGATGGTGGGCCTGTTTATGCTTTTGCTGAGAATTATGTGCTTGAAATGTTTTGAAATATATCTTCCACTCCAGTCCCAAACACAGTGCATTAGAATAAGTCCTATAAAAACAATAAAAGTTACTCACATGGGACATGTAAAAGGACTGTGAGTCGATGGGATTAAGGTGGAGGAAATAGTTGGTATGCATCATACTGTGTGTTACATCCAGATAATGTTGACTTAAACAGAAATCAAGTTACAATTTTGTACTTCTAGTATAAATAATTAGTGGGTTGATTGGGGAGTTAATACAATTATATATTCATAAGGTTGTAGCAGAATACTGCCAAATATCTTGTGTAAAAGCTATTAAATGAATCATACCTTTGGCCTATACTCTAGAATGGAATTTTAAATAGCCAACTTGGCTGGTAAATTTTTCACATTCTTAATCTATTCATTTTACTTCTCTGTGAGCTCCCTCTCAATGGAGGAAATACGCATTTCAAACCACATTTTGGCGGAGATCAATAACACTTTTGAAGAGATAGTACCGTGAACTCAGGAAATGCGGTAGCATTAAAGTTTACCAGGCAATACGGTTGTCTTTACTTACACACACACACACACACACACACTCAGGACCAACATATAAAATGCACTGCTAATTATTTTTTTTCTTACTTGTTTCATTTTCCACTGAGGAATCTCACAGATTAATACTAGTCTTTGCCTTTTCTTCATAAAAGGTTGAAGATTTATATTGGCCACTTGGAACAAATACTAGAATGTTCTTCTCTGTTTGCTGCTGCTGCTGCTACTGATATATATATATATATAGATATATATAGATATATATATATAAAGCCATGACAATCAAGTCAGTCTCCTACATGCATCATTAGACATGCAGGAGGGTTGCCTCTGCTGGAGGGGGCGGTGATAGAGATTCCCATGTGTAGAGTAGGCATGGCTGGATCAGTCTATTTCTGGTCTGTGTCAGCTTCACATGTATCCATTCATAAGTTCACTCCAGCTCATTTCTGCATGAATCTAGCAATGTATATTTTAAAACTTTATGAAAATGTGCATTATTTTAACATATTTTTCTCAAAATATAGGCATTTTACCCAAAAATATGCATTTTATCCTAAAATATACATTTTGGTATGCATTTTATTTTTATTGCAAAATTTGGAGAAGTGCAGAATAAAGATAACTGTGTTCTGAGCCGTGCAGTAGTCCAAGAAATGCAAATTAGGTCAGTTTGCTTACAGTGCGGACCAAACAAAATCCTTGAGCATGCCTAGTGCAGAGAGCTGTGAGGCTGGATCATTCCCCTAGCATTTATGAAGCATTTCCTGACGGGTCAAACTAACTGGTAGAGATCATGCATTGGTCTATTTATAAATTCGTATGGCCAGGTCTCTATATGATTGCCCTGTCTACGTCTGGTTCCTAATTCTTCTTTTTAAAAAAAATTGTAATATCTTGAATTTGTAATAATATGTTATTAATTATCCGTATTAGAACTCTTAAAAATCTATAGTATCTTCACCCTTGCTAAGAAACATTCACCTCAAGCATGCTTCTATCTTTTATTTTCCTAGGGCCATATACTGTTTTTCCCTTTACTCTTGCAGTGGTTCCCAACCTTGGGTCCCCATGTTGCTGGACTACAGCTCCCAGCATCCCTTGCCATTAGCCATGCTGGCTGGGTATGCTGGGAGCTGTAGGCCAGCAACATCTGGGGACCCAAGGTTGGGAACCACTGCTCTAGAGTAAATGCAAGACAAGGAAATGATCATTTTTATCCTCCTTAGTTTAACTTGCCAGGTTGCCTGAATTGTCCTCACATATTTCTATTATGGGAGAGAGACGCCTGAACTTTTCATTGGCATCCTACATTATAAACCTCATATAAAAGAGAGCTCCATGACCCTGCAGTTTTTATTATCTGTGTAGGTGAGAGTCTTTTCTGTACAAGTTATAGCAGAGACATTGTGTTTTAAAAGAATAGGACTGATGTGCTTTCCTAGATTTTTAAATTGGATTTTATGACCTGTAGAAGACCTGTGGAAGACTACTCTGTAATTTGTGTGTTTTGTTCCTCTTCTTGTTGAACAACCACTATTTGGTTTCCCTTGAAGCATAAGCTGACCCAGCTTTTCCGTTGCCAGGATTTTTAAATTTTAATTTGCAGCATTATCTGCTGGAGTTAGATGTTGTATCAGTCATGTTTGGGACTCTGTAAACAGCAATAGGTATCACTCTGGCTGGTTGTGGTTGCATGATGTGAACCAACTTGTTGTGTATTCCTATGTTGTGAGCATTGATACTTTAATATGTTTTGACAAAAGCATTCTGGGTTCATCAAAGAAGAGGTACTTTTCTTGAGGCTTGGTTTTGAGCCTTGTGGTTAAACTAAGTTCCCTTCATTTGCTAACATATCTGGAGGGACATTCCATAAGTCAGGTGCCGCCACTGAGAAGTTTTTCTCCCCACTCCAGTCACAATCTGCCTCTGCAGATGGGTGGGAAAACCCAGAGAAAGGCCCTTCGTTTTGTTGAGGATGTTTAAGAGTGGGCAGGTTTATATCGGAGGAAGTCCTTCATATATCCAATTCCCAAGCTGTTTAGTGTTATTTTGTTACAATTGCAGGTGTTTAGAAGCTGTTGTGCATGCAATTACATCTGTGTAGGAAATATGTTATAAACAAGGCATCTCTGAGTTCCGGTTTTGAAAATACAACCCGTGGTTGACCTCTCATAAGCTGGTGAAGAAAACCCTTGCAACTTTGTTGCATTAAGTGGAGGATTGGGCAAGAAGGACTGACAGAAATAGGGAGATGGAGGTAGAGGAACCCGGGTTCCTAAATAGTATGTGAGTGAGAACTATTTTTATATGAAATGGAAAGAACCCACATTGACACTTTGTACACAAGCTGGAGTTGAAACTGGCCATGAGGAAAACAAGATCCCATCTCTCTTGCATGTAGACTCAACACTGCTGATATGATTTGACAGAGAGACCAGAAATATAAAACTGTGCAGTGCTATTTTTAAAGATTCACTTCTGCTAAGTACAATTGCTTGTTGATAAAATTTTATATATCGACGGTGGGTACAGCACCCAATTGGGGGGAGGATGTTTTGTTTTGCTGTACAGAACATTTCTGAAGTTTAAAACGCTGAGACTTATCCCTTAGTATAGGAGGAAATGACTTCAAAAGTATTTAGAAATAACAACCCCTCAAAATTAACTTCCTTTGGCAAACTAAGCCAATTGGAAAGCAACAGGCTTGTATTTATTTAATTGATCAATCTATTTCTTGAATCTGCATTTACTATTTAGAAGCACAGAACTAACAGTAGAAAAAAACAAGAAAACAAACTAAAGCAGTATCATAAATAGCAACTATGACCTCAAAATGAAGCAAAAATTAAAAGCAGCAAATCTCCAGTTTAAGACACAGTTTAATCAAATGGATACTTTCTGAAAGAGAACTGTGTTGTTTTTTAACCTACCTTTTTGAAAGGGGGGAAATATTTACCTGCTGCCATTCGGGTGTTCAAAGCTAAGACTCAGTCACAGACCCTTTTTGGAGCACCGATGTGGTTTCCCTACTCCAAGAACTCACTTGAGGGCATTCAAACTTACTTTTTGAGAGCAATATTTGGCATTCCTAGGTGTGTCGCATGGGCAGCCCTTAGTTTAGAGGCTGGAATTAATTCATTGCAATGCGTGGCATGGATATTTTCTGTCCACTATTGGCTTCGCTGTCATCGGGCACTCCCTCCTGACTCACTGGTGTCTAAGGTTTTGTTAGATTTCATAGATTTCATAGATCATAGAGTTGGAAGGAGTCCAACCCCCTGCTCAATGCAGGAAACCAGAGGAGGAGTCTCCCATCCAAGTAATAACCAGACTTGACCCTGCTTTGCTTTCCATGCTCAGACAAGCTGAGCCAGCATAAGCTAGATTCATATAAACCTCCGTGGGTAAAGGCTATAGAGAATAAAGTTACTTCAATAGGTCTTGCCCCCTCTTATCTTTTCTCTGTGGATTTAGATAGTGCCAAATTTATAGTCAAACGGAGATTAACAGATATAGACAACCAAGAGCTGCTAAGCGCAGCTTGGGGTCCATGCTCCCCTCAGTCATTGGGTCTTTTGAGATACCCTCCAAGTAAAGGAATGTCTTACTTGGAGTAGTTAACTGTCCAAATATAGGAGGGCCTTTTCGTTAGCAAGGTTCAATGCCCTCCCCTCAAGCTTACTGGAGGGTAGATATGACAAAACTCCTAGGAACACCAGATGTTGCCCATGCAACAACATGGAGATAGAGTCCATTTTACATGTATTATTTCATTGCAGCTTCTACCAAGGAGTGAGGAAAGATTTGATACTTCCCATAACACAAAATTTTCCTGGCCACTCCACTGAGTCTATTATGACTATATTACTTCTTGGCACAAACCAACAAACTACGAAGCAAGTAGCAAAATATCTGAACCTGGCCATCGCTACTAGACCCCGTATGTTGGTGTGCTAGGCTATCGATTTGTCAATTTCATTATTTATGTGTGCTATTTATATATGTATATATTTTATTTATTTATTAATTATATTTATACCCCGCCATTTTTCCTGCAAGGAACCCAAGGCGGCGCGGCTTACATAATCCTCTTCCTTCTCTCCATTTTATCCTCACAACAACCCTGTGATGTAGGTTAGGTTGAGAGTCAGTGACTGGCCCAAAGTCACCCAGTGAGTTTCATGGCTGGGCGGGGACTAGAACCCAGATCTCCCGAGTCCCAGTCCAACACTCTCACCATTAAGCCACACTGGCATATATGTATATTGGTCTTTTGTCCTTTTATTGTATTATTCAGCTGTTGATCAGCTGGGTTTTTAATTGTTGTTATAAATGGTCTGTTGACTGTTATTTTTTTTTTAAAAAAACCCTACCTTTTAAAGGGAGAGAAGCTCACGGGCAAATTTAACTTGGTAGAGAGTTCTATAATTGAAGCACCATCAACAAGGAAGCCCCAGATAGCTGCGTACCATAAATTAGATTGCAAGGAGATTACTAAAAGGGTCTCTTTGGAATATCTCAGTCCATGAGTGGTGGTGGGGATGGGGATATATGAGAGGGGACATCCCCCTGGATGACAGATTTTGGGTAGATGTGCAACCTTAGTTCTCCCCTACCACAATCACGTTTTCATGTTTGTTTGTTTGTTTGTTTTTAAGTATTTTAGGATACAATAAATAATATTCATGCATCAAAAGGCCATAGCATGGCTGGCTGGGGAATGCTGGGAATTGTAGGACATTTTTCCTTCTAAACATGCATAGGATTGCACCCTTAGCCACTTTTTTGGGCTATGGCCTTTTGATATATGAATATTATTTATTGTATCCGAATAAATTAATAAGGCTGCAGTCCTATTCCCACTTTCCTGGGAGTAAGCCACACTGAATTCCTATACTTTCATACAGGATTACACTGTAAACGTTGCTCCTCACAAACATGCATTTGGAATCCTCGGTGGAGAGGAATAGTTGGGAGAGCCCTTTCAAAGGGAAAAACAAGCAAACAAACAAATAATAAAGAATGACTGGTGAAAGGGAAATGGCTAAACACACGCACATACACGCATACACATTACAGAACATGTACCCTCCTGGTTCTTCTTAAAAAAAAATTTTTAATGACAGTGCTTCTTGCATGTAACATGCATTTTGCCCTGAAAAAGATGAGGGAAGTAAAAGACAACAACAAAAAATGTTATAACTGCTACTTCAGTCACAATATTTAAATAAGAATTTGCATTTAAATTTATTTTATTATTACTAGTAGTAGTAGAAGTAGTAGTAGTAATAATAATAATAATAATAATAATCATCTCTAAATACATATTAATAAGATGTAGCCATCTTATACAATTAATGTTTCAAGAGTCATGTTGGAAAAATGGGATGGCCCAAATTCTGTCTGTTTGTATCCCAACTTAGTACGCATACATTTTATGAATGCCCTCCATCCCCTTCCATAATGAGATGGATCATGGATGAAACTTTAGTGTGCTGGAGACAGAACAATCAGATCACTGTGAAAGGATTCTATACTAGGTTTGCAGATCCAACCTGCAAAAATGTTGTAATGGTGACATTGGAACTCTTGTGAAAATAACCTAATAAATATCCATTTCTAAAACAAGAAAAGAAAAAAGAAGCCTAGGGCTTCAGCCTGCTTGTGAGCCCCACAAGTTCTGATTTGGAACTTGTCCTCTACTTTGGGCTTTGGTTACTCCATGGGGAGGGACATGAATTGGAACCAGTTTAAACAAATGATAAGTATGTGCAGGTGATGGGAAAATTCTGGAAGTAAACATTATTGCCGGGGGAGGGGGGGGAGAGCCAAGAAGGGTTTTACAGCACTAAGAGGCAATTCTAGGTTTGATTTCTCTCACATACTCTTTTTCTGATCTTTTATCTCAGAGCAGGAGAGACATTTCTATTATTGAGCAACATTTCACAGACACTATATTGCAGAATGGCCTCTGTGTTATTTCCTTCAAATTCACACCTCAACTAAAAGTGCAATATTTCCATCTGCCAGAGAAGGAGTGGATTGCTTATATGGAGTGAAAATGTGCAAAGAGAAAATGATTCAGACGACAAACAGGGCACGGGTGGATGTGGCGCTACCTTTCCTGTGTCTTTGACAGGGGTGTGTCTCTTGGTGCAGCTTGGTGACAGGAGATTTGGCTTGGTTGAGCTGTGCACTAGTTGTATATTTAATTAAATGGGTGAAATGTTACTACTCACTTGTAACTATGCATGTTTACTCAAAAGTAAATCCCATTGAGTTTGATGGGGCTTTCTTCCAAGTAGGTGGACATAGGAGATTGCCACCTTAGTTTCTCTTCATAGCCTGCCTTACCACCAGTTCTTCAGCCCAAGTGAGCTTTTAAGGTCAAGGTAACTGTGTTCTCCCACACATTTCTTTGCAAGAGCCCCAGCTTCTGTGGAGCTTAGGTTGTTTTTCCCCTCGATGTCCAAATGTGTTAGACTCATTCAGTGCTTTTTTTCCGGAGAAAAGGGTACCAGAACTCTTGGATTACATTTCCTCGGGAGTAGATGGCGATTAAATTGTAATGCAATTAATAGGAGAAAAGGTGCTGGAACTCAGTTCCGGTGAGTTCCACCAGAAAAAAAGCCCTGGACTCATTCAGCCATAATAGTTAAATTATGGTATGGCATTACGTGAATGAGCCTAAGTTTTGTGAGCTCCCCTCTTCCTCCTTTGGCACAGCCAGTAGGAGGATATTGGAAGCAGGTGCAGGTGAGGATTTTGTTTCAGATCCATTTTGATAAGGATTCACCAAAATTCACAAAGTTCTCCATATCTGGGACAAAAGAAACTTGAGATTTAAAACATTTGAATGTGGGAGCAAGTGAATAACAGATTCATCCATGTGGACTCAGGACTTTGAGCACTTTGTTCAAAAGTCTGAGCATGAATCCCTGTGTATTCAACCAAGTTTGTAGTACTGAATTAGGGTTGCCATCTTTTTTTTCCAGACAGGCTCCTCAAATTTAACAGCTTTATGGCAGGCAGGTACATCATGGTCCCTCATGCTAGAAATAGCTGTACCTATTGAATTTGGCTGGTGCAGATGGGTGAGAATTTCATGCCAGTTCGTTTTTCATAAGAATTTATCAAAACACTCAAAGTTCATATTCAGGAGAGAAAGAATTTGAGACTTTAAAAATTCAAATGTGGGAGAAGGTGTAACTGGCAGATTCACCCATCCCTAGCTCGGTTTCAGACTAATCATGGTTACTCATTATTATATCCAAACCAGACCAAATTGTGGTTAATCTTAACTATAGTTTAGTCCCTAACTTTATAGAAACAAGCCAACTTCAGACTGTGGTTTACAATCCTAGTTTGTTTCCCTAAAATAGTTAAGATTACCCAGTTTTCTGTTTAGACATAATGATAAACCATGGTTACTTGAAAACAGAAACAAAAGCTTCTGATCTCACAGCCACTCTGGAGGAGGAGACAGGAGGAGGAGCGCTCAAGTCCAAGCCTTGTGTCCACAACGCTAAACCAGGGGTGTTGAGCCTCTTTCAGCCTGAGGGCCAAATTCAGTTTCGGAGAAGCTTGTGGGGCCCACATTCCAATGGTGGCTGGAGCTGAAGGTAAAAGGGGTGGGGACAAAAATTTTAAAAAAACACCCCAGCATATTGTAACTTAAGGCTCTTACTGCCAGTAACTAAGCCTTAGGAGAGGCATTTCAACCTTTTAGAATGGGGAATGACCATGCAAAAGCCAGGGAACCACCATGTGATCAGCAGTCAGGGGAGAGGTGATGGGGCCAGGGGAAGGGGCATGGCCATCTGGGGAAACTTGGAGGACCAGATTGGAACCCCAGGTGGGGTAGATTTGGCCTGCGGGCCTGAGGTTCAACACCCCTGCACAAACCAGATCATTCTCTTCCTCCAGTCTTGTTTTACGAGCCCATCCTCACCTGTATAAGAAGCAGCCCAGACCCATGTAGAGCTACAGCATTTGTGTGAACCATTCAAATCTGACATCATCACCCAGACTGCCTCTAAAACCATGATGTTTTAGGCAGTTTCAACTGAGAGGTGTGTGGTCTCTTGACTCCCAAGGCAGAACATATTTATTTATACTTTAAACAAATAGCAATTTATTTTTTAAAAAGAAGAAGAAGCAAGGAATAATATATTCTAAAGCACAGAAAATAAGGAAAATATTGATCCATAAACTATTCACTGGTAGATGGTGTTGGCATATGAGACATGGTCATGTTTCTTTTATTTTTAGTTACAGAAGCACAGAATTAGGTTTCCCTGTGGAAAAAGTAAAAGTTCTGCTTCTCCTATGGAGAGCGAAGCAAAGCCAGCCACAGTGAGTCTCCCGCAGAGCTATCGGCCTATGTAAACACCCCACTAAAATTGTTACTCCGGGCAAACTCAGTCTTTCTTAAACAGATTCATGCAACCAAATCAGGCAGCTGGCTCTTCTTTAAGGTAGCTTTCTACATATGTTGCGGGACAGAATCCATCATTTCCTGTCTGTTAACAGTTCAGTGTGGTTCAGAATGAACCACACTTCCAAACATCTTGTGTTTGGAAGTCAACATGGTTTGGATGATGACCTGAGCTTGTGTCCAACCACTCACAGGACCAGGATAAATAGACAGGGCTATGTCTGTAACATAGGTTAAGGAAAGCTACTAGGTATTTATGAAAAATTGTGACCTTGCAAAGAGCTGCAGCTATTGCATGGTATAGTGATGTAATGTGACGTAATAGAATGAATGAATGAATGAATGAATAAATAAATAAGCAACACCAAATAATGTGGGGTTCTAAACTCAGTCTTTTTGTTGTGTTGCAGAATAGAGACTATCAAAATAATTATTAGGAATAAATGGCATAGCAACTGTTTGGCTGATATTTTTAGGCTAGAAGTCCTGCTTAATAGATATTTTTCAGAGATCAGGTTCAGAGAATATGCATCTAATTCTGTACATGTCTATGCAAATTCATTGGGCCTGATACAAAATATGAATGGTATTCCTTACATGTGATAAGACTATATATATATATATATATATATATAGTCTTATCACATGTAAGGAATACCATATATATGATTTTATGTATTCATATATGTAATGCAACATGAATGGAATGCTTTAGGACAGGGATGGGGGAACCTTTTTCTGGCCTGAGAGCCAGGTACCTATTTGCATGGGAACTATTTACCTAGGCAGGGGAGCCAGTCAAACACTGCTAACATCAGCAGAGGTAACTGTGGTGAACATGCATTGAATTTTAACACTCCCATGCAAATGGCCAGTTCCGCCTGTTTTCAGGGCCATGCTATGCTTTAACTCCACTGGTATAGCAGTAGATCACCATTAGAACAAGCAAGCAACTACCATGCCTGGGATGGTAATGTAAAGAGGCCTCTCTAAGTACCCGTTTGTTCCTTTGTAACTGCCTGATTGTGGATTTTGAAGGGCCAGTGCTTGGTAGATTCACTGCACTTCTTTCTGCTACAAGCGGTTTCTGTCTCAGGCCTGTATGGTATATGCGAATTGTCCTATATTCCTTTAATATTCACAAATTGCATGCTTCCAACAGTGCAATAAGCCTTTACCAGCATCCCCTGCACTAGAATTTAGAACTGCAGCATGAACTTAAAAGGCCCCTGATTGTAATACGATGAGAACGTGACTTTCCCCAAATGCCACGAAATGCCTGAGCTTGAGCAAATCTTGTTCAGAGACTTGCAAGAGATTCAAAAATGCTGCCATTCTCCTCACTCATATTTTATATAAGCAATTCTTATTCTGCTTGTTGCCCTGTATACAACATTCAAAAGGATCCCCCCCCCAAAGGCTAGGCTAAAAGTTAATTTACTTCAGTTTATCTGGAATTATATTTGCATTAGTTATCATGTAAAGGCTATTATCCGTGTTATATCTGTCAGTGACGATAAGCTACATATGGATGAGTGTAAGCCATTCATTTCTTTATAGATCCTAAGTTCCCGAGAGAGTGTCAGACATCTACATGACATTTCAGAGCAATGCATTTTTATATTTGGATATCATGTTAGCTGAAAAAATGTGTACAATTGCATGTCAACTGGCAGCTCCCTATTAAGAATGCATTTGAGGAAATAAGTACATAGACTACATAGCACTCAGAAATATGCTAGTGATTGACACACTAATTTATAAAGGCAGCCTGGATGGAGTTCATTTGAATTCTATATAGGTAGTACTAACACATCTGTGGCAGTTTACAAATAGTATCACTGTATTGGTGAATAAATCTGACACCAGATAGCTATAAAATAGCCATATAGCAATATATTATAGATTAGATAGATTTTCATTAATGGCGATATTGGATGTGGAGCCCTAAAACCAGCAAAATCTAATGAAAACGTATTTGGCAGACAGTATCATCGTGATGCCTGTGCATTAGATCACCTGTTATAATATTTCTCAATAATGGGATGAAAGAAATGGCAGGAGTGAAGCTGTAGGCCTGTGTGGCACTAAAATTAATAAGGCATTTACATGTGCATATTTACTGTTTATTTATCATTTATAAACATTTGTTCCCTGCCATGAAGATGTGTGTGTGTCCCATATTACACCTTTTCAAAACTTCTATGCACTATGATTTCGTATAAAAAATGAAATATAAGTAAAAGGATAAGTAAACAGAACTTACTATACTACATGTTGTGGTTGTATAACGATGGGGGGACATGACCCAGTTTCTCACAAAATTAGGTGAGATTTTGTTCAGTTCTTTAGCCATCAGACATCCAACAAATCTTACAATCAGGTGTGTCATTGGCAAAGCAAAGACAAGATGATGCAGAAGCCAAATATTATTGAACCCTCCAGAAAATCCAGGTTCACATAGAGCTCACCACAAGGGTGACCGGAGAGAAGAAATCTGAGAGTGAGAAACAAAAGGTAATGTGAATCTATCCACCATCACATAATGTGTACATGTTAAAACCTGTTCAGGGTCTTCTGCAGATATCCCCTTTCTTCAAGGCAAGGGAAGGTAACAACCAGAGGGAGGGCCTTTTCTGCGGTGTGCCCTGGTGCTTGCTTCTGATCAGTAGCCACCGACTCCGCCACTGACCTCTGTCTTCTTCTTAGCATATCCTATCCATGGACTTTAAGTTCCCACTTCTGTCCCTCGTCTCTCAGTTCTTGGTGCTGCCACAGGGGCTCCTTTGCTTCCTGCAGTCCCTCCAGCCATTCACATGCACACTTATTGCCTAAGAGCTTTCATCTTCACTTAAATGAAAATGACAGTACAGAGCCAAAGGTATTAACTGCACATTATTTATATCATGATCTTCTAATAAGGATAAGGAATAAAAAAAGGGGGGGTAGGCAACTTCAGGATCCAGGGGGCATTTTCACACCACAGCCCCCCACCCCCCAATGGCCACACACGCACACACACCCCTGTGGTGCCAAAACATAAAAATGAATAAATGAATAAAATGGCATCCAGAGTGGCTATCATTATATATACCCCCAAAATATCTTTTATTCCTTATTAGAAGATCATGATATAAATAATGTGCAATTAATACATTTGGTCCTGTACTGCCAATTTCATTTAAGTTAAGATGAAAGCTTTTAGGCAAAAAGTGTGTGTGTGTGTGTGTGTGTGTGTGTGTGTGTGTGTGTGTGTGTATGGTGCATACTACTATGGCCTTTTATGTCTTGCTTCCTGAAGTACTGTTGCTTTCCCTGTGAATCTCAATGGACTTTTGTGTTGTAAAATGTCAAATTGAAATGTTCAGTTGAAGTATCAAGTTTTCTCAGCAACCACTCTTGTTCCCCAGGTTTCAAAATAGGGTATATTGATGTCTACGCATTGAGTGGGTAGCCAGGCTCACGGTTTGGTATGTCCCAAAGTATGAGCAATTAGACCCTCTTGCATGCATGGCTCTCAGTCATCATGAAATAAACCTGGATAAAATGCTTGGAGGTACAAATGGCAATATGAAGGCTTCTGGGGGACTCAGATCAGTTACAATGTCAAAGGATCCTCAAAGCATGATTCAAAATACTCTGCTTTTGGTTTAATACACTGTTTAATTCTGAATCTACATTACTCTTTTAAGAAAATGGAAAATATCAGTTGCCATTCCAAAGCAGTATTTTGAGCTAAGATGTAGCTTTCCTCTCCTCTGTCCTGCCGCCCTTTGATGTGAAGGGTGGGGGTGGGGATCCCCCCTCCCTTATGCTCGGTCCAAAGCTCTAAAGATGACCCCATCTCCTTCACCTAAAAGAGGCCTCCTTCCTTTCCTCATCCTTTCTCTCCAACAGGCTTGTTCATTAGCTAACCAGAATATGTGTGTATATATTTGAGGCAGCCTCGATGCGCCAGTAGACAGGGGGACACGCTTCAATGGCTCTGAAGCATGTCAGATCCAGTTCACATGGAAATAGTTGAGCAGGCCTGCAAGATGCAGCCCTAGCCCTTTCTTCAGCGTGTAGACACCTCCAAGTGGTAGGAAGGATCTACAACTGCTCACATCTGAATTTTTCACCTCTTAGTTGGGTGCAACCAGGGGTGAAAGAACCCTGGACAACTAATGATCAGTATGCAAGGGCTGCTGTGGGCTGCCTGTGTATCTTGACTGGTTGTTTCTCTAAGGGGGCCTTCAGGTATTAACAGGGAAGAGTTCGAATGTAGGCACCCTGAAATGCTGGCAGTGCTGTTGTGCCCTGTTGATAATCTAGGTTTGGAGGATTCATAAAACAGGTGTAGTTTGAACTATATAAAGCAGAGAATCCATATTCTCTGCTTTATATACAGAGAATACGGGATGGGATATACGGGATGGTACAAAGAAACAATGCACACTTCAGTTGGAAGCAGTAGCAGCATGAAGACGCTATGGAGACATACAGGCAGTCCCCGAGTTAAGAACGTCTGACTTACAGACAACCCATACTTAAGAACGGACTTCTTAAGTCATTTACATAGAGTACATAGCGTAGTATACTACGCAATGTGCGTAATTTACGCAATTTGCATAAATGCCAATTTTAATGTATAGAACGCTAAGCTGTTTGACTTACATACAAATTTGACTTAAAGACATTCTTAAGAACAAAACTCGTTCGTAACCTGGGGACTGCCTGTATATGATGAAAAGGAGTGTTATGAATTAAAGTTAGCACATAGGGATTAGAGAAAGCGACAAACCAGTTCTAGGAGTGTCTGGCAGCTTGAATGTGCTATAGAACAAATATCCTGAGCAACCTATTCAGTCTATTTCATGACTGGGCATAGTGCAAAGTCAAGTATTTATCAAAGCATGCAAGTGCTATGTTTGGAATGTTGCTTTTTGCAAGCATTATTTGAGAATGTTAAGATAGTTCTTCACAGTACCTGTATTTTCCTGAGTTATAATAAGAGAAAGGAAGAAAAGCAATAACTATCCTTAAAGCATCTAATGTGCAGGTCCTCTTTTACATTCCTAGCTTAGGAAAAGGTCACTAGAAAAATGGACACTGCCAAATTCAATTGATTTCTCCTGCAAAGCATCATAGTAATCCATGGCAAGCTAGAAGTAGAACCAAATAGTATAGGTCTATGGGGAACATAATGTGAACGTTTTTACGTTTTCTCATAGTCCTTCTGAGTTCCCTACTACTAAGGGCCATTTCACAAGATACAATCTCAACTTTGCAAGTGAGTGTACATTCAACAAAGAGCTGTAGCCAATCACAGCTCCCTGACAGATGTGCATGTATTTGCAGATATGCAGAACTTTCCCTTTATTTTTGTGGAATTTTCCACTGATCCACTCAGTTGTATTGATAATGCTCCAGTAAATCTGGATGTAGATGTAGTTCCACCAATGCTAAGTTTTGATTTCTAATGTGGATATTGTAGTTAGTGAAGCTGCCAAATGTCATAATTAGTCGGCTCATTGGTCGAAACTTGTGTATTCGCAATGCTCACCTTTGTAGTGGGCTTGGATTGCTGTCTTACGAATTCATTATTAAATTTGGAATAGACTGCGACCTTTGGAGCATGCACAGTCTGCATCTAAATTACAGTATTTCTGTGCATGAGCAGAATTTGTTGGATTGACCTTTTTCTTTCAGGAGGAAATGTGATGATGTCACTTTAAGCCTTTAAGGAAGGTTGGCATTTGAACTCTTTCCACAAACCAATCATGTTAAAAGAAACAGTAATGCAGGCTGTATACATCTCCATATATCTCCTCCATATACCAACTGGCAATGGCAAGTAAAAATTACATAGAAAGGGCACATGGAAACAAGCAATTAGGAAGGGATACATAACGTGGTGACGCATGGCATCGTGATGCATTGTGCAATTCCAAGCTACAGCTCCCAAGTGTTTGTATATGCATGCACAAAAACTCATATACATGGAATGCAAACTCTTGTCTGAGATTACCCAGATGAATTTGTTACTTTCCGAGGAAATAAACTCATTTGGGGTAAGTTCTCCCATCGTAGCTCCAGTGCTGCTTGCTTGCAAGTATTCCTGATCTTCCATATGTTACATCTTTCCTAATTAATTTCTATCAGGAAAATGTATCAACAGCTGGATTCTCAAACTGTTGTACATGCTGCTCGGGGGGGGGGGGAGAAGACATTAGATGCAGTCTGCGTGCAAGATCATGCACAAATTTGGAGATCTGTGTACAGACAGATGAAACTGGTAATAATGAAACTGGTAGGCTTTCCTACCACCTACGTACTCTGCAGCAAGTCCTAGATGACCCTTTCACTGTAGAGGTAAAATTGAGAGGAGGTTTGAGTGACACTACTTGTCAGTTTTACCTCTACAGGTTTTTTCTTCCACTTTCTTTCTTGTCCGTGTCAGTACTGCTCTTCTGCGCTTTTGCAGTGAGAACTAGATAATGCACAACATCTTACTCAAACTTAGAGAACGGTTTGCAAAGTTGCAAAACTCAGTGGTCAACTCTGTTGTCAATTTCATTTCACCTCTGCAGTGAGGGAGCTTCTTTTCAGAGATGGGGAGAACATTTTGCCTGTTTACAATTATTTTTTTGCCACCTTTGTACACACATCTCTGAATTTGTGCAAGATGTTGCGCATCCAACCACATCTCATTCTTTTTTGAGCAGCATATGCAAGAGCTTGCACATTCAGCCTCAGATCACTCCCCCCCCCCAAAAAAAAATTAAATCTGATCGAAACTGGCATAAGAAGAGTCCTGGATACTTGTCTGTATCAGCAGAACTACTCATGTTGGAAGCAGAATGTGGTGGATTACCACAGTATCCTTATCATGAGCCAGTAAAAACTCCATTCATGTTTGTCATCAATGACATATCATCTTGTGAGCAAACCACCAGAGAAATCATGTACTAAACTGCAACACGGCCATGCCAATGCCTCTTTCTTATTTCATTTCCTTTGTCTTCTCATATAATTTGTAAGATACAAATTTGTTCTTTAAAACAGAACCCTTTCCCAAGCCAATCAGCAAAGACAGTCTTAGCACCTCTGGTTGTTGACACTTCAAAGTGAGGGGAGGAAGGGAAATCTTGAAATATACACAAACTAATGGCATTAGCAGCTGCATTTGAGGCACATTTCAGCTAAAAGCCTGCTGTTACCTGTAATAATCCCCTTTCCTTACTGAGGGGGAAAAGCATCTGAGTCACCTGAAGAAATGAGATTCATATTTTCTCTCAGACATGTCCCTTTCTGAGCATGCTGTTTAAAGACTAAACTGTAGAAAACAGAATTGACATGATGTAATTACTTGCCTCTTACAGTGTGCTAACTTAATTTGCTTTTCATTCCCAGGTATTTAAAAGACCATTATTTTCACATCAGACATTACTGTCTGCCAATTAAAGCATTAGATCGATGAAGTAGAGGAGAAAGAGGGAGAATTCTGTTATCAAGGTTTCCAGGTAGAACTACTGGTAGAGAAAAGGGAAAGTCTGCTTTGAATTGTTTAAGTGTGTGTGTGTGTGTGTGTGTGTGTGTACGCACGCAAAATTCAGTTATGCACTGACATATTAATTTTTTTTCAACATGTCCAAAGTAAAATTTCTCCGTTTTTCTCAGCAGGCATTAATGGAAAAATGATAGGGACTGAATACAGAAGTTGCAGATTTTTTTTGCGCTGTTGGATGTACCAATTAAAGTTGCACCCAATAAGAGTGCTTGGTACATGTTTGGTGGTAATATTGTGTTTCTTCTAGCTCAGGGCTGTCCAACCTTGGGTCCCCAGATGTTGCTAGACTACAGCTCCCAGAATCCCTTGCCATTAGCCATGCTGGCTGGGTATGCTGGGAGCTGTAGCCAGCAACATCTGGGAACCCAAGGTTGGAAAGCCCTGCTCTAGTTGGTTGGATGACTCTTACTAGGCATAGTATTACTGATTGTCCTGGATCTTATCAACATGATAAGAAATCATTAGTGTCCAAGGAAACATGAGGCTAGGAATAGATAATAAGGAAGGTAGAACCACCCAAAATGAAAATGCAAGTACTGTCTCTTGTTATATACTATCATTTTAAGCAATAAGAGATATGGTACTAAGATCTGTCTGTCATGTACAGTACTTTGAATTCAGGATGTTTTTCTCCCCTCTATGTAGTTATGGAAAATGTTAGTACTTTGGAGGTGCAGAAAGTCATATTGCATTATGCATAAGAATGGTGCAGAAGAAGCATAAAGAACTATCTAGCATAAAGAACTATCTTTTTCCTTCCACTAAATGAGCATTAAAATATTGCATAAAAGGTCATTATAAGCAGACCATTAAGACATGTTAATAGAGATGCTATTTCTGACAACTGTAATGTGATTATAATTCAAGGATTTAAGAATATTATAGAAAGTAGCTTAGTGTTTTACCATGGTCAAATATGATCCTGCTGGTAGAGAAAAGAAAAGGGAAAGACTGCTTTGATTGTTCTACAGTACCTTTATTTAACCTTTGTCTAGGAAATTAAGTTTTTCCCTCACAAGGAAGTAGGAAGGAGATCTGTATACTCTCAATTAGGGAATCACACAGTTACCAGTATTAAATACATGGAGGATTTTATAATGGTTATTATTATGCCTTCCTCACTGAATTGCTGCACTCTTGATCATCTACCAACTCTCATGAGAAGACACCTAATTTACATTAGAGAACATGTAGTCCATGATCTATCTGAGGGCTGCTTCTTTTGTTAATTGTTACAAAAACCTCTGTGTTGAAAAATGTGTGTAATGTATGATGTACTAATGGTAGTACAAGTGTGTTCTCATGCTAAGACATGAGTCAGTGAGCTGATATATACAAGACAGGCTCCATGCGATTGATATATAGTGGTCCCAAAAGCAATCAAAAGTCTTTGGCCTGGATCCAAAGAACTGCACTAGCTCCATGTTTCCAAGGGAGCTTTTGGGCTTGTGGTGTCCAACAGCATCTCTTTGTGTCATGTGACAAGCAGCTTTTGAAAGAGCTGAGAGTGCACTATTTTATGACAGGATATGGGTTTTCCATATTTCACTTTAGGAAGTTTCATCCATTGATTGTAACAGCTATACTGATCTCCTATGGTGATTCTAATTTCAGTTAGATATTGCAATCCATATATTGCATATCACCTAACAGCTGTTTTAGGGTGCTTGGAGAATTGCTCCCATGTGTCATATACAGGAATACATGACACCTTTGCAGGCTTTGGGGCTAGTAAAAGGCTTTCTGTAAATGCAAGGTAGTGCTGTTACTGCTAATGTACCATTTGGAGTTTTTCTTTGATTTTTCACAATGCTGCAAGTCACCCTTGGCAACTGATTAGTTCCTTGAGATTTTGATAGAAGGATAAGCCATTATCAGCCAGACTCCTGGAGAGCTCCTGGTTGTTTCAGCATGATTATCATGAACATCATACGGAATACATGTTTGCCTTAGGTGAATCTCCACTAACAGTTCTCCTTTTTGACAATGGTAGCACCCACCCAGGAAGACAAATTCAGATCTGTCTGTACTGCAGATGAGGCATACCAGCCTTTTCTTATTCCATCATGCTTCCTCTGTTCCATCAGATTAAGAACACAAGATGAGCCCTGCTGTATCAGACCAACAGTGGCTACCCAGATGCCCATGGAAGCCCACAAGTAGGACACAAGGGCTAAAGCCCTCTCTCACTGTTGCAATCCAAATATTCTGGCAACTGGAATTCAGAGGCATGTGCCTCTGATCCTGCAGGTAGCATATAGCTATCATGACTAGTAGACATTGATAGCCTAATCTGCCATTAATTAGTTTAATTACCTTTTAAAACCTTCTAAGTTGGTGGCCATCACACAACATCCTATGGAAGCAAATTACGAAGGACAGTATCCAACAGGGCCATTGCATTTCTGCAATTGATACAGCGCTAGCATAAGCGACCTCTGATACTATGCTAATAACGTAAGCTGGCACTATGGGTTTTCTGGGGAAAGCTGTAGTACCAGCTTACACTGTTAGCATGGCACTAGAGGTCACTTACGCTAACGCTATGTCAATTGCATGAGCTCACCAGCTTTGTTGGATACTACCCATAGTTTAACTCTAACACTCTGGATCTCACTGGCTTTCAGTACATAGTTTGATTGCCGGGGTTTGTGTGGACTGTTCTTGTCCTCTGGGCAGAAGGTTGACCTTTTGGTTCCCTCCTAATCTATGATCAGTGTAATGTTCCTACGATACGGGGTTTTACAACTTCATGCTGGGATACACATTATATTAGGATCACTTGTTAACAGGCACAGCAAGTTTTAGGATTGCTGTTTTAAAGAATTAACTTGCTTGGCCATGTCTTGCCTGTAGTCACTTAGTATACTTGAGCACTCCTTGCTATGCTCTCTGACACCATGCCCTGCTGTGCAGTGAGACAACCATTCAAAATGGCTCTGAGACAAAGGGTGCATCTATGCTACAAAGGTATATCAGTTTGATACCAGTTTAATTCTCATGGCTTCCCCCAAAGAATCCTGGGAACGATCGTTTAATTAGGGTGCTGAGAATCTCTGTTGGAGATCCCTGGCTCAACTCATGTAACTCTCATTCCCCGGGTTCCTTTGGGAGAAAGAATGACAGTGATTTGAGTCTGTAGAGTAGATGTGCTCTGCTCACAGTGTTCAGGCCTTGGGTCATTACTGAGGAAGTAGGACAAAATAGCTCCTGCCACAAGCTTTCTTTCCCTTTTGTTTTCTTCTGCCTGAGAAAGTAATTTCCCTTGATTTTACTCCAGGAGTGCTTTTAAAGAGGCAATATATACTAGACCACTAGCCATATACCACAGAAAAATCCTTCGTGATTCAGTGAAACCTCTGTCTGTGTGTGTGTGTGTGTGTGTGTGTGCGTGCGTGCGCGTGCATGCGTTGCGCGTGCATGCATGTGTGTGTGTGTGTCTGCATGCGTGCACTCTGAGTGATCATAGAGGGAGAAAGCTGTATAATACAATTACTATTATTGTTACATCTCTCCAATTAAGCTTATTTCCCAGACCACAGCAGTGACCTTTCAGTCAGCTAAAATCTCTTCCTTCCCTCCTTACATTAACAAAAGTCGGCCTTCGCATGCATTATTCACTGGCTGCACTTCGAAACAGAAGCCTTTGGTGTGTTTAGGAGAATGACTTAAAAAATGGATGCACTCTCTTTTTTTGTCGCCAAGCACGGTCTTGGTCTCTGGGAGCGCAAATAAGAAGTGCTGACAGAGTGATTAAAGTGAAGTTCTCGGCTTGTTGTTTTAGAAAAGGTTTGATGTTGTATTTTGTATTATTAATGAGCACAAGACTCAAGATTAGAAATCCAGCAGTGAGGCTTTCTTCTGCAGCTGACCTTGCAGCCTGGCAGCTGGGGTGCCTATTTTTTGTCTCAGCCCCCTAACATGTTCTCAAAACCAGCTTTAATAATGTGACTTCCACTCTTGGCTTTCTTACTCTTCCACAGCAGCACCGGAAGGGCAACTCAAATTAGGAAATGCACATATAAATGGTAAAGACAGTTTTGCCTGGTCCATCACTTATCTGGATTGTCTTTTATAAGACAAACAACCCATACATGACTTTGTGCAGGGGTCTTCAAACTACAGCCCGTGGGCCGGATCCAGCCCAGCATGCCCTCCCATCCGGCCCGGCTCTGTAGGCCCGAACTGGGCCCGCACGGGCTCTCAGCCGCCCGCACAGGCTTGCCTTGTTCTTCGCTCTCCCCGGAGAGCCAGCTGCGCGGGCTGCGCCGCCCACGCTGGTCCCGTCGCGTCACTTCCGGCGTGGCGGAAGTGACGCGCGGGACCCTGCTCTGTCGTGCTGGACCCCCGCGATCTGTTTTTAAACAGACCGCGGGAGTCCAGCGCGACGGAGCGCAGCAGAATGACGCGGCTCCGGCGGTGGTGGTGGCAGCGGCGCAGCGGGGCTTCGGCAGTAGCGGCGGCGGCAGCAGGACTTTGGCGGTGGTGGCGGGGCTTCGCCGGCAGTGACTTCGGCAGCGGGGCTTCGGCAGCAGCAACGGCAGCAGCAGGGCTTTGGCGGCGGTGGCGGGGCTTTGGCGGCAGCGACTTCGACGGTGGCAGCAGGGCTTCGGCGGCAGCAACAACGGCGGCGGGGCTTCGGTGGGGGCAGGACTTCGGCGGCAGCAACGGCGGAGGCGCGTCTTTGACAGCGGCAGCGGGGCTTCGGCGGCAGTAACAACGGCGGAGGGGCTTCAGCGGGGGGGGCGGCGGGGCTTCGGCGGTGGGTGCAGGTATGGTGGCGGGGGGTCCAGCGGCGACGGGGGGTTGCGGGGTGGGTCTGGCTGTGGCAGCGGGGGTCCTGGGGGGCAGGGGGGCTTTGGCGGCAGGGGGGCAACGGTGCGGCGGGGCTTCAGCGGCGGCGGCGGGTGCAGGTACGGCAGCGGGGGGTGGCGGGGGGGTCTGGCGGTTGCAGCAGGGGTCCTGGGGGGGCTTTGGCGGCAGGGGGTGGCGGCGCGGCAGGGCTTCAGCGGCGGTGGCAGGTGCAGGTACAGCGGGGGGTGGCGGGGGGGTCTGGCGGTGGCAGCGGGGGTCCTGGGGGGGCTTTGGAGGCAGGGGGGCAATGGCGCGGCGGGGCTTCAGCGGCGGCGGCAGGTGCAGGTACAGCAGGGGGGGGTCTGGCGGTGACAGGGGGATCCTGGGGGGGCAGGGGGGCTTTGGCGGCAGGGGGGCTATAGTCCAGCCCCCCAACAGTCTGAGGGACAATGAACCGCCCCCCCGTTTAAAAAGTTTGAAGACCCCTGACTTTGTGTGTACTTGAAGAGGTCTAGAGATTCCAATATTACAACAGCTCAGGAGTGTTGAACTTCTGTCAGCCCGAGGGCTAAACTCAGTTTCGGGGAAGCTTTCAGGCATGGCGGGTGGGGCGAAAAGCAAAAGGGGTGGAGCTAAAATACCAGCATATTTTAGCTTAAAGCTCCTATTGCCAGTAACTAGGCCTTAGGAGAGGCATTTCAACCTTTTAGAATGGGGTGGTTGAGATGTGTGACAGCTGGGCTGGGAACCCACCAAAGGATTGGTCGGGGGAAAGGGAGTGCAGCCAAGGAGAAGTGGGTGAGACCATTTGATGAACCCTGGAGGGCTGGATCGGGACAAATTGGCCTGAGGTTCAACAGGTGACCTGGTGGCTATAAGCCAAGATGGTTCAATGAAACTTCCGTTAAATGAAACTTCAACTAGGGATGCTTGACGAATTCAGTCTTTGTGAATTTCCGTACGAAATGACTAAAGTGCTAACCTCTGCAATAGCCATTCTTCTCATTTGTATCTCTCCCATAATTTCAAAGACAGATTTTTAAAATACAGTCATGTGAGGGGTGCAGCAGAGTTAATTCTTCAGTCAGCTATAGGGGAAACAGATCTCAACAAGGGAAACAGTTTGGGCCAAAATCAGTGGTCTGTGTTACTTTCCTGAGAAGGGTAATCAAATCCAGTATTCTTCTCTCTCCAACAGTAACTAACAAGATTCTTCTGGGACCTCACAACAGGGAGGCCACTATGGCCACACCTGTTATCTGCCACCAGCATCTGGAACTAGGAGGTATACTGTTGCTGAATACAGGAATGGGAAAACCTCTCTATTTCCTGTCTATGTCCATTTTGCTTGTTTTACCCATAATTCCATCTCATTCAGATTCTGCATTAATCTGTGAATATTAAAAGAAATCCTCTCAAAATTCATATTTAAATGTATATTTTATCTCAAATAAACATATATTTTCTCAAATAATACGTTTTTTTTCTCAAAATACATTATTGAAATGTGCATCTTCTCTCAAAATTAATATGCATATGTGTATTTCGATAAGTTTAAATTGCCGAGAATGGTGTTGAACCATTTGGAAAAGAGCAAAATCTGATGGATAGCTGAGTGCCAATTCACACATTAGTCGTTTCATACTGAAATTCACAAAGACTGAATTCCTCAAGCGTCCCTAATGCTACATGGAAATTGCATTTAGCAATCTTGGCTTATAGCCACTGGGATACCTATTGTCCATATCTCCATGTAAAAACTTGTATGGGTTTCATAGATTTCATAGATCATAGAGTTGGAAGTTGTATAGGGTGAATTAGCATAATCACTTACCTTCCTAGGTTTACTATCACCAGTGTTATTCAGACATTTCTCACCAGAGAATCTAGACATTTGGTCTTGTTTATGTATGTCTTCCGTATGCATACCCAGAACTCTTTGGGGAAACTTCTGTGTGTGTATGTATGTATGTGTCTCTCCGACACTCTGCATGCAAACTTCTATGTCCAGCCAGGTAATGACTGTTACCTAGGTGGTACAGTGCTGCCGGGGAACAGCAGTGTGCCTATGTACACCGGTTGCCGGGAACACGGATGGGAAGGTGCTGTTGCGCTCTTGTCCTGCTTGTGGGATCCCGTGGGCAGCTGGTTGGCCACTGTGTAAAGAGAATGCTGGACTAGATGCACCCTTGGTCTCTTCCAGCACGGCTCTTCTTAGGTTCTTATATTCTTAAGCTGTGCTGTAACCAGGTTTTCCAGATTTGTGGGAAAAGATTTTTAAAACAATGAGGGAAGTCCAGGTGTGGCTCTCTATGTAATATATTTATATCCCGCTTTTCCCTCAAGGAGATCAAGGCAGTATACATGTTTTCCTCCCCCTCCTCCATTTTATTCTCACAACAACCATGTAAGGTAGGTAGAGCCAGTGTGGTGAGAGTGTTGGACTGGGACTCGGGAGATCCGGGTTCTAGTCCCCGCTCGGCCATGAAACTCACTGGGTGACTTTGGGCCAGTCACTGACTCTCAGCCTAACCTACCTCACAGGGTTGTTGTGAGGATAAAATGGAGAGGAGGAGGAGGAGGAGGAGGAGGAGGAGGATTATGTAAGCCGCCTTGGGGTCCTTGAAGGAAAAAAGGTGGGGTATAATATAATAAATAAATAAATAGACTGAGAGATATAGTGACTGGCCCAAAGTCACTCAGTGAGCATCATGACTGAGGGGGTGGGGTGTTGAACATTAATCTCCCCAGTACTAGTTTGACCCCCGCATCTGTGGGGAGGAGTGAATGGGTGACTTCTAGAGGATAGGTCCTACTCTCTGTCCCACACATACCTCACCCCAGATTTCTGACACTCTCTCTGGAAGAACCTTAGATCAACAAACCCTGTTTTCTTTATCATTTTATCCATATTTATTCACATCAAATGTGTATATATTTATACATCCATCTACACCCTCAATCGCCTTACTCACTTCAGTTCTTAAAAATCCAGCCTTCAATCTCTATGGACAAGCTGGACATTTTCATTTATGGGGAAAACATAAAATATATCACTATCTAGGCTTTGTTTAAGAACGATATTCTCTCTTACCAGGAGTGATGCCAACAATTGCCCCAGTTTCAATTTCCTTTATTTCAGTATCTCTAGATAAGGAATTTCTGTCCATACAGGTCACAAAATATTCACTTCTCAGGAACCAAAAGATTTTGAAAAACTGATTTTGGGTCCAGGCACAAAGAATTTTTCCAGAATACATTATATCTTAATACACATTAACACTGCAAGTGTAAAATATTATCAACAAAAATGGGGAAAGGAAATACAAAGGGAAATGCAACCAAAAGTTTGGTCTTTTCTTTTCGGACCTGAAAGTCAGTTTACTGTGACCTTAATGTTGAGAGGGAACTGTACAAAAGTGCAATGGCATTTAATGCCTTTGGAATTAGACAAGATCTATAAAGTTGGAAGTACTGTGCTAAAAAGAGAGCAGATTTTTTTCCACATATGGTGGATGTGTTGCAGAGCTCAAGTGTACTGGAAAAGGATTACCAAAGCAATATTGTTCTTTATTAATGTTAAGGTACTTATAGATCCTCTTTAGAGAGCCAGTGTTGCATAGTGGTTAGAGCAGGGTTCTCCAACCTTGGGTCCCCAGATGTTGCTGGCCTACAGCTCCCAGCATACCCAGCCAGCATGGCTAGTGGCAAGGGATTCTGGGAGCTGTAGGCCAGCAACATCTGGGGACCCAAGGTTGGAGAGCCCTGGTTAGAGTGTTGGACTGGGACTCAGGAGACCTGGGTTCTGATCCCCACTTGGCCATGAAGCTCACTGGGTGACTTTGCGCCAGTCACTGACTCTCAGCCTAACCTACCTCACAGGGTTGTTGTGAGGCTAAAATGGAGAGAAGGAGAACTATGTAAGCCACTGTGGGTTCCTTGCAAGAGGAAAAAAGGCAGTATATAAATGTAATAATAATACTAATACTAATAGTATTAGTATTAGTATTATTAATTTATTAAACTTTATACCAGATATAGTCCCTAGAAAGAAATATGAGGTTGTATTAAATGCACCAGTGGTTGCTAGACTGGTTTATGCTCATTACTGGAAATGTAAAGATATAACTTAGATACATGAGTAGTTGGGGAAATTGTAGCATATTCTTTTATTAGTTAAATTGATGACATTCTGCAAATCCTCAAATACATTTAACATGTTAATAAAATATGGATCCCAGAGTTTTAATACAGAACTCTTTGTCACTGGATTATGACCTATTTGAATGGTTAAACCCTGTATAGAGGATAATATTCTGCCTTTTGTTAAAGGATTTTATCTTAGAGAAAGTGTTGGGTTTTTTTTTTAATAGGGACTATATGTTTTAACTTGTGTACAAATTTATTCAGCTATTTATTTAAAAAATCACATCCATGTGCTAACCACTCATTTGGCCATACTTTTACTACATCTTCTGGTATGCATCCAATCTGCACTTGGTTACTTTTGAACACTGGTCTCAGGGTGACTGATTGCCCCTGACCTCGATGCACGTAAGCCTCTGTGGCTGTGCATCCAATGCACAGCGTGAGATGTGGTGGCGGCGGCGACCTTCACCACCACCGCACCTCGTGCCCTGCATTTCATCTAGACGGCCGTTTTCAACCATCTAGATCAGTGTTCTCCAACCTTGGGTCCCCAGATGTTTTAGGCCTACAACTCCTAGCATGCCCTAGCCAGCATATGAAGCTCTTCGGAAGGGGAGAGAAGGAGGCTGTGATGCCATTTTGGATATGGCGTAAGCTGCCGGCCCCAGCCTCCTCCCTCCCTGCCCCCTGGCATGCCCCCTTTCCTCCTCTCTGAGGCCAATTTGCGACCTCGGGGAGGCAACCAGTGCGGATCTTTCCATGTTGGCTGCAAGGGGATCAGGGCAGGGCTCGGCGTTCGGAGTCCCAGCTCTGAACTCACAGGACCTTGGAGCCGGGACTTGAAATAATCCTATGTCCCCACCGGGCAAGCCGTAGGGATGTATGAGAATTTACCCTGATTCCTCTCGAATCAGGATGCAAGCGCAGTCTGCGACTCTGCGGTCAAATCTTGTACATTCCTGATGCTGTTTGCGAAAGGGGAGTGGAATATGTTTGACAAATGTGTGTTTTAGAAAAGTGTGTGTGTGTGTGTGTGTGTGTGTTAATGCATACAAGCATGCTTTAATCAATGGGAGAAGATTGCATACTTTTTAATGCACCCAAGTGCGATTTTCAAGGGGAAAAAAGCTTCCAATACGATACAGACACAAGTCAGACTGGGCTTTGAACTGGAACTCAGAGAACCTTGATGAACATGTGTTTTGCTGATTTCCACATCCCCTGCCAGATTGAAGGCGAACATAATATAAAAAGAGGCAATGCTGGCTTCATGATGGATCTGTTACCAAAGCAGAAGGCTAAATGTTGCAGCCCTCCACCTGCCTATTCCTGTCTCCTCCTCCTCCTCCAGCATCGTTCTGTACTTGCATACCAGCATAACAGGGAGAATATTAATGTCCTGCAAGGGAGTGATTGAGGGAGATACAGGGAAGAAGATAATATTACAGTGTGTAGAAACAAGCCTAATCGGTACTTTGCAAGTATAGGTTTCATTCTAGGTCAGTGCATTGCATCTGCTGTTTTCCAAGCACCTTTGAATTTAGTTTAGAAACTCTTTTCTCTGACCACTTGGTTCCGTATACTGGGTGTAAACAAAAATATTAAGCAAGAGCTTCCCATTCTGTTTTATGAATGGAAGCATTTCCCCCATCCCAACACGCACACACATACACACACATTGGGATATGCATGTGCATGTTTCCTCGTGCAGGATAAAGTGACACAGAGCGCTACATATATGGACATCAAATACATATAAATTAGCATAAGCATTTTTTATGCAAATAGGTGTCTTCTTTTGTCCTCTTTTTTTGCAATTTATGCTCACTTTTGGGGTGATTCACAAGCAGCCACCCCAAGTCAGCCCCAGAAATGCTAATCTGAAGTACTGAAAAAATGGAACTTGCCTCCTTTCATTGGAAGCCTTTTGTTTGTTTTTAAGTGCCAGGTCAACATGCTACTTTTCAGGCATTTGACTTGGGTGGTGTCTTAACTCTCCTAGATAGTTTTATTCTATCACTGCTCATGTTTTACCTTACCATTTCTTCAGTTTTTGATTGTTTATATCATTTTATTGATTGGTGTGCTTGCAGTGTATTTGTATTTTATTTCATGTATTGTGGGTCTCATGATGGACAGAAAACTGTGATAAAAATATATTAATAAATACATACATCGACGCATGGGTTATGTACCAGTTATTTGCATGCATCCAGAAATTTCTGTCTATTGTTCTTGGTTTTAATTTAGTGGATAGTAGCCAGTTTGTTGGGAGCATTCTGGACAAACAAGGGATCCCTTACCATTGTGTCTTTAAAAAATTTTTAAAAAGTTAATAGTAGCTATAGGGTGGGGATTGATTTCCCCAGGACCATGGTACCTTGGGGTTAACTATTTCCTACCCTACTGCAGATGAAAATCTTCTCCTCTTCTCCTTGTAGCTATCAGCCCCAGGAAGGGAGATCCCATTAGCACCAATGTGAGCTTCCCTCCTGTGGTGGGGAAAAATAATTTTCCTTAGGACTGCAGCAGTGGAGAAAAGAGTGAAATTCACTTCCCTGAACACTGCTCTCCTATGAAAATTGTGGAGGGAAGGCTTCCATTAACTATTTAAAAGAAGAAGAAGATCCAGCAGCAAGTTTATTTAAAGTTAATTGATTTTAATTAATTAATTATTTATTTATTATATTTATAACCCACCTTTTTCCCTGCAAGGAACCCAAGGCGGCTTACATAGTCCTCCTCCTCTCCATGTTATCCTCACAACAACCCTGTGAGGTAGGTTAGGCTGAGAGTCAGTGACTGGCCCAAAGTCACCCAGTGAGTTTCATGGCCAAGCGGGGACTAGAACCCGGATCTCCTGAGTCCCAGTCTAACACTCTAACCACTGCGCCACACTAATTGATTTTTGCTCTTGTTAATATTAGACTGGGAAACAAACAAACCTACAGCAGTACTATATATTTTTAAAAAATCATGGTTCAAAGGCCAGGTACCACTGAATTTTGTGCTAACATCAGCCCTATTAAATACTAGTTGACCTTTGACAGAAAATTCCATATGAAGACAAGGTTGATTTTTAAAAACAAATACGCAGGTCTCCCAGAATTTGCTTAAAAAATAAAATATGTTCCAAATTCTTTATTTTAATGAGGCAGTTCTTTAATTTAAAAAAAACAAAACCCGAGCCTCACTGGCAATTTAGAAACCAAAAAGAAAACTTTGAGGCAAAGAAGATACTAAAAGCAGAACATAGACATTAGTTTCCAAAATTAAGCCAAATAATCTGGTTTATATAAATGTGGATCTGTGGATTATCTGTGATCAGATGATACAAGCTTTAAAACAAGCAAACAAGTCCATACTCAATTTTCCTGGCTATTGGTAGTGGTGAAACTAATAGGGGAAGTTATCTTTTGGCATCCCAATATTATAATGTTCTGTTACAATTCTTCCTAGTTCCACATCAAGGCAAAAACATGTTCTCTTATGGCTGATAACATCTGCTTTTTTTACCTATATGGGATTCATATCCATATGGGATTCATATCCATAAGGCTCCGAAAAGACACGTTGCCAGATTGTCCTTTGGTTTCCATCTTCTCAGATGTAAACGTTCAGCATGGGTCAGGTTCATTTTTGTAACGATTTTCATTGAATCCAAGAGGAAGTGTCTCAATTTCTACAATTTAACCCCTCAGAATGAGAGAACATGACTTGGTTTGCCTAGATGTCCCAAGAGTCACAGCGACTTAGATGTCCCAATTACATGACTCGCCATGGAAGCTATTCTTTTCATTGACACTTGCATGGAAGACGTCAAAAGGACGCTTAGAAAGTGCAATGGAGTTTGCATGGCTGAAGTAATACAGGAGAGAGAGAGACCACAGGTTCATCTGCTGACATTCCCCAAAGATAATGCCTGCTTCCCACAATCAATGCACTTATCTTTTAAACTTGCACAAGGCCTCAAGACACCGCCATGAATTTCCTTTGGCACACTCAGGTCAGTCGAGGGAAATGGAACTTTCAAGTTGAGGTTCTACACTGAAATGTAGTACCTTTCATGAAGTTCTGTGGCGGTGTGTTTTTTTTCAAAGACTATTATACCAACTGATAAAGGAATAACTGAGAAGGAACAGCTGCTTTCTGATGTAAATTAACATCGTCCTCTTGGTTTAAGTAGAACTATGTCAAATCCTACATAGTGAGCACCTGGCCCTATAGAATTCATTCTGCCTTATGCTATCCTTTTTTAAAGCTTTCCTCTCAAACAGGAGTTGGATGTCTTTCCTTAAAAATAACAACTTGGAAAAGTCACTCCAGTATATGGAAGCAGACTGGATGTATGGAATCGGGTTTGAACCATGGGCTGTACTGGCTGAACTATATAGATTAGAATACCTACAAGGTACTCTTTAGTCTGACAGGTTATATCTTTATCGAAGGACTATGATAAAGTCTGTAGGTAAAATAGCCCCGGTTATCCCCCCCCCCGATTCCAAATTACTGACTCTCTCACACTCCCAGTAACAACATCTGAAACAGTTTGTTGCATTTATCCACTTTTTCTGTGGCAGATTCATATTTAAAAGTTCCATTAAACAATGGCAGGGTAATTAGGGATACAGTAATACCTTGGATTACAAGTAACTTGGTTTGAGAGCGTTTTGCAAGACAAGCACATTTTTAAATATTTATTTAATTTTTTTTTACTTGATATACAAGCATCGTCCTGCAATACAAGTACTGTAGTACGGCTTAAATTAAAAATCTCTGTACAAATTTTTTTGGGGGGATTTTGTTTTGATATAAGAGTGTTTTGGATTACAAGCAAGTTTCCGGAACGAATTATGCTCTCAATCCAAGGCATGACTGTATATGAGAATTCCATTTGGGGGGTGAAAACCCAACAGATTTTTCCAATTCATTCCATTCCCCCCACCCCCACTGGTGTCGACTCAATTTTTACTGAGTCAAGCCAGTATGTGGGTTTCCTTTTCTTTCTTTCTTTTTTTTATGGTGGCAATTTGCGTATCTCAAGTATGGACTTGAAATTTGCACAAATTGAAATTTGTGCAAATTGGTTTTTGTTTTTTTAAAAATCAGTCTTTTACAAGTGCACACCTGCACACTTATGGGGGTCTGAAATAAAAAACCTTGCCTGGTCAATGACCTTAAGGTGGTCATTCTTGAACAAAGGAACTTCAAAGACAGATTTCAATGCAAAACTGCTGAACTACAATTCATCAAGAGATTCAAATCCATCTGCTGTGGCTTGAACAGGAACAAAGGCTTTTTATTACACTACATGTGTGATGTACCTTACCAATGCATGGTCGGATGTGTGTGTTATCACTCAACAACTGTTTTGTGAATGGCCACTGTTACTTATACCGTCTGTATTTTCTGCATTTCAGTTCCTCTTGACCTCACTGTTTACAATTCCTCCTCCCACAACCATATGTATATATGCTTGCCAACTAAGGATTACACTTCCTGCATCTGATGAAGTGGACTGTGTCCATGAAAGCTTATGCCATAAGAAATGTGTTCATCTCTAAGGTGCCACAAGGCTCTTTCTTGTTTATGATAGTCTGTTTGTAACTTCTTTTCATTTGTCAACTATCATAGATAAGACCCCCAACTTCACAGGCAAGTAGAACCTATCAAAGAGGTGAACTCCATGCATTGCGAATTCATCACATGATAAGTGCTATGTGAACCTTCTGAGAATTCATGCTTTAATGAAACTACGAGTCTACATGACAGGGTTCACATATGAAGTATAGCTGAGTACAATCTCAGGATAATCACATTTAAATCTCATGAGTTTCAATGAGAGAGACTTAAGCACATGCTTAATTTTTCTACTGAAATCAGTAGGTATTAAATAATTTTGGCTTCATTGGGCCCTGCTTTTTGCAATCCTGGGAAAAGCGCTATTTAGTCCCAGTTTAAGGTGTTTCCTGTTATAAAATAGACAACATTGCAATGGATTATAATTCAGTTTTGTTATGCATTCAGATTGCATAGGTTTACAGTGCAATCCTATGCATTTTTCAGAGGAAATAAGTCCCACTGTGTTCAGTGGGGGTTACTTCCTGGTAAAACTGTTTAGGATTGCAGCCTGAGAGGGAAATGTTTAGGGTGGTTCAAATAAAACACAAAACTCTGGCAGAACTGTTAATATATAGTTTAATACCAAACACTTAGCATCTGCTTGTCTGCAAACATTTCTGGTTTGATTTCCCCCCAAGAAATTATACAATATTAAAAAGAAAGAAAGAAAGAAATATCTTATGACATGTATCAAAAAATTAAAACTGCTGCTTGGCAAAGTTGTAAATCCATGCTGTCATCTTCAGAGTCTAATTCTAGTACTCACATATGCTTAGCAAAAGTCAGCAATGGTCTTGTTCCCTAGTCTTCCTGCTGCATTTTGAATAATGTTTCTTCATATGGTCTGTCTTCCCACTCACTTTTACTTTGCAATTCTCTTGGTAAAGTTATCTTTACTAAGAAATATGTGTATGAAATCTCAAGAAGGCCATACATTGCATCAAATGGTCTTCTACTTTTGTTCATGCTACAGAATGAAAATCTTACATGTGACTCATTGTACCCCTTAAATTCAGCTTATTTATTTAAAACATTTCTATACTGCCTTCCTGGAAAACCAGTTGAGCCAGTTTACAAAAATTCAGAAAACAAAAATCACATTTATATGAACAAAGAAAGATATAGCAAACCATTAAAAATAACCTTGAAGACCATAAAAAATATTTTGCTGGAATTTCATTCTAGCTATCTAGATTAAGAAACCACATTGACTCCAGAGTTTCTTTTTTTAGTTCAGACAAACATTGAAACATTTGAATTTTAAAATCTCAAGTTCTTTCCATTTTGAATATGAAAAAATTTGCAAATTTTGGAAAATCCTTGTAATAATGAACTGAAATGAAATTATCACCCATCTCCATTGGCCAAATTCAATAGCAACCTATTCCCAGCATGGAGAGAACCATGTTGCTGTTGTACCTACTTGCCATGTAGCTGTGAAAGATAAGGAGTCTATTGAAAAAAAAAAAGTGGGACAACTCTAATTCACCACCAACGTGGCTGAATACACAGGAAGTGAAGCCCTGATTTTTAAAAGCTAAACCCTCAAAGTCCTCAATGGACAAATCTGTCATTTTCAATTTCTCCCACATTCAGATTTTTTTAATCTCAATTTCTTTCCATCCCAAATATGAAAAATGATCTGAAATGGAATTCTCACCCATCCCCACTCTGGGTCACTTGCCAGTTAGGATGAAATTCCTTCCAAATAAAAAAAAAATAGAGCTATTAGTCAAATCCTGAACATAAGAAAACCCCATCCACCAAGGGTCAAGCTACATGATAAATATGTAGCATGCAGCTCCTTATGTGGTTTTTATTTACTCAAAAGGAAATGCTCAGGACCCAGTCTGGATTGAAACCACAGTGCACAGGGAGGGGAAGTTTAATCCTTTCTTCCCCAATGATGAGTCCCCATCCCCAGAATCAACCCCGCTGCTGCAGGTAGATAGTAAAACTCTCCCATTGGCCCAAGTAAAATTAATTTGCCCAGTTGTAGGCCACAAGCTTCAACTACTCTGGAATTATTATTATCCCACTGAACTGAATAGTATTACAGTTATTGGGACCATAGAAAACATGGAAGTAGAGTCCAAAGAATAGCCTTTTATCCATTATTTCCACAAGCAGCTTATTGCCTTGTTTAATGAAATGGAGCAATTTATGCCACTAACACTCTGCTTGTTTAATCTTATTAATGAAACTTAATAAGACTCTAGCTTTGGATCAGCACAGGTGCAGACACCACTAAACAGAGCAGCAAAAAGGATAGTCACTAAACCCAGGGATATAGATAGATAGATAGATAGATAGATGCTTCATCAAAATGTGTGAATATCAACTCAGCCTAAAAACAGATGCAAGTGGTGAGTCTGAATTTCCCCCCATTCTTTCATAATATTGGATTGCCACATTGGGGGGAAAGATACTAATTGGGTGGGGGGGAGCATCACTTAGACATGGTTTGTTCTTATTTTGGTTGCTTATTTTCAGTGTTGTTTTTTTAATTATTATTATTTTGATGAAAGTTGTAAATAGATAAACTGCTAACTCTGTAAGGATAAATATTCTCCAGCAAGATGGCAAATCAAATTGACCAGAAGTACATTTTCTTCAGATTTAGGGGCATATGCAAATCAAGGACAATTGCCTTAATGCATTTGTCTGATTGCACTGGGAATTCCAAACAAATCCAGTAAGATCAAGAAGTGGATAATGGAATGGAATAGAAAATAGTCAAACTGTAAACAGGAGCAGATGATAAGTATATGCAAACATTTGTGAAATACTGTTACGTTCAATCCTCCAATGCAGAAGGACTGGACCTTGTATCTTACCGCTGTATTTTAAAGCCAGTAGAGAAAAGTGAAATTCAGATCTGAATCTGTTCAAATACTAGATCAATGGTGTAGTGAGCTAGGGCTCCCAAGGAGACAGCGCCGCCACTGTTTTCTTAGCAGGAATGCAGACGTCAGCTGCCAACAGCACCCACCCACCCTCCTCAGACTTCCTTTTTCCCTGGGAAAATTAGCTGCAACCCTCACAGTAGCTGGGGGGAAAGGAATTTTCCCAGCAACAATAGATGGTATCCTATTTGACACTACCCGGAAAAGCTGTTGCACCAGCAAATGCTATTGACATTGGGCTAGAGCTTGCTTATGCTAGCACAACATAATTTACATGCGCAGTCTTTGTGCTCCCTGTTGTAATGCAAAGTATTTGGGGGTGGCATGATCTTGAATAGGCAATTGAGACCCATTAGCTTTACAAAAGGTCTGCTCCTGGTGGAGATGAAAACTGCTAGAACTGGTCTGTTGATATGGGTCAGCACAGATGCATGAACCTTGGACTCTCCTTGGGAACATGACTGTGAAGACTGTCCTGATGAGTGCCTGCACTTCAGAATTTATCACTACACCCCTGACTTAAGCTATTCTCAGGAATGCTCATTACTCTATTTCCCCCCTCATCGCATTCCACAGGGAATGACAGATAGATGTTTTGGTTAGGAACCTCTAGATCTGCAGTGTACTTGGCTTGCTTAAGCAGTTGTTGTCTATTGTACTTCAAAAAAACTGGCATTAATTTTTAAAGATACTTTTCAGAGTATTGCTTTATGTTGCAACTTTGGTCTGTTTTTCACACTGTGCAGAATCTTACTACTTTTGTGCGTTAAAGAATTAGGCAGCACTCTGTGCCTATTTTGCATGGTGAGGATGCGTGCCACCTGTCTCTTCTACCATGAAGGTAACATCACTTGTCAGCTAGGAACTCCATGTGACCACTCAATTCTGCAGCGGTCCAATTTAAGCAATCTTTCTCTCCCACTCAGTGACCTGGTTCAGGATAACACGACAACCCACCCTTGTTTGTTATCGCAGGTGGGTTGTTGTCTCATCTGAATGGGGACCTGCACCTCTGCTCCCAGGCCATTTAGAGCAGTCTCACACCCTTTTGTCAATTTATTTCCATGGTTCTGCCAGTCTCCAAAACATAAATTGCAAAATCAAGAATATTAACTATAACAGAGATAACAGAATATGAGCTTTAAGAGTAACATAGTATGAGCTTTAAGATGCTAAAGCAAGTTTTCAGCTCTAAGGAAAATGCCCTTTTACCATTTCTGCTACGCTTCTGCAGTACTGTCCCTGGAGCTGTTTTCTAACAGCTTGATACTTTTGTAGGGATGACAAATTCTGTTCAATTTTGCTCATTTTCTCCATTTTTCCAAAGTTCAGTCCATTCCATTTGTGTTTGTGAATTTTTTTTTTTAAGTCCTCATGAACATTCATAGAATGTTCATACACATTTCTCAAAATATATGCATGTAGGGTTCAATTCAACGCTATTCTAGCAGAAGTCTACTAGTGCAACAGGACTTTTTCTGTCTCTCCTCCCCACTACAACCCTCTGCGCAACCTGAAAATCTACTTCAGTGAGTTTCCCAGCTATCTGTTGCAGATTTTGCAGGTGCGCAGGGGAGCTGCATGTGTGGGCAGGGGAGGAGCTGTCCCCTCCTATTCTACTGACAGAACTGTGCTTGTCAGCATAAAGACAGAGTTGTAGCCAACCCTTTGTATTCATGTTGTACACAGCTGGTATGTATTTTTCAACCTGAACACATGTTCTCAGGCATTTCCCCCTAAGAAATGTGCACACTTCTCTGTAATATACTCATTTTTGTATGCACATTTCTGTGCTATATGAATTTTTGTACGCATCTTTTTGATGTGCAAAATCACAAATTTCAGAAAAGTGTGAATATTGACATTGAACTCCGTTCTGATTCATGTAAGGGCTTGTGGTAGTGCCATTTTGGTAAGTTGGATAAAAATGGAAACGGAATGAATTTCTCCCTCATGCCTGTCTTTGAACTTAGCTCATTGGAAGGAGCTAAAGGGTTCCAGTTATGGTAAAAGAAGGAACTTCTTCACTGGGACTCCTGTGAACCGATTAAAAAGCAGGGGCACATACAGGAACATTTCTTGATGGTAGAACCTCAATTTGGCAAAGTCTGAGCCCAAGTAGTTTACCAGAAGAGCCATCCTTGTTTGGCTTGGCTTTTACCATCCAGAATTAAGCAGGAGTAGGTATGGTAATTTTAATCAATTTTTATATAAGTTTTCCGCTATAGGAATGGAATACTTTATTCTGATTTCATTGTGTCTTGTTTCTAAACTGTTGTCATTGTCACTATCCTGAGCCTTAGGGATGAAGCAGCTTAGAGACTAATATGATGAATGAGTTAATTGTATGTTGGAATGGTTTTTGTTGTATATTATTTGAAACTCTAAATAAATAAAAATTATTTAAAAAATAATATGATGAATGAATGAATGCTCTGTCATAGACTAAATGAGATTGTAAACTTTGTTTTTGTTCTGATAAAAAAACATTCTTTTGTTCATTTTGAGTAGAGTGGAAAGGGCTTTGGGCCATTGGGCACCTTAGACAAAAAAGTACAAATGGCATTCCAGGCCCCTACCCTAAACACACACACAGGTTCTCTATGGTGGCCTGATCATATGTGTCGATTGTATAGCTTAGTAATAGTGTATTGTAAACCCATGCAATAGTTGTTGTCATGGGAGGCTTAGAGAGTAGTAGGGAAGCTAGAGAAGAACTTTACTGTTCTCAAACAAGAACAGAACAACAAAAGGAGAGTCCTAGAAACAACTAAGTCCAATGCAGTTAAATAAGCCAGCACTGTTGAAACATCTGGTAGTTCAGGTATTGTTCAGTCATCTCTAAACCTCAAAGGTTTAAGAATAACCCAACTGGAGAGAGTAACAATCTGAGCAGTAACATCACTGTCACTCTTACAAGACGCCTCAAGCAGAGTCTCACTAGATTAACTTGGGTTGTCAAGTACTACTTGTACATTTGGCAAATGTACCTTCCCAGAAATAGGAAGATGCCATTGGCTTATGTTAAGTATTCCACCTTGGTTTTCAACAGAATATGATCTGGATGTTCCTTTTTTTTTTTTTCCCCCTGGTCAGTAAAGTACATTCTAGGCATCTCTGAAGCATTGCTGGGGTATTTAGGCCATCTTGATCTGATATAGTGTAAGGCTTCTTGAAGCCCATGAGAAGCATTTTGGATCCGATGATGAACCATATTTGCAGATGCCGGTAGAGAAGCATGAACAGCACAAACATAAGCCTTGACATCCTTCTCTAACTTGTAAATGTCTACTTACATTGTGGGGCTTTGTGACAAGGTATCTGCTATGTTTAATCTCATCATTCTTATTAGAAGACATTGGAATCATAATGGTACTTGATGAAAATCTTGCCCTTTTATCAAGGCCACCAAGGATTTACAGTGTGTGAGGAGACTGAAAAATGGTAGACCACATAGATATCTATAAAAAGTTTCACATCCCCAAATGCCAGCAAAGCACTTTCTTTTTTTATTATTTGAGGTATAGCATTTTTTGTTTCAATAAGAGCTCTGCAGCAGAATGCAGCTTGCATCCATTCTGAACCATGCAACTGAAGTAGAACTCCACCTAGCCCATAGTTCCTTGCATCAGTGCTAACCATTGTGGGCTTGTGGGTATCATAGAATTCTAAGATTGGGCACTGGCGATAATGTCCTTTATCTTTGTAAAGGCAGACTCCTGATCTGCCCCCACCCCACCCCACCAAATCAGGATGTGGTGGATTTCAGTAACAGGTTTAGTGGTTTTGCCTCTGTAGAGTTGTCTTGCAAATATCAGCATAGATAGATCACCATTCCCAGAAATTGTCTCAGTTCTGTAATATTAGTTAGTACATTCAGCTATCTGATAGCATTTATTTTCTCTGTGCATTACTTTACCCATGTTGTGTGATTACTTGCCCCAAGAACTCTGCTTCATCTAGGCGAAAAGAAAAAAAGAAAAAGATTTCTTCTTGTTTAGCTTGAGGCCAAATTCATGGATCCTATTTCAGCAAATGGCCCCCATTTCGTCATGGTCTTCCATTGATGTGCCATTTATTAGGATGTCATCCATGAAGCTAGTAAGTCCTTCTGCAAAGTTCTGTCATTTCTGTTTGAAAACTCTCAAAGTACTTGTGCAAGTGTCTGAAAACAAGACCTCCCAAAGGGTGTTATAAATGTAGTCTGTTTAGTAATCTGGTTTGTCAAAAGTATTTGCCATGCCAAAGACCACTTGAGGCATTCGGTTTAGAAAATACATTGGCTCTTGTCACTGTCAGGAGAAGGTTCTTTAGTGTTGGAAGTACATATTCTTCTCCAACATGATCTTCATTAAGGTTTTGAGGATCTACATAGATGCATATTTTCCCATTATTCTTGATGGCTGGGACCATTTGGGATACCAAGAAGGAGTCTTAGTGATTCTCTTAATTATGCCATGTTCCTTCATCGTTTCCAGCTCCATTTCTACCCTGTGGAGTAAAGAACTGTGGATCTTGTGAGGCGTTTGTATACTGTATGGCTTGGTATCAGGTCTTAAAACTATGTCTACAGGATCACCTTTTAGTAGACTAGTGTCGCCAAACACTTTCTCCATTTCCCCCACTGTTTTCAATAGTCTTATTCTGGCAGCTACTCCACGAGTGAGGAGATCATCCAGGTTATGATCTTGCTTGCAGATGCTGCAGTGCCTGCAGATGACTCTCTTGGTGCCCATGAGAGCCCCCTGACACCAACATTTTTAAAATTAAAGGCTTGCTGCAAGGTGAAGTGCTGGTTTCCAGCTGCCCAACATCTTCATTTTCACAGAATACATCAGGGGCAGGGCCCCACGCTCCAATTCTATCCAGATACAACTAAGTCTAGTGCCACCTAGTGATGAAATGATATAGTGACACCAAGGGTGGTGTGAATCAGAGCGCTGGGTGTTCTCTACCCTGCTCCTGACAAGCCCTCCCCCAAAAAAATGTTTCTAACAAATAAAACCTCCATGAGTCCCGGCAGTGGCAGCTGCTGCTGTGGCTGCTGTGGTGGCTGCCGTAGGCCAGGAGGAACTCCTGGACTGGCAGCATGAGCATGTTAACTGTACACGTGCATGACTTTGCGCGCACACACAGTAAAAGAAAGGAAGGCTTCCCTTCACGAAGGACTTGCTCCTCCAAAATTGAGGACTATATTTAAAAAAAAACTGCAAAGGCAAAGCCCTTTGGGGCAAGGCAGCCAATTGGATTCAATCCTGATCCTTCAAAGGAATGGGTCAGAGGGTGCTGGTGAAGCCACATGGCACCGGGGCTTCTCCCCTCCTCACATCGCTGTGTCGTGTCCTGGTCTCCACTCTCTCAGCCGAGGAGGAGGAGGAGGAGGAGGAGGAGGAGGAGGAGGAGGAGGAGGAGGAGGAGGCAGCAGCATCCTGGATGGATGCAAAATGAAAAGCCTCTCTCTCTCTCTCTCTCTCTCTCTCTGGCCTATTGTTTTTTTAAGTAGCAAAGCCACTTGGTGAGTTTCACATCATATTGCATCTCTGCCTAGGAGTGAGGGGGGCATTTAAAATCTGTCTGAATGAATTTAATATTACAAATTTAATATTTAATAATTGTGACCCTTGGCACCACCTCTGCTGACCTCCTCTCTGCCCCACTAGTCATACTGGCCGCTAGCCGCCACCAAGTGACACTATCTTCTACACAGTGTCCCTATAGACAAAGGAGACAGACAAAGTATTTTCTATGGGCTCCACCTCTTTGTTACCAAACTCTTACCCTTTACTCTGCCCATACATTCTAGCCCTCTGATCTACACAGCTCCACTCCTTGGCTTCCATGGTACCCAGGTAACAGAATTTTATTTTTCAAGGGTTGGAAATCCTACATGTAAGTCATCTGACCCTATAGTTTCTGAAGCACTAGTAAAGCCTCATTTGTGAGAGCTGATGTAGTTTAGTAGCTAAGACTATGAGCTGTGAGCTTGGCAGCCCAGGTTCAAATTTTACCACAGCCAGAAATGTATTAGGTAGACTCAGACAAGCCACTGCTCTCTCAGACCCATCCCGCACTTCTCCCTTCTGCAATGTGAGGAAAATTAAAATGGCCTAACTTATATGGCTGTTGTAAAAACTGGGATATTACTGGGCACTTTGTTCGTGTGAAAAGAGCTATATCAGTACAAAATCTGCCTCCAGTATAAATTTATTTATTATTTTATTATAGATTTATTTGTACTATTTCTGTACCGCTAAATATTAAGAGAAATCCCTAAGTGGTTTCCATATAAATATTAAAATCACAATTAAAATCACTTTTAAAATATAATTTTAAAAACAATATAATTACAATAATAGTAATAATAATACATACGGTAATACCTCACAGCAGCACAGGAGCAGTAAAAATGGGACAGCGTGGTTAATTTAATTATGGGCCAGGGAAAGCCTGGGTGAGCAGGTGCATTTTCAGGAGGCATTTTAAAAAGATGCCAATTTCTCTGCCTCCCAAACTGCACGAGGGAGTTTTTTCCACAGGGTGGTGCCACTACCGAGAAGAACTACTGTGTCAAGGTATTGCAAGGCCACATTCTGAGAATTTTGGAATGACCAGCAATACCTCCTCTGGTGATCTTAATGGTCAGTTGGGTATGTATAAGGGGAAACGGTCAGCTAGCGCCCATGCGCTGCGGAACTCAGCCTCTTCTTCTGATGCTCGTCTTCGTTGGCCCTGCCATCGGAAGTGCCTCAGCTGTAGAACGCCCTCCCCACGGAGGGATCTCTTGGCACCTACTTTGCTATCATTTGGGACAGGCAGAGGCCTTTCTATTGTCCCAGTGATATAAATACTGGTAACTCTTCAAGGCATTTTTAGCAGTTAAATTGTCATATGTAAGATGCTGCTTCACCAGCCTTGGAAAAAATCATGCTGAAAACTTTAGAAAAAGTGTGTCATTATTAGCACATTTTTAACACGCCAAAAAATAACTGTACTATACACGCCTGAGAAGGAAAAAGTATTCCACAGAAAACAGCAAATAGTTTGACCTGTAAATCAGTACTGGTTCCAGGTTTCGGAGGGCCCTTGGGCAAGACCCCCTCAAGGGAGCCCCTCCCTCAGTGAGTCCTCCTTCTCACCGCCATTGTCACCAGCTGCTGCTGCTGCTGCTGCTCCTCACCCTCTTTCTCATCATTGCTCCCACTTGCCTGCTTGACAGGCAGAGCGCCAGTGAGCCAGTGGGCCGGGGCATCGGCTGCTCCTCCTTCCCACCACCACCATTGCCTGAGCCAGAGCAAGAGGAAGGTGAACAAGCGGGTTGCAATGGCAAAGAGGAGGAGCAAGTCCAGGGCGTCTTGTCAGTGGGCCCCTGCTGGGGCGTGGGCCCTCAGCAGCTGCCCAACCATGCCTACCCTTGATACCAGCCTGCTTTAAATAGAAATGCAATATTGTGTACTTAGTGAAGACATTTTTATTTAGCTTACAGTAGGTATCTGGAACTAGCGATGTATCATCGAGCCTCGAGTGGTGTGGCGGACCGAAATTGGTCCACTCATGCCCACTCGAGGCTCGGTCGAGCCTACCTTTCTCTGTCGGCAGTTTGCCTCTCCGCGGCAAGCCGCCCGCGCCGGAAATGACGCGACGGGACCCTGCGCAGGCGCGCTGGACCCCCATGCCACATACTGCGCCTGCGCAGGGTCCCGTCCCGTCATTTCCGGTGCCAGAACTTAGTGACGCGACGGGACCAGAGAGGGCAGCTCAAGCGGCATGGAGAACTGCTCCGCGCCACTCAGAAGATCGAGGCAGGGGGGTGCTGCCACGGAGAATCGAGGCAGGAGCAAGGCGCCCCCCCCCAGGTTCGAATACACCACTACCTGGAACTAAATTAAGCGCTTTTCTTTTTAGAACCTTTTCAATGGTGGCACCCTGGTTGTAGAACGCCCTCCCTAGAGAGGCTCACCTGGTGCCTGCATTTGGCACCAGGTGAAAACCTTTTAGCTTTTCAGTTTTAAAAATGTGTCAGTGCTTTTTAGATCCTTGCACTCTGCTGTTGGTTTTACTTTGGTTTGATTCTTGGCTGCTTTAATTTGTTCTAGGTTTTACATTATGTTATTATATTTATGTATTTTGTATTGAGAAACACTTGTATTTGGTTTTGAGTTCCTGGGCCAATCATGTTTATCAAATGAAACTATACAAGATATATATTCTGGACACTTTGCACAGCCAGAAAAAGGTATGGGGAGGGACTGCTAGTTTAGTATAGCTTTGAAGAAAGGATATCAGTGAAAAATAAATGCAGAATTATTTTTTCTTCAAACCCACTAGGTCTGAATGATTCAAGATTCTGTTTCCTTGATGCAGCACACTTTCCCTAAAGGGATTACGATTGTAATCCCAAATATTATGCTATGCAGGCCATCTCATATTTTAACTCATCAGATCTAATGTTCTGCACATAATCTCCAGCTTTAGTTGGTGTTTATATAAGCTGCCCAGGATATGGCTGTCTAAGTAATGATGACCACCCGGTAAAGTAGTAATGGCCCCACTTTTCAGTACCCAAGGAGGATTGTACAAACATTACATATTTTTTTCACTTGGTTGATGCATTTATTTATTTCTATTTGCTTATTTACCAATTTCTCTATTCTCCAGGTGCTTCACAATATATCCATTTATTACTTCATATATTAGGTAATATATAATAGCCAGGGTCCAGAGAACTGTGGAACTAGCTCAACAAGCCCAAAGGGACTTCAGACTTCATTGCAGCCCTCCAATGACCCATGGCAAATTGCTTTCAATAGGGAGTTTCAAAAACGATTTGTGATATGAGATGGGGTGTGTGTGTGAAAAAGGCCACTAGGCTAAAGCAAGTATCTTGCATGAGCTTAGCAGGGCTGAACCCCAGGCAGCAGATGCTGGGAGCAGCTCCCCATCATTTGCCCCGAGCCCCCTAAGCTAGCCTGCTGCCCCCAGGTGTGGTAGAGGAAAATGTCCCTTCACCAGTGTTGAAATAAGATTCAGTCACCTGAATCCAGTAGATTCTCTATGTAGAATGGGGGGTGGGAGGTGGGACTATCTTATCCTTTGCCTTGGACAAGCCCTGGAGTTTAATCCTGATAGATGATAGTTGGGGGGGGGGGAGAGAGAGAGAGAGAGAGAGAGAGAGAGAGAGAGAGAGAGAGATGCTGGATTATTTATTTCATTCATTCATTCATTCATTCATTCACCGCCCATCAGCCAAAAGGCTCCCTGGGCAGTTTACAAAACAAAGCAACACTAAAACAAAAACATCAACAATAATAATATAAAAACACAGACATATTAAAATGTAACATGATAAAACCAAGCAGCCAAAATAAATTCAATCCAGAGGTACAGTGGCGATAATAAAATGAATAAAATCAACCATTAAAATGTTGGGCAAATAAAAAGGTCTTCACCTGGCGCCTGAAAGAATAGAGGGTAGGTAGGTGCCAGGCACACCTCCTTGGGGAGCTGATTCCATAGATGAGAAGGCCCTTCCCCTAGTAGCCACCCTCCTAGCCTGAGAAGGGCCTCCGAAGAAGATCTCAGGGTTCGGGCAGGCACGTATGGGATGATAACATGGCCCCAAACCGTTTAGGGCTTTAAATGTTAATGTAAGCACTTTGAATTGGGCCCGGACTTCAATTGGTCTGTGTGTGAGGCTCCCTCTTAGCCCCACCTATTGTTGGCTGAGATGCTGTGACATAATGGAATGCTTGCAGCTATGGTCTGGAATACAAATGGCTTGGATGTACCCAGCAGGATTTTAAAAGCTGTTTTTTGCTTGCTATGCAGGCCCCTATATGATTTCGTAGCCTACTTTTGAGAAACACTCCGGCCCGCCCGTGGACTCCTCTAGGACACAGGGCTCGGCCTCTAGGCCCCTCCCCTGGAGGAATCCCTGCTGTTACAACAGCAGGGACTCCCCTGTGTGCCATCCTCCCTCCCAGTTGGGGTGTGCGTGTGCAGGGGAATCCCGTTGTTATCGCCACTCGCAGATCACAGCGGGGATGTGGGCGGCAGCGGCGCATGAGGGGAGGCACTCAGCCAGCCCTGGGAGGAGCTGCTCCTCCCAGGGCTGGCTGTGTCCTTGTGCGCACCACTTGCCTTCCCAATCAGAACGCCATGTTGAGCCGAGAGATAGAGACTCGGCCGGCAGCTGCAGGAGTCAATCCACAAGGTGCCAGCTGAGTGATCCTTCGTGAGCCATCCCAGTGGGGGTGGCAAGAAGTGCGTGAAGGTGGCACCTGACTCAGCCATGCGCTCTGTGCTGAGAGAGGCATGGAAAGGCAAAATGGGTGGGGTGATGATGTCAGTGGATGCAGCCGCACCCATTGATGTCATGTGGTCCATGAAGGGCCTGGGCGGGCGGCAATTCGGACTCCCACCATAAAGGAGTTCCCCACCCCTGCACTACATAATATGACTGGGATCACACCACTGGGCTCACCCCTGATCTCTCTGCACTCATCCATTCATCTGACCTCCTGCGCAGAGCCTAAAGGCATAAAGGCTGCATGGCTGTATTGTAGGCTCTCTATATGAGATCTGTTCCCTGCATTTTCTCAGGGTACCGATCATGCGGAGACAGCCCTTGTGAAGCTTGTACACACGTAGGCTCTGTGAAGAAATACAGCTGAATATGTGGAGGTCAAGGGCGGGGCCAGAGGGTGTGATCTCAAACCGTCCCCACCACCCTTGCATTCATTCTCCCTGTATATGTTATCTGCCAAGGGCTTGAGCATTTGATTAATGAGCCATTAAGATCAACATGGATATGTCATCTGCACAGGGCTTAATTATTTGATTAAAGAGCAATCAAGATCAACATCACTGACAGATTGACATCATGTACGATAGGCTGCTTAGTGTAAAGATACCCAAAAGGTGGTTTGAAGCCAAGAATACAGGTAGCTGCCTGCGATGCACATAGAAGATCACAATCTCTTGTTCTGAGTTAATAAATGTAGGCTACCAGTCATTCGTTGGTGCTGCATCTTTCTGCACATGTAAACATGTTTTGAAAGAATGACATGGGGAAGTCCGGGGGAAATGGGAACAACAGTTCCATCAATTTTCAGCCATCCTAAACATGAGGAGAAAGGGTGGGTGAAATATGCGAGGGGATAGCAGATCTGCACATTATATGACCTTAAGTATGCACCCTAGTAAATTAGCTTTAGGATTTAGCTATTAGGAAATAGACAGATTTTTCTGGCACAGGTAAAAAGTGGTAATCGATTAAGCAATATAGAACAACCAAGCAGGAAAATGATTGTCCACCACACAGACGGGTCCACATAATCAAGATGACAATGTACCACAAGCAGGAGTGAATAAGGTAGGACATACCATTATACTGGTTAATGCTCAGGTTTCTTACTTTCAGTGTGACGTTAAAATGACATAGGCTTGGATCTTGTTGAGAGGCATGTCCGCTCAGCAGAGTTCTACTCACAGAAAGCTTCCACTGGTAGAAGAGGGGAAGCACTTTTTGCCCCACCCTCTGGATCAGTGTGTGGGGGTGGCGGGGTGGCACAGGAGGCTGCAGAGAAGAGGGGAATTCTGTGAAAATTGCCTTCCCCCTGCTGGATCAGAGTCCGTTCCACTGATAGAAGGAGCTCTTCCATTCGCAGAAGAAAATGCAGGATCCAACCCATTGTTCTGCAAGACATATCAAGCCTTCAAATTTGCCTCCTCAGATACACCTGGTAGGGTAAATTCATCACAGTGCCTGAATGGAATGGAAAGAGGCACAGCGTGTACTGTTTGGTCACCTGCGTGGGGAAAGACAGGCTGGGGAAAAAAAGGAAACCTAGTTCTAGATTGTTGAACAAAGCTGCAATGTGAACAAGGTGTAGGAGCTGCTGGCAATCATTAAATCTGCAAAGGAAACCTGGTACACTGGGTGTTAATTACAGTAATTCAAGATGTTTCAGAGAATACACTAGCTTCTTTTTCTTCTGGCCTGTACAGTTAATTGACTCAAGTTTTCTGTTACAAGCCTTTAAACTGTCCTGCTGTCTTCTAGACAAAAGAGTAGTGCCTAGGTCCTAGGAGAACGCCATAGAGTCTGCATTTCCCAGCATCTTTGAATCTCTTTTCTCTAGGCTAGCGATGATGCCTGTTGCATGAGCTATCACAGGCACTGATGCAGAGATCATCAAACTGTGTTTGTAACTAAAAAAAAATAAAAATAGAACTTGCTTAGTCTCCCCCACTTTTTCATTAGTTATGACAAGAATGTGGAGACACTTATCCTGTACAACATTAGGTACATCCAAGTGGCTTTAAGTATACGATGGAAAACACAACTGTTCTAGGCCTGTGGCTTATGCTGGACTCAGCTTGTCTGAGTGTGGAAAGCTAAGCAGGGTCAGGCCTGGTTATTACTTGGATGGGAGACCCCTCCTCTAGTTTCCCAGCATCGAGCAGGGGGTTGGACTCGATGGCCTTGTAGTTGTAGGCTCCTTCCAACTCTATGGTCTATGAAATCTATAGCACTTTCAGTCACGGCAGTCAAGAACCGTGTAAGGCATTTCAGCCAAACATTGCCCCTTAATTCATATGGCTGATTCAGTGTTAGGTCTCTGCTCACACAAGCCATTAGATGGCTCTGTGTACAGAGGCTTGGTTGGCTATTTGACTAAGGAATAAAGTTCAGTTGTTGTTTCAAGTCATCATAAGAGTCCAAGGTCTCTTTTCAACTCTACAGCTGAGAGAATGGGGGGAGCAGAGAATGGGAACAGTGGTGGCAATATAGTCTCCCTTGTATGTTTTCCTGCAGTGACACCTGTATTTCTCTGGAGCACTTCATGCTTTCTTGGCTGTGCACTGCAATACTTGACGGGCAAACTTAATAGACATGGGATAAGAGGAGAGGGTCCTCTTATGCATCAGTAAATGGTTAAAGAACAGAAAGCAGAAGGTAGGAATATAAATGGTCAGTTCTCACAATGGAGGGATGTCAACAGTGGAGTTCCCCATGGATCTGTACTGGGATTTGGGACCAGTACTTTTAACTTGCTCATAAATGATCTAGAGATAGGGGTGAACACTGAGGTGGCCACGTTAATTGACAACAGCAAATTATTTAGAGTGGTTAAAACAAAAAAGAACTCCAAAAGACAGCGAAAGAACTCCAGTGACCTCTCCAGGCTGGGGAAATGGCATCGAAACAGCAAATGTAATTCAGTGTAATCAAGTATAACGTGATGCGCATTTGGGGCCGGGGGGGGGGGAATCCAAACGTCACATATACACTGATGGGGCCTGAGCTAGCAATTATTTCCCAGAAAGGGGATCTTGGAGTTGTGGAATAGAAAATAAAACTGCCAATATAATAATGACTTTATACAGATCTATGGTGCGGCTACACTTATAATACTGTGTGGAGTTCTGCTCACCACTCCTTAAGAGCTGGAAAAGGTGCAGAGAGGATCAACCAAAATGATAAAGGAATCTGAATTGTTTTGTGTTTTTTTTTGACCAAAATGATAAATGGGCTAGAGCACCTCCCCTATGAGGAAAGATCACAACATTTGGGGTTCTTTACATTAGAAAAAAGGCAAGTGAGAGTGAGGGGATATGATCGAGGTGCATAAAATTAGTCTGGAGAAAGTGGATAGGGAAAAGTCTCTCTCTCTCTCTCTCTCTCTCTCTCTCTCTCTCTCTCTCTCATAATATTATAACCCTGGGTCATGCAATGAAGCTAAATGGTGGGAGATTCCGGAAAGATAAAAGGAAGTACTTCTTCACAGAGCATATACTTAAACTACGGAATTTACTGCCACAAGATGCAGTGATGGCCATGAAGCTGACCAGCTTTAAAACAGGATTAGATGAATGAATAGAGGATAAGATCAATGGATACTAGTCATGATGGCTGCAGATTGTTTCCAGTATCAGAGGCAGTAGTGCCTCTGAATACCAGGCACTTCGGAATATGAGCAGGAGGGTGCTATTGTGCTCATGTCCTGCTAGTAGACTTCCCATGGGCATCTGGCTGGCCACTGTGGGAACTGAATGCTGGACTTAATAGGCTTTTGGTCTGATCTAGCACAGCTCTTCTTATGTGCTTCCAGATTAAAGAAAATCAAATTAAACGTTTCACAAAATTGTGGGCACTGCTATTGGCATGGGGGGGGGGGATGAGTAGCTTTTCTGACAGTTCTCATTTTTAAAAAACAATACTTAGTTGTCCTGTGCTAAAGTTGTGCAATGGGGAAGACATAGCCTCAGAATAAATAAGAGTAATATGGGTCAGTATCGTAAGAATTTCTATAGGTATGTCCAAAGACTTGGTCATGCCCAGAAGAATTTTTGCCTGTTCCCCTCTGAACAGCAGATTCCCCCCCCCCCGCTACTCAAATATCATATCACAATCTGCTTTTGAAAGTCTGTCTCATTTCCAAAACTGCTTGCTTTGTAGCAAGTGAGGCTGCTTCTTAGAAAGCTCCCTTGCACACATGGATCTAGTTGTATGCTTCTTTGGGTTTCTGCCACAGTATACTCAACAGGCATGTGACTAATCGTTCAATTTTTTTTAAAAGAAAACTCTTGTTATATAACTTCCAAAAGTTATATATGTTTCAGGAAATTTCAGCTCAGCTCCCCAAAGTAGCAATTCTGGAGATATATTGTATATCAGGCATTTTGGTGTTGCTGTGCAGTCTAAGAAATGTGTCCCAGGAGCTCTTGCAGGGCCACAGAGACTACTGCAGCTGGACTCCTCCCCCCCCCCCCTTTACCATCTATCCGGAAGGAAACAGCCTTTCTTTTCACAGATGCCATACATTAGGGCTTTTTTCAACAATTTGCACAATACTGTATGGACGGTAGATTCCTCAAGTAATTCCAGTGCTTGGAACATGTGTTGTATGAACAGATTAAAAAGTGACTTGCTTCCCAATGAACCTATGCACTGAAATGTTCTGGAGTCCAGCTTGTAATTCATTTGTCCTTAATGAATGTGTTCCTGTATATACAACATTTGTATATAAATCATTTGTGGCTGTGGCATATGAATCGGCCAAAAAGTAATCATTGTGAAATTATTTTATTTAGTCATAAGCCTTCCCCTTATATCATACTTACGTTCTGATGTATTTGTAAAATATAGTCATTTGTTTGTTTTTACGTATGTGCAGTTTTTCCTTGGACAGCCTACTTGCCTACCCTACTGTAAAGCATGGCATCTTGACATTCCCTTCCTATATAATACATACGTAAAGGTTCTTGATCCATGTTACCACTTTCAATGACTGGGTTCAGACAATACAATAACCCACACTCAAGGGTTGAGTATAGGTTTTATTTATTTACACTATATGTATACTGCTCCACATCAAGCAGATTCTGGAGCGGTGAACAATAAAAAGACAAAAACAGAAAAAAGAAAAAAATACATTGAAAACAAACTAAAATTACACTGGTAAGGTTGAGTGTGGGTTGTTGTTGAACCATGGGTTGTTGTTGAAACGTGAATTATCATGTTGTCTGAACCCAGCTGCGCTAACAAGCCATGGCTTGTTAACCACAAACAACCCATGAAGAGAACCCATGGTTTGTTGTTGGGTTGTGAACTGTGGGTTGTTCACCGTGGCTTGTTATCTTGGCTGGGTTCAGACAACACGATAACCACATTTCAACAACAACCCACAGTTCAATGACAACCATTGGACTCGATGGCCTTATAGGCCCCTTCTAACTCTACTATTCTATGATTCTATGAACCACACTCAGCCCTTGAGTGTGGGTTACCGTATTGTCTGAACTCAGTCATTGTCTTTGACTAACAATCCTTCAGACTGACTCATATATGACTTCTTTAGCATGGGAAAATGCTCGAGTGCTGAGCTTTATCACCTCATTTTGCATGTTTGTGCAAAATGAAAAGAAAATCAAAAGTTAACAGGAGAAAATGCTTGCTTCCCACTGTTGGTGTAATGCGGTAGCCTCTAATTTTTTCCACATGTGGACAGTTTTTTCACACAAACATCGCATAGTATTATGTTCCTTTAAAATTCTATGCAACCACTTTCAGTGCCTACAAAGGACAGTTCAAACACCTTGAAATAGCCTAATCAGTCTGGGGGCCAGACAGAGAACCCCCACAGGCCACCTGCAGCCCACAGACAGGAGGTTCCCCATCCCTGCTTTGTCATGCTTAATTCTACAGGAAGTGTTTCTTCCTGTTTGACTCTCAGATCAGCAAAAATTAAATTTGGCAGGGCTGTTTGGCTCCTGTGAGTTACTTCATGGCTACATACACCACATTCATCATGTGAAGATGTGGTAAAGTGAGGAGTTTACTACATTAAAAACTGATATGTGAATTAGGGTGGCCATGTGTCCTAACTTACAGAGGATAGCCCCTGGGTTGCAGGGCTATCAGAGGACAGTCCTATATTTGCAGTAATGTCCAGACCAAGCCCAGTTTTTAAAAAGAACCATAAGAAGAGTGCAGAGACCTTGAAGTTGCCCATCAACAGTTAGCACCTGGAGAGCAGATTGAGCAGACACACGCATGACCTAGTCACAGTCTTCCCCATATGGTGAGATGTACTGTACTTCTATTTGAATTATAGTAATTATTTCTAAATGTGCATCTATACATATAAATCAGTATATGCAATTTTTATGCAAATTTGCATCCCCTCTTTTGGTGGTGCATTTCATCTTTTTTTGGAGATGTGTAGGTGGCCACCTTAATGTGAATTGACACATACTGAGAGATGGAAGAGTGAGGAAATAGAATCTCACACTAGCTTCCCAAAAGCAAACAATCTTGCTGTTTGGATACACAAATCTGCAGATGCTTATAAAAGCAATTGATGTCTTTGTGATAATCTAGTTATTTGTCATATCGAGTTTCGTGGAAATCTAATGTTTGTATTTGCGATCATATGGTATGAACTGCACCGTGTCAAATGCAATCGGAAGGACTTGTTATTGCACAGTACGTTATCCAGGGTTGTGGGAGAGGTCAGGATCACTGCCTGCAAAATTATTAGAAGGTTAATGAGAAGCAAGAGACTAATTTGGAAAGGATAAGAATGGATTTCCATGAGATGTAATCAACAAAAGGAGAAGTTGGACTTAATGTCCGGATAAGTAAATTCAGGGTAAATCTGTGGCGCGTCCGTCCTCTCAAGAGCAATGGGAGTAGCTCTATAGGAGTAGTAGCTCATAGTACCTCTATGCTATTAAAACTGAACTGGATAAAGTGTTTGAGAATATACCACAGCGTAAGATACAATTTCACAGTCCCTTGTGATGGCTGTGCAGGAAAAGGGCTTGTCCATCCATCTATTCCATGATGCAAAATTAAGGAAGAAAGAGAGAAAATTGTATTGTCAAGCATGCACAAACTCTTTTGTTTCTTTTCCAGCACAAATTGAAGTGATACCATGCAAAATTTGTGGTGACAAGTCCTCTGGAATACACTATGGTGTCATCACATGTGAAGGCTGCAAGGTATGACCTGTGTATTTGTGTGTGTGTCTTCTGTGCCACTTCCCATCATTTCTGTACTTAACAACAAGCTGTTACACACCCTTTCAATAAGGACAAAGACTTTGTGCAACATTGCTCCCCAAATTGTACAAGTCCTGTTCCTGACTCAGCAATAAAATTATTCTATAAACGATGGTACTGTGTTTAGTTTTGGAATCATCTGCACCAGCTGCAGTGTAAATGCTGATCATTCAGTACTGAAGTTGCCCATTTAAAAAATGTGTGCAACTGTATGCACTTAGAGCTTCACTGGACAGTTGGGCGCTCTGCTTTTTCAGGGTGTCCAATCATGCAGAGAGAGCCCTACATGCATTCAGTTGTATGTGTGTGGGGGTTCTCTTCACATCTTACAATTAGTAATAAATCGTAGGGATGGGTGAGAATTTAATTGAAATTCATTTTTGATCAGAATTTACCAACAGTCGCAGATTTCTTCATATTCTAGACAACTGAAGTTGAGATTTTAAAAAATGAAATGTGGAAGAAACGGACAGATTTGCCCATCTAGGCCCAGGGTCTTGAGCGCTTAGCTCCTAAAAGTCTGGGTTTTAATCCTTCTGTATTCAGCCAGGGTCCTCATCTTTTACAGCTATATGGCAGAAAGGTACAACATGGCCCTCTCCATACTGGGATAGCTGTACCTATTGTACTTGGCCAGTAGAAACACATGGGAATTTCATTTCAGTTCATTTTTGATCAGAATTTACCAAACTTTGCAAATTTCTTCATATTCAGGAAAGAAAAAACTTGAGATTTTAAAAAACAGAATGCAGGGGAAAGTGAAACTGACTGATTTGCCTGTCCCTAGTCAGCTATGTGCAATCCTACTTCTCACCTCCATAAACACACACATTCACAGAACATTTGAAAGAGGCTATAGTCTCTCCATTCAGTGTTCTAGACATTATCTGATATGAGTCACTAGAATACAATTCTTTCATCAGAAATAACAGTGAAATCTAAATCTAACTTGGTGCCTGATGTTCGTAATGAGGGCCAACATATTGATGCTTAATCCAGACAAGACAGGTGCTTTTGGTCAGTCGAAAGGCAGATCAGGGAATAGGGTTTCAACCTGTGCAGGATGGGATTACAGTCCTCCTGAAGACTCAGGCTCGCAGTTTGGGTGTACTCTTGGACTTGGCCCTGAAGCTGGATGCCCAGGTCAAAAAGTAGCCAGGAGTGTGTTTGCACAGCTGAGGCTAGTGTGCCAACTGCGCCCGTTCCTAAAAATGTCCAATCTGGCCACGACGATCACACATGCCTTAGTTACATCCCATTTGGGACTACCGTAATGTGCTCTATGTGGGGCTGCCTTTGAAAACTGTTCAGAAACTTCAGGTGGTCCAGAATGCTGTGGCCAGACCATTGACCGGGGCCAATTACAGGGAGCATGTAACAAGGGAGCTACCTTGTTAAAGCAGCTTCACTGGCTTCTGGTCTGTTTCTGGGCAGAATTCAAAGTGCTGGTTATGACCTATAAAGCCCTATAGGGCTTAGGACCAGGCTACATGAAAGACCACCTTCTCCCATATGAACCTGCCCGGTCCTTAAGATCTTCTGGAGAGGCCCTTATTCCAAGACCTCTGTCTTCAGAGGCATGTTCGGTGGTGACACGAAAGAGGGACTTTTCGATGGCCGTTCCTGGGCTGTGGAACTCCCTTCCAAGGGAGGCTAAGTTCACTCCCTTTCTGTTGTCCTTCAGCAGGCAGTGAAAGTCTGCTTTATTCAAGGACTATAGGTCTGTTGGGTTGGGTGCTGTTGTTGTATTGTTGTTGTGTTTTTATTATATATTAATGTATTGTTTTAATCAATTTTAATTGTGCCTGTAAGTCACCTTGAGTGCCATGTTTTTGTAGAAAGGCAGGGTACATTTTTTTTTAAATCCTGCCCTTCAATTTTCAGGGGGGAAACAGCTGGGGAGGGAATGATTAAACTTCACCTCCCTGTGGATCGTGGGCTGTGCATGTTACTTTGGAACAAATTAAAAGTAGAGGGAGAGCTGCACACTACATTAATTAAGGTAATGTGTAGTTTGACCTTCCATTGGTCACACTTAGTTCTCATTTAAATCAATAGGGCTTATGTTAGCCATGGCTAAATTTCCACATTGATTTCAGTGGGACCTAAGTAGTAGTAGTAGTAGGCGATCACTCGTGACCGAGTAAGATTGTCTTCCAGGATAAAATTACAAAAAGAAAATTATAAAAGGAGGAAATTCTAAAAAATTGTGTAGACTCTAGCGATGGGTCCGTAAGTGACTGTGGAGGCCAATTCTAGATCTACACAGCTTCCCACAGTGAGAACACAGGTTACCAGATGGAAGTTGGTCCTGTAAAGGATTCGCTTGACGTGCTTTTCGCTTAGCACGTTTCTCCCTTTCACCTTGCACTCGAGCTTCTTCAGAGTCCATAGAACCTTTGTGAAAGGCCGACCTCCATTTAGATCGTTCATGGGCCAGAGATTCCCAGTTTTTGATGTTTATATTGCATTTTTTTAGATTAGTCTTAAGAACATCTTTAAACCTTTTATATTGACCACCGATATTCCGCTTTCCACTAACTGGATCCACTGTTTGTTTTGCTGGTTTTCAGTTTTCAGATAGGTACATCATTGTAGTCAAAACCACTCCCGTTATAATGCTGGTTTGTTGTGACACTTGGGTGGAAAAATCGGCATCTCTTTAAGATGGTCACACAGCGCCCGATTAGTCTGACAGATCTGATTGTTTAAAACCCAAAGACAAATCAGAGCAAAAAATGCTTTTAGCAGAAAAGGAGTTCCTTGTTCCTCTGCCGTCTAACCAGCAGTGCTCCAAGCCTCAGCCCTGTTTAGATGTGATTAGCATTAATGGCTACCCTTGTGTGTGCCTTGTGGGCAGATGATCCCCCTCCGCTCTGCTGCATGTAGACAGCTCATGGAGATAAGGAAAGGCTCTTCCACTTCAAGCAGGTTTAACCCTATTGTTTTTGAACTGGTTTTAAAGTATCAGATCAATTAGCCTAATCCCTTCTGCTGCAACCCTGGTGCGGTGTGGTGGGGAGCGGGCAGAAGGCCAGCTTCCATTTCAGAATCACAGTGGGAACTATTTCAGGGTTTCTCCAAGTCAGGCTACATACATGCTTCTTACCAAATGTCTTAGGATACGTGTTAGTGATGTTAGTAGAACTATTTCTTCTGCATGAACAGAGAACAGAGCACACGCACAAAACACACACACACACACACACACACACACACACACGTCCTTCCTTCACAGTATTTTATTTAAAATCCAAGTTCAAATGATCTGTGTGTTCTTGGGGTAAGAGGAGTTTTGAAATCCAACGGGCAAGTTGGTTCCCCCCCCCCCCTTGGGCCACTCGAAATCTGCCAGCTCTGGCAGGACTTCACAGTTTACCACCCTACCAAAGTGGAGAAGGGCATGTGGTAAATATACAAAGGCAGCAAATACATCTGTTTAATCCAAAAACAGTGACTCAGATCTGCAGTGTAATATTATACCAGTCTACTCAGAAGTACTATTGCGTTCAACGGGGCTTAGTTCCAGGTAAGTGTGTACAGGATTGCAGCCTAAACATTTTTTAGCAACGTAATGCCAATCACAGTTGGAGTTAAGATCTGTAAGTTTCCCCAGTGCAACTCTCACATCATACATTTTAGCTTGCCGTTACTTTCCTTGCTGCACCTCTGATAACACTTGCGCATTTTGCCCCAGTGCTGAACTGTGTCAATGGGTGGATATATAAACAATCATTTTCCACATGGTAATTGGCCTGTGGTGCATGTAGCTGCTTAATAAGCTCTATTATCCTACCAAGACGTTGTTAAGGAGAATTTCTGCATACATCAGGTACAACGTATGTGGGTTGGATCCAGTTTTACGCTAGGTTGACTACACAGGGGGTAGTGGACTTCCCCACCTCTCCTTCCCACAGCAGCCCCTCCAGCCCCCTGAAAGTGTTACACAGAGGGCCGGTTCATACGACCCGGGTGGCGAGCAGGGGAGGCACCACGGGGCCATCCGCAGGGTCCAGCGTGGCGCCGCAGATGACCTGCGCCCCACGCGCATGGGCGGACCCTGGTGGAGCCGGCAGTCCCCACACCGCAGTGCGGGCCTCCCAGTGCTAGGGAGGGCGGCTCAGGATGCCCAGAGGGGCCGTTTGGCCCTACAGGCTGGAGCGGCCGCAGCTCTGGCCACTCTGGGCTGCCACCTCTGTGTGGCCTCAGGAGGCCCCCGCTGGACGGCCGCCCGCTGTTCGCATGGCAAGGTGGCCACGCACGGTAGGGGCTTACCCCTCTACCACCCATGGTCACTTTGCGTGCTTCATGTGCATGGCCGTCCCGTGGGGACACTCCCAGCCGGCGTTCGCACAACATGGGAACCGTGGGGGGCTTCTGCTCCCCCGCAGTTTCCGTGTCGTGTGAACCATCCCAGAGAGTTAGAAGCCTTTGCTGAATGGGTAAGATCTGTGGGTGAGATATTACTCAGAGGGACCTCATGGAAGGCAGATTCTGAATCCAACCCCATATACATAAAAATGTGTGTTAAGATGGTCATTTGTATCGACCCAAACAATCTTTTCAGATCTCATAGTGTCCATTGGCACAGTGTTTTGCACAGCACTGGGCAGGAGCCACAGCTCAGCTGTAGAGCCCCTGCTTTGCATTCAAAAGACCCCAGGCTCAATAGCCAGCAGCTCCAGGTAGGGTAGGAAAAGACTTTTGTCTGAAACCTGAAGGGTCAGTGCAGACAATACTGAGCTCGGTAGACCAATGGCCTGACTCAGTGTGAGTCAACGTCCTACATCCCTACATTTCTTTGTCGGGCTTTCCAGTCCCAATTTGATTAAAATTTCAGAAGTGATGTGCTGGCCAAGGAGAGGGAAACCTGCTGTGTTGACCATGGGCTCTGGGTGGCTTGTTAGCCATGGCAATAAGCCAGCCTGCCCAGATTTGCATGACACAACAAGCCACGACAATTATGCTAATCCCCCCGACACATGACTGGCATGTGCGGGGAGGAAAATAAGGCACTATGGACACTATGGCTTATTCCTCTTCCATGATTGTACAAACCTGGCTAAAGTCTTGGGCCTGGATGGATGAATGTTTTGGTTTCTCCCACATTCCTTTTTTTAAATAAAAAAATTCAAGATCTTTGCATCCCATTTATAAAGAAATTTGTGGATTTTGATAAGTTCCTATAAAAAATAATAATGAATGGAACGAAATTCTCACCATCCTTGTTTATATGGTTGAGAATGGGGGGTATCATGATTTGATCCTTATAATAGACATGTGAGGTAGGTTTAGGCTGAGGGTGTAGCTGAACTAAGGTAACCCAGAGTGTTTCATGGGTGAGTGGGGATTTGAGTCCACATATCTCGGGCTGAAGTTCACTATTTTTATGGCTTTACTTGTACATGGCAAAAGCAGTTTTCAAAATTTACAACACAGCAAACCATTTTCATGGAGTTGATGGTGCTAGAGTTCCATCTTGTATATAGTGATCTAGCTGTCTCTCTTTTTCTCTCACTAGGGATTCTTTAGGAGGAGTCAACAGAACAATGCCTCATACTCCTGCCCAAGGCAGAGAAACTGTTTAATTGACAGAACCAACAGAAATCGTTGCCAACACTGCCGACTGCAGAAGTGTCTTGCCCTAGGAATGTCTAGAGATGGTAAAGAGCTTGCTCCCTGCTTCACAGATCAATCCTTTGAAACTGTTCTTCATTGCACTCTTGCTTTTACTCCCCAAAGAAAGGCACCTTACTGCTCTGTAACACAAATGATAGCTGTTCCCAAAACCTAAGGCATTTTTAATAGGGTGTCCATGGCGCAAACAGAGAAGAGAATAACAAAGAAAAGAGGGCAACATGAAAATGGTTCCAAGCAAGAGATGTTACACTGGAGGATTTGGGGTAGAACTGCTGATAAGCATTAGACCACAGAATCATAATAGGAGGGAGAGTGCACACAGCCTCCACTGTTTTAAAATATGTTTACTGCTGCCAAGTCACCTAGTGGGATGAACAACTGCTTCACATTTAAAACCCATTTAAAACTTGCCTAGTCAGCTTGGTTGTCAGCTGCAGCAAAAAACTTTCAAAACATCTCTGGCTGTGCCCACACTCCTCCCCGGCTTGCAACATGGCTGTGTGGGACTGTGGCCTTAGTGACTGTCAGGCTATTTCAGAGAAGAGGCCAGGCCAAAGTGGATGCCCAACAGAACATCAGCTTTATTGCTAAGATTAGTCTAGAACAGCAGTAGTAGCATAGCAAACTGCTTCAGTTCAGACACAGCACCACCTACGGTTGGAATAGCAATGTCACAGTTAAGTTGCCAATTTACATCTCCCCTTTCCAGTTACTTTTAGCCCTTACCATATGCATCCTATTTTAGATATTCAGTATGTCTGATGATAGTAATAGTCCTCAAAACAAACAAACAGGTTTCCTGACAAGCCGACCGCAGCAAGTAAAAACTTGGCCACTGAGCCAAGTTTCAGTGTTTCTCTCTGGCTGGGTTGCAACGGGTAGATCTCCCTGTGCTGTGCCTGGAGGCACATGGGGAATTTTTTCTCACATTTGTTCACTGCAGATTCTGTGGTTTCTAGTGAATTCTTCTTCATTGGTTTTGATAATATAGGACCAGGTTCTGCTTCATGATGGCTGGGGTTTACTGCTTGACCTGCAAAATTCTCATGTAAGCACTTAATGGTTTATGTATTTACTTTTGCCTGGTAAACCACACAATCTGGCCCATTCTGAGGGTCTGTCAAAGCTGAAGCTTTCTGGAGATGAAACTTTTGGTGCGGCAAGCAATGCTTGTACAATCCTTAAGGTTTAAACATCTGATACCATGCCAGATTATTTCAGAAAAGAGCCCAGGCCAAAATGGATTCCTAACAGAACAACAACTTGATTGTGATGGTCAGTCTAGAACAGCGACCAACAGCCTCAGTTCAGACACAGCATCACCTACGGCTGGAATAGCAACGTGGCAGTTAAGCTCCTCATTACAGTAACCAACCGGATTTGTTCAAAATAATGGGTCGCAGAGAGAGATACACATCTTACTTTCCCAATCAACATTTAAAATAATATGCAAGCTTTTGAATGACAGTCTTCTCCAGGTATAGGTGTTCAGAACAAAAGTAATAAAACGGAAATGTGTTGTTAAATGCTCATATTGTCAGTTCCCTATATGAGTCTGCCGCTCTTTAAAACAAAAGAAACAGGAGGCTGGAGCACAGCCTGCTAATTAGGTTGCAAAGAAGCCTAGCTCAGAGGTCTTGGATTTCACAGGCCTTCCAGAGATTTATTTATTTATTTATTTATTATATTTTTGAAGCACCCATCTGGCCAGTCATCTGACCACTCTGAGCGATGTACAGTCCAATAAAATACAAGAAAGAAAAAAACAGAGTGTAAAACACAATTAAAAACAGTACAAAACTAAAAAATCCTAACCCACCCCATATTCCCGCCTGAAAAGCCACGTTTTTAATGCATAGCGGAAGCTAATCAAGGAAGGGGCATGGCGGAGGTCACTGGGGAGAGAGTTCCATAAATTGGGGGCTGCCACAGAAAAGGCCCTCCTCCTAGTCCCCACCAGCCTGGTTTCTCTGGCTGATGGGACAGGGAGAAGGCCATCCGTGGCAGATCTTGTTGAGCGGCCTACTTGATGTTGCTGGAGGGAATATAACAACAACAACAACAACAACAACAGGACTACTTTCCCTCATTGGTTCCTTTCATTTTTTTTGCAAGGGAGATCTGGCACTGTGAATTCATAGACTGTTCATGAATTTGTGTCTGATTTGTCAAGCTACAGACTCCTGTCAGAGTCAGTCTGTAGCAAAAAGCAAGTAAGACAAAATGGTTTGACAGTGACTGATGCCTCATTTACCAATGGCTTATTCAGAAATCAGATCACACTAAACTATGGTTTTATTTATTATTTATTTATTATATTTATACCCCGCCTTTTTCCCGAAAGGAACCCAAGGTGGCTTACATAATCCTCCTCCTCCTCCTCTCCATTTTATCCTCACAACAACCCTGTGAGGTAGGTTAGGCTGAGAGTCAGTGACTGGCCCAAAGTCACCCAGTGAGTTTCATGTTAATAACTTTTAGTTACCGGTAATCATGGATTCCTGTGTCACCCGATTCTGAACCAGGAGACATGTTTAATTAACATTAGCTATGGTTAGTTTATACAGTCAGCTTCAGAAACCACAGTTTGAAGTTGGCTTGCTTTAAGCTAAACAGAGTTAAAGTTAATCACAGTTTATCACTCCAGACAGCATAACAATTCACAGTTAACGAAAAGTGAAAGCTTCTAAACGCCTCCTCTTGCTTCCATGGGAAGAGGCTAGGTTCATACATGTCTCACTAAAGTATAGTTTAGTGTGACATCCAAACTCAGCCATTCTCTAGCTGCCACAACCCCTTAGAACAGGGCTGGGCAACTTGTGGTCTTCCAGAAGTTTTTGGCCTACAATTACCATCAGCTCTAGCCACCATAGTCAATGATGAGGGATGAAGGGAAATGTAAGTCAAAATATCTGGAGGGCCACAAGTTGCCCACCCCTGCCTTAGAATCTTCTGCCATGTATTTATCAGATCACTTCCCCGCCCGGAACGTATTATAAAAACAAAAGTTTTTCCCTTACTAAATAGTAACATGATCCTTTGAGGAGATTAGAATGGTAAGATTATTTATATTTAAGTTTAGATTTTTAATATATTTGTATATGGTATTTACCACACAAGTAGTTTTTTTTAAAATGTAATTCACGATGAAAGGTGCTGTTCAGGCTGAGGAAAGATTTTTTTTTTTCCTTTAAAAATAAATGCTACTTCTTGGTAATGTTAACATTCATCATTCCTTTCCCAAGCACCCTTTTTTTCTGAAAGGTTACTGAAATTGTGTTGAAAGTACTGACATTAAAGGGGTACCTGCCATCTGCCCTTAAGGGTTTTGATGTAGCATCATACCGGTGTTTGGATATAGCTGCTAGTACTGTGCCCTTGACCTGTCCACAAAGTTTTCAAAAAATTTGAAACCTTTATCATGAATTTCTATCATTTTGTCAAGAAGGCAGAATCATTCACCCCCATGATGCTTGTCAATCCTCATAGCCTTTATAGTTTAACCATTCAAATGGAGACAATGAAATGGAAGGTTCCATAGAGTTTGGAATAGTCTTTGTTGGAATTTTCTTTTTTTTTTTTTTGTCCAAAGGAACTGTGCAACCGTTTTACCTCAGTTGTTTATCAGACCGGATTCTATCGCGAGGATGCTAATTGACAGTAGCCAGAGAGAGTCCCGTTAATCAGGGTCAGCCCCACCATTAGGCAAAGTGAGGTGGTGTCCTCAGGCAACAGATGCTGTGAGGTGGCAGCAAGGTGTTGGGGGAGAGAAATGTGTGCCATGCAGCCTGCCTGGCAACCTCTAAGCTAGCCTGCTGCTTTCAGGTATGATGGAAGATGCTGTCCCATGATCAGTGCTGAAGAAAGATTCATCTGTCAGCCCAGCTGATTTTTGTACATGGAATGGGAGGGAGGTGCTATCTTGTTCTTCACCTCAGGGAGCAAAATGTCCTGGGGGCTGGCCCTGCCATTAATAAATATATGAAGAGAACAAGTAAATAAAAACCATCCACAGTTTTATCTCGCTGCATTATTTATAGTAGATTAGTCCCACCCAACACTAATCCAAGAAGTTTAACCACAGAACTGGTAATTTAAACTGAATGTCCCCTGTTGGTGTGAATCTTCTGCTCCTTGCCACAGAAACGGCCAATACTTTTATGTTTACAGAGGACCAGGAGTACAGCTAGTATTTTATGAATACCGGCCATAATTCAATTACCTTTAGAAACCTGCATAATGGTTATGATCATTCATTATTATCCCTATCTAAAGGTTGTTATCTTTTATAGGCTATTACCTAAATATAAGCTAAACAGAGTTAAAGTTAATCACAGTTTATCACTCCAGACAGCATAACAATTCACAGTTAACGAAAAGTGAAAGCTTCTAAATGCCTCCTCTTGCTTCCATGGGAAGAGGCTAGGTTCATACATGTCTCACTAAAGTATAGTTTAGTGTGACATCCAAACTCAGCCATTCTCTAGCTGCCACAACCCCTTAGAACAGGTAACTGTATATAAGGGATAGATTTTAGACCTATCTATGCTTGACCGCTTCACTTCATTGACTGAGGGGGTACTGAAATTGTTAGGCTACTTTCCTGAAAAGATAGAGCTCATGTAGTTCATGATGTTTATACAAGACACCCTATTACTAGAAAAGTCTGAAATGGAACATTTGTATACGCAACATGCACCACAAAAGCTAGGGTACTTCAAGGCCATCCAGGAAGTTGAAATGTGCTGCACATGTAGCCCCAAAATGGGTATTATTATAAAAGTGTGAAAGAGGACATTTGTAGGCCTCTCCCTAGAATCAGGGGGCAAGAGGTATACTTTTTACATTACCTCCAGGCCACCAAGAGTGCTGAAATTTGGTACAAACATAAGTGAAGAAGAGATACACTCATTACTAGACATTTTTAACAGAACTGTCAAAACTTAAAGCATGAAATTTACCTCATAACATAGGGCAGCATTTCAGCACAAGCCAAGTTGCATGTCAGGCAGAATGTTGGGTTGCGCGAGTTCCTTTGCCTGTTCAATTTAATTTTAATTTAGTGTTCAATTTAGGGAACGGGAACTTCCAGTTGCAGCAAATAACACAGCTTACAGAATGCAAGCTTCATTTAGTTCATTTAATAGTGCTTCTGCTACCACTACCCCCAAAAAAGTGGCTCTTGCCTTATCACAGAACAAGAAAGCAGTGACTGTTGTCCCACTTGTTAGAGATTTTAAAAATAATATGGCAAGCACAATTGATGTGGCCTCTACATCTAATAGACTTCAGGAGTGGAGGGAAAGTAGGAAAGAGAAAATGTGTTTTCTGTCTGAGGGCTAATTCACAGGGCCTTTTAACATATGGCTCCTGTCTTATTTTCTATACAGGCTTACTTTTTGTATTAACCTGGATTCAAGAGAGCTTAAAGGGAAGCAGTCACCTGAATGCTTTCTTATGGGCACAATTCACAGTCTGAGCACACTGCCATTCAAGTGACCTCTCTCTCTCTCTCTCTCTCTCTCTCTCTCTGAGTGTGTGTGTGTGTGTGTGTAAGTGCTTGAAACTCAACTTGTGCCCATGGAAAGTACTCCACTTAGTTCTGCTTCAACACAGGTTAATATATCTCTGTATAGGTAGTCATGTCTGTATACTGGTCTGTATACTGGCAGAAGGCAGATTATAGCATATGCAATGGGAGACAAGGTAGCTGTCCCTTTAGAGCAGTGTTCTCCAACCTTGGGTCCCCAGATGTTTTCAGCCTACAACTCCCAGCATGCCCCAGCCAGCATAGCTGGCTGGGGCATGCTGGGAGTTGTAGGCCAAAAATATCTGGGGACCCAAGGTTGGAGAACACTGCTTTAGAGACAAGGTAGTAGTAGTAGGTGATAACTCGTGACCGAGTAACCAGGATAAAATTACAAAAAGAAAATTATAAAAAGAGGAAATTCTAAAAAAAATGTGTAGATTCTAGCGATGGGTCCGTGATTGTGGAGGCCAATTCTAGATCCACACAGCTTCCCACAGTGAGGACACAGGTTACCAGATGGAAGATGGTCCTGTAAAGGATTCGTTTGACGTGCTTTTCGCTTAGCACGTTTCTCCCTTTCACCTTGTACTCGGGCTTCTTCAAAGTCCATAGAACCTTTGTGAAAGGCCGACCTCCATTTAGATTGTTCATGGGCCAGAAGTTTCCCAGTTTTCGATGTTTATATTGCATTTTTTTTTAGATTAGTCTTAAGAACATCTTTAAACCTCTTATACTGGCCACCGAGTATCTTTAAACCTCTTATACTGGCCACCTTGAGTTGGGAATAAAGTAACTGCTTTGGGAGATGGCAGGCAGACATTCGAACAACATGACCAGTCCATTGAAGTTGGCGTTGAAGGATCATTTTTTCAACGCTAGTAGTCTTTGCTTCTTCCAGTACACTGACATTTGTTCGCCTATCTTCCTCCCAAGTAATTCGCAGGATTTTCCGGAGGCAACGTTGATTAAATCTTTCAAGGAGGTGGAAGTGACATTTATCATAGAATCATAGAAAAGTAGAGTTGGAAGGGGCCTACAAGGCCATGGAGTCCAACCCCCTGCTCAATGCAGGAATCCAGGTCAAAGCATCCCTGACAGATGGCTGTCCAGCTGCACCTTGAATGCCTCTAGTGGGAGAGACACCACCTCCCTAGGTAGTTGATTCCATTGTCTTATTGCTCTGACAGTCAGGAAATTTTTCCTGATGTTTAGGTGGAATCTAGGTTTCTGTAACTTGAGCATATTATTCCATGTCCTGCAAACTGGGATGATCGAGAAGAGATCCTGGCCCTACTCTGTGTGACATCCCTTCAAGTACTGGAAGAGTGCGATCATATCTCCCCTCAGTCTCAGTTATAGATAGTCCATGTTTCTCAGGCATACAATAAAGTTGGTAGTACAATGGCTTTATAAACCAGCGTTTTGGTCTCCTTACAGATATCCCGATCCTCGAACACTCTATGTTTCATTCGAGAAAATGCGGCACTTGCGGAGCTCAAACAATGCTGGATTTCAGTGCCAATGTTAGCTGTAACAGAAAGATAGCTGCCAAGATAGAGAAAACAATCGACATTTTCCAGTATTGCCCCACCAAGCTGGATAGATGGCATCACCAAAGGGTTAACTAGCACTTGCTGATGAAGCACTTGCTGATAAAGCACTTTGGGTTTTTTGATGTTAAGTGAGAGACCAAGTTTTTCGTATGCTTCTGCAAAAGCATTTAGGATAGTTTGGAGATCATCCTCTGAATGTGAGGAGACCACATTATCATCAGCATACTGAAGTTCCACAACGGAGGTTGTAATTACCTTACTTTTTGCTTTTAGCCTACTGAGATTAAAAAGCTTTCCATCTGTTCAATATATAATTCCCGCACCAGTGGGAAGTTTCCCCTCGACAAGATGTAAAATCATGGCGATGAAAATAGCAAATAATGTTGGGGCAATAACACATCCCTGTTTAACACATGATCCCACTTTAAATGGAGCACCATGAGAGCCGTTGTTGTTCAAAACTGTTGCTGTCACGTTGTCATGGAGAAGTCGCAAGATATTCACAAATTTATTGGGGTATCCAATTTTCATAAGGATAGTCCAGAGAGCCGTTCGGTCTACAGTATCAAAGGCCTTAGCCAAATCAATAAATGCCATATAAAGGGGTTGATTTTGCTCCCGGCATTTTTCTTGGAGCTGACGTGCAGTAAAAATCATGTGTACTGTCCCTCTAGAGGGGCGGGAACCATATTGAGATTCAGGATGGATCTCTTCTGAAATAGATAGAAGACGGTTTGCGAGACAAGGTAGCGCACCGCCAGAGCTCTAAAAAGATGGTTAGGGTGGAAACAGATGACCATTTTACCACCTTTTTTTCTGTTCTATTTTCTGCTCCCTCCCTCACCTGCTTGTTAGCCATAGCAGAATAAAAAGGGGAGATTTAAAGGTTAGTACCAGGATAAGAGAGAGGAACACGAGTTGCCAGAAACCCCTTCAGCCCCTTAAACGTTAGTGTTACACTGACTGCCAGTTACAGTCCCATCACATATGGTGTGAGCCTGGCTACAGCTTTCCAGTAAGCCTGTTTTCTAGCATCTTAGACATTTAGGCTGCAATCCTATTCTTATACCTACTTTTGTGGGAGTAAGCCCATTGAACTCAATGGGACTTGCTTCTGGGTAGACATGCATACGATTGCACTGTTAAAGAACGTTTAAGGTGGATGTCTGTATTGTTTCCTACAGAAGCCCTATTCAGGGCTCTGTCCAAATACTGCCATCCGACCAGTGTGTGAGGAGAGAGGGCAAGCACAAACACGCTAGCTCTGCCCTCTCCCCATCCCTGTTCTCACCTGTCTTCTCACGGTGAGGATGAACTTCTGAAGCAGAGAGAGAGACTGGTCTTTGTGTGGAGGCTCTCTGCGCAATGTAGAAACCGGGAAATTTTCATGAGGAGGCTGACGAGAAAGGGGATGGAGGGGACACAACTAGTGGCTCTCCCTCCCTCCTCACATGTTACACAGCAGTATTTGAATGCCTGAACAGGGCTATGGTGTGTAACACCACTGTAGTGTTGCCAAAATAACATGAGGCATCATTATAATTAAAAATTAAGTTCATATTAGCTAAATCTAGAACGAACTATCATCAGTTTCATCTCTCCACTCACACACTCTAAAGCAGGGATGAGGAACCTGTGGCCCTCCAGATGTTGTTGGATTTCAACTCCCTGCACCTCCAGCAGCATAGCCTATGGTCAGGGATGGTAGGAATTCTAGTCCAACATCTGGAGGGGCGCAGGTTCCCAACCCTCCCTTACCCAAGACGAGCCTTCTTCAACATGGCCATGTTAGCTGGGGAAGATGGGAGTTGTTGTCCAAGACATCCGAGGGCACCAGGTTGGGAGAGAGACTGCCCTAGACTGTTGAGAGCATATCATCAAACTAAAGAATGGCACTGTGGGCACATTACTCGTGCTTTACCTGTTGCAATTTAATGATGTAGATGTAGCTTTGCATTATGACTTTGACTTATTCCAACAGAGACACAATTTTTCCCCCTTTCTTCTCAGGAGGAATGAACACATTTAGCACTTTAAGATTATATGTTGCAAATATATGTCTGGAAAGTAATCCATGAATGTTGCTTCTTTAGAGGAAATGCCATTCCTATAGAGTGTTTACCTTCAAGTCTGTTATTTCCCTCTAGGCCTTAACTGTAACCTGTAACATTCTTTTTTTCAAAATAAGTGTGTGAAGATAACAGCCCCGTTGACAGGTTGTGATAATAGGGCTTTAGGGCTTGTTATCTTCAGAAGGTACTAATCCTGTTAGTGCACAGATTAAAGGTTTGGGGAAAATTGATAAATCACACAGGATACAAATCTGAAGGCTGCACGTTGGGTTTTTTTTGTTGGGGTTTTTTTTTAATATACAGCTCTGGTTTGCTGTTTGGTGAACACGGAGAGATGAAAAAGAAATAGCAGGCCTGCTCATTATTCACAGCAGGGAATTGGCTGCCTGACACATTTACTTGGAAGTATGTCCTATTGATTTCAATGGAACTTACTTTTGTGTAAGTGACTTGGGTGAGGATCAGGGCCTAGGCCCTAAGGTTTTGTCTGTCAAAAATATAGCAGCAGGCACACCACCCATGTAAGAAAACAACGGGTTACCACTTTGTGGTGATGGTATCATATGCTTCAACTGTCCCTGTCAGTTTGATTTGCCAGCCAGAGCTTCCCATACTGCATGTCTGCCATCATTTCAGGGATGAAAATAGGGACAGATAAGTGTGTGTGTGTGTGTTTATATATTTATTTTTATGGGTTTTTAAAAGTATATTTGAAACATTCCTCAGCAAAGCTCAAGGTGGCTAACAAAAGTATTTTTTAACCGAACCAATACTCTCCTGGGTTTAAAATCAGTGGAGAATAATCTATTGCCAAGTAAATTACGTATCAACCATTCAAAATATATAGTTTAATAAAATGAATAACAATTAAAATATGTATCAAGATAGTCTGTAACAAATATCCAACCAGTAGGCCCTAATACAACATGCATTAGGCAAACCCCCTTCTAAATTTATTTTATGGTAGGGTTGGGCAACTTGTAAGCCAAAACATCTGGAGGGCCACAACTCCCATCATCCCTCACCATTGGCTTTTCTGGTTAGAGGTGATGGGAGTGGTAGGCCAAAAACATCTATAGGGCCACAAGTTGCCCAATCCTGTTTTATGGATTTAGTCTCCATCCTTCAGTCAAAGTCCCAGGACAGCTAAACAGGACAGGCAACATGTTTCCTGTTGGGCAATAGAAGGTAGGACAATAGAGACCTGATACGGTGGTTTCTAGAAGTCCATAGTGCTGGTTACTTCTTGCCAAACTTCAGACAATGAAAGCATCCTACACAGTGTAGGGCCTGTAGATGTACAAAGGAGGATAGTGGAGAAGATGTTCCTTCAGATACTCTGAACCCAGAACATGTAGGGATTTAAGAGAGAAACCAGCACATTGAATTGGACTTAAAAACAAACTGGTAACCAGAGTTATGTGAGTCTATGACAACAGCCAGTTAGGATTCTGGCTGCTGCATTCTGGCCCAGTTGTAGGTTCAAAGGAAGTTCCACATAGAGTATATTACAGTAAGCTAATCTCAAGAGCACCCAGACATGCAACATGGTAGCCAAATCAGAGTAGGCCTAGGGAACCTGTGGCTATCCAGATGTTGATTAACTACTACACCCATCAACCCTCACCATTGGCCAGTTGGGCTGGGGCTGATGAGAAACAGAGTCCAACATCTGGAGGGCCATTGGTTCCCCAGCCCTATCCTAGAGTGTAGAGCTGCTGTCTTTCTTTTTAGCGGCAGTGATTCTGTGTCTAAGAGGCAGAACTTCTCCTGGCATGGAGGTAAAGAGATGGGAAACAAAACTTGTTTACTTCAACTGTTAAAGGCACAGATTCTCTCTCCCATTTAAGCAAACAGAAAGAGGAAGCTAGTGTGTTCTAGTTAACTGAGTATTTGGCTTGCTCTGCCATGAATTATCTGGGCAGTCTTGGACAGGTCATGCACTTTTAGCCTCATTTTTCCCCTATCTCTGTACAATAAGGGCCAAACCAGACATGGCATGGAAGTTCCAAGACTGGAACTCCCAACGACTTTTTCTTTTACAAAAAGCAGCTGCAGGGACCCGGTCTGGATTGGAACTATGGCTCAGAGGGAGTGGGGTTGAACCCTTGCCCTGTGCTGTTTCCCTGCTGTAAATGGCTCCTTTGCCTGCTATTTGACCCAACTGGAAAACCTACAAGCATATAGGACTGTGCCTGTATGTTTATTCTATTTGGGGCAAATAGGAGATTCAGGGTGGCGGAGGATGATTTTAAGCAAGAAAACAGTGTGATTGGAAAGGGCTACCTCCTCCTCCCTTGTGCCATGGTCCTAATCCAGACTAGGGCATTCTGCAGCTGCTTTTTGTAAAAGGAAAAGACACTGAGGGTGAGAGCCATTGTGGTGTAGTGGCTAGAGTGCTGGACTGGGACTCAGGAGACCCAGGTTCTAGTCCCCACTCAGCCATGAAGCTCACTGGGTGACTTTGAGGACAGGAGTCACTGACACTCAGCCTCACCTACTTCACAGGGTTGTTTTGAGGATAAAAGGCCCAGGAGGAGGGCCTTTTCTTGTGGAATGAGCTCCCCAAAGAGGCTCACCTGGAGCCTACATTGTACTCTTTTCGGCACCAGGTGAAGACCTTTCTATTCTCCCAGGCATTTTAATCATGCAGTTGTTTTTAACTCTGTTATTGTAATTTGAACTGCTGCTGCTAGCTTTGCTGTTTGTTTTTTAATCTGTGGTTTTAAATCTTATATTTATATTATATTGTATTTTATGGTTTTAACTGTTGTAAACCGCCCAGAGAGCTTTGGCTATTGGGCGGTATACAAATGTATTAAATAAATAAAATGGAGAGGAGGAGGAGGGTTATGTATGCTGCTTTGGGTTCCTCATGAGAGGGGAAAAGGCGGGACACAAATGTAATAAATGAAGCCTATGCATGTTTACACAGAAAAACAGTCCTACAACTCCCAGCATGCCCCAGCTGGCTAGGGAATGCTGGAAGTTGAAGTATTTTTTTCTGTCTAAACATGTATGGGATTGCACCCTGAGAGTTCCAGTGATGGAACTCCCATATCACACTAGTTTGAGCCTAAGAAGAATATCAACAAGCTTCCTTACAGATTGCTGTAAGGAGGAATGAGCTAACCACGTTGAAGCACTTTGCACTCTACACGTTGTATAGAACTAATTGAGATTTAAAAAACAAAAACAAACACCAGACAACAATGTTGTTTTTCTTGGTTGATTTGTTTCAGCTGTTAAATTTGGAAGAATGTCCAAAAAGCAGAGGGACAGCCTGTACGCTGAGGTACAGAAGCATCAACAGCGACTGCAGGAGCAACGGCAGCAGCAGAGTGGCGAGGCTGAAGCCTTGGCCAGAGTCTACAGTAGCAGCATCAGCAATGGCTTGAGCAACCTGAACAATGAAACTGGTGGCACTTATTCGAACGGGCATGTCATTGACCTGCCAAAGTCTGAGGGTTATTATAATGTGGATTCTGCCCAACCCTCCCCAGATCAGTCTGGCTTAGATATGACTGGAATCAAACAGATCAAGCAGGAACCTATTTATGACCTCACTTCGGTACCAAACTTGTTTACCTATAGCTCTTGCAACAATGGGCAATTAGCTCCAGGGATAAGCGTGGCGGAAATAGGTAAGGAAATCCTTCATTTATCATTCAACATAACGTTCGCAATGACAGTGCACAGATATTTTTTGAACTGTTAGGTTTCATTTGGAATGGGTTGGTCCTGAGGCATATGTCTGACTGGGTTTGTTGTGGATTCATTTAACAGTATTCAAAAATGTTTACATTGCTTAAATGGAGCAATTCATGATCTGTTTATGAAGCTGGAACACCAAAGCCACTGATGAATCAATCAAGTGATAATTACTAAATAGAGAGCTTGTATCAAACGAGCTCATTATCAGGAGGGTTTAATGATCTTTTTGACAACTATACACATTCTTGTCAACAAAGAGTTCTGAAGGTGGATCATTAATAGAACTAGCTCTGAAATTAATTACAATGCACAACTTCACTCTGTGATCTTGCATTGAATACTCTGGATTTATGCCAGTAAAACTGCACTCCGGAAGGATCTGGTATAGATGGGTTCAAACTGTCTCTGTAAACTCTTTGGAGAATTTGGTTTCATGTGTTATGTATCATTTGTTCAGCAGAGATTCTGCTTATAACCTTATTATTCTAGAAATTAACCATTAACACTAGAGGTAGTTGCAACTGAGAAATGAGATGACGCCAAAAGCTGCCGCCATTTTTGCATCTGTGCTTTTATTAGCAGCCTAGCATGCAGAAATTAAGCAGGAAAGCATTTCCTGGCATGGAGACAGAATAATGGGGAAAGCTTCATCTATGGATTCCCATTTGTCAGGTTCTTGTTAAAGGTGCAAGAATAGGGCCAGGTAAAAAAAGGTGGCAGCCTTAGGAGGCACCACCGCTGAAAGCTGCAGAGCTGGTTCTGATCCAACCAAAACATGAAAGAATTGCAAGATTCTTAAAATGGAAATATATTAAAGTTTGTTTGATCTAGTTATATTCGTGCTAAACAAAGTATGAAACAGTGATTCAGAGGGGGTGGGGAATACAATAGCTACCCTGTTAGGCCATCCCATAAGAAAGCATGATTGAGGGTTGAAAAGGTTCTAACCACATTTTCCAGATTGGGATCATAGCACTCAGCTCCTTGCAAATCAGAACAATGCTTCCTTTTGCTTAAAAGCTACATAAAAGCCTTGAATGCTCTGCTCTCTATGCAGATTACTAGCAGTGGCTTTTAAAGCATGTTCACCAAGAGAAGCTTGTTCTAATATGTATAGGATTGCCAGATCCTGAGTAAGTGGGAAATCCTGTGCCTTTAATAGCTGTATAGCAAATAAAAGTTTTAGCAGGTGCTGCTGAGAAAAAAGCTGCTTGTTGCACCTGCCAAATCTTTCTTCACTCTGTTGTCCTTAGAGCCTCACACAGGAACTTTCTTAGGAGTGGAGCTGGAAATCCTAGTTTCTTTTCAGAATGCAGTTGCTTGCTTGTTTTTCCAAAGACATCACAAACTCTCCCAAAGTTCCCAGATCAGTTCAATGGGGCTTAGCATGGTGGTGGTTTTTCCTTTGTCTACATTTATAGATGGAAATGTGCCAGTTTCATACTGATTTGAATTGGTATGGTGACTGTTTCCTTCAAGGAGCCCGGGAATTTTTGCTAGAGTGCTAAAAATGCTACATTACACATCCCTAGCCTGCTCACAGAGCTGGATTCCCACAAGGGAAGCATGGTCATTTAAGCCAGTTTATGTTTGTAGTACAGAGATGTTCACTGAGTGCTATTCAAATGTCAACACTTCAGACTGGATATGCTCTGCCTCATGCACTGACACAGAATTTACCCGAGGCAGCAGCTGTCCAGACAGAGTTTGGGTTTATTTACTATGTGTCCTTCAATTAGCTACAAAAGATACCTCCTTTCTTATGCGATTACTTCCAACTAGACTTCTTCCCCGCACATAAACTGATTCGTTTAGGGACGCCTTGTGCCACTGTCCCCTTTTATCTTTCTTAGCCACAACTAATTTTTAAGATCCCTCTTAGAGAATCATACTCCACTCTGCCTTTCAAGATCCCTTCCCTTGTATACATCTCAGCTATATTTATGTGGATCAATGTTGCCATCTAGTGAGTCATTTAACTACTACTATAATGAGAGTCTCACTCTCCCCAGATGCTATTGAGTTTGAGACACTAAGTAACGCTAGTTAAAGTTCGTTCTAATCATATTCAATAATTATTTTGACACTGTGCCTAGATCAACTCAACAGGTCAGGTGTTCTAAATTGTAAACTATATTATACAGGGGTGCAGCAAACCTTGAACAAAAATTCTTTCCGATTTCTATGCCAAAGCTAAACTCAGTTTAGTGAAATGGACTGTTTATTAAGAAGTGAGTCTTACTTAGGACAATGGGAATTACTCCCAAGTTAGTGTGCAGATGATTATATCATAAATGCACTCAACTTTCCTTGGATTGAAGCCTTGTACAATGCAGATTTAAATATATATATATATATATATATATATATATCTTATTTCACTTCTTGGGTGAATCCAGATGAGGCTTTTAATGGCTACGCCTCATTCACAGAATTTTACACGGGGGGGGGGGGCAGATGATGACATCTTCAACTTGCAACCATCCCATGTTTTCTCACAATTTCCAATCCTCACTCTTTTTTTCTTACTGCAGAAAATCTGTTAAGGAAGAAAAGATGAAATAGCTGCAGAATGCCTTCTGACAGTTAGCTCTAGGACCTCTCCATCTGAAAGAACCCCATATTTTTCCCCCCACTGAATGCTCATATTTTACAAAAGTGAAATGTCACTTACAGTGCAATCCAATGTGGCTGCCCGTAACCATCCAAACTCAGAGGATTGCGGGCATCCTGCGGAGAGTGGGTGGAGCACGGAGACGAAGGTTGCCTCTGCACTTCTCCCACCCTGAAAAAGACTTGGACAGCTGTTTTCAGCCATCTAAATCTTTTACCCCAGAGGACAAGGAGGAGAGGCAGAGGATACTATGTATGCTGGCAGAGCCTGATTCCTCCCCGCCCCCCTGAACGCCCACAGAACTCCTGCTCTGAGGTTGGCATTGCGACCGCGGAGCATGCTGCCGGCATGGTTCTTTCTGCACCGGCTGTGGAGTCGGAGGGAGGGCACTCCGAAGTTGGAGTCCCAGCTCCACTCTCAGAGCACGTTTCCGAGGTTGGAGCCGGGACTCCGACTTCTCCTATGGCCATCTAGGCTCTTGTCTAGCAGCCATGGGATTGTGCCCTTAATATATGGACAGTTCTTCAGAAGAGCTTAATACACTCTCAGAATATGCTGCTTAAAATAGCTGAATTTACACTTATTTTGACTTAGTACATTGTAAGAAAACAAAGAAATTCTTCATGGTCTGCAGTTTAAGGCTCAACATAAAGATTCAGGCCAACTTTTTTTTGTAAATAACATCATCTTATCAAATGTATCACAGAGAACTTAGGCAGTGAGTGTGAAAAGTAGTGTAGCCGAAATGGGGGCCATGAGAAACATGTTCAGCATGTTCGGGGGGGGGGTACCCTGAGGTTTGTAGAAGTACAAAACATTAGTGCTGTGCCAGAGGTTCTGAAAGAAACCTTTTCAGCACACTTGTAAAGGTGGCATGAAGCGAAAAGGGGTGCAAAGGAAGCGTGGGCTAGCAAACCTTTTTATATTTTTGGGCTGTGGAAGTAGTGAACGGCAGAGGCGTCTTTCTTTTTTTTACTTCTTCAAAACTGTTTTTGGCACTGCAGGAAAGCAGCAGCAACAGTCCTCCTCCAATCCGGCGCCATTTCCCCCCACAATACCTCTGCTGAAGCATTGCACATCCAGGTGAAGTGTTGGGATGTGGGGGGACACGGCTGCCTTTAAGAGGGGCATTCCCATTTGCTTGGAGCAGCTTCTTCGTCTTCTTGTTCTTCTCCTACCAGAGGCTGGACATCAAGGGATGATACACGAACCTTAGGGGGCTTGCGGCTATTCGCGGCTCACCTCTCCGCAGGGGCAGCCCCCGTCTCGATCTTCTGAGTGGCACGGAGCAGTTCTCCGCGCCACTCAAGCTGCCGGCACTGGTCCCATCGTGTCACATCCGGCCCCGGAAGTAACGCAACAGGGACCCTGCACAGGCGCAAACACTGGGAGGGTTTCCCACCACCCCAGAAGTGGCCAAAAAAAAGAAAAGAAAAGGGGCTTGGCCAAAATTTGGCCCAGCCCCAATTAATACAGTCATCTGAAGAGTATAGTGGGAAAGTTGACAGTAGCAGCTCCTCCACAGAAGCACAGCTGAGGGCAATGGGCTGATCTTGTTCTCCTCCCAGCAGAAAGTCTGCATGTAGGATATAAATACAACTGTGCACAACGGCTGAGTGAGAGTTCAAACCATAGCCAGCCCCAACATGAACTGAGTATGGAGAACTGTCCAGTTTATTACAGACACATCAGATATATATTCTGCTGACAGGCATGTTCAGGTTCAATCTGTACAGTAGAAAAATATCTCAAAGATATAAGCTTCAAAATTATTGTATAAAAAGTCCTGTAAAAATGCAGTAGGGTTCAGTTCTACAGATTTTTCTCACCAACAAAAAATGCTTACGATATTCCCAGTACAATTGTGTTATTTCCAGATCAGTTTTAGAGAGGGGACACAGTGCTTAGGGTGGTTTGTAATATTTGTGTTTATTCACAAACATAGGTTGAGCATAGGCGGAGGCTCTGATAGTCCAAACTCCACTGCTCCCACAGTAGGGGGCAGGGGGAAGGATGAGTCATCTCCACCCATCACCTACATACCCTCCAACATTTCACAGATGAAAATAGGGACACACATGTGAATTTGAAAGATGTTAAGCAACATGAAGGTGTGATCAAGAGGGTGTGACCAGGCAACATGAGGGTGTGGCCAAGGGTATGGCCAGGCAATCGAAGAGCATGGTCAAGTACAAAAGTTATTGGAGGAAACACACAAAATCTTATATATTATAATTATTACATTATTATATTATATATTATTTTATAATATTGTATAAGTGGCTTTTGTGATATTTTTTTTACCTTACTTAAACCCTTAATTGTTGATATCTGGTGTTTTTAATGTGTGTGTGTGTGTCAGTGCTTGCAGGGCAATCTCTTTTTGTTTTAAAATGGTCAGGATTGGCACAAATTCAACAGGTGAAGCTTACCCACCCACCCCACACCCCCATACATGGAACTTCAGAGAGAAGGGGAAGTTTCTTGCATTTCCTTCTGACACTGTAAACTCACCTGTTAGAGGCAAAGAGTCAGCTATGTTAGGAAATAAAATCTTTGGCAATATATAAAGATAGGAATCATGTGATAAATACCCTCATTCACCTCTCCATCTGTCCAGGCTTTCACCCAGCTAATCCCTTTCCCACAGCAATGTGCAGCAGAGGCAGCAGGTAGAAGTATACACACACACATCCTCACCTGGCCTTCCCAGCTTAGCAGTGTCTGTTCCCTCCCTGCTTACCGTGGTTGTTTGAGACTAAGCAGAGCTATCTTAAAGGGGCCATGGGCAAAACTGCAGCTAAAACTGCAAACTTAGCTACAATTTTGCTCATGGCCCCTTTAAGTAGCTTGCAGTTGCGGGAGGCAGGGGAATTCGGGACTCTGCATGACAAAGTGAGAAGCTGTGAAGGCTTAAGGGTTTTTGTGAGTGTCCTGGCATTTGGGGGGCAATTGGAGACTATGCACCTATGCCTTCTTGGCCATTTTAATTACCATAGCAACATAGCACTGGGTTATTTATCTAACAAAAGGGGTAAACCAAACTAGGCCTGGCCAGGGTTATTAAGGTAATCTCCTGCCCAAGTCTCAGTCGTAGAAGGGAGCCTAGAAGTCAGCCCCCCCCCCCCCGCCTACAACAATATAGAGATTTGGCTTCTCCATAAATCAGGTCTGCACAACCAACATCCCATGGACCAATTGCAGACTCTTCAGTGGCTCTTTGGGGGGGATTATAAAATACTTTGTTTAAAGCCCATTCTCATGTTTTTGTGGGAATATCTAAAACCCTGTTGAGACAACTGATCCTGGGTGAATAAATATGTGTGGGAGTGGTATTGGGGTGGCAAGCCCTGCCCTTGACCTATGTTTGTTCAGTAAAATGTGATAACACATACATGTGATCATGAATCCTGCAAAAAGCAGGGTCCCCAGTCATGCATAGGGTCTCTTCTCAGGTTATCGAATGCACACAGTTTAGGGCCAGCCAGACACTATGATCTTGCTTGTCCTGCCCACCCACACATTCACTCTGAAAAGGCCATCAAATACTGAAGTGGTAAGGTGGCTGCATCATGACAGGCTTTTCTACATGAGGCATTTATTGTGCACTCATCATTTCCTACTCACAGTTGTTTATGGGTTCTTTGGATGACACCATTCCCCTCCAGTTTTGCGTCGGTATCTAAAGAGCACTTCTGGCAAAAAACAAAAAAAATAGAGCAGGGAAAGTGCAATATTTAATTGTAAAACTTAAATAAAACCCTTTTTTTTTACTTGAGTATTTTCGCTATTTTGCTATACCACAGTGCCACCTAGAGGTTATGTAGTGGAAAAGCAGGAAAGCAGACACTCCTCATATAGTGCTTGGATCTCAATGCTGTGATGAAACTGAAAGTAGATACAGTGGATTAACAGCCAATTAACAGCCTTGCATAGAAAAACTCTACATCTGGATTGCTCCTCCTATCCTAGATTCAGTGCAGGATTAATTTTTCCAGCATATTGTGGCCAGCCACACTGCACAGTCTACTCATGTTGTAACAGTCTTTCATTGGTATGAATTGCTGGTAGAGCGAAAGCCTCATGTGTTATTGCCATTTGCCACCAAAGTCAGCAATGAGTAGGAGGGGGGAAGAGCAGAAATGAAGGAAGAAATGGGAGAGATGAAAAATGGGGTGCAGAGAGATTTGTGGGGTGGAGAATGAGAAAAGGAGGGGGATAACAGATAGTGATGCAGCGGCTCTTGGGGTGGTGCATAGAGCAAAGAGAGTGCAATGGGGTACAGAGAGAAAGCAGAAATAACATGGGATACAAAGAGACCTGTGTTCTGCAGAAAGAAAGGGAGAATAGCTGAGAGATGGGGCTGCAAAGAATAGGGAAATAGAGAAAGGAGATAACAGAAATGGTAGTGCAGAGAAATCTGTGGTAGTAGAATAAGAGATGAGGCATCTATGGGGTGTGTAGAGAAAAATGAGGAACTAAAAATGAGTACATGGAGAGACCTGAGGTAGGGAAACAGAAAAAGAGGAACAAAATCACCACAGAATTGTGGTGGTGCAGAGAGAGAGAGAACGTGCACACCGTGCAGAGAGATAAGAGGGAGCACTAGGGAGTAGAAAGAAGAAAAGGAAGGAAGATGAGCAGAGATGGGTGAAGAGAGACCTGTGGTGCTGCATACTGTGTGCTTTGGGGTGCAGAGAGAAAAAGGAAAGATCAATGGAATTGGATTAAAAAGAACACACTGAGATTAAATTATAAGAAAAATGCTTTTTTACAGTTAACATAGTGATGCAACACTGAAATGAGTAAAAGAAAAGGGGGGGGAAGCTACTAGTAAACAGTTGCTATAAATTAATCCAGTTCATAAGATGTCACAACATGGACCATCTAATAAGGTCACTATAAAATTACAAATGATGGCCCTTGGCAGTGTTCCTAATTGAGGTTTAATCAATTTATCCTCCTTTTTGTATAGAACAGTGTTCCAAGTGGGAGTGGAGGCAGCCATCTGCCTACAGTGAGCTGGATTCCCCCCCCCCCTTCATGTTTTGTTTATGCTGTATAATTTTGAGGGCAGAGGATCTGGGGAGAAGAGGAGACAATTTTCTTATGAAACTGTTTCTGGGAAGCAGCCAGGATAATTAGCCACATTCCAGTGTGGGGCATTGTCACTACTGTAATAAAAACACATATAAATGGATAAAAAAGTCAAGAGGGTTAGCTCAACAAATTCAACAGAATGTTTAATTGGCAATAACCCAAAGGGGTGTGTATGCATGTACCATGCACGTGCTCGATTTTTTTTCTAGTTTGTTTTTCAAAAACTGCCCCTGTAGAACGCCCAAGCTGTTCTTTCAAATCTGATGAATCCTCTGGGATTGGCACAAGAGGTTTAAAATGGGGAATCATTGGGAAATTAGTACATTTTCAGCAGTAGCATTTACCTTTTAAAAAGCTCTTGCAGCCAACAGCATCTAACAACGGAAAGGCTACAGAATTTGAGTTTTGCTATGACCATACTTGGTATTTGACGCCTGACGGCATCTGAAATGTGGCTTTTGATGTTTCATATCTGCCATCTAACAAACATGATATATTTGATTTTCAGTACTTGGCAGCCTATCAATATCAATAGAAAATTTGTTCTGTGACATGTCATGATGCAGCAGAGGTGGGGAACCTGTGGTCCTGCAGATGTCGTCTGACTCCAACTCCCATCAGCCCTAGACAGTATGGCCAATGGTCAGGGATGATGGGAATTATATTTCAAGAACCGTTGGACAGCCACAAGTTCTGCACCCCTGCATCAGTGGCAGCCTAACCTACCTCACAAGGTTGTTGTGAGGATAAAATGGAGAGGAGGAGGATTATGTAAGCCGCCTTGGGTTCCTTGAAGGAAAAAAGGTGGGGTATAAATAATAATAATAATAATAATAATAATAATAATAATAGGTGGGATATGCAGATGAAGCGGCGGGGCTACGTAGCTGGAGCTGCTTCAGGCCTCGGTGGCTCCCACTGATTTCTGAATGGGACAGAAGCCGTGCTCAGGAATGGCCTCTGGAATCAGCTTCCGTTACGAGTTCGTCAGGCCCCTTCTTTGCAGGTCTTCAGGAAGGCTCTGAAGACCTCACCATTTTCACTGGCTTTCCCATAATCTGTGTGGGCTGCAGGTTTTATTGGTGTAGTCTGTTTTTATAGTGTTTTATAGTACTTTATTGTATATTTATGTATTGCCTATGAGTACATTTGTGTATGTTTTTTTTAAAATCCTGCACACTACCTTAAGAGGGTTCTACTCTTAAAAATAATAATTTAAAAATAATTTTAAATAAAAAAAATAACTGTAAGATCAGGTTAGGCATAGACCCACCACTTTTACAGCAAAACCAGTTTTCCTGGAAAGGGGAAAGAGAATCTGAATAGAAAACTATTATCTTTGGGTGAAACATGGACAGACTTTGCACTGAACAATCAAGGGGAACAGGCATTGCTTATTTGGCCATTATGAAAGTACTTTAAAAGACTTACCCCATAGGAAGACACAGGAAAGGGTTTGGAAAGTATCTGCAAGTCTGAGTAAGTGGCTCTTATTCAGCTTTCCAAAATGGAGTCTTCTGACCAAACTTTTAAAAGATAAAGAATAGGTTCTCCAGAGAAATATTGTAACACCAGGGATAGCTTAACACCCATGCAGTCGTAGCACACAGGGAAGATTTTATTGAGAAATTCCTGAGAAATACCTTTTAGAAACAAGGAAGCCAGATGTCCATGTATATAAAGGAATGTATTTGGGGGGAAGGGGCAGGGAAGAAAAGAGGAAGGCAACAATCACACACACAGGCTTGCAAATAAAATAAGTAAAGTCAATCTAACATACTTAGGGCACAATCCTATGCATGTTTTGGCAGGAAAAAAGTGTCCGTGCTGTCTAGGGCATGCTGGGAATCAAAGACCTTTTTTCTGTCTAAACGTGCATAGGATTGCACCCGTAGTTATGTTTTACCAGCTTGAGCAGAGTCTTGTATTCAGAGTATGTGCAGTATTCTTTGCAGAGAAGAGGGGATGAAAGAAATCATTTTTGAGCTCCTGGTTGGATGGTACCAAGAGACAAAATGCTGAGGTGATGCTTCACCTATTTATAGAAATTTTAGACCAATAAATGTCAGCCTCTTAACAGAGATGGACTGTTGGTTTGTCCAGTGGTGAGAGCAGCTACATCTCTGATGTAAGTGGGCCAGACAGCCTATCAGAAACTTATTTTAGAAGTTGCTTCCATCTCCCCAACCATGCTGGACTTACAGTATAAAAGTGAGCCAGGTCCCACTAGCCAAGGTTAAAAAAAAGGTGGGGTTTTTAATCTCATGATGGAAATAAAGTCACAGGTATTTGCCTGTTGAGGGGCTCCACTATTCTCTTCAGAATATAGGCTTTGGCGTGCGTGTGCACGCACACACACACACACACAGCTTTGAAAGTTAAGGGTGTTGAAATCTGCTTACCTCACAAGCAGAAAACTGAACCGCTCCAACTGGGAGAAGGAGCTTCACACTGTTCTGTACCTTTTTTGTATTTTTCCACCAGAACATGTCTGTTGCTGCACTGCAAGATTGTGTGCGCTATCTGGATTAGCCCTGTAGTACTCTTCACATAATTTCTTTTCTGGGGTTATGGAGATCCCCACCACCACCGTTGTACAGGGAACGTGGAAGTGTTTTTAAGCAGGGACTCAAGGTGGTCCAATATTAAATTAAAAATTAAATGCATAAGGGATCCCAGCTGTAGTGAAAAGACGCAGTTCATGAATATTATAGAATCGTAGAAGAGCTAGAAAGAAACTCATTGCTCAGGGCTCAGCCTTTTCGTTCTCAGCCTCAACACATGTCTCCCTTGCTTTCTCTCCACCACATTAGCTCTCAACTCAGCTCCTCCCTCCATAGCAAAGTTCTGCTTCTAAGGCACAGGGAACAAGTCACTGCAGTCAGTTGTCAGGTTGTAGGAAACGGGCTGCACCTTTCCCTTTTCTATTTATTTATTACATTTCTATACTGCCCAATAGCTGATGCTCTCTGGGTGGTCACAACAATTAGTTTTCTAGCCTTCACTACAACAGCATCCTTTCTTTTTTTGCCTTATCGCTTGGGGATGGTCTCAGACCCTCAGCTATCTTATGAGGGGGTTTAGCGTCTTTTCCCACTCTTCAGGGGCCCTGCCCCTGTAAAATGTTACTAAATATGCATATATGCGCCTCCTCCATGCACCAATGTGTGAGGAAAACCAGGAGAGGGAGCCTTGAGAAATCTAGAGTGGACAACCATGAAGCATCTTCAGGGAATTTTATAGTAGACAGAATTAAGAAAGGCCAGATTCTCTCCAGGCTTATAAATTAACATAAGTACAAAACCATTTAATAATTAAGCTTCCTTATTATGTTACCTTTACAGTGTGGGAGCCGTTGCAGTTCAACTCCTTCCCATGCTTCTCAGATAATGTGAGAAAACCTGGGCCACTGGCAAAAACCCACATAGCAGATCCTCCCACTGCCAGAATCGCCCCTCCCAGAAACTTGGGCAAGCCTTGCATTGCATGGGGAAGCACAAAACAAACAAACAAACAAAAAGTAAAATGAAATATCCCTTAGAATGAAGGACAGAGGCAACATGAGAATAACTGTGAAGAGTGGAGTCATGATATATTCGCCCAGATGTATTTGTATTCTATAGATGGTTCCTGTAAAACAGTTGAAACATTCAGGATGTTATTGGCTGACCCAAACTGAAAATCCCCAAAGCATCTACATGGATATCTAAGCTTGAACACATCAAATCCTTTTGCTGATGTCTCTTAAGCATCAGGGCTGGACTCAGTAGCAATGTCTACCAGTGGCCTAATCTATGTTGCTGTCATTTTCGTTAATAAAACAGATCCTGAGATAATTAATTGCTTCTTTGGTTCACTCTCTTTTCTCCTGGTGCAGTCCCATTTATAGCTCCTTCAAAAATGTTCACTAGATTTTAGACTTGGGTTCAGAAAACAGTCTGGCTGTACATAAGAATTGGTGTCAGTAATATTTAGTTAAGGAAGGCAGGGTGTGTAACTTTTGAAAAAGAACTGAAACAAATACTTCCAAACACCACTGAGCTAAGCCATGGAGTCACTGCAGCATTAATTCAGACTGGATCCCTAAGAGAGCTCAAGTTAGGGTATAAGCTGAAATGAGCTCTTAGCAACTCAACTCTATCCTAAGGGTAAGTGGCAAATTAAAATTCATTACTAATTTTAATTGAGGATGATTATCAGTATTTTAGGAGACATACTTCAAAGTTCTGTGATTCCCTCTGCATAAGAAATGGATGCTAAGAAGGCGAGGCTCTCTCAAGAGAAAAGGGGAACAAACGAAAAAAGGAAGGTGCTTCAGAGACCTATTTAACACACTGCTCTCTGAACAGTTTATTCTTGGTCAGACAGAAAAGTTCCAGATTAAAAGGCATTAGGGTCCTATGGTGAACCATATTATGGAGCCAAATACTTTGCTAACCTATATGCCACATTCTTGGTGTCAAGGATCTTTCACACGTCCTGCTAGTCTTAACACCAACATGTGATAAGAAAACCAAGAATGTATAAATTCTTAAACAAGTTCAAATTATCTGTTGAACTGTCAAGTTTCAAAGGAAAATGGATGGGGTGGCAGTGAGGGGAGATACAGATTGCCCAGGTTTCTGACAGCTTTTCTATAAATAATAATAAATGAGGCATTTATTGTGTGCTCGTCATTCCCCAGTCACAGTTCTTTACGAGTTCTTTAGACAACGTTGTGTCCCTCCAGTTTCGCTTCTGTTTTCAAACAGCACTTTCAGCAAGTTTTTTTAGAGCAGGGAAAAGGGGGTATTATTTCTGAAAGCGAAAGAAAACACTTCTCACTTGTGTATTTGTGCTATTCTGCTATATCACAGTGATACCTAGAGGTTATGTAGTGGAAAAGCAGGAAAGGAAACACTCCTTGTGTAGTGCTTGGATCTCAATTCTGTGTCAAAACCTAAAGTAGATGCAGCCGATTAACGGCCTCATGTAGAAAAGCCCTGAATCTCATGAAAATGGCTTAGTGCTCTTTTCTCCACTTTTTATTGTTCTTTTATTTTATTTCTGGGCACTTTTATTCCATTTTTTCCCATTTTAAAAAACACGCAGAGCCTCTAAGAAAGTCACATAATATCAAAGTGAAAGGTTGTGAAGGTTCAGTGCTGTAGTCTGCTACTAGGAAAGGAGGGGAAGCCTAGCTCATTCCCTTGTGCCTAGTTCACCTCAGAGGAGATTGGCCATAGCAAATGCTCACAAAAAGCATACAATCCTATGTTCTCCCCCTTTCTCCACAAAATGTTACTGTGCATTTGGGAAGCTGTTTGTTCAATGCATACCCCAAAATTATAATTCCTTCCTACCATACTCTGCCCTTTCTCAAGAGATTTCACTAAAATATCTTACGAACGGTGTTTCGTTTATTTCACAATGCAACTCTGAGTTGAGGGCAATGTCTGTACAGACAGTCTGAAGCTCCAATTTCTCATTATAAAAAAAGTGGGTTTTAAGATCAGTCAAGATCAGTCTAGACAGGCCAGAGAGAAAGGGAAGATGGAGAAAACCTATGTTACCCTTTCACCTCTGGTCTTTTTTAGCTGAAAATAACCCTTGCAGTTCCATGCTTTTACCTCCAGTTTTTTAAAGGCCAAAATCAGCCTGGATAGGCTTCCAGTTAGGACAGAAGAAGCTGGAAATGGGGCTGCTTAACTCTTTCCTCTCTCCTAATTTCCCACCTCATAATTATTGGCCCCAAGCTGCATTTTCACCTGTGGCGACACGAGTAAGGTCCCTGTATTTTCCCCATAACTTCCCCGCAGTGGGTGAAAAAGCAGCTTGGGGAGAGTGATTATGAGCTAAATATATCTAGAGAGGAAAAGGTTGTGCAGCCTATCTCCACCCATCATTTATTTATTTATTTATTTATACCCCGCCTTTTTTCCTGCAAGGAACCCAAGGCGGCTTATATAATCCTCCTCCTCCTCTCCATTTTATCCTCACAACAACCCTGTGAGGTAGGTTAGGCTGAGAGTCAGTGACTAGCCCAAAGTCACCCAGTGAGCTTCATGGCCGAGCGGGGACTAGAACCCGGATCTCCCGAGTCCCAGTCCAGCACTCTCACCACTACGCCACACTGGCTCCTTCTTCTGCCTGATCTCAAAGGCATATCTTTTAAAAAGAATGCAGAGATAAAAACATGGAAGTTCATGTAACATGAAGTTCTAGCCCATATCTGTATGATCCCACTTGCTTGCCAGCTCTGAATTATACCCCATTTTCAAAGTTGTAGAAGTGTGCAGTTTAGAAGCTTGTGTGACACTTGTGTGGAAAAGCAAACCGGTGATTTCTCAGGCTTGTAAGAGGCAACGTATCTTTGGCAAAATCCTTCACCTTCCAAGAGTTAGAGAGATGGAGGGAGTAGAGATTTGTGAGCAGCTCGTACTTCGCAATGCCCACAAAGGAGAGCAGTGAGCTTTAAGAATGGAAATGGAATATGGGCAATAACATGAATTATGAAATGACTAATGTGGAGGAAGGGGGGGCTGGCTGGCCCGCCACACCCCCACCCTTTCCTACCCCAAAGGAACCAAGACCCCCTGAGATCTCAAGGTACCAGATTGCCAGCCTCAGCTGTCTGCAACCCTACTTGAATCTCTGTTCAGGGACTCGCCTTCAATTTCTGTAACCTGGATTTAGATACTGAACTCACATACTACAAAACCCATGTGGGGTAAAACCACGACAAGGTTTATTCTGGTAGCATTTAAACAACAAGATTAGGGAAATGAGAGAAGCACACAAAATAAACACTTTAAAGAGACACTTTAGTACACAGAAATAGAGCTAAAACACAATCAAACCTGATTCCTTAATAACTCTCAGGCACACACCAGAGGGTATGTGCCTGAGAGTTATTAAGGAATCAGGTTTGATTGTGTTTGATTGTGAGGTACCTGAGGGTGTTCTCTTCAAGGGTTAAATCCAGCACAGCCTTGTTGCCCGAGGGAGATTACCACATCTACCCGAAGGTCCGAGATGGGTGAAACTCCCACAAGGCTTGCCTTTACTAGAGCCCTCAATCCAGCTAATTTTACCAGGAGCTGCCTGGGGTCCTTGGCTTTCCGCCATTACCACAGCCGGGTAGAACAAAGACAAAGACCAAAAACCACGCCTTGGGAAATATACCTTTTTCCCCCCTCCCCTCCTCTGCTGCCTCTTAGCCAATCACCATGCACCTCACCTGGCCAGGCAGGGGAAAGGGAACTCATGACTCAGGGCTTGAACAACATTTACATATGAACGCTTTCAGCCTGACTCCTCCAGGCGCCAGGCCCCACTTGGTTTACACATGAGGAGGCGTGTGTGTGTGTGTGTGTGCGTATGTGCATGCATGCAGGAACCCCCAAAGGCCCCTTTCTCCACACGCTAACTATGCACACCCCACCCCAGCCGGTTCACACCTGAGGTGTGTGTGTGTACCCCCAAAGGCTCGTTTCTCCACAACTAAATAGTACATTGGTACATCCCTACATAGGGGTGGGGGGAATAGTTGTAGAAATTCATCCTGTGATTTATTACATTTCAAATAAATAAATAAGTAAATGCTCCACAATGTATTTCACAACAAAGGCTGGCCTAGTTTATGATGAAAATGAACTACTGGGGGAAATGTGTGGTTTACAGCACTGATGTCACAAAACCGCAGTTATATAGCACACAGCTTTCAAAATAGCAACTGACCTTTTCTATTTCTGATTTCAGTAGCTTCTCTTCCTGACACCATAGTTCCTTATTTTTAGGCTATGGTATGGCAGACTTTTCAGGATAAGAGTATCTTCAAAGGTTACTTACAGCTAAGATGTGAATTTTGCTGGAGGTTTAAACAAAATGCGAGCATCTTGGACTTTACCCGTTAGATCTTAAGTTGCCATAAAATGATAATTATTGACTTCATGGTGACTTTTGCTACATCATTGCATTAAGCAAACCCTGTGGAACTGGGGAAGGAGGGTCACTTTTCAGTCACCTATGAGATGGTAACACTGGAAGGACGTATACCACTTCGCCCTGCAGTTCAAGCAGCAGCCCAATATACGGAGTCTGAGGCCTGTCAGGAACAATTGAAAGGACCTTCACATATCCCTATTTCTGCCATACTACACAGATCTGTTCAATATATTATGTATGTATTCGAAGCATTTTTATTCCACTCTTCAGACAAGGTTCCCAGAGCAGCTCACAAAGTTCAGAAATAAGACAGTCCTTGCCTGCAGGCTTACAGTCTAAGAGACACAACACAAAAGGAAAGGGGATTGGGAGTCGGAGAGAAGAGAGGAAGAAAGCAAATTTAGGCACTAGATTGTTAGGGTTTTTCTACACGAGGCATTTATCATGCACTCATTATTCCCTACTCATGCTTGTGACCCTCCAGTTTTGCTTCTGTGTCTAAAGAGCACTTTCATCGAGTTTTTTTAGAGCAGGGAAAATGCCGTATTTAATTGTAAAAGCAAAAGAAAACGCTTTTTTCACTTGTGTATTTGTGCTATTCTGCCATACCATGGTGCCACCTAGAAGTTATGAAGCCAAAAGCAGGAAAGGAAACACTCTTAATGTAGCACTTGGATCTTAATTCTGTGACAAAACCGAAAGTAGATACAGCAGATTAACAGCCGATTAATAGCCGTGTGTAGTGTAGAAAAGCTCCATGTTGAAAAGTTCAGCAGGTCACGGAGATGGTTCTAAACGTAAGGGAAGGGCTGCTGCTTCCTCTCCCTCTGAGGGCCTCAACAGTGACAGTTGTAGCAGGAGGGGACAGTCTCAGCTGCAGCTGTATCCAGGGATGGGGACTCGGACTCCAGGACTCGACTCGTGAGTCGGACTGAGTCCCCCCTCTGACTCGAGTCCCACTTGAGTCCCAGTATTTTTAATGGGACTCGAGACTCGACTCGGGACTTGAGACCAAGGACTCTTCAACATCCCTGGGCTTTGCCAGAAGGAGTGGAGAGAAGTGTGATTGCCGGCGAAGATTTTATTTTTTAAAATCATTTTCCTAAAATGCAACCTTTCAGACATTTGGGGTTTGGCTGCCTCTGCCTGCCTGTTTGGGGTTCCCTGCCTCCTCTGCCTGCCTGGTTATTTTGGGTTTGTCTGCCTGGTCTGTTCTTGTCAAAATCAGTGGCAGAGTTTTGAAATAAAAAGGCACACTTGTGCCTAGAATTTATTTAAGCCACACATCTGAAGTAGCCTTATTTTGTTGGGGGAAAAACCCATTGATTTTAATAGGGACTCGTGGAGTCAGCTTTGGGAGTGACTCGTGAGTCACCATTTTGGACCAAGGACTCGGACTCGAGACTCAGGTCCAAAGACTCGTGACTCGACTCGAGACCAAGGACTCTTCAACATCCCTGGCTGTATCCAGGCACAATGGAGGGTGTCTGACTGCGACATCCTCTCCCTTTGATGTCCAGAGCAGTGTTTCTATTGCCACATCATGTGTAAACACTCCCATGCCAGAGCTACATATTATTGGTGGCAGCTGGCGCTGATTTGGGGCATCTCTACATAATACAGAAGAATATGTGAACTCTACACATTAGTAGAGCTAAGTCATCATGCAAGCCCATTTTAAGCATAACCTACATGATAACCTACATGATAGTGCATAGACTAGGCCTGACTCATGAGCAGACACAGATTATAAATCCATCCCACATTTTGTTTAATTGGTACATTTATAAATGAAAATCATAATGTGAGAATTGGTCCTGGGGTGAACTCTCAAAAGGGTGAACACAAATCACCTTTTACAGAATGCCACAACAGTGAATAGTTGCCAAGTAAATGGTTCCTCTTCTGAAAATAATTCTAAAACTCCTGATTTTCTTTCCCAAATGGCCATATAATTCATGCCTAATATTAGCACTGACCCATAGCATGAAACCAGTGCTTAAAGGCAAAATGAAAGAACCAGTGTAAAAAAGCAAGAACAATAGGACAAGAAAATCAAGAGGATCACAGTGGGAGATAAACAACAGAATTTAATTATGACAGGGATACAGCAGCTTAATTTGACTACACATGAAAGAATGTGAAAGAATGCTTTATGTTCTGACTGAGGAAGAGATTGAGGGTAGAACCAGGGGGTAAATGACTGGTAGAGGGTTATACTTTTCAAAGAAAGAAAGAAGGGAAATGAAGAATTTGATAGTGAAGATTCATCCTTCCAGCCTGGATAAAGAATTTGAGCTTCACTCATTCTAGTCCTATCTGTAGAAAGGAGTTCTAACTTGTTCTTAACAAGACGTTTCATGGTGGATATGGCGGATAGCAAAACAATCTACAGGTGGGAGGGCATATAATTAATCCTAAATGTCAGTTGATTTGGATAATGGAGATTCTACTGGATGAGTAAAGGCTTCCAGGGATGGGGACTCGGACTCGAGGACTCGACTCGTGAGTCGGACTGAGTCCCCCCTCTGACTCGACTCGGACTCGAGTCCCAATATTTTTAATGGGACTCGAGACTCGACTCAGGACTCGAGACCAAGGACTCTTCAACATCCCTGGGCTGTGCCAGAAGGAGTGGAGAGGAGCGTGATTGCCGGCAAAGAGCGCATGGAAGCGAGGTGCGCCGCTGCTCGGCCACTATGGACGGCTACCAGGAGTGTAGCCCCAACAGTGTGTCAAAATTTATTTGATTGATGTGTTGCGTACTTGGGAGAGGCAGAAGAAGGACCTGAGATTACTCTGTGTGGCTGCTCTGAGTGTGTTTCTGGTTCCAGCAAGTTCATCACCAGTGGAGCGGGTGTTCAGTGAGGGTGGAATTGTGATGAGATCTCTCCGTTCCAGAATGGGGGCCAAACATTTAGAAAAAATCATGTTCCTCAAATGCAACATGGATAAGTTTTAGGAAGTACAGCAAGTTTATTTTTTTAAAATCATTTTTCTAAAATGCAACCTTTCAGCCATTTTGGGTTTGGCTGCCTCTGCCTGCCTGTCTGGGGTTCCCAGCCTCCTCTGCCTGCCTGGTCTCTTCTTAACCAGTTCAACAGTTGAATTGTCCAAGACAAAGGCCTCTGCCTGCCTGCTTTGGGGTTCCCTGCCTCCTCTGCCTGCCTGGTTATTTTGGGTTTTTCTGCCTGGTCTGTTCTTGCCAAAATCAGTTGCAGAGTTTTGAAATAAAAAGGCACACTTGTGCCTATTTTAAACCACACATCTGAAGTAGCCTTATTTTGTTGGGAAAAACCCCCATTGAGTTTAATAGGGACTCGTGGAGTCAGCTTTTGGAGTGACTCGTGACTCGTGAGTCACCATTTTGGACCAAGGACTCGGACTCGGACTCGAGACTCGGGTCTAAAGACTCGTGACTCGACTCGTGACCAAGGACTCTTCAACATCCCTGAAGGCTTCTTAATGTGATTGAAAGTTGAACTAGTCCTTATATGTTCGGGGGGGGAAGCAAATCTCTACCCCTCTTACCTACCTACCCACCCACCCACTTTAACTGGCATGTGCTCAGCTGCTGGTTGGTCTATGAAAAAGCCCACATTAACTTGTACTATTCATCTCTAGCTTTTACAAAAAAATACTTTTTTTTACACCTCTCAGCCCAGTGTCTTCCATTCTGACACTAATCCCTTTTCTCCCTTTCATCAATGCCAACTAAGCAAGCAAGCAAGTAAGCAGCCTCTGATGCTTATGCAACTCTAATCAGTCCACAGAATGAGCTGTCAGACTCCAGTCCCCCGAGTCCAAACACAGCCTTTCTATGATACACTCCAGCTCCGCTGGCCTGCGGCGCAAGAATCTCAAGTCTGCCTTTGCACCTGGCTTGTTTTCAGATGTCAGCACAGAGAGTCTTCTCAGCAGCGGCTGCTTCTGCTGCCCGCCCTAAGGCATTGCACACCTAGATAAAGGCTTGCCATCATCTTGAAAAACAATGGGCAAATATGCAGAAACTTGTGATGTGCAGCCATAGAACACTGAAACTTCAGATGGCAAACACACAGGAGCATGGAAACTACTGCTGATCCAGCTTATTTCAAGACATTTCCATAACAGCATTGAATCAAAAGAGCAGAGCTCTGAGTGTGTAAACTAAATATTAACTGTGCCTGCCAATCAACCACGTTACAAGACGGTTGAAGCCAATTGATATATCATGTTGCAGTTTCTAGGTATCAGTCACCTTTATTGGGAAGCCAGTTTAGTTATTTTGGATACTTTGTGGAAGTTGCTTGAAATTGCTCTAGTCAAGATGGTTATCTGTTACTGCTTCGGAAGGTGTCTGGGTTCAGTGGCTCGCACGGGTGCTTTCTAATCCTAACCAGAATGTTAGCGGCTTTTCTAGAATTTCAACATCTTGGTCTGGAGTGTACAAAGCCGGAAATCAACTGAATTATTGTTGCAGTCAATCAACTGAATTATTGTGGCACCCTACATGAGGGTGGCTACATTCATAGAGAGGGGTATACACACACTGTCAATGTAAATATATACATACTGTACTGCCATATAGAGATCTGTCCTTTTACAAGAGGCATGTGAGGTGATTGATGGCTCACATCAGATTCTCTCTCTGTGTATGTGTGTGTATGTGACACACACACAAATTATTTAACACAGGATATTAAGTGGCCTCTGTTGTGTCTTATTGGCTTTTTCAGCAACTTGACTTAATGGCAGAATGCCTCAACGTGCTATAACTTAGAATGAGACATTCTGCCATGCAGCAAAACTTCTGAAAAAGCCAGTCAGACACAACAGAGGCCACTAACAGGACAATCCTATTCTAATGGGGTTTACTTCCATATAAGTGGGTTTAAAATTATCCTGTGTTGCACCATTTGTGTGTAACAGTTATGCAAAACTATAGCACTAGCATTCTGTATGTACTTACTGCTTTGAGACAGGAGTTTGTTGCCATGTGTGGTGTAGTGGTGAGAGTGTTGGACTGGGACTCGGGAGATCCGGGTTCTAGTCCCTGCTCAGCCATGAAGCTCACTGGGTGACTTTGGGCCAGTCACTGACTCTCAGCCTAACCTACCTCACAGGGTTGTTGTGAGGATAAAATGGAGAGGAGGAGGAGGATTATGTAAGCCGCCTTGGGTTCCTTGCAGGAAAAAAGGTGGGGTATAAATGTAATAAATAAATAAATAAATGTCTCCATCATTATGATTATCACCTCTCATCAAAGGAGTTGTAATCTAGGGCCAAAGACAAATTTCAAAGAAGACGATCTCGGTGTTGGATGATTGCAAAATTCCAGTTTTACCCTGGATACATCTGGAGATTCCTATTATAAACCGATGAATAGTACATTAATAAATTGCAAGATTTTACATTGCTTTGCACTATTATGCAATATGCCACTAAATGTGATCATAGCAATGAAGTACCACTAAATAAGCATGTCCAGTAAGATGTAGTAATGGAGAGAGCATTCTTGCAATTATTGTTCAGCTGCCAGTTCATCATACAGTCACTACTATAAAGGGGTGATTATGGCATTTATTGTTGTTGTTGTTTGATTTCTATCCTGGCTTTTTAATCAAAAACACAAAGTGATGTGCAAGATGATTAAATCAACATGGTACAAAGTAGAAAATATTTTGAAATGATTATTCCTAAATCAGATGTTAAGTTTCTTCCTTTTTGTTCCTCTTTCTTAGATCGAATTGCACAGAATATCATTAAGTCCCATTTGGAGACATGTCAGTACACAATAGAGGAACTACACCAGCTAGCCTGGCAAACCCACACATATGAAGAAATCAAAGTATACCAGAGCAAGGTACAAAAAATGCAACAGGATGTCTTTTGCTTCTCTTCTTCCTTGCTAATAACAGTCATTCTGTGCATTATCTCTGCCTGTTAATCGCTGAACACCCTTGATGACTGCGGACTTGGAAAATGACATTTTAAAAGAGGGGCAAAGTCTTACAGCCTCAGCTTATAAGCTTCTTTATTACTTATTTATTAATTGGAATCCCCTCCCCAGCTTTCTTTCTGAGCAGAGGCTCAAGACTGCCAGCAACAATATCCATAAAATAAGATCAGAGCAAACTGGTATTAAAAAAATAGTCATCAAAACCGCCAGCCTGATATAAAACTGAATCACAACAGTAAGTCGTAAATGCACACTTAAGAACATAAAAGAGCCCTACAGGATCAGATCAAAGGCCTATCTAGTCCCCAGTGGTCAACCAAATGTCTATGAGAAGCCCACAAGCAGGACATGAGGGCAATAGCTCTCTCCTCCTGCTATTGTTCCCCAGCAACTGGGATTCAGAGGCATGCTGTCTCTGATCCTGGAGGTAATACACAGCCATCCTTGACTACTAGCCATTGATAACCTTATTCTCCATGAATTTGTATAACCCTTTTAAAGCTGCCTCAGTTGGTGGCCTAAGTTCTTGCAAAACAGTTTAACTATGTACATCACTATGTACGTGAAGAAGTACTTCCTTTTGTCTCTCATCTCGTGAAACTTCCACTGTTTTGCTTCATAGGATGTCCCTGGGTTCTAGTATTATGAAGGGGGGAGCAACTTTGCTCTATCCATTTTTCCCACACTAAACTTAATTTTATAAATCTCTGCCATGGCCCTCTTTACTTGGCTTTTTTTTTTTTCTAAATAGCCCCAAATGTAACCCTTCCCCATAGGGGAGTTGCTCCAGCCCTCTGATTATTTTGGTTGTCTCTTCCTAAATTGAACAAAAATATTTTCACTTTCTGCTCTTATGTTGGTGGAGTAGTATTGTTGGATCCCACCCATAAGTGGCACTTAATTTTTTTACTTATCATTTATTTATTACATATTGAGCTCGCCCCTCCTCCAAGTAGCTCAGGGCGTTATATACATGGCTCTCCTGAACCCCACCTCATTTCATTATCATAACTGCCCTGTAAGCTGGCCTAGGCTGAGAGATCATGACTGGCCCAAGGTCCCCCAGGGAGCTTGATGGTTGAGTGGGAATTTAAACCTGGTCCTAGTTCAGCACTCTAACCACTACCCCATGCTGGCACCACTGAGGGTAGGTAACTCTTACACATTTTTGGAGTGTAATTCAGGAAACAGTCTACCTCTACTATCAGAAGTTTGGGAAATACTGCCTTAGAGAAAGAGTTGCTCGTGGCAAATAGGGCATTGTCAGATGCTTCTGGTCCCTCAGCATGTGAAGAATTCCCTTTTATCAGCCATAGCTCAACATAACCATCATTGCAACATATTCTTATTTATTTAAAATTATTTTAGGCTGCCTTTAAGGGTAGACCCTTAACATTGCAACTAAAGCTAACTCAAAGGATACATACTATGGGATAGCTGTCAGAAAGGATGATTTTTTAAAAATAAGAATATGTTGGTAGGCTAAGTGGATAATAACTAGGGATCATGAGGAGAGAGACATTGAGGGCTGGAAACTTATTCCCTTCTTTTAAAGAATGTCATGGAATTTTTCAGTAAAAATTGTTCCTCACAACAAATTAGAGATGGTCTAGGCTCAACTGTCTCTCAAACAACACCCTACTGAGAATAGGCACCAGGTTGTGATGGGGGACCAAGGGCAGGCTAAGCCCTTGTAGGTTCCCTTGAGCCCCATATGGCATGGAAGTTAAAAACAAAGCTTAGGTTCCCCTTGAACCCTTCTAAATGATGTAAAAGTAGTGTGGGGCAGATAAACTGGATAAACTTCTTGCTGCATGACAAGAATGGGGAACCTATAGCCCTCCAGAATTCGTGGGACAGCAACTCCCATCATTCTTCGCCATTGGCTATGCTGACTAGGGCTGATGGGAATGGCAGTCCAACAACATCTGGAGGGCCACATATTCTCCATCTCTGCTGTATGACAAAACTGGCAAACTTATTTAGAGTCAGGTAGATGAACTAACTTCTAACTCTAAAGAATTCTTCTTTAAAAGCTTTGGTTTGGGAAGGGTTATTCCCCAGGATCAAAAGGGGTTGGGATGTAGACGATGAGAGCAGGATTTGGTTTTCCCACCATGAGTGTCTAGTGGGAAAGTGCAAAATGGAAGTGGGGGTATGTACATATTTGGGCTGTAGGTCCCTAACCTTGATGGATGCTAATGGGCAACTAAATACTTACAATAGTATTTAGTGTTTCTTGCCGCAATGCTTTCCTCATCAAGAGTTCTAGAGAAATGGATGACTTGAATGCATTAGGAACCTAGCAAAAAGTAAGGCATCTACATATTCCAGAGGTTTTCACACCCCAGGCGTAGAGCAAGAGTCACTCCTGTGATCTATTTAATGGAGGGCAGCCATGGCACGTACGCCTGCTGCTTTCTTGTTCTGGATGTCTAAGTTCCAACTCAGGCTACCTTATCAGACAAAATTGAGATTTTTGAGTCAAGGTGCTGGGGAGATATGCAAAATGGCAGTGAGGCTGAGCCTCTTGATAATAGCAATCAGTTATTGATTTTGTGAGACTGAATAGCCCACCTTGATTAGACAAAGCTGGCCGGCTATTTAACATCCCAAGGATCAACTTACTTTGTGATCATCATCATCTAAAAGAATGTACTCATTCATGTGTTCTTCTTTTCTGTGCACATTTCATTTGGAAGTCAAGAGAAGCATTGTGGCAGCAGTGTGCAATCCAGATCACACACGCCATTCAGTACGTGGTGGAATTTGCAAAGCGGATAACGGGCTTCATGGAACTCTGTCAAAATGATCAAATTCTACTTCTCAAATCAGGTGCGTGGAGGAGAGTGAAACAGGGCTGGTATTAGAGTCTACATCACTTAACAGTTAATATTCTAACATCAGTACTTGAGGAACTAAAGTACAAAAACTTACAGAGCCATTGACAAAGCAGTTAAATCCTAATGTAACTCAGAACTTCCTAAAACATTTTCCCCCCTAAATCAACGTGCAGGAAAAATGTGGATACTGGCTGTCACGTGGAAACACCTCGTGCATCTGTGTTGCTACACATAAGACAGCAAGCTGCTGAGGAGGGAATGTTGACAACAGTGTAGCTGCTAAGGTGCCTTTGCCCCAGCGAAAATCCTCACGCAACCCAAGGGATGGGAGGGTTGTATGCTGTAAATAGAGTTGCCAGCCAGCATGTCTTTCCCCAGACAGGCCAGTTTTTGAGACTGGGATTGGCTGTTAGACAAGGTGTTTTGTTTCAAGGGGGCATGTTTTTCTCCATCTTGTCCTGCTCCCCACCCCCCAGTAATTAGTCTTGTTTTGCACACACATGTGTTGTCCATGCACGGACACTGGTCAGTATGGGGGACTGAGGACCCTTGAAGCTTTGAGTGCGCATGAAAAAATTGAAAAAGGAGAGTCCACCGGCTGGATGATTCACATTGTCACAAAAGGAGGAGAAACACAGGCCCCATTTCATCTTCAGCTGGCTTTGTAGTAGATAGCCAATGGAGCTGCTTAAATTGTAGTGTAGTGGTGGTGGCAACAGCCCAACCCCAGCCTGCCTGTCCATCCCAAGCCCAGGCTACAACCCTTAGGAGGAAGGCGAACTGCCATAGCAGCCCAGCCAGGAGTCAGAGAGTACGCATGGCTTGTGCATCGTTTCAGGTTGATCTGTATTGGCCTGTGTGGCAGAGGTGGGCAACTTGTTGCCCCGCCAGATGTTTTGGACTACAACTCCCATCAGCCGTAGCTAGCATAGTTAATGGTGAGGGATGAGGGGAGTTGTTGGCCAAAACATCTGAAGGGCCACAAGTTGCCCACTCCTCCTGCATGGCTTGGTGGCAGGAGACCTAATCTTGGATGAACACAGATCCTCCTCTTTTCTGCTGGGCCTCACCCCAACAAGTGAGGTTCCCCACCTTCACCCCCACATCTCTTACTACTGGGCTATGCCCCAGGCATGAGATTTTTTCTCTTTCAAAAGCTGACAAATCCTAGCTGTTGCAGAAAGGCAAACGGGCTGATGAGGTAAGGGACCACTGGGCTACAGAACAAAGTGGGCAGGAAGCCCAAGGAGGAAGGGAGTGAGCGGAATTTCACCTCTTAATCTGAAATATTTAGTCAAATCTTTGTTTTCATAGCTAGTATTGCTCTCTAGCTTCAAACCTACAGTTCTCACTCAGGTAGTTCAAGGAATTGTTTGATTGGGCTGTCTGAATCACGCTGGTTATACTCACTGCGAGGCTTGAATTAAATCCAGACCGAGGGCTTCTCTCTATATGAGGCATTTACTGTGTGCTCATGATTCCTCACTCACAGTAGTGGGTGCTTTACATGATGTTGTCATCCTCCAGGGCCTTTCCTGCACTTTCCAAGCCTTTCTGCTGCTTTTTCTAGAGCAAGGACAGTGTAGTATTATCTGGAAATGGCAGAATGAACCGGAATGAGAAGCTCAGTGTATTTTCACAATTTCACTATACCGTCACCTTGTAGTTGTGTAACGGAATGTAAGGAAAGGCTGAGAAACAAAAACCCCAGGGGGGGGGGGGGAAGCACACGTGTAAAGGAGCCAATCTTAATCCCACAATGAATCTGAAAGCAGAAACCTCAGTAAAGTGGAGGGTTAAAAGACTCATGTAGAGAAGCCCTAAGTGAGCCAGGGCACCTACAGTAAACTCCAACCTCTGCTAGAAAGAACAGTTTGTGAGAAAACCTGGATACTCTCTGGAGGATTAGGAAAAGTTCAATTCCGACAACATAACTTATTTTATGTAGGATTCAAGGTAGGATATGCAGATGGGACATATTATGCCATTGAAAAAGTATTTGTGTAAGAGTGTTATACAATGCCTAAAATTTGGCTAGGGTCTGATCATGCAGAAATTACATTGTTGTACCCTTCTTAGCTTTGAAAAGGAGATACAAGACAGAGAAACTACAGGTGAAATCTTATACCCACTCACCTGGGAATACGTCCCATCAATGGACTTACTTCTAAGTAAATATGTATAGGATTGTGCTGTAATTAATACTGAGCTGGGAAAGGGACATAGAAAACTGCCAAAAAGTAATAGACAGCAAGAAAACAATAGAAACTGTATTATTCACACTCCAGTCTATCCACTGCTTGTTAATAAGTTGTTGCCTTCCACTGGATAGTAAATCAAAATGCAGTGGCAGTATCTAGGAAACATGGTATTTTACAGACTTTGTGCTGGCTGTAATTTCTACGAAATGGTTGCTCTTTGCTCTGGTAATAATGAGATTAAGGGAGACCTATTGGAGAGAGGCATGTTGGACTATTCATTGAAGCACAGAGGAGGGGGGGGAGGCAAATGAAATAACCCCAAATTAAGGCTGAGCAAGGGCTTAGTGACCCAAAATCTGTTCTCATAATGGGAGTAGTCCAGTCCTGCATCATATTCAACAATCACCATCATGGCAGCAACCAAATTAGAATAATTCTGTGAATCTACCTTCTGCTGGAACGGGAATGCTCATCCTGTCATTTGTTGCAACATTCACAGACTACTAGTGCAACACAGTACTACTGCAACACAGAACTTGGCTGCTCTGTCCATTGCTTCTAGATTGATCTGGATTTGGGGTTAAGAATTGGGGCTTGAAGACCTTCTGCTTCCAAAACTGCTTGAAAACATCTTGTTGGGAGGGATATTTCTGTGTGGTAACTCAAGCCGTTTACTGTCTTTTCAGGCTGCTTGGAAGTGGTTTTAGTGAGAATGTGCCGTGCCTTCAATCCACTCAACAACACTGTTCTATTTGAAGGAAAATATGGAGGAATGCAAATGTTCAAGGCTTTGGGTAGGCTGGTTTTTATTGTTTACCCAAGCCATAGAATTGTCGCGTAATTTGGATATACAAGAGTGACAGATGCACCCATACATTAACAACTGAGCATCAACTCATCACCACTTGCAATATTTGATATAAAAGAAATCTGCTAGATCCCGCTGTATCTGATTCTCACCCGAATCTTCTGATTATGTACACAGCACTCCCATTCATCTGAACCTCTATCTAATCGCCATTTCAGATGCTTCTACTATAGCCATTTGGATAAACAGAGCTGGGAATTCCATTTCATAGTATATTTGTTTTCTGCTAGCAAACAACTGTGAAAAACATTAAAGTAGCGTTCCCTAACCTGGTGTCCTCCAGACTACAACTTCCTGGCGATTGGCCACACTAGCTGGGGCTGAAGGGAGTCAAAGTCCTAAACATCTGGAGGGTAATAGGTTGGGAAAGGCTGGATTAATGCCTGGAAAGCCATATTAAAACTCTGTTGGGGGGATATGAATTAGGATTTGGAACAGAATACATTTTCAATTTGTATGGTAGTAAAGTGACCATGGTATCCTCCTGGACAAGCTCTGTGGGTTGGGCATTGGAGGCACTGTGTTACAGTAGTTCCGGTCCTACCTGCAGGGCCTATTTTAGAGAGTACCACTGGGTGACTATTCCTCAGCTCCTTGGCAATTGAGCTGTGGGTTTCTGCAGGATACCATCTTGTCCCCCAATGTTGTTTAACATCTATATGAAGCTGCTGGGAGTGGTCATTAGGGGATTTGGAGCCAACTGCCACCAGTATGCTGATGACACTCTATCTCCTGGTCACATCTGAATCAAGTGAGGCTGTGAAAGTCCTGGATCAGTGCCTAGACTCAGTGATGGGCAGGATGAGGGACAATAAATTGACACTGAATCCTGGCCAGAAGGAGACCCTGTGGGTGAGAGGTTCCTAAATGCAGGAGGATAGGCTTATTGCCTGCTCTGTATGGGGCTGCACTCGCTCTGAAAGATAAAGTTCGTAGTCTAGGGATACTTCTGGATCCATCTCTGTTGCTGGAAGCCCAAGTGGCCACAGCAGCTCAGAGTGCTTTCTACCAGCTTCGACTGGTACATCAGCTATGGCCTTTCCTAGACAGGGATAGCTTGGCCACAACCTCAAGACTGGATTACTGCAACATGCGCCTTGTGGGGCTGCCCTTAAGGTTGGTCTAGAAGCTGCAGCTACTGCAGAATGCAGCATCTTGGCTGTTGTCAGGAGCTATTTTCAGCATATAACTCCTTTGCTGAGGGAACTGCAATGGCTGCCTATCTGCTACTGGGCAAGGTTTAAGGTTCTGTTACTGGGGTATAAAGCCCTAAACAACCTGAGACCAGGATATTTGAGAGAGAGCCATCTCCTTTGCCAGCCTGCCTGGTCACTGAGGTCATCAGATGAGACACTCCTGGTGGTCCTGCATGGACCTGTGGTCCACTTGGAGTAGAGCCTTCAGTGTACTGGCTCCTTTTCTGTGAAACTTCCTGCCTGTTGATGTTAGGCAGGCATCAACATTGTTTTGTCTTTGGCACCTGCTGAAGACATTTGTATTTAAACAAGCCTTCTCTAATTGACCAGCCATGGTTTTATTGCTATAATCTAATTTTAAATATTTCAATTTTGTACTTCGATTCTGTTCACTTCTTTTATAGTTCACTGCTCAGCAATCCTGCTGGATGTAGAGTGCTATATAAACCTTGCAAATAAATAAATAATAATAAAGATCTAAATGTTCTGAGGCATCTAAAGGACTGCCAGCTCCCATACAACCCTGGGTAACATCTTCCGAGGTGAGATGGCTGGTCAGGCCAGGCCAGGCCCGGCCCAGAATACTTGGGACAAATGCCAGGCCTCTGGGGACCTGGCAGGTCCTGCTGCCAGTGCTGCCGCAGCTGACGTATGGGGGCTGGAGGTTGTCTGGCCCCGGTAGCGATGCCGAGTGGAACTCTGGGCCTGTGCAGTGTGCCTGAACTTCCTGGTGGCACCATTGTAATTAATCTGGCCCTATTCCTAATGCTCTCACAATGGGAAATTCAGGCCCAGAGGCTCAGAACTTTACTAACTGCCGCTGCCAGGCCATCACCGCTGCTGCCAAAGGGCATCTGGCAGGGACTGTAGGGCATTCTGGTAGAAGTGCTGCGCAGAGCTCTGCGTCTGTGCTGATAGCACCATCATCTTCATGACACTGACCTCACCCCCAATATATGCACGTTGGGAACAGAACTGGTGTAATTAACACGGTGCCACCACCGAATGCTCAGCATTAGTACGGGCACGCCAGCAGGCAGCCTACCCACCAACTAGTATGTGACTGAGGGAGAATGCTGGTGGGGGGGGGGCTTGTAGTGCTATTGGGGGCACCACGGGCAGCTTATCCATGGTCTTCCAAAATCTGGACTAAGGGTGGCCACTGGAGGAAAATGTTTACTCCGTGGTTGCACTCCAATTATGGAATTCCCTCCCAAGGGAGAGCTGGCTAGAACCTAATTTACCATCTTTCAGGCAGCAGGAAAAGGCTGCTCCATTTGTCTGAGCATTTGGCTGACAGTTTTATATAATTGTTCTGGTTATGATTGTTGATTATTAAGATTTGTGGGCGGGTGGCTGGTATTGATTGTTTTTACTGCTACTCTGGGTTCAGGGTTTTCATCTGCTGCTGTTTGGTTTATACTGTTGTCATATTTTAGTTTTAGTAATTTTTTAAAGCCTTTTGTGAGCCTGCTTTAATTACCACTTTATGGCAGAAAAGAGGCATAAAAATATCCCACATAAATAAATGTTGTGCTGTTTTATACAAATTATAACATTCCTCAAACTGTAAGAGTAATCAGACTAAAATTATAGTAATCATGTGATAAAGAACAAAAGGTAAAGCTGATTTATGAGTTTTAGAAGACTTGATTACATTTAGTTCATATTTTCACGTGCAAACCATATCAATTTAGGCCACAATCCAACACAAAATCTATGTATTAAACTCTGGTAGAGAGAAACTAGAATTAAGTACATGCAACAATACACTCGACTAGGACTTCAGATTAAATTTTGCCCTTTATTCTCTACTATGTTCTGTTCCAATCTGTCAATTTTTTTTTAAAAAAAATTGTTTTCCAATTAGTCAGTTACATTGAATTGACAAGAACCAATAACCTGATGTAAACCAATGATGTTACACAGAAAGATTGAAAAGATGACAAAAACATGCTTCTTCCTAGCCATTCTTTGTAGCATTCAGTACAAGAGTTGGTTTTGGTTTTCCTTTGTATTTTCAGGTTTTATTCACGATATGATGCATTGTTTAGCTTACCATTTGTGCAGCAAAGGGGGCTTCTCTGCCTTTAACAAATATATGACAGGAAGAAAAATGGCAAGTGGGAATTGTCCCACCACTGCTGTATGGTGGCAAGAAAAGCCATACTTGCTGAACAGCTCTTAAAGATCTTGACATGGCAGCCCTCAGTGAAAGTGTGTTTCTAATCCTCAATTTACTAACAGTACTCATGTCTTTGCACTGATTCCAATAACCAGCTATTCAAGGGAGATCACAGACCGCTTCTCATGCAACATTATCTCCAAGCACAAATAATGGAATGCATACATTGTTACTGGAGAGAACCCTTTCAGTTCCCGGTCATGAAATATAGGTATAGCTGCTTATAACTATCTTATATATGTCTGATATATCATATATATGAGATATCTATATGCAGAAAGCCAGAGCCAGTATGAAAGCAGAGTCAGCAGAAAGCCAGTGCAGTATGGATGCATATGCACACCTGCTCATAAGTATATTTATGTTTAGGGGAAATATTAGATGAGAAGCAACCTTTAGAAATTCATGGATTTCATGTTGACTTTGTCTTCTGTGCTGCATATAGGTTCGGATGACCTGGTGAATGAAGCATTTGACTTTGCAAAGAATTTATGTTCCTTGCAGCTGACTGAGGAAGAAATTGCCTTGTTTTCATCTGCTGTTCTGATATCACCAGGTAGTTATCTCCAACTAATTTTCCTTTCCCTCTCACCCCACATATAAACTCTGCCATTTCAGTCTTTTTCAGCCTATATCAATAACTACTGTTCTCACTTAAACATATACATTAAATAAGTAAACAGCAGTCTGAATGGATTTACTTTGCCTTGTGTTTTGCCTCTAATTGGCTATAAGTTACAAATGAAGAAGCTAGGTGTCGAAGCTGGGACATTCTACATGAAAAGTATGTGCTCTACCACTGAGTTACAACAACCCCCTGATATATAACATTTTGAGGAATAAGCTCTTGACTAAGTATGCTTTAGAGCAGGGGTGCATGACCTGCCCCCTGGCCTCTACTGCAGCCCCCCAAGGGTGCCCTGACCTCCCACCACCGCTTAATTCCACCCCACACACACACCTGTATTCCCTGCTCCCTCCCCCAGAGAACCTCATAGAGATCGCTCATTCCCTGCTACTGCTAGCAGTGATGAAAGAGCAAACTGTATCAGGATCACTGTGATGTGTGTATTGTGTGTGTGTGTGTGTGTGTGTGTGTGTGTGCGCGCGCGCGCACGACGTGTGGCCTCCAACTGTCCCCCACCAGCATTACATGCGGCCATGGGTACTGGTGCAGCTAGGTAGTTTTAGACCCTGGACTTAATGATCTTATGGGGGCTCCCCTTTAGATGGCTATGTGTATTGCTTCAGTTGTGAAGCACACAACTTCTCTTCACCCCAAACCACAATTCCATGCTTTATTTACAACATGCTTTACAATTCCCAATGCATTGGAATACTAACAAAACGGTTTGCCAATCCTGATTAAAAACACATACTCCTAGCATGTGCATTTAAAGTTCAATGGAATCATCATGAGTACAGGAATAAAACTGAGTTTTCTTCAAGTACCATGATCACTTGCAGCTCTCTGGGTAGTCATATGGGCAGAAGGGGGGCTGGGCTGTGGTGTCCTGGACCTTGGCCCAATTCCCAGCCTTAATTGCACCACTGGCCATGTGTGCCAAAAAGATGGTGCACCCACATGGCGTCCTAAAGCCTTAGGGCCACATGCAGCCCTTGGCCTAATTTCGAAAGCCCTCTGTAAGCTATCTGTTCAGACACGTGGCAGCCTGCTTGGTGGGAAGGGAGAGGAAGAGAAAAGGGGTGGCCGCACCCCACTGGTGGCTTTAGCTCCACCCACTGCCAGCATGTGGTACCCAACAGATCACCCCAAAGGGAATGTGGCCTTTGACAGAAAACGTCCCCCACTCCTGCGCTAGAGCAGCCTTCTTCAACATGCCGCCCTTCCAATGTGGTGGACTCCAAGTCCCATCATTCCCAGAATGCATGGCTGGAGGGCACCAGGCTGAGGAAGGCTGCTGTACAGCAGGGGTGGGCAAGAAGTAGATTTCTAGATGTTGTTTGGACTTTCAACTCCCAGCGTTCCTGACCATTGGCCATGCTGGCAGGGGCTTCTGGAAGTTGAAGTCCAAAACATTCTGGAGGGCACCAAGATGGAGAAGGCTGGAGTACAGGGTACTTTTATCCTGCTTCATGTGGCAGACTCTTTAAAATGCTTCACAGCACATAACCTGATGGCTCATCCTTTATCACATGGCAAAGAAAGAGCAGTGAGTGAACAAGCTGTGGTAGGTCAATGTAAGATACTCACAGTTCACACAGCTGAGTCTGAAGGGCAGAAGGGCCAGGCATACCAAAATGTGGAGTGGAATTAGCAGGAAAGGAGAAGAATGTCTGTGGCAAGTGATATATATGCGTGACTGCCTGGATGTATGTGATATGGAGGAGAGCCAATGCCTATGCACTATGGCTGCATGCATGCACCTGCTCACACAAGTATATTTGTGCTTAGGGAAAACATTACACACAAAGTAAATTGTGCGTTTATACTTGTGTGTGATCATGTGAATGCAAAGGAGTATGGCAGAAGTTGGCAGACTTCAGGCTTGCAGGATCTCCTTTTGTTTTTTACTAGGACCCTCAAATCCACTAATTGGAACCTGGTGCAAAAGACATATACCAAGAATTAAAAGTATGGCATATATTTTTTATGGACATATAACTCTGAATATTGTTCAACATAGGTGCCCATTACACTTTAATCCAGCTCTGTTCAGTATGTTTCATTGGTAGGCATTCTATATTCTAAACTAGGCTAAATCAATGCATGTTTTCTCCACCTGAACAGCTAGCTGTATTTGCATTAAGCATTATCTTGACGGTTCTCATCAGCACTGCAATAAAAAGAAGAACAAATGCAGAAGAAAAGCCAGATCTACAGAGCTGTTCCCTCCCTACGCCAGTCCTGCGAGCCCCCTGCCAAATATCTCAGGATAGGAAATAGTTAGTTACAAGAAAATTTCTGCTGTTCCTATTCCAATAGGCAGGAAGTACAAATCTTTGGATGGAGCAGAAGGTAGAAGGGACATTCAGCCTCTATCCTGCATATCTGACTAGCAGCAGCTCATATTTGGCCATAAAAGAGCTCTCTTGGAGAAAACAGAGAAACAAAAGGATTTGGGAAGCAGGCAACTGAACAGGGCTGCCAGTTGTAGAAAGATTCAGCAACCATAATTAGAGAAGCCAAATAGCCTATCAGTTCGAAACACATTTACTTGGAAGCAAGTTTCCTTCTTTTCAGTGTAATGCCCTTTAAAGGCATGTGCTTAGATTCACAGATGGCCCAATCATAGACTAACACAGTGGCCCACTGGACTGGGTGGTAGGAAAGCGAGAACTTACACTTTCCCCACTGAACCTGCATGCCACACTTGTGATATGTGAGGGGCCTGCTCTTGCTGGGAAGGCTGAATGGCAAAGTGGGGTGGGGGGGACTGCATTACTGTCTGCAGTTAATGTGAAGGCTAGGATCAGCTCAAACCCATGTACTACAACTTGGCTCTTCAGTGATTGAAAATTAAAATACTGCACTTCCTCCAGACAGTGGTACAAACCTGCAGTTGACAGTTAACAGCAGTTATCATGGGTCTTCTTTCCATCTTTTTACTGGCTCTAGTTCATGCCTTTATTTTAATTTTGTGTCACTTTATTGTTTGGCCAGATCGAGCTTGGCTGTTAGAACCAAGGAAGGTCCAGAAGCTTCAGGAAAAGATTTATTTTGCACTTCAACATGTGATCCAGAAGAATCATCTTGATGATGAGACTTTGGCAAAGGTAGATCTTTAGTACAAACTGACTCACTACTGCATAGAGAGACAAATATGTGCACACTTCTCATTAATCATCCTTGTATTTAATTTCACCATCTTTTTCTGATTGGCTGTTAGTGATTCCAGCATTCCACAGCAGAGAAAATCCAGGGATTCCCTGCAGCCACAGGATCTCCAATGCGTACATGGAGTCCTACTCCCAACCATGCCTGAACGCGCCTTCCCATTTGTATCGACCTAAGGGACAGCTCTTCAGGCATAAAGTATTCATAAGGAAGCCTGCTTACACAGGAGTTTCGTTTAGACAACAGAGCCCAACCAGGGATCTGGAAACATGGCAATGGGCCAATCCTTTGAAAATGACTCAGCATACCTACTCCACATGCTTAAGAGTCTCCTGCAGGAAACAGAATCCCCTGCAACCAATGCAAATCAGTCAGGCGGTGCACCTGGACCTGTGTTCATGGAGTCTCCCTCCCTGCCCTGCGACTTTCGCCCTTGTGGGAAGAAAGCATACAAATAAAACAGATTGATTAGCCCATAAACCACTGATGCTGAACCTATTTCAGCCCGAGAGCCATTCCTTTTGGAGCAGGGGCCACATTCCAGTGGTTGCGTGGGAGAGGGAGGTGAAAGCAAAAGGGGTAGGACCAAAATACCAGCATATTTTAGCGTAAGGCTCTTCCTGCCAGGCCTTAGGAGAGGCACTTTGAGCATGGGGAGAAAACGGCAAAAAAGCTGGGAAACTACCAAACAATCAATAGTTAAGGAAAGGGAGTGAGACCAGGGGCGTTCTGGGGGACTCCAACAGGCCATATTGGGAGGCCTGGAGAGCCAGATTCAACCCCTGGGCTGGAGGTTCCCCAGTCCTGCCATAAACGATGGGTGTTCCCAAATTTTAAGTTGAGCTTACTGACACAAATTACACAAAGTACACAACTTTCAAAAAAGATTTGTTGAAATAAAAGCTGTCATACCATGGGAACTCAAACAGGACAACAACAACAACAACAGTTTGAGTTCTCATGCTCTGAGGTCTTGTACTAAAAGTTAATTTAAGAAAAACATTATTAACTAGGACCTAACTAGTTGTTACAGGGAATATTTCTGGTTGGTTTCTGCTTCCTTTTTTTATGCTGAATTGTTTTAACCTGGGTTTTTGTTTGATTGTATATTGATTTTTTAATTTTATTTTAGCCATTTGAACTATTTTTACTATAATTTGAACTGGTTTTATTGTATTTCATGAACTTTTTAATAAACTGGTTTGGGTTTATTTTACCAAGGAAAACAGGGTATACCTTAAAAAATAAATTAAATCAACAATAAACATAAAAAGCAGCTGGGGGGAATTTGGGTATCTACAGTGTTGTGCAACGGGAGTCTAATCCCCACAAAGCTGTTATTAGCCACATAAAGGAAGGTATACAGGCAAGGTATTTGTGGATAAATAGTAACTAACTCCCAGATCCAGTGGCTGGGAAGGGTTAGGATGGGATGGAGGTGCCCTCCCACCAGTGGAGAAACTCCACCAGTAAGGGGACTCCATCCACCCTGGCAGCCCAGTTCCATCTGCAGAAACCTCCGAAGGTAGAAAGCTACTGCCAGTGGTGTTCCCACTGGCTGTAGTTGGTGTAAAGCCCGAAATGGGTGTTTGCGAGGGAGGCAGGCAGGGGCAGAGCACTTGCTGGATCCAGAGCCCTTCTGATCCTTGGAGCTCCCCTAGGATCAGGCCCCTCAGCTATGCCAGCCTATAGCTGGCATACTGAAATTATCCTCTTTTGCTTTCAATGCAGGTGGAGGGTTTTTGGTTTTGTTTTTTAAAAATAAAAGATCCAGAGGGCTTTGAAAGTGGCTGAGGATCCGCCACTTCATTCCTCCTCTCCCAACCCTTCTGTAAGTAATTCATTTATAGTATTTTTAAAAAAGAAAAAAGTAATTCATTTATACCCTACTCTTATGCCCGTAGAGCACTCAGAGAAACTTCACAACGTAAGAAATGCAGATATATATATATATATATATATGAAATCAAAAATACAGATTAAAAACACTACCATAAATAAACTAAAAAGCAGCCATCTAAAATATAGTACAAACACTGGCAAATACTAAATGTCTTTTGAAAGAGAGATGTTTTCAGTTTAGAGCGAATAAAGGCCAAAAGAGAGGCTGTCTATCTCCACAGGGAGGGTATTCCAGAGCCACAGCACTGAAAAGGCCTAATGGCCTGGGTTAATGACACAAAAAGCAAGGCCTCCAAAGCTGACCTGATCTTAAGACCCAGGTAGAACTGTATGGGAGGAGATGATCCTTAAGGTAACCAGGTAAATAGCAACTCCAGGGAGGGAGGTGATCAGGGGACCCCAGAGAGTGAGAATGGTTAAGCCCCCCTTCCCATTCAACAGCCCCATACCAAATCATACCCCCTCCCACTGCAGCTGCTTTTAGAATTAGAAAATTACATTAGGAGATCCAGTCAATTTCAAAAGCAGGATTCATGAAACGATTGCTTCAGAATAATTTTTTACCCTTCCTTTACTTCTTTGTCTGTCTCTGTCTTACAGTTAGTAGCCAAGATACCAACTATCACTGCACTTTGCAACCTGCACGGAGAAAAACTGCAGGTATTTAAACAATCTCATCCCGATATAGTGAACACACTGTTTCCTCCGTTATACAAGGAACTATTCAATCCAGACTCTACCACTGGCTGCAAGTGAAGGGAAAGATAGAATATGTCACGTAGTCCTGGAATGCATCACTGTTAAGACAAAAGAATTGTTTTCATGAAGACTTTCTTAAAAATGTCACTACTGCAACACTAGGAATGTCCTGCACTTAATAGAATTATTTTTCACCGCTACAGTTTGAAGAATGTAAATATGCACCTCTGAGTGGGGCCTGTTTTCGTTTCTCTTCTTTTTGTTAATTTCCCCCCTTTTTTTATTTTTTAACTTACCAGAATATTGCAAATAGAGAACACTGGGTGTTTATTTTTGATTTTATTTTATTGGGGGTATGTTTTGGGAGACAACTGTTTATAGACATTTATTGTAGATACAAATGAAAACAGAGGAGTAATTGGCAGTATTACTCTTGCTGTTTATTGTTCAAATATAATTTAAGAAAACTCCACTAAACTAGGCTTACCTATTTCTATGTTTTTAGCTAGTTAAATGCATGTGGCAATTTGTAGCTGTCTTGGAAATAGGTGTGCGTGTATGTAATATATATATGGGCATGAGCCTTCCCTGTGTGAGCGCAGCATCTGTGCATGGAGGGCTCCCGGGTGGCTTAAAACAAAGAGCCCCATTTGCCCCCTTCCCCTCAGTGGATGTGCGCAGGTGTGTGCATGCAGCATTCCAGACCAGTACAGGCAATGGGTGGACTATGTGAGCCTCCGGTGTCCCCATCCAGCCCTCCCTTTCCACTTTGGCAGGTTACATGAGTTGGCTTTGGAGGCCACCCATTCCCTGTAACTTTCCATTATACATGTGTGAACTGAGGGGAGATGGGAAAAACAGGGCTCTGTTCAGCCCCATAGGGATCATTTGACACATAGGCAAGGATCATGTCCGTTGTATATATGGGTCGTATATATCAGGGATGGCCAATTTTGGTATTCTCAGGGGCTACTTTATCCTTCTTACAGTGGTCAAGTGCAAGGAGAGTACTTTCCTGCACAATTCAACCTTATTGCCATCACATGTGGTTAAACTCTAATAAAATCTCTCAGCTGGGGCATTATGTAGAAAATCCAAAGAGAGATACAGTATTAGGAAGTGGGATCTCATTCTCTCTCTCTCTCTCTCTCTCTCTCTCACACACACACACACATACACACACACACACACCTTTTGGAAAACAATTTTCCTTTCCTCTGAGCAAAATGGCAGGCAGTTTTAACCACACCTTGATTCAAATTTGATAGCAGCACTGGGTGCTGGATGAAATTACTTTATGAGTCACCAGTTAGCCATCCCTGCTATATCCCAATACAGTACATATATACACATACATATATGGAATACGCACACACTTGCTGTAGCTTTAAAAAAATGCCTATTTTCTAAGGATACTCTCCTGCAGTTTTTAACTTTCCATGTAATGTGTTAGTTTTATGTTGGGCAATTAGGATTTTGCTCTGCCATCCATCCATATATAATGACAAGATGGTACCATTTCTGATCAGTTTGTATATAATGTGTATGCAGTACGCAGTCAGTGAATGAAAAGTCAGGTTAGTATTATTGGTGCCAAAGCCTTGTCTGGATAATTCGAATGGACAGAGGGAAACTTAATGGGGGATATTTTTTTTTCTCAGTGATAGTGATAAAGCATATATTAAACATAATATTATAGGACACAACGCCAATAGAGTATTTAAACCACAGAGTAAAATCTACACTATCCCAAACAATGCATTTGTTTTGTGAATCAGAAAGAGAGTTTATTTTATTAACACTTCCTGAAACAAAAATGGTTATAGGGCTCAATATTGCTCTGATATTCTCCAAGGGATAATGGAGCAGGCCCAGTGATATAACTTTGAAGAGTAAAGTAGAAGTTACAAGAACAACCAACCAGTCATCAACTAAGACATTCCTGTGAGCTGTGAGGTGAGAGTGGAGGCTTTCCATATGCATTCCCATCATCTACAGTGTTCTCCAACCTTGGGTCCCCAACTGTTTTTGGACTACAACTCCCAGCATGCCCCAGCCAGCATAGCATGGGGTATGCTGGGAGTTGTAGGCCAAAAACATCTGGGGACCCAAGGTTGGAGAGCACTGATCTAATGCAATCATAATATTCCAGTGTCTGGGTAAACAGCTGTTTTCACCGGTTCACTTCTTATCTAGGGCTTTGATTGCTCAGTTGTTACCTCTTAACAAAACTGGGCTGGTAGCTCATCCTACAGACACATTTATCATTAATTGTGCTCTATGTACAACAGATCCTCAATCCACAATAAGAAAGTGATTATTCTATGTAACATTTTGGCCCTGAGAGCCACATGCTGTCATGGCTGGGGGAACGGACACACACACACACACACACATATACATATACACATCAGGGCCTAGGATATTTCGCAGTAAGACCATTGCCCCCACCCCTATCCCTGGTTGTAGAGGTGGAAAGAATTCAGAAAGCAGGAAAAATGGAAATCTCTTCTAACCTACTATGTAAGCCGCCTTGGGTTCCTTGCAGGATAAAAGGCGGGGTATAAATATAATAAATAAATAAACTACAATGGCTCCAATCCCTCTTAGCAGTGTTTCTTCAAAACTACGTTATACAGTTAATGCCTTGGGAGTGTGCAGTTGTTCAACCTTGTTCCAAGGGTGGTTATAGAAGATGCTTGCAAAGACAGAAGGAATCTATGTATAGCTCCCCCAACCTCTCAAACTTCAGAGTATTCACAGGCCTCTAGAATTGCCCTGTTCCACTTTCCAATCCTTCTGGAATACTTCACTGGATATTGCGCGCGTAGAGGTGAGATAAAAGAGTCAGACACAGGTATATATGGTTTCAATCAGGGCCACGTTTATTGAATTAAGGATCTGGGAAGTGCGAAGTGCGGTACTATCTACTCCGGCCATTGGCCGGGGAAAACCAGGTTTTGAGCAAAACATCTTAACTGAATCGGAGGCGGGATGCCCCACCACCGTCCAGTTGCACTCCATGTGGAGCTGGAGGGCCTTACCAGTGTCGCCTCCCATTGGCGCCATGAGACAGCCAATGTAGGTGAAAAAAGGTAGAACCCTAAAGGCGGCCCAATCTCTCTCTTTCCAAGCCGCAAGACATTAGCAAGGGAAGCCTCAGGTAACCTCCAGTCACCTTGAAAGGTGCCACTGGATGATCACCATAACCCTAAGCCCCACTGCCCAATTCTGCACTTCCCGCAAAGGGGCCAAGGGCGGGGAGACAGGGGCTTAAATGAGGCTCCCATCTCCCCACCCCACTTAAGCCCATTGGCTCAGCCAGCATGGCCTGGTCGTGTCTCAACTCTCCATCCCTCTCCCACCCGCAATCTTCTCCCCGGCTCCAGGAGGCGGAGCCGGTGGAAGTCCATTCTGAAAAGCATGGGATTTATCTCACTCTCCTTTCCTTCTTTTGCATTCCAACCATTCTCTTTTCAACTTTTATTTCATCTTTTGTATGATATAAAGCTGTTCTTTGTCGCTTCTGACATTACTTTCCTTCTCAGTCACAATAGTCAAGACAATCACTTTAAAAGCCCATACTATATGTAGCTTATAGTTTTATTGCAGTCATTTCTCAGCATTCCAGGTTTTAGTTTGGAAAATACATAACACTACTGCAGTACAAACAACATCGTTTTTTGTTACTGAAACCACTACCCCCATTTTTCAAACTAGGAACACATTACCTGACAGTCAGCATGAAAATGATCTTTTCATCTCAAGTATTAAATTAATGCAGTGTGCAACTGACAGTGCTACCTAGGCATTCCAACAGAGGATGAAATCCAACATCCTGCAAGCAGACTCCTGCTCACACAACTGAACTTTGACCTCCTCTCCTCTGCAGCTCCCTGCCTGCCCCCCCCCAATTTGTTCCAAACAGTCCCCCAGCGGTCTGGAGCAATTTGAGGGTGCAATGGGCAGGGGGGGGGACTGCAGGGAGGAAGGGGAATGGTCCCACTCCCCATTCCACTGACAGAACCCATTCCATTGCTGGGAGGGGTTAATCAGATACCACCCATAACATATAAATGCCGGTCATGTCCTCTGTTACAAATGAGAGAACTGAATAACAGAATAGTTAAGGGCCTGTCCTTAATTGGGGCTCACAGAAATCTTGCTCTTCATTGTGCTTATTGGTTTCCATAGCTGCTGTCTAAGATGACAGTGGAATTATTTCAAGAATATTTTGGAAAGGTCAGCCAGTGACACTGAGGGTGTAAGATAAAACCAGGATCAGATCTAGCAGTCGCCACACCACTACCATAGGATACTTCTATCTGCTTGGCATCCATATAGGACTACATTTTTTTTTCTCTTGCAGAGCTCCTGTGCCTTTAACAACAGACGGATAGGCAGGAGTTAACACTATACATGCCACTGGTTTTTCAGTGTCAGAAGAAGAATTGTTTTACAAAATAAGGGTGTTAGCCACATGTCAATAAATAGAAGAACCTCATTGATTAGCCTTGGACTACCTCCTGCTTCTTCTTTTTCTTCTGCTTTTCTTCTTCAAATAACAGGACAGTGACAACAGAAGCTGTCCTTGTAAAGAATATCCCTTCTTCCTTTACTTGATTTGTCTCTCCTCCTCTGGAACCAACACAGCAATAACACTTTATATTGTATTCTGATAATGTAAGAGCACTGAGCCACTTTATTCTCAGTGTCTGAACAGACAGATGTAGACTGCTTGTTACACTTCTACAGGGACTTAATTTTGTATAAATGTCACTCCTGCTGGCTTTCTGTATAAAGAATTAATTCCAAGAGTCATATTTCCTTCTAATGGAAAGATTACTTTACTGATTGCTAGGAAAACAGGGTAATAGAAGACACTCAATTAAACCAAGCTGTTTCCAAATGCAATATATATTTGATGATTGGTTTGTGTTAGGGACCTTGCAGGATTTGAAGCTGGGAGGTCTTGAGCTCTTTCAATTCTCATCTAACATCATCTTTCTTTCTTTTTTACTCTGTCTTGGTTCTACATTATGGAGAGGCTGGGTAACTTCCAAGCGATAGAATTTGGGTTCAATCTGTTTTTTTCCTAGGGCTACATTTACATGAACAGCTACTTTATGAGCTGAAGATCATTACTTATTATAACTCCACTTCTGTTCACACTGTCAATATAAAAATGAAGGAAGAATAAGGAGCTTGTATTCCAACACCTGGTTGGTATATCAGCAAGACTGGAGAGTTCCAGTGGTCCAGTCCAAAGATATGGTTAGGTTGCCAAGCCATTGACCTATTCCAGCAATTACCTATGGGGAGGGTGACCTGTGATACACAGGCAGATTCACATGATAATTCCTTTGCACAAATGAATCTACTATCTCTATTGAAAGGAGGAGGCAGCCCACTCAGCCAAGAGCCCCACATATACCTTGGAACAAATGTGGAGCTCCAAGATGGTAATATGAGAACAATGGTGAAATACATATGGAGTTGAAACTTTGAAACCTGAGGCAAACAGCTCAATTTTCCTTGACACTAGAAAGTTGTGTGTGTTTGTGTGTGTTTCTGTAACATGACTCAGCCACTCTGCCTCCTCTCTCTATAAACTAACCAGTGTCTTTGATATGCTGTAAGAACTGTGTGTCAAGCACTAGCGCCATCTTATTCTTTCCTTTTAAATCTTCACACTTTGTAAATGACAATCACTGCTTGATGCAGATGTTGCACTGTATGCCACTCAGGGATATTATTACCTTATTAAAAATAATAAGAGATATAAAAGTGACAGTAATAATAAGGAAACAATTATTAGAAATGTGTTGAAAGGCACAAATTTAGATGCCAAAATGTGGAAGACCCAGACAAGGCTTTCAAGCCAGCTATTAGAAATGATGTGGTTAGACACTGAATTCACTGTTACTATTTCCTCAGCAACATGCACCACTGATTTCACACTTTGACTGTGAGCACGAGATCCATATTGTGACCGTTCATCCTTCAGAATCAAATTCTGTGCACATAAATGGGATTTCAAACTATTGGCAAAATTAGATTTGGTGTAAAAGGTATGTTCTCAAAGAAGGGTGGATTCATTGCACTGCAATTGTAAACATACTTATTTGAATATAAATCCTTTGTAAGTCAGTGGGACTTGGGACTTAATCTAGGTAAGTGTGTTAGGATCAAGAACTTGGACTCTGAAAATTGCAATGTATTTGCAGTAATTGCCACAGTTTTGCTGGTTTACCACATGGAGAAAAATACGGGATACCAGTAGAAAAAGAAGAGCATAACCAACATTTCTTCTTATTGTAAAAGAGCCCTCCAATTGATCTACCTATATTTGTTGGCAAACCAAAGCTTTTCATAGGGTAACCCAACCTTGATAGAGATAGAGCCAGCTACAGTCATTTCTACTACCACATATTCTCCACACATGCCTACAATCATGTGAGAAATTATTGTGTGAATTGGCAGATCTCTGGAATTATTCCATGATTTCTATCTGTATTTTTTGAAACTGCTGCCACTGCGGGAACTGCTGTGATGTGTACCGCTGTGCTACCATTTCTCATGGTATGTTTTGCTATGCAATCTCATATGGAAGATCTGCTCACATGGCATAAAAACAAAACAAAAGCACTTCAGATTAACTTGGGAACTGGCCTTTTGGATTATTATCATTAGAGATACTGAGAAATATTTCCTGGCTTGCAGGATATCCATAACACAAAGGCAGAGCACACGCTTTTCATGCATAAGTCCCAAATTCAACCCAAAGAAGCTCTAGTTAAAAATGGGTCTGGTAGCTGATAGGGTAAAATAACTCTGTACAAGACCCTAAACATTGCTTCCAGTCAGAGCAGACAATACTGGACGAGATGGACAAATGATGCTTCAAATTCAGATCATTATATCCTTACATATCAAGTTGGGGTTGAACTCTTCAAATATCTATTCAGAGATTACCATAAACTGTCTAGAGATTATCAGTTCTGTAGAACAATGAGACTGGCTTCTTCCATAGTGCAGTAGTTTAGCACCAGCATTAGCAGCTTTATACCGGTAATTCCACAAACATACAGCAAGAGCGGTATAGTGTGCTAAAGTTAAGTATTTTCTAAGTACTATGGATTTCAATGAGAGGGTTAAGTACCTCCTTATATCACTCCCATTGATATAATAGGTCTTGGAAAGTGCTTAACTTTGTCTGGATCACTCTCATTTGGGGAGAAGAGGATGGCTGCAACAAAAGGCCTGCTTGCTGTTTTTTGCTTTGTTTGTAGTTCTTCATGCACTCCTAAGAATGTTTATTCAAAAGGAAGTCCCACTGAATTAGATCAATGACACTACCTAGGAAGACTGTTTAGGATTGCATGCATCCTTGATCACCTATGCTTCCACATGTCCCATACAAGATAATGGAGTTTTAATTTCGTTTTTAAAAGAAAATGTTCTTGAAATGGCAGGGTGCTTAGGTAGGAAGTAGATAGCTTCTTTTTTCTTTTTAAAAGGGCTACATACATGGACACGCACATATCTTTCACCACACTTCAAAGAAATTAAGAAAAAACATTTTGAATTGTCCCTGGAATGTAAAAAAATCACTAGTAATGTTGCACAACCAGCGCCCCTACACTGTCTATAGTAGTAGTGTTCTTCATTCTGCTAGTACATAATTTCAGCATTTTTCAAGTACTGATTGAGGTGCTACAAAAATATCAAAACCAGTTTGACCATGGGCAGTCGGGGGGTGGGGGAGCAGAATTATCTTGTATGCCACAAGCAATGACAGCCATACCATACTACCTCCAAGTCTCTGACAAGTTATCATCAGTACTCAGTCACAGAAAGCCTTTCACGTTAAATGTCACAAGAGCTTTGTCAAAATTTCTTGAAACAGTAAGAAGAGCTTTACTTGAAGCATAGCCAGGACATGCAGCTCATTCAGTATCTCCATTTTTTATCATTAATTATATCCTCAATTACTTTCCTTGTACTCTCTTTCTGTCAGGTTCAGGAAACCAACCATAAGGTTATGGACATCTTGGGTACAATCCAATTATAGCAGAGTCAAATGTGCATAAATCTCTTCCACTGGAATCAATGACACTTAAGGAAGGGCATAAGGAAGCTGCCTCATATCATGCCATACTATTTCTCCAACTTGTCCAAAATTGTCTACTCTGACAGTCTGACTGGTAGTGGTTCTCCAAGATTGCAGGCAGAGGTCTTTCCGATCATCTGCTACCTGGAGATGCCAGGGATTGATCCTCATATTCTCAGCCACTGGTTACAGTCCCTCCCGCAAAGCTCCAAAATAAGTTAGCACTCTTGTATAATATGCCACACAGAGCAAGGCCTAAGACATATGTCATCTCTGAAGCCACAGAAATTTCTATGACACTTTCATGCACACTCTGTAAAATGTTCAGGAATACAGAATTTGGTACCACTATTCTAAGCACATTTACTTAAAATAAATAAGCTTAAGGTTGCCACTTCAGACTGTAATCCAATCACACTTATTATGCAGTAAATTCAATTGAAATCATTAAATTTATTTCCCACCCCACCCGACCTGACCCCAAGTATGCTTAGGACTGAGGTTAGGGTATTTTCACAAGTGATGCTAAGGATGGTATCGCAGTTTCTCTATTTGCAAGTCAATTATTTTAACATACTTTTGATTTTAAAATGGCTCTTTATGCTTTCTATATCACATTAAAAGTATTCACAAAGGGGCCCTCTGATGATCTGTGCATATAAGGTATCTTATGTAGAATAACCTTTTGCTCTGATAAGACTCCTATAGAAATCATCCCCAACAGCTTGTCTGAGTGTGGAAAGCTAAGCAGGGTCAGGCCTGGTTATTACTTGGATTGGAGACCCCTCCTCTAGTTTCCTGCATTGAGCAGGGGGTTGGACTTGATAGCCTTGTAGGCTCCTTCCAACTCCATCTATGAAATCTATATAGTGATCCTGACTCTTCATAAGAATCTCAAAAGAGTAAGGAATATACCATTTCCCTGGATAAGTTGTCCCACTGTCCACCCATTCTTACAGCTAGAACTTTTTTTTCTCACAGCTAATTCTGAATTTACTCTTTCCCTCAGTGACACTTAGAAACAGTTCTCTTCCTTATTGAGAAGGTACCTAATATTTCTCCAGTGGTAACTAATGCAACAGTACTTCCTAAAAACAGCAATCTGAATGTATAATGACATGGATTGATTGTGCTCATATATTAGTGTTTTATACAAAATAATCCATCCACTCAGTTTACATAAAAAGAATAAAGAAACGCACAAATATTTGTGAGGAGAGGTGACTGGTGTGGGGCTCAAACAGTCCTCCACATTATTACAGATGATGAGGATAAAACTGCGTACAGTGAGTTTAGTAACTTGATGTATAATACTTGCCTATTTTTCTCATCCCAGTGGTCCAACCACAGAACATAGGATGAGTGAAAGACAACAGCATTGGATATAGCAGCAATAAAATCTGAGTGTTATTTTTTTTGTAAGAATATTTGCAGAAAATGTTTGCTTTGCACGCTGTCTTCTGTAAGCTAACATAAAGAAAAAGCTTCATCTACTGTAGATATACCAGTGTTGATTTTTTAAAATTCATTTGTTGGGGGGAAAAACATTCTTTTTGGAGGATGGAGCTGCTAACTTGCGACTGAAGATACTGCTGTTTGTTGATTGAGGGGGGAAATGTATGTGTGTTTCTAGAAAAGGCAGAGACCCTTTAGTATAGATATGAATCGGCAACAGTCAAGTATGTTCAACAGCAAATGAGTTCAGACATAATTTTTTTAAAAAAATAATTTGATAACGTTGCCACTTTGGGTCCTTTATTATTCAAGCAGCAAAAGCACCAAATGAATAGTATGGCAACACTTGGCTGCTGCAGAGAACAGACTTTACCTTGAGGAGTGTTCTACTTAAAACAGCTTATATAAAAAAAAGCACTTATATTTGTCTTTGATTAGATTCCCAGCTTGAAGAATTGAAGCAAAATATATTAGTCTGACAGCTTCTTCTAGGGATCAAATGCACTATGATTGTGTTCTTTTCAGTGTGTCACTTCAATGTCTGAATCAGGCAAAAAATGTGTTATTTAATAAGATGTTCTACAATAACGTGACCTTTTGAAGTTCTGTCATGTAAACCAAGCATTCCTCTCTGGGTGGTGGGGATTTGCTCCTGCACTTATTTTGGAAAGCCATCGAATGGCATAAGAAATGTGTTTCTCTTTGCCTCTCTAGTTCCTGTAGCATGGCACACAACAAGACATAGAGGCACAGTGATTGTACTCACGGCCATAAATAAAGCACAACTGAAATATATTGAGCTTTCCAAATCCCATTTCAAACACTGTAGGTAGGAATGCTATGATACCTTTAGGCTCACTTTTTCCCCTAGTACTGCTTCTTACATTACTTTTTGAGGCACTCACATCAGTCCATGGGCAGATCCTCTGTTACAAGTGAGGAAGGGAGTCACATAGCACCCAAACCATGGTGGCTCTGATTTCCACCAGGGGAGGCTACATTGGCAAGGCAAGTAAAGGGACATAGAAAGATGTCAGCACCACATGGGTTGGTTGAAGGCACAATAGTGCTTAGAGAAGAAGATAAGAATAGGCAAGAAAGCCAAAATAAATGCAAAAAATGAAACCTGTCCATGCCCTGCACGAGGCACACCTCAGTCTGAGCGTATATGTGAATTAATGCATATAGCTATCTCCCTTGGAAGGCCCATGAAGTATTTCAGAGTAGATTCAGCTGGGTAAGTTAAGCTGGTAACTGAAGGGAAGCCATCACAAGCTGTATTTTGGGTTTTTTTATATAGTGACTGTGTGTGAATAAAGGACTTAGGCCCAACATTCCTTAGGGACCACCTCTGTCCTTGTGTCCTATTATGATATCTGCAATCCACTAAGGACACTATTTTAATGATGCCCTCCATGTCAGATTCAATCTTCAGTGGCTGCCCTATTTTTGGAACTCCCTCCCAATGCAGATTCACCAAAGCCACAGCATCTTTCAGAGGCATTGCTGGGCTGGGCTTTGGGCATCAGAATTAAATCAGGAAAGGGTAGGAAAACTTAACTGAATTTGGTAAAATCATATTCTGTATTTGGCTTTGAAACATAGCCCATGTCTTCAGGATAGGTCAGGCTATCATCTAAAATTCTAAATGAATATTCTGACATGTCATACTTCCTGGAATTTCTCTGAATGTGAATTAACCAGGAGATGAAGAGGCATGGTCTGACATATCAGAGCATTCCCATGAATGGCCATGTTACCAAAAATCAATCCATGATGGCTCTGCCACTTCTGCTGTTTTCTCTATCATGTTTGCTAAAATTTTCAAACATGGACATGAATCTGAAGGGTGCAATCTAAAAAAGCAATGCCAGAAGCAGTCCTCAGATGATTACCAGGTCAAAGTAACTTGCTTTGGCTATAAATGAGAGGCGACTTACGTAAATTAGGAATTGGAATACCTGCACAATCTCTTTGCTTGCCACTCAACTCTCTAATGTCTGCCTCATTTGATCAACACTGAAGAAAATCACACACACATACACACAAGAATAAAACCTGAGTATGTATTGTAGAAATGTAGAAGACAAATACAATATTTTTTCAAATGGAATTACTTTTAATATATACTCGCAGAAGGTCTAATACTATGTATGCTGTCTCTGTACTTTTTCCTGTAAATAACTTTGGGACAGTTAAAAAACACTGATTTTTTTTCTATGTCTCTGTGTAAGCATAAGACTTTGTAATGCTTTTTTAAGGAGAAAAAAAAACCATCAAAGAGCAAATTATGTACTTGCTTCCTATGAGTGTAATGTACTCTTCAGTTTTTTATGGAAACTGATTGTAATAGATAAAGCCTTTTGAACAGCCTTGGTGTTTAGTGTCATACTCCTGTTTTATAACAGGGAGGGGGGAAGAGTTGTCAATGAACCCTGTTCCAAGTGAGACTGCAAACAGAAAATTATGCTAATATCAACTGCATTAGAAAATTCTATTTGCAAAATAATTGCTAAAACAAATTCTATTTCCTAACAGCACATGGGCAAATCCACTGGGAAGTTCTCCTGCTCAGGCCCCACTGAAACAAATGAGAGTTGTGCAAGACCGGAGAACTACAAAATAATGGTAGTGCATACTGGTGCTATTCCCATTCACTTCAATGGATTTTGCACAGGAAATGTCTTGGTGGATTGTGTTTAATGCCTTTTGACAAACCCTTCCAGTGTGAATTAACTGAAACTAATCTTTCTCTCCAATGAACAAAATATTTTTGTACACTTTTCATTTCTTATTTAAATTTGAGGTCAGATCACTCAGTAGCTACAAGATGAAGCCATAACTGACCATCACCAAATAAATGTTTTAAGGATCATGATAAGGATATATATATATAGATATAGATATCCAGTGTATTAACAGCTATGAAAAAAGCAGACAGGAGCAAAAATACAAGTGCAAATTATTTGGGTTGCCTTTGCAGGTTACCTAAGTTTGATTTTCATGGGTAGTATTTTATGATGACCAATTTATTTTAAAAAAGATATTTAGATTTAAATAAAACTTTCTAATATTTTTGGGGGGGAAATCCCTGGAAATGCTTCCTTGCTTGTAGAATTATGAGAGAAACTGATTTTCATATACTTCCAAGTTTCAAAGGTTTAATATTTTTATCCTGTTTCCAGTAACTTTTGTTAACGTGAAGTGAGATGTTACATCTCTGTGCCGTTGGAGCCACAAGTTATTTGGTGCTTGGCTGTAGCTGTTATTGTTGTAAGTTTATTTTATCTCCCTTTTAGGAGTAGTTTGAATTGCAACTTTGATCAAGCATGCTCACCACTCTTGGAAAAAATACATCAAGGTTGTGTTGTCGCTTGAAAACAAAAACACAAAAAATAAAGAAAAGGAAAAAAAAATCCAACTGAAAAGGTTCACTTGAAACCCATAGTAAGAATTATTTTTTAGAAGAAATCACCACATAGCCTCAATATTAATTTCCCCCATGAAGCTTAATTGTATGATAATATTAATAAAGATGTATTTTATTGGCCGGTAGATGCAGAAAACAAACACAGACAGGTGACATAACATTTGTTTGACATCTGCAGTTTCCTTCTGACCTCTCTCTCTCTCTCTCTCTCTCTCTCTGCTATTTCTCCCTTGTTTAATATTTATGTGAACGTGAGTAAAAACTACGGCCTGATTCATTTAGAAAGTGACAATTTTTTTCTTACAAATGTTTTAGGACCAGCATCCCGCTCCCCCATCAAAATTTTTAAAAGGTTTTATATTTCTTTAGAATGTAATAGCTTTTTTGTCTTATTTTATGTCCTGTAAGTTATTAGTTCAATACTGTTAGCATTCCATAATAATGCACACATGATTTTTGAATGTTTTCTGTAAATGACAATCAATGTTGATGAAGTTCCTTTCTTTAATGCTGAACAAAATTAAAAAAAATGTATAAGAAAATAAGAGTCTGGCATGAGTTCTTTCATCACAAAATCTAACCTTCCCCTTTGGAGAAAACAGGAAAATGTACTGTTAATGGCTATCTCTCTATCTCTCTATCTATCTATTTAAACGCCTGTTCCAAGATTCTGTCACACTATTGCATGACCAAGAAACGGAATGTTCATTCATGCAAATGAAGGTGCCAGACTATGCAGATTATTCCTTTAGTTACTCCTATTCAATTATAAGATAAATGGACTGCAATCTAGCAGGGAAAGAGTTGTCCCTTGTAGGCAATGCTCACTTATGCAAACCTGGAAGTAGATAGAGGACAGTTATGACAGTTATTCAATTCTGATGGTCAAGAGAGATAGTTATCTCAGATTTGAACAACAGACTGGTCTCTTGTAACAGTACGTAACAGAAATGCACAATATTATTTTACTTAAAATATGTTTTTGCAGCTTTTTTTAGAGGAAGGAAAGTCCGCTGTCATTTCCTATTGTGCTAGGAAGCACTACAAAATGGCCCTGTATTTTTCGCAACTGCGCTATACCACAGCGCCACCTTGTGGTTGTGTAATCTATATATATACAAGAAGGTGTCCTGACTGATTGACTGACTCATCAACGCCCAGCTCAAACCGTTTAATCTAGGGACATGAAATTTTGAAGGGACATTGCTTTTATGACGTAGACCCCCCACTAAGGAAGGATTTTGGGAAATTCCATCCCTAAGGGGGTGAAAAAAGGGGGCAAAATCACCCCACTCTCATATCTGCAGTTCTGCAAATAGGCCTCACCTCATAATTGCTGCAGGAGCCAACTTGCTGCAGGAGCCAACTTGCTGAAGGAGCCAATAGCAGCAGTTATGCAAATACGGTAGCCCATAGACACTTAGAATGTTCATATGAATTCCTGCAAGGGCCAATAGGGCTGGGTATGCAAATCTCCCCTAGGCCATTTAGAATGTTCTCTGAGGGGGTGAAAAGGGAGGGAAACTTTTTAAATGACTGACTGTTGTGTGTGGGCATCATCGCATAGGCTCCATCACATTTAGACGGATCTACCCCAAACTTGGCATGCTCACTCTTCATCACCTGTAGATGCTCAGGATTAACCTGATTTTTCTTTAAGAACAGATATTTCTGTCACAAAAGATTTCTGCTGCCAGCACCCAGCCTAAATGTTACACTTTCATTCAGAGACACTGCATCTTTTCCATACATGTTTCTTTTAGTGGAAGACCGACAACCTGGTCTTCTGCGCGGGTTCAATGCTAAGGGGGTAGCGGGTGCTGGGGCAGGCCTTCTCCGAGGTCCCCAGCGCCTCGCCTTAGCCCAGAACAAAGGGATAACTTATAGCCACAAAAGTATCTTTTAGAAAACAAGTTTATTTACAAAATTACCTTCACAAACTCAGACCCACGCCAGCAATACAGCTTATCAGTACGGTACAAAGTAGCAAGGAGAAACCTCAAGGACAACGTGATTTCAGGGCTCTCAGCTAGTTAGTTTAGCTCAGGTCCCGGCAGAGGCCCGGTCAACCGCATGCTGCTAGCTGGGTTCCCGGCAGAGGCCCGGTCTACCCAAGCGGCTAGCTGGGTTCCCGGCGGGGCCCGGTCTACCCAAGCGGCTAGCTGGGTTCCCGGCGGAGGCCCGGTCTACCCAAGCGGCTTGTGAGTGATTTCAGCTTGGTTTCCCAGGGGTCCGGTCAACCCAAGCGGCCAGTGATTTCAGCTTGGTTTCCCGGGGTTGCTGATCCTTCGTTCCCTTACCCCAGGCATGGGCAAGATTGCTGATCAGGTCCAGAGAAAAGTTCCTTTGTGCAGGGTGTTTTATACCTTGGTGTTTCAGGTAGCCCCTCCCTCCGTGATCAGGTGGGTTGACACCCTCCCTGAGGGGTGGCCTTTTGGGTCAGGTGGGGTGACGCCTTCCCCCCGTGGGATGGGGTCCCTTTGAAGCCACTTGCTTAATGGTCCCATCCTATGGTGTTGAGTGGCCATTTCTTAGGGGTGCCGAAGTGTCTGCCCTGGAGAGGTATTCAAGTCTTATGTAGATGGGGCTGATATGCAAGAGCATTGACAAACCTGGTGATGCTTCCTGCCTTCCCCCCTGGGGTGATTCTATGTAGATGTTGTTTGTCCCCTTTGGCATCTGTGGAGACTGGTTGTCTCCCCCCCCCGGGTCTCCTTCCCCCCTCCTTGGTGAGTGAGTGTGTGTCAGGCAGGGGGCTTAGGTTGGCTTTCTCCACACTTTTAAAAACAATTATACCAAATCCTAAAATCCACGCGAGCACAGCCGCGGGCAACAGCTAGTAGAGCATATAGGAAGGGAGAGAAAGAAAAACCCCAGGAAAAAAAACATGTAAAGGACGCGCTCTTATTCCGGCACAGAAAATGGAAGAAGAAGCCCTCATAGCGGTGGGTTAAACACCTCATGCAGAGAAGCCCTCAATACTTAATCACTCCTCCTCTTTTAATAGCAGCAGTAATAAGGTACTTTTCCTTGCAATCACTGTCCAGCAGGCATCACTCTGTCCAGCTGCAATGTAGAATCCACTTCTTTTCCTTAAAGCAGTGAGTGGCACAAGAAGGTAGGATGAGAAGGAGAAGAACCCCCCTCACCTGCAAAAACAGAATGTGTGCCCACCCAACAGGCACAGAAAAGCACAGAGAAATACTGTAACACAAAGTCAGTGTTTGCTTTATGTATCTTTAAAGGCAGCCCTTAGTGGAAGAGCTGTCTGTGGAGGGCCCCAAGAGAGAGAGAGAGAGAGTCTTGGAAGTAAGAAGACCTCTGTGTGTTTATGGGTGGTTTCAAGAAGAGAGGCCTAGTTTGTGTACCAGAAAAAGAACAAATAAAACATCTGTTGTGTTCCTAAACTGGACCACTGTCTTCTCTGAAAAATAACCTTCCCGGCTGAGCTGCTGGAGTAGGCCAAAAAGCTACATAACAAATCATCATGCCCCATATAATTTGCAAAGCTTTAACTTACCCAAGCCAAGCTGTTCAGGATTTAAAATACAGATGGTTCTTCCCAGCTAGGCCTGATCTCCATAGCAACCAGTGTGAGGTGAAGAAGAAACCTTCCAAACAAACTGAAAACCTCACTGAGCATGTGTGTCTCAAAGTGCTGGTCCCTTCCATTCTTAAAGGGTCATACCCCTGGGTTACAGTACCATATCGTCAAGTACCACAAAATCACAATGGCTTTAATTCTGTTCTGGTTGAAAATATTATGTTCTTGAAAAGCTACTGCAACCTGTTTGCGAAGCAAACACTGCCACCTTGTAGAGGCTGTTATCTAAAAATTAGTGTGTGTGCATTGTACATAGTAGACATCTTAGTCCTAGATATGCACAGCACCTGCTGGCATTACAGCCACTTGGGACAAGCAGCAAACATTCTGTCTCATAATTTATTGCTCACCATTCCAGCACCTTCCCTGTGATTATACTTCGCAAGATGTAAATTAGACCTGACATTTATAGACCATAGTTCCACCTGTAAGATACCTGCTTTGGGGTATAAATTAAGTCCTAAACATTCATCCAATCTAATCATACCACTTCATGATTCCCGCTTTCCCTGAGCAGTGCGAGGTTCCAGGGGCAGTGACGCCTTTCCTGGGTTTGGTTTCCTGTGGATGATAAAACACTGGAGACTAATGGTGTTTGGGGGTGGCTTTTTTTCCTTTTGTAATATTGGCTTTATTTCCAAATATAAATGCAGAGCATAAGTGGAGGCAAACAAGAGGCACTCCTACAGGTTCATTACATCACATGAAGGTTCATTATATTGCATGAAATTCCCAGAGAAAGGCCTTTATTCTCAAGGTACCTTCAACTAATTAACAGCTCGCTTGTTCTCTGCATACCCTCCAACATTTCACAGATGAAAATAGGGACACACATGAATTTGTAAGAGGTATGGTTACGCAACATGAAGGTGTGATCAAGAGGGTGTGGCCAAGCAACATGAGAGTGTGGTCAAGGGTATGACCAGGCAACCAAAGGGCATGGTCAAGTACAAAAGTTATTAGCGGAAACACACAAAACTGCAGTATTTTCTCCCTCTCACCTAGGACCTGGGGTTATCCACTAAAGCTAAATGGTGGCACATTTGGGACAAACAAAATGAAGTATTTATTTGCATAGTGCATAGTTAAACTGTGGAATTCACTGCCACAAGATGTAGCGATGGCTGCCAACTTGGAGTAGACAAATTTATGGAGGTTAGTATCTAGTTTCCCTTCTCAAGGCATTATATTACTGATAAGGCTATCAATGGATTAGTCATGATGGCTACATAGCACCTCCAGGATTGGAGACACCATGCCTCTGAATACCAGTTGCTGGAGAACATGAGTGGGAGTGTACTGTTACCCTCATGTCCTGCTTGAGAGCTTTCCAGATCATCTGGTTGGTCACTGTGGGAAACAGGATGCTGGACCAGATAGGTCTTTCCAGTAGGGCTCTTTTTATGGTCTTAACCTAGCACAGAGAGGAAGGCATGAACACCTTCTCTTACAAGAAGATGCAAGCCCAGTCTCTAGATACAAACCCAGGTTGCTTAAGTGTATGCCGGGACTTGGTTTGAATGAAGATGTCCTTCCTTTTGTCTGTTAGACTTATGGGTTGAATAAGGCAATCTGGAGATTAATTTTTGACAGCCAAGTTCAGAGCACAAGCCTTTTAATGGCACAAATTGTGTCAGTCTTCAGAATAAATTCATGAGAAGCTGCCCATTATAAGTCTCTGACCATCAAGGGCTATTCCTGGAGTTCCAATAGGAGCAAAGTCTAGTTTTACAGCCTGATGCTATAAATGTTCATTCAAAAGCTACTCCCACTTCTTTCAATGGGGCTTTGCTCTCAAGGAAGTGGCCAGAATACTGCTGCCCTATAGCACAATCCTAGGCATGATCACTCAGAAGTATGTCCCATGGAATAGGGCTTACTCCCAAGTAAGTGTACAATTTAATCACACTATTAGATTTAGGGAAATTCAATAATAAGTTGTCAAGGAGGGCCACTGGTATTGACTATGCTTTGTTAAAAGACTCAGAAGGCCTAACAGGTTTTTTTAATTATTATGGAGAAAGGGTATGCCTTAAATGTAAATGTATTCTAGGACAAAATATTTCAACCTTTATTCTTTTTTAAAAATTAATGGTTAGAGGTTAATAAATATTTTTCCTTCCCACAATTCATTTATCTTGCATTTGAGCACATATATCCAGTATTAAACATTGAAGCTCCATGTTTTAAAGCAATCTACAACATTAACCATCACATCTTGTGGCAGCACATTGATTATGCATTGTGTGAAGAAGTATTGTGTAATT